>CP136059.1:392180128-393390128 GCA_032464435.1 Aegilops umbellulata
ATTGAGGAGGAGAAGATGATATTGGAGTTGCATGTTGCGGATGTCGTCGATGATCACAGGATCAAGATGGATGCAATGCGCTCGAAGATTAGAAAGATTAGAAAATATGCCATTCATACCGAGGCTTGGTATCATTATGCCGTTGGATCAATTGTTACCTTGGTTGCGATTATGATCGCATTTGTTTTCGCATTAAAATGTTTTACATAGTTTCAATGTATGGTTTAATTAATTAGATGCTCTCGAGAGCTATATGTTGTTAGATGAGAACTATGTATGTACTTTGCTTTTAATGTATGTGATGATGAACTTCTATTAATTTGGACACTTAATTATATATAATGCACGCAGATGAACCGGCAATGGATGTACGGTCACAGACACACCTCCGAGTACATTAAGGGCGTGCATGAGTTTCTCGATGCGGCTAAGGCAAACAAGCAGAATGGTTTTATGTGTTGTCCATGCCCTGATTGTGGGAATACGAAGTCTTACTCTGACCTGAAAATCCTTCACACCCACCTGCTTTACAAGGGTTTCATGCCACACTATAATGTTTGGACGAGGCACGGAGAAATAGGGGTTATGATGGAAGACGACGAAGAAGAAGAGTACGATGACAACTACGTGCCCCCTGAATACCGTGATGCTGCAACGGGGGGAGCTGGTGAAGATCAAGAGGAACCAGACGATGTGCCCAATGATGCTGCAACGGGTGAAGGTGCTGAAGATGAAGAGGAACCAGACAATGTGCACGATGATGGTGATCTCCGCCGGGTCATTGTCGATGCAAGGACGCAATGCGAAAGTCAAAAGGAGAAGCTGAAGTTCGATCGCATGTTAGAGGATCACAAAAAAGGGTTGTACCCCAATTGCGAAGATGGCAACACAAAGCTCGATACCGTATTGGAATTGCTGCAGTGGAAGGCAGAGAATGCTGTGCCTGACAAAGGATTTGAGAAGTTACTGAAAATATTGAAGAAGAAGCTTCCAAAGGATAACGAATTGCCCGACAGTACATACGCAGCAAAGAAGGTCGTATGCCCTCTAGGATTGGAGGTGGAGAAGATACATGCATGCCCTAATGACTGCATCCTATACCGCGGTGCATACAAGTATCTGAACGCATGCCCGGTATGCGGTGCATTGCGGTATAAGATCAGACGAGATGACCCTGGTGATGTTCACGGCGATCCCCGCAGGAAGAGGGTTCCTGCGAAGGTGATGTGGTATGCTCCTATAATACCACGGTTGAAACGTCTGTTCAGAAACGGAGAGCATGCCAAGTCGATGCGATGGCACAGTGAGGACCGTAAGAAAGACGGGAAGTTGAGAGCACCCGCTGACGGGTCGCAGTGGAGAAAAATCGTGAGAAAGTACTGGGATGAGTTTGCAAAGGACCCAAGGAACGTATGGTTTGCTTTAAGCGCGGATGGCATTAATCCTTTCGGGGAGCAGAGCAGCAATCACAGCACCTGGCCGGTCACTCTATGTATGTATAACCTTCCTCCTTGGATGTGCATGAAGCGGAAGTTCATTATGATGTCAATTCTCATCCAAGGCCCTAAGCAACCCGGCAACGACATTGATGTGTACCTAAGGCCATTAATTGAAGAACTTTTACAGCTGTGGAATGGAAATGGTGTACGTACGTGGGATGAGCACGGACAGGAGGAATTTAACCTAAAGGCGTTGCTGTTCGTGACCATCAACGATTGGCCCGCTCTCAGTAACCTTTCAGGACAGACAAACAAAGAATACCACGCATGCACACACTGTTTACATGACACTGAAAGTATATACCTGGACAAATGCAGGAAGAATGTGTACCTGGGCCATCGTCGATTTCTTCCGACCAACCATCAATGTCGAAAGAAAGGCAAGCATTTCAAAGGCGAGACAGATCACCGGAAGAAGCCCGCCATGCGTACCGGTGGTCACGTACTTGCTATGGTCAATGATTTACACGTAATCTTTGGAAAGGGTGCCAGCGCACTAGCTGTTCCGAATGACGCTGAGGGACATGCACCCATGTGGAAGAAGAAATCTATATTTTGGGACCTACCCTACTGGAAAGACCTAGAGGTCCGCTCTTCAATCGACGTGATGCACGTGACGATGAACCTTTGCGTGAACCTGCTAGGCTTCTTGGGCGTGTATGGAAAGACAAAAGATACACCCGAGGCACGGGAGGACCTCCAACGTTTGCACCAAAAAGACGGCATGCCTCCGGAGCAGTATGAAGGTCCTGCCAGCTATGCTCTTACGAAAAATGAGAAAGAAATCTTCTTTGAATGCCTGCTCAGTATGAAGGTCCCGACTGGCTTCTCGTCGAATATAAAGGGAATAATAAATATTCCAGAGAAAAAGTTCCAGAACCTAAAGTCTCATGACTGCCACGTGATTATGACGCAACTGCTTCCGGTTGCATTGAGGGGGCTTCTACCGGAAAACGTTCGATTAGCCATTATGAAGCTACGTGCATTTCTCAATGCAATCTCTCAGAAGGTGATCGATCCAGAAATGGTACCAAGGCTAAGGAGTGATGTGGCGCAATGTCTTGTCAGTTTCGAGCTGGTGTTCCCACCATTCTTCTTCAATATCATGACGCATGTCCTAGTTCATCTAGTCGACGAGATTGTCGTTCTGGGGCCCGTATTTCTACACAATATGTTCCCCTTTGAGAGGTTCATGGGAGTCCTAAAGAAATATGTCCGTAACCGCGCTAGGCCAGAAGGAAGCATCTCCATGGGCCATCAAACAGAGGATGTCATCGGGTTTTGTGTTGACATCATTCCTGGCCTTAAGAAGATAGGTCTCCCTAAATCGCGGTATGAGGGGAGACTGACTGGAAAAGGCACGCTAGGAGCGGACTCAATAATATGCAGGAACGGGCATTCTTGGTCTCAAGCACACTACACAGTTCTACAGAACTCTACCTTGGTGACCCCGTATGTCGATGAACACAAGAACAGTCTGCGCTCCAAACACCCGGAGCAGTGCGACGACTGGATTACATGTGAACACATCAGGACTTTCAGCAGTTGGTTGGAAGCACATCTCAGAGGTGACAACACTGTTTGTGATGAGTTGTACTTGTTGTCCAGGGGACCATCTTTGACTGTATTGATTTACAAAGGATACGAGATAAATGGGAATACATTTTACACGATTGACCAAGATCAGAAGAGCACCAACCAAAACAGCGGTGTCCGCTTTGATGCAACAACCGAGAAGGGAAAGGACACATATTATGGTTACATAGTGGACATATGGGAACTTGACTACGGACAAGATTTTAAGGTCCCTTTGTTTAAGTGCAAATGGGTCAATCTGTCAGGAGGCGGGGTACATGTAGACCCACAGTACGGAATGACAACAGTGGATCTGAAAAATCTTGGGTACACTGATGAACCGTTCGTCCTAGCCAATGATGTGGCACAGGTTATCTATGTGAAGGACATGTCTACCAGACCGAGAAAAAGAAAAGATAAGGAAACGGATACATCATATGATGAGCCAAAGCGCCACATAGTTCTTTCAGGAAAAAGGGATATCCTAGGAGTGGATGGCAAGACAGACATGTCTGAAGATTATGAAAGGTTTCATGAAATTCCTCCCTTCAATGTCAAGGCTAACCAAGCATCCTGATAAACGCTGAAGATTATCCATGGTTACGGCGCAATAAGCAAATGACACAAGCGAAGAAAAAGTGAAGACTTTCTCCCACAACTATTATGATGATATCATGCCAAATTTGTAACAGACGAGCATGTTATGCCAACTTTTTTAGAGTTCATTTGAAAACTATGAATTTAGGTCGAATTTTCTCTATAGGTGCATCTATGTTCATTTTTTTAGTAAAGTTAATCACAAACTTGTGATTCACACAAATTTCAAAGAATTCAAATTTTAACTATTCAAATTTGAGTTTATAATTTTTCTAAAACTAATGGCACTAACAGAAAGTTTATAATTTTGCTGACCTAAAAGCAAAAAGAATAAAAAAATAAAGCAAAAAACAAAAGAAAATAAATAATACAGAAAGCAAAACAAAAACAAAAGCCCGTCCCTCTCTGCGTTGTTGAGCTCCTCTCAAAGTGAAAAAAATGCCTATAATATTTGTTATGACTAACTAAATTACCAAATTGACTATAATGATAAAACACAGTAATATTAAATAGCAGGAAAAACAATGACTCAAAAATCAATTTTTATTGTAAAGTTATTCATAAACTAGTGATTCACACAAATTTTAAAAAATTCAAATTTAAACTATTCTAATTTTAAAACTAATTGCGCTAACAGAAAGTTTATAATTTTTGTGACATAAAATAAAAAAGAAATCACTACAAAACTATAAGTATTTAGTTCTACTCGCCCCGACGCCTTCTGCTCCTCGTCGCCGTCGCCGCCGAGCCCTGCCCCGACGCCGTCAGGCTGGTCCACCTCGCCGTCGCCGCCGCCGAGCCACTGCCCCGACACCATCGCCGCGCCCGCCGCCCCTGCCGGCCCTGACATCATCGCCGTCGCCGCGCGCGCCGCCCCTGCCCCGACCCCGTCGCCGTCGCCGCGCGCGCCACCCGTTCCCTGACCCCGTCGCCGTCGCCCCTTCCCCGACCCCGTCGCCGTCGCCGCGTGCGCCGCCCGTTCCCCGACCCCGTCGCCGTCGCCGCGCGCGCGCCGCCCCTTCCCCGACCCCGTGGCCGTCGCCGCGCGCGCCAGCCCCTTCCCCGACCCCATCGTCGTCGCCGTCGCCGTCGCGCCTTCCCCAACCCCGTCGCCGTTGCCCCGACCACACGCCGCCGCCTTCGGTCCGGCCGCCGGCGCCCTTTTCTCTTATTTTTTGCATTATTATAAAAATGTGTATATATGCATATGTTCTTGTATATATGTTCATATATGCAAAAGTTAGATTTTAGAAAAACTTTATATATGCAAAAAATTTACATATATGCAAGTATATATGTATGTATGTGGATACATGAGGGGGGTCGATATACCCCCTCTCCGATAGCATTTGTGTGTATTTTAGTTTAGTGTATATATATGTTGATGTATACATGCAAAAGATAGATTTTTAGATATGATGATGTCTTTTTTTCATATGTGCATTTTTTCACATATGTATTATTTTTTAAGTTGTTAGTAGATATCGACTTTAGGTTAGTGCATTTTATCACTGATTTTAGGTTAGTTGATCGATTTAGTGCATTTTATGTTTGTTGCATTTTAGGTTAGTGCATTTTATGTTAGTGGAGAGGAAAAAGTAAAATAAGGAAAAGGAAAATAAGTAGAGAAAGAAGGAGAAGAAGAAGAAGAAGACGAGGAGAGGAAGAAGAGGAAGAAGAAGAAAAAAAAGAGGAGAAGAAGAAGGAATAGAGGAGCTTCTTCTCCTCTGTTCTTTCTTCTCCTCTCTTTTTTCTTCTTCTTCCTCTTTTTTTTATCGGGAACGAGGGTCGTCGAACATGACAGGAAGAAGAGGATAAAAAAAGAAGAGGAAGAAGAAGAAAAAAAGAGGAGAAGAAAGAATAGAGGAGTTCTTATCCTCTGTTCTTTCTTCTCCTCTTTTTTTTCTTCTCCTCTTTTTTTTTCTTCTTCTTCCTCTTTTTTTATCGTGAACGAGGGTCGCCGAGCGGTAGAGAGGAAACCCTAATTAAATAGCAAGTATCGTCGGTGTGAGATACATGTGGCCGTCGGTGTCGGACACTACATCCACGTCCCACAAGTGACGCGGGCTTCGACGCCCACGTCACTTGTGGGACGTGGATGTAGTGTCCGACACCGACGGCCGCCTGTATCTCACACCCACGATACTTGCTATTTAGGGTTTCCTCTACCGTTCGGCGACCCTCTTTTTTTCTCCTCTTTTTTTACTTCTTCTTCCTCTTTTTTTATCGTGAACGAGGGTTGCCGAGCGGTAGAGGAAACCCTAATTAAATAGCAAGTATCGTCGGTGTGAGATACATGTGGCCGTCGGTGTCGGACACTACATCCACGTCCCACAAGTGACGCGGGCTTCGACGCCCACGTCACTTGTGGGACGTGGATGTAGTGTCCGACACCGACGACCACTTGTATCTCACACCCACGATACTTGCTATTTAGGGTTTCCTCTACCGTTCGGCGACCCTCTTTTTTTTCTCCTCTTTTTTCTTCTCCACCGAGGGTTCTTGCTGAACTTTGTACCAAAAAGCGAATTATCCTATATGAGACTCCGTTCCAAAATAACTTTGGAGAGCTTCGTACCATCATGCTCCTGTTACTTTCGCCTAATGATGAAGACATGGTTTTGTTGAATCCTTTGACACTAGGCAACCTCCCCGATAGCCACCCCAAACCCTAAAGAAGCAGCGTCGAGGCAACTAATTAATATATATGATTCCTTACTATGATTAGCTAGCTAGTTCTACGTTTGCCACTAATATATCCATCTGTCATGTTTGAATAATAATTGCCATGTTGTAAATATTTGTAGAAACTATGGACACCACCCGAGACGAAGCAAAAGAAGCGATGTTGAGGGACATAATCGCAGAAGGAAGTGTTGCCGTCTCGTTGTATCTCAACGACACCGATGGTACTCTAGAAGAAGAGGGTGAAGAAGCTGGCTCTGGTGACCTAATGCTGGTGCAAGAAGAAGAACGTGAGGACGGCTCCGGTGACCCAATGCTGGTGCAAGAAGGAGACCGTGATGACGGATCCGGTGACCGAACCGAGTCCGGCCAGGTATATATATTAGTTAAGCCTGTGCTGACTAGCCAATTGATGCATTCATTGTTTTGGTATGTACACATATTAATTAAGTCTTTGTTCTTTTTTCTAGTCCTCCGGATCGAGCACAACTGAGGTAAAGAGACGAGGCCCGAAGAGAAAGTTGAGGTCGGATGAAAGGTTTGAGATCATAGCAATCGCGCCCGACGGCCAACCTACTGAACCCATCCGAACAAAGAAGGCATTTGTTGCTCAGTGCGGGGTTCTGGTTAGGGACAAGATCCCGATCAGCATCCAACAATGGTTCAAGCCGGCTACTGAAGACCCTGAGGTGTCTTACGTCAATGATATGCAGAAAATGATCTTTGGAATGAGCTGAAGACAAATTTCACCCTACCGCTAGAGGATGATCCGGAGAAGCCAGTTAAAGAGGAATTAATCAAGTCTTTTGCTCTTAAGAGGATGGCAGACCTATTCAGGAGGTGGAAGAAAGACCTGAATAGGTTTGTCGAGAAAAAAGAGACACCAGAATTCAAGGGCATATATGAGAAGATCAGAGATGACTGGCCTACATTTGTGGCCCACAAGACACCGGAAAAGAGTAAGAAGATGTCGGAGACAAAAAAAGAAAAATGCTGCGAAGAAGAAGCATCACCATCGCACGGGGTCAGGTGGCTACCTGGTAGCCCGGCCTAAGTGGGCCAATGCTGAGAATGATCTGGTTCAAAAAGGGATCGAACCAGAGACAATGAGCTGGCCAGACCGTTGCCGGACTTGGTTCTTCGGGGCTGGCGGAACCTTGGACCCTGTAACAGGGAAGTGCATTTGGACGGACGAGCAACGTGACATTCCCTTGAAGAAGCTTCGGTACTATATCAAAGCAGCGCAGGAAGGGACGTTCCTTCCAGACAGAGAGAACGACGAGCTCACAATGGCCCTCGGGAATCCTGAGCACCCTGGACGGACACGAGGCACGTCAGGCTCCATTCCGTGGAAGGTTGGGTTTCCGGACGCAGGCGGTTACAAAAGCCAGGAGAGGAGGAAGCAAGTGCAACAGTCCGAACTGCAGGCGCTTAAAGCAAGGATACTCGGGATAGAGGAACGAGAAGCAAATCGCAGCAACCGAACTGCCGAAGCTTCCCCTGAAGCTACCCCGCCATCTCAGCGGAGAAGCAGCGTGGCTTCCACCGAGCTGCTTCAGCCAGAGCTTGTCTTGACGGCTCCTGCCAGCTATCCCGTGGATGCTATCACGGAGGCTCAAATTTGCCACCTTATGACGCAGTGGATGAATATGAAGGTCAAGGCGGCTGTTGGCTCTGTTTATCCTAATGAACCCGGCGCAACTTTTCACTGCCAGCCGATTCCAGAAGGATATGCTAAGGTGATGGTGGATGAAATAACGGAGGGATTTGAGGACCTCTCGCTTGACCACCCTACCGGAGAAGGGGAGACTCGGCTGGGTTCTGCTCTGAAGACTCCATGCCTATGGCGGAAAGAGCTCATCAACCTTCCGAACTGGACGCCTCCGCCTCCTCCTCCTCCTCCGGCGAGACAGGGCACTCCGCCTCCTCCACCGCCTCCTCCTCCGGCGAGTGACGACCAGGGCCCTCGGCCGGCTCCTTCTCCGGCGCGTGGCGGCACTCCGCCTCATCCGCCTGCGCCGGCGCGCCCGAGCAGCCAGCCTCCTCCTTCTCCGCCTCGTCAGCAAGGGCGGAAGAGACCCGCCGCCGCACCGGCAGCTGCTCCGGCGCGTCGTAGTCCTTCTCCTCCGCCTCGTAAGCAAGTCAAGAAGACTGCCGCTCCGTCTTCTCTGCCGGCGTCTAGCAGTACAGCCAGAGGCGGGAGCAAATACATATTCGGTCGTTCTCTGAAGACTCCAGAGAAGTTACCATACGAGAGGACCCCGGAGGAGAACGCGAGGATCGCGCAAACCGAGGTGCATGACTGGTTTGAAGGGTTGAAAGCAAAGAGAAATCCACCTCCGAAGGAGAAGCTAGATCGGGTGAAAGTGAAGCGCACTCTGGCTGCCCTGGCAAAACCACCCAAGTCTCCGCCGAAAGGCAACTATGAGCGCATTATTGCAAAGACATGGGTCGAAGCGTCACGGTCGGGAAGTACAGTCAGTGATCAAAGGCTGAAAGAACGACGAGTAGCTGGGAAACAAAATGCCCAGCTCGGCGAACAAGCAAAGCAATCGTGCCCCCCGCTCAAGGTGCCTAGCGCCGATCCAAGGATGGCGCCCGGTTATACCAATCTTGACGATTATCTGCCCGACGATGTAGATTATGGTTTCCTGGACGTGCAGATACATAGATACGAGTACGGGAAGCCTCTCGTAAAAGATGAAAGATCTCTAACAACGATGATGCGAAGATTGCATGATTGGTACATGAAAACCTGCAGAGAGTCTGGGGGGAGGAATACTTTGTATATGAGAGTTAAACCGGAGCATGACCTCGTTGGAATTGAACTGTTGCATGTTCCATTTGAGGAGTTCTATCAGTTTTTCAATCAACTGTCCCTCGATAAAGCAACGGTCACCTGCTACTGTCTGTAAGTACTACTACTTCTGTCATTAAGTCTCTCTACATAGCTCAGCTCTTTCATTGCATGTATTTATAATTGTCCTCACTATATTATGCAGATTGAAGATCGCCGAATTGAAGAAAAGACAAATCAGTGATATTGGGTTCATTAACACAAATCTCATAGATGCAGTTCAGGTTAAAGATCATCCCGCAGATACCGAGGCCAGCTTGCTACGATCATTTAAAATAAATGAACACAAAAATATAATACTCTTTCCTTACAGCTTCAAGTGAGTGTTGTCTTGTGCATATTCGGTTTCCCTTATATATTAGTCAAGGTTATAGTAATGTAATTGATTAGTTATGCATGCGTGCGCAGTTACCACTATATTCTCCTGGAGATTAGGCTTGAGAAGGGAGTAGTAACTGTCTTGGACTCGAGGAAAAGATCCCCAGGAGTATGCGGACATGACTGAAATCCTCAAGAAGTAAGTTAAATCGATCATTATCCACCATATCAGCAAATTTGTTCATTTCCTGATATCAAGTAATTGTTTTCTTTTGTCTGGCAGTGTTTGGAGAAAATTCAGCACAAATTCCCCGGGACTCCCGAAGGAGCTGGAATTTAGATACCCGAAAGTAAGTACTATAGTACCATGTTCCGTGCGTATCCTAGCTATTCATTCAAGCGCTAGTTTCATCAATACCATTTGGCATTCTTGCTTATCTGTTTAATTGACCTCTATTTCTTGTAAAGTGGTTGTGGCAGGAACAAGGGAATGATTTCTGTGGATACTACGTCTGCGAGTCCATCCGCCACACGACCTGTGAGCGGGGCGGGTACTCTGAGAAACAATATGAAGTGCGTAAGAAATAATATTCACAATTTTTGTTTATTACCATCATTTGTGTTGAGTTTCATTCATTCATATATATATATATATATATATATATATATATATATATATATATGTGTGTGTGTGTGTGTGTGTGTGTGTGTGTGTGTGTGTGTGTGTGTGTGTGTGTGTGTGTATTGACCGCCTTCTTCAAATTAGATGTTTCGGCAGCGGAATGAACTCCTAGGACCAGATCACATGCGAGCAATTCAAGAGGAATTGGCGGCATTCTTTCTTGACCACGTGATCGCTGAAGACGGAGAATACTATGTGGACCATGCGTCCGTAATTTAAGAGATTATATTTGTAAAAGATAATTATTGTATATATGTAGCCGGTAATGTCGGACGATAGATATACGAGAACTTGTTGTTCGACCAATCTCTCGGAGAAGGAGATGTGGTCGATATCACTTCTCTCTGTATGCATATATGTTCATGACGATCTTCTGTTTACTTCGTTTGCTTACTAGCTAGCATATGCCTAGTCTTCTCTATACGTATGTTTAGTACGTAACGTCGACCAAGCACGGACATAAGAGAGGACACTTCTCTCTATTAATTAGCTATCTAGCTAACACAATATATGAAATACCTAAATTAACCCCCCAAAATCCCCAAACCCCCTCCCCCCCTTTCAAAAAAACCAAAAACCCCAGCCACATAAATGCTGACGCGTGGATGCCTATTCGTCCCGGTTGGTGCTACCAATCGGGACCAAAGGCCCTCCTGCCTGGGCTCGGCGCATAGGCCACATGGAGGCCCATCTGTCCCGGTTCTGGTTTGAACCGGGACTAAAGGGTGAGGGTATTAGTAACGACCCTTTAGTCCCGGTTCAGGAACCGGGACTAAAGGCCCTTACGAACCGGGACAATAGGCCGGTTTTCTACTAGTGATTCCATCATTCTTTTTTTATTCTTTTTCTTCCATCTTTCTTCCTCTTCGTTCCGTCTCTGTTGCTCGTCTCACAGCCTCTCGTCCGGCTATGATGGCACGCCTCGCTGCAGCTCACCATGCTGTCCTTGCCTCCAGTGAGGGCGCTCTCTAAATCAGGTGGGAATCAATAATAAAGGCGCCCCTTCCACACCCACACTAATCAATACTCCCACCGCCTCCGCCTGAGCCACCGCGGTGAACTATGATTGCCTCCAGCTTGGCCTGGAAGCTCCGCCTTCACTAGTAGAAAAGGGGGCAACGGTTCAGACCGAGGCAGCCCATTAGTCCCGGTTCAGTCTAAAACCGAAGGCCCATCTGTCCCGGTTCTGGTTTAAACCGGGACTAAAGGGTGAGGGTATTAGTAACGACCTTTTAGTCCCGGTTCAGGAACCGGGACTAAAGACCTTTATGAACCGGGACAAAAGGCCGGTTTTCTACTAGTGCTTGCCTCCTTCTCCCTTCTATCACGAAATCGACTTATCCAAATTGCAAATTTAGGCAACTTACATACTCCTTCAGATCCATATTACTTGTCTGTTGGATATACATCAGTATGTAGACAATTCTAAGACAAGTAATATGGATCGAAAAGAGTAAGACCATGTGCCCTTTTTATATGGGTGTGGCTAGGTCTCAGTCGACGGAGACTTAATCAAGTCTCAGTTAAGTGACATAATATATAAATAAAAAAGAAAATTTCTAAAGAAAATTTTGCACAAATCTTCATGTAAGATCTCTCGAATATAGCATTTGCTTAAACTTGGTAAAGTCTCCGTCGACTGAGATTGAGCATCCCGCTTTATGCGGGTGAGGAATACTTATTCTACACCATCCTCTATTTTAGTATCAATGCATCGTAATTTTACGTTTCGTAAATTTTCTCCAATTTCATACGTCAAAAAAGAACGTAAGAAAATATATAATCACCGTAAAAAATATTTTATGTTACGTAAAAATTACAAACGTAAAAACATAATGTAAAATATACATAAAATACAACTTTTCTTGTCTTATGACTTATATTTTTGTTTTCTTATACCAAATTTTGCGTAGTGAATGAATATGAATGTAACCATTTGTATTTCCTTGCAAAAAAACTATTTGTATTTCATATGTAATTTATTTATGAAACGATCGTAAGATTACCTCGGGAGAAGAATAACTTATTCTGCACCCTGAGTGTTGAATAGTATTAATGTATATATGTGTGCGTGTCTAATATTTATATTTATATTTCAAAACAATATGAGAAATATTTATAAGGTACATTTTTATTCATTTCTTTGACCTATTTCTGTGCAATTTCCAATGTTTAAATTTTTTTACAACAGTACTGGAAGGCAGGGTAGTTAATAATTACCGGAGGCTTTCCACTCTCAACCTCAACAAGCTTCTGAAGCAGGAGCAGAGGTAGCTGGTTCTCGAGCATGAGCACGTCTCGCCGGATATAGGGCACCATGTAGAGTATCCCGTGGGGGCTGAAGATGGGGTCGTTATGTGCGTAGTCGCCGACCTGCTTCCCGTCGGCAGCGGTGCACCTCATCACCTCCAGCAGGAAGCACCCGTCGAAGATCATCATGGCCACGAACCGGTCCCTGCCCCCGCTGTCGCGGCCGGCGCGCCACTCGCCGTCGAGGTCCATGTACGCGCCCTCGAGCTCCTCCACGACTTCCTCGACGGCGGCAACGAAGTCGTCGAGCGGCCGGTCCGCGCGCAGGAGCAACTGGCGCAGCGCCCGGTGCTTGTGCTCCTCCATGGGCCGCAGGTCGCGGTCGCCGTGGTGGAAGGGGCCAAGCGACACCACCTGCGGCTGGTACGCCTTGCTCTTGATGTTGGTCATGCAGGGCGGCACCTGGTAGATGCAGTGGCGCTCCCACCGCGACACCTCCGCGGACTTGTCGGCTTCCTTGAGCTTCTTCTCGACGTCCACCACCCACGTCCTCTTGCTGCTGCTGCCACCGGCCGTCACCGCCATCGCGATTGATTGATTGATTTATGCTAGGATAGTAGTCAAGTAGTACTGATCTGTGCTTGCATGCATATGGAATTGTGGATGGCGATGCAGGGCAGGGCAGGGCTTAGCTATATCAACGCAGAGAGATACGTTACTTGCATAAGTTGCATTGCATGCCACATTCCGCGTGCTAGACAGGTGTGTATGTACAAAAAGAGATTCATGTCATGTGCTTGCACGCATGCTGGTCCTATTCCATTGTTCGGTGCTGGTCCCCTTGTTTCACTTCATGGTAACACGCATGCAGTTTAGTACATGGTCATATATTTTTTTATATTAGGCTATATGATATATGGGTTGCAAGGTTCACTCGGAAATGTTCTTTCAACTACTCCCCACACAGCGACTAGGGTTTTCCCGCCTTCCGACTGTTGTTTTGGTGCGCTGGTCCTGTTGGGGCTTAGCACGACGACTTCTGACTGTCTACTACAAGTCTACAACAATGTTTATCCGGCTTTGGTGAGGGAGGGGTGACGACAGTGGCGCGCCTTCGGCTCACTCCAATGCTTGTAGTCATTGCTAGGTGGTCTACGAACCTAGATGTAATATTTACTTGTAGTGTTCTTTTTACTGCCTTAACAGATGATGAATATATTGAAAGTTTTCCTTAAAAACTTGGTTATATGATGTATGAGAAATGATTAGAATCATCGGGATGATTCTACACTCCGCGCCAACCGTAAGTCTCAAGGTTTTTGCAACATCATCCATGTTTCTGAAAGATAGGTAATGTTGCAGTGGCAACTCGACGTTGTAGAGGAAAATTTCTGGAACATAACCTCTGTTGTAAATAAAATCTACAATATAATCTCTGTTGCAAATATATATATATAACACAACCTTTGTAACAAATATCCGCTGGAAATTTTGCAAAAAGTTCTATAACAAAAATGTATGTTGCAAAAGTGAAGAACGATGCTCGGCATTAGATTTGTGCCAGATCTGACACCTCGTGAAAGATCCGCCGACCGACGCATAGCACTCCTCATATGATACATAATATATTCTATTACCGTGAGGAAGCGGTCATGGTCAATTTGTGTCACTGCATGTAGTCTTTACAGCTGCGAGATGATCGGAAGTTGCAGGCTTTAGGCAAAGGGGAGATCAAGATGCTACGGGAGCCGCTGGCCGGAGGCAGGAGGAAGCGAGGAATTAATACGCACGTGAAAGTAGATGTTGTTCAGTTATTGGGAATGGTCCATGCAAGCGAACATCTGATCAGCTCTAGGACGGAGGCATCGCATGCATCTAATTTATACTCTCTCATGTGTGTATCTCTAGGTCGCTAATTTTATTAATATGTAACACGAACTATATGTCACAAAAGTTATACCTTAGAACAATTAATGCTTTTTAGGATAAACATTTAAGGTTTCTATTTGAATATTTTTTGTAATATGACCTGTCTGTTAGGCAGGCAGTTTTTTATTTGAACTCGGCACGACAGATTTTTAGAGTCGGTTATGTCTTTTTCAACCGTCTGGGTGAGTTTATCAACGCCAGCTTAAAACATTCCACTGAAAATCGAATCCATGGTGGAGTAAATAGCAAAAGAGGCCTACTTCTGTACAACCCCCCCCCCCCCCCCTTCCCCTCCCCAATCACAAACCATATAAGGGCAGTATTGTTATTTCATCAAACAGTATACCCATCTACATATGTGACACGTACGAGGGATCGTACTCGACTTTTTAATCGAACTTCAAAAAATAGCGCAGGCAACATGAATCAAACTCAAGACCTCTTGGCCTAAGAAGAACCACACTAACCAATTAGGACATCCTAATGATTATGTCTTTTTTCTTTTCTTGTACTTCATTTCATGGCTGGGCCGACCCATTGTTGAACCTGTCCTTTTATCAATATTTTTTTTCTTTTCTTTTTCCTTTTTCTTTTTTGCGACTATTTTTTCTTTTTTCAAAAAATTCTCACACTTATAAAATTTAATTCAAAATTTCAAAAAATGTTTGCTTTCTAATTTTTTATCATAAAGTAAAAATATTCACTCTTTTAAAAAATTGTACAGATATGTCAAAAAAATAGCTCGTTTGAATAGAAAAATGCTCACATCAAAATAATTAAAGTTTTGAACAATATGAAAAAAATGTTTGTTTAAAAAGAAACATGCCCACATAAAAAATCAAACACTTTTGAAATTTCTGAACATCTATTAAATAGAAACATAAAACTAAAAATATATCAATTAGCGACCGGCTCATTTTCCGTTTTCCTTTCTTTTTCAATCTTGTTGTTTTTCTTTTTTCTTTAAACGCTCACATCAATATAATGGACCAAAAAAAAATTGACACACTAGCATTACTATACCAAGCATCCATGATAAATTTCATTGAGTTATGACATTTTATGCATTTTCTAGTGTTTTCTCAGTGAAAAGACTCCTAAAACACTAGCCGAACATGATGCAACGTGTGTTTGGTGTCCAAATTCCTTCAAATTTGGCATGGATATCTACCATGAGTATGCCCACATGCTGGCTCAATTTGGTGATATTTCATGCATGGCAAGAAGTACACCATGTTCAAAGGTGGTGGTTCGGGTAGGCCCGTAGGGTAAGTCTGGATGCAATATTTTTTCCACAACAATAAAATGGACCCAAATCTTTTCCACACACTACCATCACCATGCCAAGCATCCATGATAAATTTCATTGAGTTCTGACATTTTGCGCATTTTCTAGGATTTTTCCGGTGAAAAAAAACCTAAAACACTAGTTGAATGTGACGCAACATGCGTTCAGTGTCCGAATTCCTTCAAATTTTATATGAAGGCCTACCATGAGCATGCCTACATGCTGGGAAAATTTGACGGCATTTCATGTATGGCCAATAGGGCAAGTCTGTATTCACTTTTTCACATAAATAAAATAAAATTTTCTGCACACTATCATCACCATGCCAAGCATCCATGATGAATTTCATTGAGTTCTGAAAATTTATGCACTTTCTAAGGCTTTCGCAGTGAAAAAACCTAAAGACACTAGCCGAACATGACGCAACGTGTGTTCGGTGTCAGAATTCCTTCAAAGTTTGCATCGAGACCTGCCATGTGTATGGCCACTTGTTGGCAAAAATTGGTGTCATTTCAGGCATGGCAAGAAGCACAACATGTTTTTTTAGGTAGAAGAACACCATGTTGAAAGTCGTGGTTTGGGTAGGCCAGTAGGGTAAGTTTGGATACACTTTTTTCACATCAGTAAAATGGACCAAATTTTTTGAACACACTAGCATCACCGGGCCGGCCAAGCATCCATGATAAATTTCATTGAGTTCTGATAGTTTATGCATTTTCTAGGGTTTTCACGGTGAAAAAACCCTAGAACACTAGCCGAACGTGATGCAATGTGCGTCAGGTATCCGAATTCCTTCAAAATTTTCGATGGAGGCCTCCCATGAGCATTCCCATGTGGTGGCAATTTTTTTTCATTTCATGCAAGGCAAGAAGCACACCATGTTCAAAGGTGGCGTGGCTCGGGTAGGCCAGTAGGGCAAGTTTGGATGCACCTTTTTTAACATCAATAAAATGGACCCATTTTTTTTACACACTAGCATCACCATGCCAAGCATCCATGATAAATTTTGTTGATTTCTGACACTTCATACATTTTTAGGGTTTTTCCGGTAAAAAAAACCCTACAACACTAGCCGAACGTGACGCAATGTGCATTCGGTGTTTGAATTCCTTCAAATTCTGCATGGAAGCCTGCCATGAGTATCCCACATGCTGGCAAAATTTAGTGTCATTTCATGGATAGCAAGGAGCACACCATTTTTAAAGGTTGTGGTTCTAGTAGGCCGATAGCGCAAGTCTGGATGCACTTTTTCACATCAATAGAATGGTCCCAAAGTTTGTCCACACACTAGCATCACCATCTCAAGCATCCATGATAAATTTCGTTGAGTTAACATTTTATGCATTTTCTAGGGTTTTCCCGGTGAAAAACTCTAAAATACTAGCCGAATGTGACGCAACGTGCGTGAAGTGTCCGAACAAAATAATTAAATAAAAAAATGCTCACATCAAAATAATTAAATTCCTTAACAATATTAAATAGAAAAAATTCCTTTACTCTTTGTTTAAACAAAAAATATTCATTTAACAAGAAACATGCCCACATAAAAAAATTGAACAATTTTGAAATTTATGAACATCTATTAAATAGAAACATAAAACAGAAAATATATCAATCAGCGACCGTTTCATTGTTCTTTTTTTTCTTTTTCAATCTTGTTGTTTTTCGTCTTTTGTCCTTTTTCTTTTAAAAAATGCTTACATCAATATAGTGGACCAATTTTTCTTGACACACTAGCATTACTATACCAAGCATACATGATAAATTTCATTGAGTTATGATATTTTATGCATTTTCCAGGGTTTTCCTAGTGAAAAGACTCCTAAAGCGCTAGCCGTACATGATGCAACGTGCGTTCGATGTCCAAATTCCTTCAAATTTCGCATGGATGTATACCATGAGTATGCCCACATGCTGGCCCAATTTGGTGTCATTTCATGCATGCAAGAAGTACACCATGTTCAAAGGTGGTGGTTCGGGTATCCCCGTAAGGTAAGTCTGGATGCACTTTTTTCCACAACAATAAAATGGACCCAAATCTTTCCACACACTAGCATCACCATGCCAAGCATGCTTGATAAATTTCACTGAGTTCTGACATTTTACGCATTTTCTAGCATTTTTCCGGTAAAAAAGACCCTAAAACACTAGTTGAATGTGACGCAACGTGCGTTCGGTGTCCGAATTCCTTCAAATTTTACATGGAGGCCTGCCATGAGCATGCCAATATGCTGACAAAATTTGGCGTCATTTCATGCATGGTCAGTAGGGCAAGTCTGTATGCACTTTTTCACATCAATAAAATAAAATTGTCCGCACACTAGCATTACCATGCCAAGCATCCATGATAAATTTCATTGAGTTCTGACACTTTATACAATTTTTAGGGTTTCCGGGTAAAAAAACCCAAAAACATGCCGAATGTGACGCAATGTGTGTTTGGTGTTTGAATTCCTTCAAATTTTGCATGGAGGCCTGCCATGAGTATCCCACATGCTGGCAAAATTTAGTGTCATTTCATGGATAGCAAGAAGCACACCATTTTTAAGGGACAAATGCATTTTTGCCCCAGTTGGAATCTACCCACGGGTTTTGCCCTTATTTTTCGACTCTGCTTAGTTTTGCCATTAGATTTTCCTCCGAGGTCGCCCGAATGCCCTTTGACCATTTGACCAATACTTTGAAAATTCATAACAAAATGATATGAACTCAGAAAGATGCAAATTAGATATCAAAATGTTCAGATAAACCTTACCTATAATTGTATGTCATTTGCATTGAAGACAAAAGTACCGTTTAAACTACCTAAGGTTATTAATGTTATTTACGTTCACTACAGGAATCAGCTACTTTGCCGTCTGCCATGGCGGACGGCAAAGGCATGAACAGCGGACGGCAAAGGCCTTTGCCGTCAGCCGCGGACGGCAAAAGGCTCCGGCAACGTAGGCTACGGTAAACAGCTACTTTGCCGTCTGCCACTGATGGCAAAGTCTTTGTCGTCCGCCGCAGACGGCAAAGAGAGCGCGGTAGACGGCAAAGAGAGCGGACGGCAATAATTGCGCTGTCAGTCCGTTAAGTGGCTAACGGCAGGCCTTTGCCGTCCGCCACTGTCTTTGCCGTCCACCGTATGATGTCATCTACACGTCACTGCATGGCAGGTTCTTTGCCGTCTGCCACTGATGGCAAAGTCTTTGCCGTCTGCCACTGATGGCAAAGTCTTTGCCGTCTGCCACTGATGGCAAAGTCTTTGCCGTCTGCCACTGTAGGCAAACTGGCCAAATGGGTCAGCTCCCAGGAAGCACAGCTGGATGCCACGTGTCTTCTTTGCCGTCCGCGGCGGACGGCAAAGAGCCCTTTGCCGTCGGTGGCAGACGGCAAAGAGCCCTTTGCCGTCGGTGGCAGACGGCAAAGAGCCTGCATATTGACTCTTTTATCTGTTTTTTATTAAATCCAACAATTTTCATCACAAATATATATGACATATATAGATATATTTCAAAAGGCCATTATAGAGCAAACATATAAGATATCCAACACATAACTTCATCATCCAACCATATATATTAAATGCATAGTTCCATCATACATAACAAGTTCAATATAGAGGCATCCAACCATATATATTACAATAGTTTCATCCAACGATACATGCATATAGTTCAACGATACAAAAGAGAAAGGGATAAGGAGCACTCCATCTATATATGCAAGCTTTCGTCAAGTGAATGAAATCTGCAAAATGAAAAATAAGAAAGTTAGAACAAGAAGAGTAGAACAAGAAGAAGAGTAGAACAAGAAGAAGACTAGAACAAGAAGAGTAGAACAAGAAGAAGACTAGAACAAGAAGAGTATGTCATTTATGAGCTAACTTACGTGAAATGGATCATATATGAGCTAACTAAGTTGAAATGGGTCGTTTATGAGCTAGCTAAGGTGAAATGGATCATTTATGAGCTAACCTAGTTGAAATGGGTCGTTTATGAGCTAACTAAGTTCAAATGGATCGTTTTTCAGGTAACTAAGGTGAAATGGATCGTTTTTTAGCTAACTTAGGTGAAATGGATCATTTATGAGCTAACTTAGTTGAAATGGATCGTTTTTAAGCTAACTTAGGTGAAATGGATCATTTATGAGCTAATTTAGTTGAAATGGATCTTTTTGAGCTAACTTAGGTGAAATGGATCATTTAAGAGCTAATTTAGGTGAAATGGATCATTTTTTAGGTAACCTAGGTGAAATGGATCGTTTATGAGCTAAATTAGTTGAAATGGATCGTTTATGAGATAACCTAGGTAAGATTGGTCATTTTGGAGTTAACCTAGGTGAAATGGGTCATTTTAAAGCTAACGTAGGTAAAATGAATCATTTAGGAGCTAATCTAGGTAAAATGGGTCATTTTTTAGCTAACTTGGATGAACTGGATCATTTATAAGCTAACCTAGGTAAAATGGGTCATTTTAGAGCTAACTTGGGTAAAATGAATCGTCTATGAGCTAACTAAGCTAATTATGCAATTTTTGACATAAGTAAGCTAAGTACAGATCGTTTTAGAGCTAACTTAGGTAAAATGGATGGTTTTGGAGGTCAGTAAGCTTATTAAGTCATTTTGGAGGAGAAGAAGCTAAGTCTAGGTCATTATGGTAAGCATTGGAGGAAATAAAACTAAATCTAGGTCTTTATGCATGTGTTAAGCAAAACACTAGATAAACTTACCAATATCCAGGAGGTGTAGGAGCGGGGTGGCTCGTGTCGGTAGCTGGAGAAGGATCGTGCGATGCTTGTCTGGAGTTACGCTGCACCAAAGATCATTTCCAATGTCTTGTTAGCATGATGACACTCAAATGTTAAGACTAGCAAGTAATGTCCATTCAAATAAAACTCACCGTGGTCCCAGGAGCAATCACTGGCATCGGCGGAGCGGTCTGACCTGTCTTCTCACACACAGACTGCACATTTGGTTTTGACGACTCAGTCATACTAGTTAGCAATGAGACAAACACTACATGAATGTTTTGGCTAATCTGCAGAAGAAACTTACCACAAGGAGCTCGTACATGGCCCTTGCCTGCATGTCATTCCGTGCCCTCTCCTCCTCCATCATCTTTGTCGTCCTCTCCTCCAACTCCCGCTGCCTCTCCGCCGCCTCCGCCAGAAGTTTCTCTGTTCTATCTCTCTCACTCTGTATAGCAGCCTGCAACACCACTCACATGACCATTTGTAATCATTGATGGAAGCGCACACAATGTAATGGAGAAAGATAACTGAGTACGTATCACTAACCTTGATGGCGAGTTGCACTGGCCGTTCACGAGGCCTTATCTCCGGAGAGGAGCTCGACTGACGCGCCTTGATCTCCAGGAGAGTGCTAGGACAACGGATAAGTCCATCTCCAATGGCTATGGAGCCATGGGACCTCCCGCCACCAGATATCATCAACAGCTCTGGATCAATGGGACCCTGGCTCGGGTTAAAGTCCTCCCCTTTCCTCGCCTTCCCCTCATCTCTATATCTCACGAGCTTGTTGTGGGAGGAGATGTTGGTGAAGTTGTTTGCATCATCGAGGTCAGACTGAGAGAAAGCCTTGACTTTCTTGAAAGAGGCAGTGTGGGCCATGGCATAGCGGGCGTACACCTCTGGCACCTTATCCGCCTTATTGTAGCGTGCCTGAAAGAGAGAAACAATGAAAATTAGTAATAAAAGGGCTCAAGCTAGCATGATGAATGAATTGCATGAATCATGAAGCAAACCACATACCCAGTTGCGCCCGAACTGATATAAGTTGGAGCTGCCTTGATGGTGTGGCACACCTTCCATTTGGGCACGTTTGTCCATGGCCTCCTTGTGGAGGGCTAGCCATCGTTGTGAGCACCACTCATCGACCAACACCTCCCAACAATCCATCCGATCCGCACACCATCTCGGAGGCGCCTAAGTTAGCAAATAGAAACTTGAGCGCTACGGCTAAGAATTACTAAATGAAGGAACTTAAGTAGAGAAGGCCTTAAGAATTACCTTCATGTACTGCTCCTTACTCAGGAACTTATCGCGGCACGCCGGCTTGGTCTTCTTGATACCACGCAAGGCGTAGTAGTCTCGAACAGCCTGCACCCGAGCCTCGTGCCGTAAGTTCTGGAGTAGGCGCTTGCAGACGTTCTCGATAACATGTGCCGCGTCCTCCTCGTATCCCTCCTCACACCTGTAGAATGTCTGCGATCAAATGAGACAATATTGATTAGTACAATTAATAACTAGCTAGTTGAAGATTTTTAAATGTGTAAAGGAGAAATTACCCAGAACTTTCTGATCACCATGTCTGCCCTCGTGTCGCACACGACACCATCGATAATCTCATCCGGCGGGGCCGGGGCAGCCACGTAGTGCTCCCAGCTCAATCCAAGCTCTGGAAGCCGACCCTCACCAGGCAACATGACAAACCCCGGGAAGTTTTGCCGGCAAAGAACTCCAAGGACGGAGTTGGGCCGGCGGACACTATGATGGTGGTCCCAACCCCTGCAGCATGACAAGGCCAACGCATTAGTTATTTGAAAAAACGTGAATGCACAAGGTACAAAAAAATTAAATGCACTTACGTACCTCTCCCCATCAGGGAAATCAACCACCTCTGCTCGCGGGTCACCGGCACGGACGGGAGCCGTATAGCACCACGCTGGTAGACGGTGCCCCCCTCCTCCTCAAGATCAGTCGGCTCCCCGCCATCATCAGCATGGCCACTCGGCTCCTCGGGCTGATCCGGCCAGGTACCCCATCCGGACATGTGCTCCTCCGGGGTCACGTGGGCCGAACTCTCGGGGCCGAAGGCCAGTCGACCCGAGGCTCGTGGGCCCAAGACCCGTGGACCGGAGGCTCGTGGACCGGAGTCCGTGTAGCCTCCTCCTCGGACGAGTCCACCCTAGCAGTCACGTGCTCGGGTGAAACGGCTGGGGGTGGCGGCGAGGAAGGCGCCGTAGCAGTCACCCTACTTCCTCTCCCACGACCACGTGCCCCACCTCCTCTCTTCCTACCTCGTCCCCTGCTGGGCACCGCGGTCGACGAAGAAGGGCCCGGCGGTGTGGCCATACTGTCCAGCAACGCTCGGCGGAGAGGTGCGTCTGGAATGGAAGACCTCAGACCACGCTCCCGACCAGCGCCCACCATCTTTCAACACCTGCCATGACAAACAGTAAACGAAATTAGTACAACATAAAAAAGACCGACATGAATAATAATATGTGTATCACTTAAGTGTATCATCATCAAGTACAACATAAAAAAAATGTAATACCTGACACTACTAATAATCTCGATCAGTGTCATCAATAAATGCATAATCATCATCATCACTATAATCAATGACGGGCTCATAGGGTTCATTGGCATCAACATGTGCAAGGCCACCTTGACGTAATCGGTCAAGCATTGACAGGTCATCCACAGCAGTAACCTCTTCTTGTTCCGGCTCTTCTTCTTCCTCCTCTGGGGTGATGTCGGATTCATTGTCGCTGTCTACTTCAATGTTTTGGGGTGAAGTATAGCGGTTCTTGAAACGCTTTTTGGAAAGACGTGTCTCTTGGAAGAATTCTCCTTCATATGTGTCTGGGTTAATGTGAGGTTCATAATCTTCTTCCTTTGGGGGAGAAAGTCTAGCACGTGGCGGCACTTCATAAACGACATCCCAACCTTTCAGATTTGGATTAGTTTGGCAGGCCCACGGTAGATAGAATACTTGGGTCGCCTGTTGAGCCATAATATAGACATCAGGAACATCTAAATGAGTGCTTTGGTTGATTTCAACTAGCCCTACATGTTCATGAGTCCTTCTAGTCTCCTTCGGCTGAAACCAATAACATTTGAAGACTACGACATTCGGTGGATTTTCACCATAGAACAGAAGTTCATAAATTGCTTCAACTCTCCCATAATACTCGGTACCTCCTTCGCCGATAGCAGATACACAACAATTTGTTGACTTTCGGTCGGCCATAGATAGCTCTTTGCCATAGGTACGAAAGCGATACCCGTTGATGTCGTACTTGTCAAATGAACGGACCTTATAGTCAAAACCATTAGCGACTTGTCTCAATTCGGCGTCCATAGACTCTGAATTAGCCTACAAGTTTAATATGAAAGGATTGTTGCATTATGCACAAATTAGCGAATGAAATGAAATTGTCTAATAGAAATTACCGTTTGTTCGAACCAAGAGATGAAACCGGGATAGCCACCTCCTTGCTCTGCGAGAAGCTCATACTCTTTGACGGAATCCTTTTGGATCTCCGCTCCATACGAGAATATGGTGACGTATCGACTGTATGACATATCCAGGAATAAGAGTAGTTCAAAGGAAATAGAAGTTGCGAAACAAAGTACCGAGAACTTACTCGATGAACGGCCGCACTTCTATCAGGTTGTTGAAGATATACAACGAAATGGTCCGCCATTCTTCGTTATCCAAAGATACTGGATGTGAAACACTAGCTGGTGCGAGATTCCCTTTGAATAGGCTGAGGTTGGATCCACCTTTTTTAGGCTCGTCAGCATTGTACCGAGGCTTCGGATTATGCAAATGACGATTTTTGGCTTCGTAGTGCGCTGTTACGAAGTTTGCCGCCTCCTCTGTGATGAATGCCTCAGCCATCGATGCTTCAATTCTACGTTTATTTTTACATTTTTCTCGAAGCGTCTTCTGCATCCTCTCAGTTGGGTAGCACCAACGATTTTGCACGGGCCCGCCCAATCTTGCCTCGGTCGGGAGATGCAAAATCAAATGCTGCATTGGATTAAAGAAGCCCGGTGGAAAGATCTTCTCTAACTTGCAGATCAACTCCGGCGCCAACTCTTCCATTTCTTCTAGCACGCCAGGCGATAGTTCTTTCGCACAAAGAACACGGAAGAAATAGCTGAGTTCTGCCAGTACTAGCCATTCATCCTCAGGGATGAAGCCACGCAACATCACCGGCATTACCCGCTCAATCCATATGTGCCAATCATGACTCTTGAGACCAAATATCTTCAGTTTATCAAGATTCGCTCCCCTCTTTAGATTCGTTGCATACCCATCGGGGAACATCAACTGTTGTTGCACCCACAAGAGAATTTCCCTCATAGCTGGCCTTCCAAGATTGAACCATGCCTTTGGCTTTGTCCAGTTCTGCTTTCCTTTCGGTTCTTTCATGTTTTGTAACGGCCTATCACATAGCGCCTCCAGATCGACTCTAGCCTTAGTATTATCCTTTGACTTCCCATCTATGCCGAACAATGTACCAAAAAGTGCCTCAGCGATATTCTTCTCAGTGTGCATCACGTCGATGTTGTGTGGGCAAAGGAGGTCTTTGAAGTAAGGCAGATCCCATAAGCATGTTTTGTGAGTCCACGCGTGCTTAGTATTATACCCCTTGAAGTACCCTGGACGTTGTGGATCTGGCTCGAGAGCGTTTAACTGATCCAGGGTCTGTTGGCCTGTCAATGCAGGTGGTGCAGAGTTTTTGACAACTCTACCCCTGATGAAGTTCTTCTTGTCTTTCCTGAACTTATGGCGAGGATCCAGGAACTGTCTATGCATGTCGAAGCAAGAAAACTTGCGACCGGCCTGAAGCCAACGAAACTCAAGAGCTCCCTTGCATGTGGGGCACGGGAACCTTCCATGCACACACCAGCCAACGAATAGCGCATACGCCGGCAAGTCATGCGTCGAGTACATGTACCAGACACGCATTATGAAGTTCCGTTTGCTAAAGGCGTCGTATGTCTTGAACCCATTATCCCAGGCTTCTTGCATTTCGTCCTTAAGCGGCTGCATGTACACATTCATATTTTTGCCCGGATAGTTGGGTCCTGGAATTATCAACGTCAGGAAAATGTTCTTTCTTTGCATAATCTGTCCGGGGGGGGAGATTGAGTGGAAAGACAAATACGGGCCAACAACTGTATTGGGCTGCCGTCATACCAAACACACTGAACCCATCCGTGCTGATGCCGACTCGAGGATGCCTCGGATCTGCCGCTTTGTCAGCATGTAATTCATCAAACTTTTTCCACGCAACACCATCCGATGTGTGTACCATCATCAGATTCCCATCTGCATCTAGTTCGGTTCTTTTGCCTGTTTTGTGCCATGTCATCTGTCTGGCCGTCTCTTCGACCATGAAAAGACGTTGAAGTCTTGGTATGATTGGCATATACCGAAGAACACTAACGGGGATTTTGGTCTGTGTCTTCTCACCCATACCGTTGTCTACCACAATATACCTGGAAGACTTGCAAATGAGACAATAGTTCAAGTCCACATAGCCAAGCCTAAATAAGGCACATCCTTTCTCACAGGCATGTATCTTCTCATAGGGCATCTTCAGTGCACGGAGGATTTTGTCCGACTGGTACAGGTTTGCAGGCATTACATGGCCTTTGGGTAGAAAGCGTCCAAATATTGTCATAATTGCGTCATAGCATTCTCTGCCCAAGTTGAACTGAGCCTTCAGAGCCATTACTTGTGAGATGGCATCCAACTGACAAAGCTCAGTGTGCTCGTGTAGCAGACGTTTCGAAGACTCCAACATTTCATTGAAGGCCTTTGCAGATTCCTCCATCTCCTCGTCCGAATCCCGAGCATCATCATAGCCTTGCACCATGTTTTCCATCCCGGTACCATGCTCGTCAGTGCGACGACGATCCACCTCAGCTCGGTCACGTTGGGCAGACTCACCATGAAATGTCCACACCGTATAATCGGGCGTAAAACCACTCTTCTGCAGGTGTTTGCCCATTTCAGCCTCTGTCTTCTTTTCCCAATTGCCGCACCGGAAACAGGGGCACCAGGTTTTCTTTTGGCCATTTGCAAATGCGGCTTGCACAAACCCCTTAGTTTTTGTGAACCATTCAGCTCTCCATTTGTTCTGACCAGTGTGACCGGTATACATCCAAGCACGGTCACTCATCTTGACTTTCAGAGCTACTGGACACATAACAATTATATATGTAATTCACCACGTATATATTCATCAGTTGATCTACTTTGTCAATTTTATTACGTCCATGCAACCTACACTCTAATAGGTAATGATAGGTCCTAATCCCACCCGTGTATGTGTAGATTGGGTTCATTTTCCCATGCTATGCTCCGGATCCGACGCAAAATTTCGGCAGCACCTCCCCGCTGTTCTCCTGATACACGTCTCTGCAATAAACAGAGAGGATGTGTACCCGGAGAACAACAGGGGAGGCACTGACGAAATTTATGCGTCGGATCCGGAGCAAAGCATATGGGAAAACGAACCCAATCTACACATACTCGGGCTGTCCATGGATAGCGTTGGACAATTCGAAAGAATCAAGGTTATAAATATGCAAATGCATGCATATTTATAACTATGACGCTTTCGAACGGGAGACACATATTGGTTACGCATACTGATGATTCAAGACACATATATAGCTAGCTATTAATGGGGGAGGAGGACTTGTCATTTGTGCTCACCCACGAACGAAGGGGCAGAGCTCGTCAAACGCACGGCGAGGTCGTCGAACACCAAACCTCGCAGCGACGAAACAACTGCACATTTAAAACTACACGATCAACACAATTATATATGATGTTTTTCATAACAAAATCGAAAAATATATGACCTAACTAATAATTCACAAATATATGACCCCGTCGGCCTCTAGAAGGCCAAAGAACACCTTTTCGGGGTAAGGGTGGGTGTGGTGTCAGGGTGTCGGTGTCGGGGTGTCGTGTCGGTGTCGGGGTCGGGGTCTCGGGGTTGGGGTGTCGGGTCGGGGTGCCGGTTCGGGGTTGGGGTTGGGGTGCCATGCCGGTTTTTTCCTTCTTCTTCTTCTTCGGCCTCCTTTCCTTTTTCCTCTTCTTCTTCTCCTCCTCTCCTCTTTTTTCTTCTTCTTCTTCCTCTTCTTCTTTTTTCTTCTCTTCTTCTTCTTCCTTTCCTTTTTCCTCCTCTCCTCTTTTTTCTTCTTCTTCTTCCTCTTCCTCTTTTTTCTTCTCTTCTTCTTCTTCCTTTCCTTTTTCCTCTTCTTCTTCTTCTCCTCCTCTCCTCTTTTTCTCTTATTCTTCTTCTTTCCTCAAACTAAACTAAACCTAAAACTAAAACTATAACTAAAACTAAAACTTAAACTAAAACTAAAACTAAATCTAAACTAAACATAAACCTAAAACTAATAAAACAGAAAAAAAAGGAAAACACTAAATCTAAACCTAAAACTAAACTAAAACTAAACCTAAAACTAAAACTAAAACTAAATCTAAACTAAAACTGAAAAGGAAAAAACAGAAAAAATGGAGGGGGGCTCACCTCGGGCAGGGCCGGTGGAGGAGGCCCCCGGTGGAGGAGCTGGCTGGGGGCGCGGGGGCGGCCTGGGGCGGCGGGGCGGTGGGGCGCGGGGCGGCGGGGGGCCGGGGCATGGGGGGCCGGGGCGGCGGGGGGCCGGGGCGGGGGGGGCGACGGGGCGGCGGTGGCGGCGGGGCGGTGGGGCGGCGGGGGGCCGGGGCGACGGGGGCGACGGGTGGTGGGGCGACGGCGCCGGGCGGCAGTGGCGACGGGGCGGGGGGCGGGGGGGGCGGGCGGCGACGGGGCGGCGGGGGCGGTGGGGCGGTGGGGCGGCGGGGGGCCGGGGCGGCGGGGAGCCGGGGCGGCGGGGGCGACGGGTGGTGGGGCGACGGCGCCGGGCGGCAGTGGCGACGGGGCGGGGGGTGTTGGGGAACGTTGCAGAAAATTAAATTTTTTCCTACGGTTTCACCAAGATCCATCTATGAGTTCATCTAGCAACGAGTATTCAGATTAGATAGCATCTACATACCACTTTGTAGATCGCAACGGAAGCGTTCGAGTGAACGTGGATGAGGTAGTCGTACTTGCCGTGATCCAATTCACCGATGATCTAGTACCGAACGGACGGCACCTCCGCGTTCAACACACGTACGGAAAGCGTGACGTCTCCTCCTTCTTGATCCAGCAAGGCAAAGGAGAGGTTGGGGAAGAAGGCTCCAGCAGCAGCACGACGGCGTGGTGATGGTGGAACTGCAGTACTCCGGCAAGGCTTCGCCGTGCACTTACGGAGGAGGAGGAGGTGTTGGAGAGGGAGAGGGAGGCGCCAGGGCATAGGGTGCGCAGCCCCCCTCCCCTGCCCCCCTTTATATAGGCCTCTTGGGGGGGGCGCCGGCCCTGGGAGATCTGATCTCCCAAGGGGGAGGCGGCCAGGGAGGTTTCCCTCCCCCCCAAGCCATCTAGGAGGTGCCTTCCACCACTAGGACTCCTCCTAGATGGAACCCTAGGCGCATGGGCCCTTTGGGGCTGGTTCCCCTTGGCCCAAGCAGGCCAAGGCGCACCCCCTAAGGCCCATGTGGCTGACCAAGGCAGGTGGCCCCACCTGGTGGACCCCTGGGACCCCTCCGGTGGTCCCGGTACAATACCGATAACCCCGAAACTTGTCCCGATGGCCGAAACAGCACTTCCTATATATAATTCTTTACCTCCGGACCATTTCGGAACTCCTCGTGACGTCCGGGATCTCATCCGGGACTCCGAACAACATTCGGGTTACTGCACATACATATCCCTACAACCCTAGCGTCACCGAACCTTAAGTGTGTAGACCCTACGGGTTCGGGAGACATGCAGACATGACCGAGACGGCTCTCGGGCAATAACCAACAGCGGGATCTGGATACCCATGTTGGCTCCCACATTCTCCACGATGATCTCATCGGATGAACAACGATGTCAAGGATTCAATTAATCCCGTATACGATTCCCTTTGTCAATCGGTATTTTACTTGCCCGAGATTTGATCGTCGGTATCCCAATACCTCGTTCAATCTCGTTACCGGCAAGTCACTTTTCTCGTACCGTAATGCATGATCCCGTGATCAAACACTTTGATCACATTGAGCTCATTATGATGATGCATTACCGAGAGGGCCCGGTGATACCTCTCCGTCAAGCGGAGTGACAAATCCCAGTCTCGATCCATGTCAACCCAACAGATACTTTCAGAGATACCCGTAGTATACCTTTATAGTCACCCAGTTACGTTGTGACGTTTGGCACACCCAAAGTATCCGGGAGTTACACGATCTCATGGTCTAAGGAAAGGATACTTGACATTGGAAAACTCTAGCAAACGAACTATGCGATCTTATGCTATGTTTAGGATTGGGTCTTGTCCATCACATCATTCTCCTAATGATGTGATCCCGTTATCGATGACATCCAATGTCCATAGTCAGGAAACCATGACTATCTGTCGATCACCGAGCTAGTCAACTAGAGGCTCACTAGGGACATATTGTTGTCTGTTATTCACACATGTATTATGATTTCCAGATAACACAATTATAGCACGAATAAAGACAATTATCATGAATAAGGAAATATAATAATAATGCTTTTATTATTGCCTCTAGGGCATATTTCCAACAGTCTCCCACTTGCACTAGAGTCAATAATCTAGTTACATTGTGATGAATCGAACACCCATAGAGTTCTGGTGCTGATCATGTTTTGCCTTAGGGAGAGGTTTAGTCAACGGATCTGCGACATTCAGATCCGTGTGCACTTTACAAATTTCTATGTCTCCATCTTGAACATTTTCACGAATGGAGTTGAAGCGACGCTTGATGTGCCTGGTCTTCTTGTGAAACCTGGGCTCCTTTGCAAGTGCAATAGCTCCAGTGTTGTCACAGAAGAGCTTGATTGGCCCCGACGCATTGGGTATGACTCCGAGGTCGGTGATGAACTCCTTCACCCAAATTGCTTCATGTGCTGCCTCCGAGGCTGCCATGTACTCCGCTTCACATGTAGATCCCGCCACGACGCTTTGCTTGCAACTGCACCAGCTTACTGCCCCACCATTCAAAATATACACGTATCCGGTTTGTGACTTAGAGTCATCCAGATCTGTGTCGAAGCTAGCATCGACGTAACCTTTTACGACGAGCTCTTCGTCACCTCCATAAACGAGAAACATCTCCTTAGTCCTTTTCAGGTACTTCAGGATATTCTTGACCGCTGTCCAGTGTTCCTTGCCGGGATTACTTTGGTACCTTCCTACCAAACTTACGGCAAGGTTTACATCAGGTCTGGTACACAGCATGGCATACATAATAGAACCTATGGCTGAGGCATAGGGGATGACGCTCATCTCTTCTATATCTTCTGCCGTGGTCGGACATTGAGCTGAGCTCAATTTCACACCTTGTAACACAGGTAAGAACCCTTTCTTAGATTGATCCATATTGAACTTCTTCAATATTTTATCAAGGTATGTGCTTTGTGAAAGACCTATGAGGCGTCTCGATCTATCTCTATAGATCTTGATGCCTAATATATAAGCAGCTTCTCCAAGGTCCTTCATTGAAAAACTTTTATTCAAGTAGGCCTTAATGCTGTCCATGAGTTCTATATCATTTCCCATCAAAAGTATGTCGTCTACATATAATATGAGAAATGCTACAGAGCTCCCACTCACTTTCTTGTAAACACAGGCTTCTCCATAAGTCTGTGTAAACCCAAACGCTTTGATCATCTCATCAAAGCGAATGTTCCAACTCCGAGATGCTTGCACCAGCCCATAGATAGAGCGCTGGAGCTTGCATACTTTGTTAGCATTCTTAGGATCGACAAAACCTTCCGGCTGCATCATATACAATTCTTCCTTAAGGAAGCCGTTAAGGAATGCCGTTTTGACGTCCATTTGCCATATCTCATAATCATAGTATGCGGCAATTGCTAACATGATTCGGACGGACTTCAGCTTCGCTACCGGTGAGAAAGTCTCATCATAGTCAACCCCTTGAACTTGTCGATAACCCTTAGCGACAAGCCGAGCTTTATAGATGGTCACATTACCATCCGCGTCTGTCTTCTTCTTAAAGATCCATTTATTTTCTATGGCTCGCCGTTCAACGGGCAAGTCAGTCAAAGTCCACACTTCGTTTTCATACATGGATCCTATCTCGGATTTCATGGCTTCCAGCCATTTGTCGGAATCCGGGCCCGCCATTGCTTCCTCATAGTTCGAAGGTTCACCGTTGTCTAACAACATGATTTCCAAGACAGGGTTGCCGTACCACTCTGGTGCGGAACGTGTCCTTGTGGACCTTCGAATTTCAGTAGGAGCTTGATCAGAAGCATCTTGATCATCATCATTAATTTCCTCTCTAGTCGGTGCAGGCACCTCAGAAACGTTTTCTTGAGTTTTGCCATTTTCCGGTTCAAGAGGTAACACTTCATCAAGTTCTACTTTCCTCCCACTTACTTCTTTCGAGAGAAACTCTTTCTCCAGAAAGGATCCATTCTTGGCAACAAAGATCTTGCCTTCGGATCTGAGGTAGAAGGTATACCCAATAGTTTCTTTAGGGTATCCTATGAAGACGCATTTTTCCGACTTGGGTTCGAGCTTTTCAGGTTGAAGTTTCTTGACATAAGCATCGCATCCCCAAACTTTTAGAAACGACAGCTTAGGTTTCTTCCCAAACCATAATTCATACGGTGTCGTCTCAACGGATTTCGACGGAGCCCTATTTAAAGTGAATGCGGCAGTCTCTAAAGCATAGCCCAAAAAGATAGCGGTAAGTCGGTAAGAGACATCATAGATCGCACCATATCTAATAGAGTGCGATTACAACGTTCGTACACACCATTACGCTGAGGTGTTCCAGGCGGCGTGAGTTGTGAAACTATTCCACATTTTCTTAAGTGTGTGCCAAATTCGTGACTCAAGTATTCTCCTCCATGATCTGATCGTAGAAACTTGATCTTTCTATCACGTTGATTTTCAACCTCACTCTGAAATTCCTTGAACTTTTCAAAGGTTTCAGACTTGTGTTTCATTAAGTAGATATACCCATATCTACTCAAGTCATCAGTGAGGGTGAGAACATAACGATAGCCACGGCGAGCCTCAACACTCATTGGACCACACACATCGATATGTATGATTTCCAATAAGTTGGTTGCTCGCTCCATTGTTCCTGAGAACGGAGTCTTGGTCATTTTACCCATGAGGCATGGTTCGCACGTGTCAAATGATTCATAATCAAGAGACTCTAAAAGTCCATCTGCATGGAGCTTCTTCATGCGTTTGACACCTATGTGACCAAGGCGGCAGTGCCACAAATATGTGAGACTATTGTTATCAACTTTCACTCTTTTGGTATTCACACTATGAATATGTGTATCATCACGTACGAGATTCATTAAGAATAAACCATCAACCATCGGAGCATGACCATAAAACATATCTCTCATATAAATAGAACAACCATTATTCTCGGATTTAAATGAGTAGCCATCTCGAATTAAACGAGATCCAGATACAATGTTCATGCTCAAACTTGGCACTAAATAACAATTATTGAGGTTTAAAACTAATCCGACGGCGATCACATCAACCTTGGAACCATTCCCGACGCGCATCGTCACCTCGTTCTTCGCCGGTCTCCGTTTATTCCGCAGCTCCTGCTTTGAGTTACAAATATGAGCAACTGCACCGGTATCAAATACCCAAGAGCTACTACGAGTACTGGTAAGGTACACATCAATTACATGTATATCACATATACCTTTGGTTTTGCCGGCCTTCTTGTCCGCTAAGTATTTGGGGCAGTTCCGCTTCCAGTGACCACTTCCCTTGCAATAAAAGCACTCAGTTTCGGGCTTGGGTCCATTCTTTGGCTTCTTCCCGGTAACTTGCTTACCGGGCGCGGCAACTTCCTTGCCGTCCTTCTTGAAGTTCTTTTTACCCTTGCCCTTCTTGAACTTAGTGGTTTTATTCACCATCAACACTTGATGCTCCTTCTTGATTTCTACCTCTGCTGATTTCAGCATAGCATATACTTCAGGAATGGTCTTTACCATCCCCTGCATATTGTAGTTCATCACAAAGCTCTTGTAGCTAGGTGGAAGCGACTGGAGGATTCTGTCAATGACCGCTTCTTCCGGGAGATTAACTTCCAGTTGAGTCATGCGGTTGTGCAACCCAGACATTTTGAGTATGTGTTCACTGACAGAACTATTTTCCTCCATCTTACAGCTAAAGAATTTGTCGGAGACTTCATATCTCTCGACCCGGGCATGAGCTTGGAAAACCATTTTCAGCTCTTCGAACATCTCATATGCTCCATGTCTCTCAAAACGCTTTTGGAGTCCCGGTTCTAAGCTGTAAAGCATGCCGCACTGAACGAGGGAGTAATCATCGCAGCGTGACTGCCAAGCATTCATAACGTCTTGTTCTGCAGGGAGAATAGGTGCGTCACCCAGCGGTGCTCTTAGGACATAATCTTTCTTGGCAGCTATGAGGATAATCCTCAGGTTCCGGACCCAGTACGTATAGTTGCTACCATCGTCTTTCAGCTTGGTTTTCTCTAGGAACGCATTGAAGTTGAGGACTATGTTGGCCATTTGATCTACAAGACATATTGTAAAATTTTAGACTAAGTTCATGATAATAAAGTTCATTTAATCAAATTATTTAATGAACTCCCACTTAGATAGACATCCCTCTACTAGTCATCTAAGTATTACATGATCCGAGTCAACTAGGCCGTGTCCGATCATCACGTGAGACGGACTAGTCAACATCGGTGAACATCTTCATGTTGATCGTATCTTCTATACGACTCATGCTCGACCTTTCGGTCTTCTGTGTTCCGAGGCCATGTCTTTACATGCTAGGCTCGTCAAGTCAACCTAAGTGTTTTGCGTGTGTAAATCTGGCTTACACCCGTTGTATGCGAACGTAAGGACCTATCACACCCGATCATCACGTGGTGCTTCGGAACGACGAACTTTAGCAACGGTGCACAGTTAGGGTGAACACTTTCTTACATCGACATGCAAGTCGTGATTCCTATTACAATATCATGAACATCTAATACATCACATATAGATCATTCATCATTCATCACAACTTTGGCCATATCATATCACAAAGCACTTGCTGCAAAAACAAGTTAGACGTCCTCTAATTGTTGTTGCAAGTTTTACGTGGCTGAATTAGGATTCTAGCAGGAACGTTTTCTTACCTACGTAAAAGCCACAACGTGATTTGTCAACTTCTATTTACCCTTCATAAGGACCCTTTTCATCGAATCCGCTCCAACTAAAGTAGGAGAGACAGACACCCGCCAGCCACCTTATGCAACTGGTGCATGTTAGTCGGTGGAACCGGTCTCACGTAAGCGTACGTGTAAGGTTGGTCCGGGCCGCTTCATCCCACAATACCGCTGAAGCAAGATAAGACTAGTAGCGGCAAGAAGAGTTGACAACATCTACGCCCACAACAAATTGTGTTCTACTCGCGCAAGAAGAACTACGCATAGACCTAGATCATGATGCCACTGTTGGGGAACGTTGCAAAAAATTAAAATTTTTCCTAAGGTTTCACCAAGATCCATCTATGAGTTCATCTAGCAACAAGTATTCAGATTAGATAGCATCTACATACCACTTTGTAGATCGCAACGGAAGCGTTCGAGTGAACATGGATGAGGTAGTCGTACTTGCCGTGATCCAATTCACCGATGATCTAGTACCGAACGGACGGCACCTCCGCGTTCAACACACGTACGGAAAGCGTGACGTCTCCTCCTTCTTGATCCAGCAAGGCAAAGGAGAGGTTGGGGAAGAAGGCTCCAGCAGCAGCACGACGGCGTGGTGATGGTGGAACTGCAGTACTCCGGCAGGGCTTCGCCGTGCACTTACGGAGGAGGAGGAGGTGTTGGAGAGGGAGAGGGAGGCGCCAGGGCATAGGGTGCGCAGCCCCCCTCCCCTGCCCCCCTTTATATAGGCCTCTTGGGGGGGCGCCGGCCCTGGGAGATCTGATCTCCCAAGGGGGCGGCGGCCAGGGAGGTTTCCCTCCCCCCCAAGCCATCTAGGAGGTGCCTTCCACCACTAGGACTCCTCCTAGATGGAACCCTAGGCGCATGGGCCCTTTGGGGCTGGTTCCCCTTGGCCCAAGCAGGCCAAGGCGCACCCCCTAAGGCCCATGTGTCCCACCAAGGCAGGTGGCCCCACCTGGTGGACCCCTGGGACCCCTCCGGTGGTCCCGGTACAATACCGATAACCCCGAAACTTGTCCCGATGGCCGAAACAGCACTTCCTATATATAATTCTTTACCTCCGGACCATTCTGGAACTCCTCGTGACGTCCGGGATCTCATCCGGGACTCCGAACAACATTCGGGTTACTGCACATACATATCCCTACAACCCTAGCGTCACCGAACCTTAAGTGTGTAGACCCTACGGGTTCGGGAGACATGCAGACATGACCGAGACGGCTCTCGGGCAATAACCAACAGCGGGATCTGGATACCCATGTTGGCTCCCACATTCTCCACGATGATCTCATCGGATGAACCACGATGTCAAGGATTCAATTAATCCCGTATACGATTCCCTTTGTCAATCGGTATTTTACTTGCCCGAGATTCGTTCGTCGGTATCACAATACCTCGTTCAATCTCGTTATCGGCAAGTCACTTTTCTCGTACCGTAATGCATGATCCTTGTGATCAAACACTTTGATCACCTTGAGCTCATTGTGATGATGCATTACCGAGAGGGCCCGGTGATACCTCTCCGTCAAGCGGAGTGACAAATCCCAGTCTCGATCCATGTCAACCCAACAGACACTTTCAGAGATACCCGTAGTATACCTTTATAGTCACCCAGTTACGTTGTGACGTTTGGCACACCCAAAGCACTCCTACGGTATCCGGGAGTTACACGATCTCATGGTCTAAGGAAAGGATACTTGACATTGGAAAACTCTAGCAAACGAACTATGCGATCTTATGCTATGTTTAGGATTGGGTCTTGTCCATCACATCATTCTCCTAATGATGTGATCCCGTTATCGATGACATCCAATGTCCATAGTCAGGAAACCATGACTATCTGTCGATCACCGAGCTAGTCAACTAGAGGCTCACTAGGGACATATTGTTGTCTGTTATTCACACATGTATTACGATTTCCGGATAACACAATTATAGCACGAATAAAGACAATTATCATGAATAAGGAAATATAATAATAATGCTTTTATTATTGCCTCTAGGGCATATTTCCAACAGGGGGGCGGTGGGGCGACGGGGCGGGGGTGCGGTGGGGCGACCGGGCGGCGACGAGTGGTGGGGGCGGTGGCGCGCGGCGGGCGGCGGCGGTGGCGGTGGGGGGGGGTGGGAAGTGGTGGCGGGGTGCGTCGGCGAGGAATGAACAAGAGGAGTAACAGGCGGGGGGGAACGGGCCGTTAGGTAGCAGACTCTTTGCCGTCCGCCTCAGTTTGCCGTCCGCCGTTTTGCCTCTTTGCCGTCAGCTAGCGGACGGCAAAGAGGTGGGCTGTTAGGTTTTTCCCAAACGGGCGGGGGGTGGGGGCCACCTCTCTCTTTGCCGTCCGCTTGCGGACGGCAAAGACATAGCGGACGGCAAAGATCTTCTTTGCCGTCTGCCATTTCTTTGCCGTCTGCTTTTCGCTAGCTGATGGCAAAGAGCTTCTTTGCCGTCAGCTAGCAGACGGCAAAGAGCTGGCAGATGGCAAATTAGCTGATTCCAGTAGTGGTTATTGAAAATAAAAAGGTATAAACAAAACTTTTTTCAGGAACAAAAATTACATGCAAATGTAGGTGACGTTTTCTGAACATCCTGATATCTTATTTGCATTTTTTTTGAGTTCATATCAACTTGTTATGAACTCGGAAAAATGCAAAAAATTCATCTGGATGTTCAGAAAACATAACCTACATTTGCATGTAATTTCTATTCATGTAAAAAGTATTGTTTATATCTTTTTATTTTCAATAATGTTAATAACATTAATAACCTCGGGTAGTTTAAACGATACTTTTATCCCTAATGCAAACTTCGTGGGTAGGTTCCAACTAGGGGCAAAAATGTAATTGTCCCCACTTTTAAAGGTGGTGCAAAAATGCAAACCCCGTGGGTAGGCCGATTGGGCAAGTCTGGATGCACTTTTTTCACAACAATAAAATGGTCCCAAATTTTGTCCACACACTAGCATCACCATGCTAAGCATCCTTGATAAATTTCGTTCAGTTCTGACATTTCATTTATTTTCCAGGGTTTTCCCGGTGAAAAACTCTAAAATAGTAGCCCAATGTGACGCAACGTGCGTTAAGTGTCCGAATTCCTTCAATTTTTGCATGGAACCCTGCCATGAGCATGCGCACATGACGAAAAAAATTGGTGTCATTTCATGCATGGCAAGAAGCACACCATGTTCAAAGGTGGTGGTTCGGGTTGGCCGGTAGGGCAAGTCTGGATCCACTTTTTTTGTCATCAATCAATTGGACCCAAAATTTTGCCACACACTAGCATCACACTACCAACCATCCATGATAAATTTCAATGAGTTTTTACTTTTTATGCATTTCTAGGGTTTTTTCTAGTGAAAACCCCAAAAACACTAGCCGAACGTGATGCATCATGCATAAGATGTCTGAATTCCCTCAAATTTTGCTTGGACGCCTACCATGAGCATGCCCACATGTTGGCAAAATTTGGTGTCATTTCATGCCCGTCAAAAAGCACATCATGTTCAAAGGTGGTGGTTCGGATATACCGGTACGACAAAGCTTTTGTTAGTTGCAATTTCTATTATCAATGAACATGCGTATTTTCTTATACCTGAATTATTTCTTGAAATTTATCAAAAAATTTGGAATTTCATATTGTGTATGAAAATTTTCTAAACATGAACACATTTTTTATTTTTTAATAAATTCCCAAATATTGATGTTGTACACAAATTTCAACCACACCATTTTTTCAAATTTATCAACATTTTTAAAATATGAACATTCATTACATTTATGAACAAAAAACAAAAATGGTTTTTTTAAATTCCAGAACATTTTATCATTTGTAAAAAATATTTGGAGAAATAACATTTTTGTTGGTATTCCAATAATATGAAAAAAATTAAACAGGTTTCAAAATGAATAACAAAGTACAAAAATGATAAAAAATAAAATTAATGAAAAAAGAAAAGAGAAAAAAAATACACTCAGGCCTTGCCCAACCGGGCAACGGCATCGCTTCCCTCGGGTGCATGTTGGCCTGGCCAAGTGAAAGCCATTTTGAAAAAGGGTCGTCAAGAAAAAGAATGCTTATGAATTTAAAAAATACGGGCTTTTATAAAATGTTTGTAAAAGTTGAAAAGTGTTCTTGGATATGGAAAAAAGTTAAATTTGAAAACAAAGTTTGCAAATTTCAGAAAATATTTAGGAATTTAAATGGAAATAAATTTGAGTAGGGCATTCGGGTTGGGTGGAAATCCGCCTCAGAGTACTTTTTTCGACATCATTCAAATGGACCAAAAAAATTCCAGGGTCTTGTATCATGATGCCAAGCTTTTACGATTTCGACAATTCTGTATTTTCAAATAATGTTTATGCTTTTAAATTTTATTTGGAATTTTGAAAACAATCATGTATTCAATTTTTTCCTACACAAATACTAAAATGCATGGAAATTCAAAATAAATTGGTTTCAATTTTTTGTTCCTAATTTCAGATTTTTTCTTGAAATTTGAAATTTCACAGTGTTTTAAAAAGTCGTGTTCAAAATTTTATTCGCTCTTTTCAAAATATGTTCGTGACACGAACAAGTTTTTGACTTATCTTTACAATTTTATAAAATTAAGAATATTTCAACTTTATGAAAAAATTAAAAAAAGTGATTTTTTAATAATATTGAACAAAAAATTATAAGTGTGAGCATTCTTTGAAAAAAAGAAAAAAATGAATAGAGAAAATGAGAAGAATAAATAGTGATAAGAGGACTGGTTCAACAATGAGCCGATCCGGCCACGAATTGAAGTAGAAGAAAACAAAATAAAAAGAAGTAAATACGCATAAGGTTTAGGATGTCCTAGCTGGTTAGTGTGGTCTTTCTTAGACCCTTGAGTTTGATTCATGTTTCCGCACTCTTCTTTTCATGTAAGGAGAAAAGTGAAAAGGGGGTGTATCGAAGGAAAAGTGATAGCACACACAACCAAATTTAGCGCTAGGGGTTACAGAAAATTACCATTTTCTTTAATTTCTCGAAAATCTACCACTATTTTGGTCGGCTCTTCCAAAAAAACACTAGTGGCTGAATGGTTAACTTTTAACCATGATTATAACAATGGTAGCCTGCCCCTCAGGTCTGACCTGACATAAAAGTCAACACCGTTAGGTTGACCGTTACAACAGGTGGAGCCCGCATGTCAGTCTCTTGCAAAAAATAAAAAGAAATATGGTCGCTATATTTTTTATAAAAGGAATCAGGTCCCTATAAGTTTTTAGAAAAAGCAATCAGATCCCTATAACTTAAAAAAAGAATTTGAGTCCCTGTAACTTTTGAAAAAATAAACAATCATATCCTATTAGCTTTTGTAGATATGCAATCAGGTCCCTGTTATTTTTTTAAGTAAGCCATGGGGTCCACAGACCATGGCCAAGTGGAGCTAGCTACCTCACGGACGGAAGCAGCCGGAGCTAGCTAGTTCCTGTGCGTACCGCAGCCAGCTGGAGCTAGCTAGCTCACGCGTGACCGCGACTAGTCAGAGCTAAGCAGTCGTCGCAGCATGTCGCCGCTCGCTGCTGCTTGCCTTGTGGGTGGACGTGGTGACAGGCCGTGGCTTTGGCTTTGCCGAGCGTGGTGTTGGGCGCGCCGACCTCGGCCTGGCTGCGCCGGCCTTGGTGCTGGTCGTCCATGGCGGCGCCGGCTATGGCACCGGCCATGGTAAGAGAAGAGAAGAGGAAGAATAGGGATATTACATGTGGTCCCCACATATAAGTATCGGTCAAATAAACAGTCGATAAATGGTTTGTTTAGGAGCGGACCCAACCTAGCATAAACCAGATTTTGTCTTTTTTATACATAGCTCCCCAACTCTTATTTGACCACCAAACTTTGCAAGCGTCCATAACAATTGTTAATGATCATTCTCACAAAGTTTCGAAATTTTTTAAAATGTTTGGCTATGTTTTCTTACGTGGATGCATTGAGCTGGGTGTAGAAAAGTCACTCTCTTTTTGAAACAGCCAATCAAAATAGTCGTAGATTTTTGAGAAATTAAAAAATGATAGTTTTCTATGACGTTAGCCCAAAATGTTGTATATTATGCTATTTACTCAACCACGGTGCTACAAATCACCGGAAAACCGCCTCTGCTCATGTTCGTGTCTTGGTCGATCTGGAATTAGTGGGCGCAACACCTGTCTGCAGGCACGTCTCCAGTGATTTGTACCACTCGTGCATAGCAGAAACTATAGAAAGAACAAATGCATGCGATGCCTCCCCTACTCCACTCCTCCGTCCTAAACCATATATTATCATTACCGACAACAGCTACTTTGACGTAAGCACGTTATTCCTCGCTTCCTCAGGGCTCCGGCCAGATGCTCCCCCTAGCATCTTGTATGGGCCACATGCAATGACCATGATTCCTTCTTGATATAGAAATATAACATAAACCGGATATTGTCTTTGGAGGCCGAGCTCCATGGAGCTCGGTTTTGAAAATTCTGAATTTTGTCAAATTTCATATTTTATATATTTCAAAAAATTCTGAAAAAACACACATATACATGAAGGCATAACGCACATGTGTGTAAATTTTCAGGTCAAAATAAGTTGAAATGAGGGCTGTGCAAAAAAGACAAATTTTGGGTTTTTTAACACATGATACTATTCATCCTCCCAGGCCATGAATTTATCTTTTTTGTACAGGTCACATTTCAACGTTTTTCATTTTAAAATTTTACACACATAGACATAACATACTTGTTTACTTGCATAAATTTTTTCAGTGTTTTTCAAAACCAAAAAGTTTGAATTTTGATTTGTTTTCAAAAAAAGGCCTCCATGGCTCCCGGGAGCCAAACGTCCGCTCTTCAACATAAACATACTATAATGTGGCATGTAATGCAAGTATCCGTTGTTGCATAGGCAACGTCTATAGCGAGCATGACCTTTATTTGTCTATATATAGCCAGCTGCTTCCCTCCCCTGCACGCACAAACATCTGATATCCTAGCTATAGCAATCACATAGCCCAGAGAGGTCAATCAGAATGGCGGCGGCCGGCGGCAACAGCAGCAAGAGGAGGACGTGGGTGGTGGACGTGGAGAAGAAGCTCATGGAAGCTGACAAGTCGGCGGAGGTGTCGCGGTGGGAGCGCTACTGCATCTACCGCGTGCCGCCCTGCATGACCAACATCAATAGCAAGGCGTACCAGCCGCAGGTGGTGTCGCTGGGCCCCTTCCACCACGGCGACCGTGACCTGTGGCCCATGGAGGAGCACAAGTGCCGGGCGCTGCGGCAGCTGCTCCAGCGCGCGGAGCGGACCTTCGACGAGCTCGTCGAAGGCGTGGAGGACGTCGCGGATCAGCTGCAGGGCGCGTACATGGACCTCGACGGCGACTGGCGCGGCGGTGGCAGGGAGCGGTTCCTGGCCATGATGATCTTCGACGGCTGCTTCCTGCTGGAGGTCATGAGGTGCACGGCCGCCGACGGGAAGCAGGTCAGCGACTACGCACATAACGACCCGATCTTCAGCCCCCACGGGACACTCAACATGGTGCCCTACATCCGGCGAGACATGCTCATGCTTGAGAACCAGCTACCTCTACTCCTGCTCCAGAAGCTCGTTGAGGTTGAAAGTGGAAAGCCTCCGGTAATTATTAACTACTTTGCCTTCCAATACTGTTATAAGAACAAATAAACCATCAAATTGCACAGAAATTATTGAAAGAAACGAATAAAAATGTACCTTGCTTCTCCCTGCTAGCCGCTGATCTTCCACCCGTGTGGCTTGTTTTCTCTTTAATTTTGGGCAGTTTTGTCTTGTTGCCTCAGCAAACTTATATTTACTTTTGTAGCACTTGAACTTTTTATATGTACTTGTGATGGTTGCTTTATCTATAAAACGGGGTATAAGACTGTTTTGAGAGTAATATATGGTGCCTCTTTCTCTTTATGCCAGAACAACGACTTCATCAACCGAATGGTTCTGGAATTTCTAGCCCAATCATCCGGCCCATTTCCACCAGCCACCGGCCTAGGGCTCCACCCACTAGATGTCTTTCGCCGGAGCATGCTCACTGGTAAGTGCCATCAAATCTGGAGCCCCCAGGACATTGAGGAGGACAACGCCATCATCCGGTCAGCACTGAAGCTCTACGAAGCCGGTATTCAGTTCAAGCCGAGCAAGACGTTGAGCCTGCACGACATCCAGTTTCGGAGCGGCACGCTGACCATGCCGACTGTGTCGGTGGACGACTCCACCGAGTACATGTTCCTCAACGTGATGGCGTTCGAGCGGCTGCACGTCGGCGCAGGCAACGACGTGACCGACTACGTCTTCTTCATGAGCAACATCATCAACTCGGCCAAGGACGTGGAGCTGCTGAGCTCCAAGGGTATCATCCAGAACGCCATCGGCAGCGACCAGGCCGTGGCCAAGCTGTTCAACACCATTTCCAGGGATGTGATGCTCTATCCCAACAGCCCGCTCGACGCCGTGCAGCGGCAGGTGAACAACTACTTCCGGAAGCCGTGGAACATTAGGCGCGCCAACCTCATCCACACATACTTCACGAGCCCATGGGCGTTCCTCTCCCTCGCCGCCGCCATCTTACTCGGCATGACCATCATGCAGACCATCTACACAGTGCTGCTGTTCTACAAGGACGACAACAGCAGCCCGCCGCCATCGGCACCGTCTCCCATTTGATCTAGCCGACCGCAAAAACTTACTGTAGTAATAACTAAGTACCTGCTACTCTATCTTGCTGCATGAATTCGTTTGCTTTACGTTTGAGTTTTTGTTGTTATCGTACATTGTCAAGCATCAAGCCTTTTGAGTTATCTACACCGTACAACATAGAAGATCCAATGTGTCGTATTTGTGACTTTGTGTTGTGTTCGTTATGACACAATTTATTTTTCCAAATTAGCTATTGGACAATGTCCTAGGAATAAAGTTAGGATCAGTCGATATTTTTCCACTAACCGTTTATTACCTGGTCAAAGCATCGGCTGATACTTTTGGGCTGGTGCATCCACATACGAGGCTTGATCAGCTGAATTAGCAGATGCATAACGTGTGTGCGCGTGTATTTTGTGCATGTGATGCCTATGAGTGTTTGTTTTTTTGTCGATTCTATTTCTTTGTTCAAGGTCTGTTGTCGGTAATTGCCTTTGGCTCCTAGGTGCATATGCACCCATTGTCAAAATACACATTTCGAAAAGTTAAAAAATTCGGAACAAAAATCCCGCGTGTATATATGGATATTTTATGTGCGTGCACAAGGTTTCGGTGAAAAACGAGGTTTTTTGTGACTTGTGTAAAAAGACAATTTCTGATGCTTCATTCTAACTATTCACGAGGCATTTCTTTATCTTTTTTACACAAGCCACAAAAAACGTCGTTTTTCACCGGATCCTTGTGAATGCACATAAAATGTCCGGATATACACGTGGGATTTTTGTTCCAAATTTTTCAACTTTTCAGAATGTGTATTTCGACAATGGGTGCATATGCACCTAGGAGCCAAAACGCCGCTCTCGTCTGTTGTGTGCAACAAAAGAATTAGTAGCTCCGTTGTGTGCATGGTGTGAGTGTGTTTATGAAAAGATACGCGGGGAATGACACCGTATCTTTTTTTCGACAAAAAATTCCACAATTATATAATTATTCTTACATATTAAGAAAAAGCGTAATTTCTTTTATTCTCTCTGTTTTTCTTTCAGCTTCAAGGGTAATATAAATTCCACTAATTCATTCCTTATTAGAAAACTTCATTATTTTAATATTACCTTTTATTTCAATTTTGTTTCTTATTTAAGTGTAATATTTAAGCCACTAATTCATTCTTCTTAGGAATTTATTTGTGCAAAAAAATCCATTATTATATGCTTATTCTCGCATATTATAAAAAATCACAATTTATTTTGTGAATTGTGTTCAAGTTGCCGCTCTTTCTTCTATAATATACTACTGTCAGTAATTCATTATTATATGCTTATTCTCGCATATTATATACTTCATTATTTTGATTTTGTTTTATTTTTTACTTCATTTTCTTTCTTCTATAATAGTAATACTACTGTCAGTAATTCATCCCTTCAGGGAAAAATTAATTTTACCAAAAAATCAATATTACTTGTTTATTCTTGTATATTATTGAAGTGCAGTTTTTGAGTAAATTTCTTACAAAATCTTGTTATTATTTATTTTCTTTTCTTTCTTATTAAAGGGCAATAGCAATGCCACTAACACATTCTTTCTTAGAAAACTTCATTATTTATTTTCCTTCTGTTATCCACTATTTAACATGGTCAATGCATGTGAATCAATTTCCAACTAAGATGCGCAATATATTTAATAGGTAATGGGGTGATGGTATGTGGGGGGGGGGCAAATGGCTAAACTAAGCACTTTTCTTTGAACAAAAAAAAGATTCTTGCTTGATCCACGAAAAGGGAGAAATTCTTGATAAATAGACAATGCTGAATTGAATTGACTAATTTAAGTTCAGGTTGGGGCACAATGGGGTGGGTTGGGTGTAGGTCTTTACTTATACACCGATCTACAATTGTATGCACTAGTTTACAACTGTAGTAACTGGTTTTTGTTGGACTTTTTGCGCCTACTCAATTTCTTAGGTGTTGTGTCGTTCAAGAGGTTGCCTAAGATGGCAATCATATTGCAAGTGGACTAAAGACAACAATCCGTTATTGTGAAAGCAAAACCCTGACAGTGTTGAACAGGTTTCCTCTGGTTTCGGTGGCGCGTGCACCACCGGATCTAGCGCGAAGGTCAGCTGAACTTGTTTGTTTTATCTATGTGAAAAGAGGGGTGGCTGGATGTGTCTATGTCGTCTCACTACTACTTTGGCGCCATTGGTGACAATCTGTTTATTCCCTCAACTCATATATGAGGATGTCTCCGGCATTTCATTTCAACAGAAATCGGTGACGTACTGCTTGACTTCTTTTTTTGCGGGATACTTAGTAGATACTACTTTTTATTTCAGCAATTGTCAAACTCTACCGGCAGCAACATTGGCCTGTACGGGATGGAGAACTGGATTATAACTTCCTTTGCTTTTTTGTAATGTTGATGTTCCAAAAAAAATATTTGAAAAATGTTGTCTGGCCAGTGTCAGATTTTAAGTCCCTCCCAGCGAACGCGCTATCTTCCTCAGATTTGTTGCATGGATCTTGGCGCAAGGACAAGAGACATGTCACATTTTTAACTCGTTCGCTGCCAATGTAAAATTGCATTTTAAACAAATTTTTAACAGGAGACATGTTATTAATAATATTGTATTTCTATTATTAAAGGGTGTCATTTTTATTATTAAGAGTATGACATTTTTCTATAATGTTCACAAGTCAAGTTGGTTTTTGTACATGATAGTTTTATTATTAATAACATGATTTTTTTATTATTAAGAGGGTGGCATTTTTGTTATTAAGAGGATGACATTTGTGGCTTTTACAAAAGAATCTCGTGTTTTGGAGCATGGCAAATTTATTGAACTTATATCTGGATAAAACATTTTTTTCCTATTTGAAATTGCCACCGGACCAATTCCGTTTGTTTTGGTACAAATTAGTGCATGATAAAAAAATTTGGGGGCTACCCTGTTTTCCAAATGCGCTTCATGGTTCGCTGGATCACAGGATGTGCGAACGAGGAAAAAACATAGGATTGTTCGCTTGATTCATGCTCCCTCCCCAGCTGACGTTTCTAAGAGCATCTCTAGCCGCGCCCCCAACAGGCCTCCTTAGACCACTTTTTCGGCGCCGCCGCGAAAAAAACGCCTCAGTCGTGCCCCCAGGACGGCGAAAATCACCGGTTTGGCCCTTTTTTCCGCCCGGCGGTCACAGGCCGAACCCGCCGCACTAGGGAGCAATTGGGGGCTCCGGCGCAAGGGAAAAGCGCGGCTGGCCCACACCGTCAGGGGAAAAGTCAAGGTTTTCTTCCCCGACTCGCCTCCCACCCCCGCGCCCTCGGCCGCCACTAGCTATATCCCGGCGCCGCCCGCCGCCCTTCACCGCTAGATAGCCATTCCCGCCGGAAAAATAGCAGAGCTTCGCCGCGGCAGCCCCTCCAACAGCAGTTGGGCGTTTTCGGCCGCCGTTTCCGGCCGCGGAGGAGCAGTTTAGATGCGGGTACACGCACACCGGGCGCAAGGTGTTCGGCGATTTGCCTGCCTCGGCGATGGACTCGGATGACGAGGAAGCGCTCGCCGCACTGCTGGAGGAGGAAGCCGAGGCCGACGTCCAGGAAGAAGAGCATCTCATGGTGCTCGCCGCCCTCGCCCAACTGCTGGTGAGCAATGATAAGCCGCGGCGAGGTGGCTCGGCGCCGGGGCGGGTGAAAGCAAAGAACCGGCATCGTCTCGAAGGCTACTGCATGCTCTACTCCGACTACTTCGCCCATGCTCCACTTCACGGCGAGAAAACATTTCGGCGCCGTTATCGGATGAGCCGAAAGCTCTTCCTCAGGATTGTGAATTCCATCCAGGAGTTCGACAACTACTTCAAGTGCAAGATGGATTGCACCGGCGCCCTTGGATTCACCTCCATCCAGAAGTGCACGACAGCGATGAGGATGCTTGCATACGGAGCTCCCGGTGATTCACTCGACGACTATGGGTGCATAGCCGAGTCCGCCAGCATAGAGTGTTTCTACAAGTTCTGTCAGGCAGTGGTGGCAGTGTTTGGACCACAATAGTTGAGAACACCCAATGCGGAAGACACTGCTCAGATCCTAGCACAGAATGCAGCAAGAGGATTTCCTGGGATGCTTGGAAGCATCGACTGCATGCATTAGAAATGGAAGAATTGCCCATTTGCTTGGCAGGGGATGTACAAATGCGCCAAAGGCGGTTGCAGTGTGGTACTTGAGGCGGTGGCCACACAGGACCTCTGGATTTTGCACTCCTTCTTTGGTATGCCAGGAACTCACAATGACATCAACGTGCTGCAGTGCTCTCCTGTCTTTGCAAAGCTTGTTGAAGGTCATTCTCCTCCGGTGAACTTCGAGATCAATGGGCGGCACTACAACAAGGGGTACTATCTAGCTGACGGCATCTATCCGAGATGGTCGACATTTGTGAAGACGATCTCAAACCCTGTGGCAGAAGGCAAGAACGCCTGGTTTGCGAAGATTCAGCAGGCTTGCAGCAAGGATGTCGAGCGAGCATTTGGTGTGTTCCAATCTCGATTTGCTGTTGTCCGGTACCCCACTCAGACCTGGTCCAAAGATCAAATGTGGGAGATTATGACTTGATGTGTCATCTTGCACAACATGATCATCGAGAGCGAGCAAGAAGACCCAGTATTTGACACTGAACCATACTACAGGCAGGGTCCTTTAGCCGAAGTTGATCATCAGTTACCAGCAACCTGGACTGTCTATCTCAGTATGCGTCAGGAGATCCGAGACCCACAGGTGCATCATCAACTGCAGAAAGATCTGATTGAGCACCTATGGAGGCTTCAGGGGGACGTGTGTGATGAAATATGAGTTTTTATTTGTTGAACTATATAATTTGTATTGAACTATTTGTTGTTGTACTATTTTGTTGAAGTATTTGATTTTTCTATGATGAAATATGTGATAAGAAAAAATTGCGTTGATAATTGAACGCCGAGACACGTGAACCACGCCGAATATGGGCCTATTCTCGCCCATATGGGCCCTTTATTCGCCGAAATGGGGCTGAAAAGTGGGCCAATTTCGGTGCCTGGGGGTGACGACTAGGCACAAAATCGCCCCTAGCGCCGGTTTTATCGCCGGCTCGCCCCCAGAGGGCATTTTTATGCGTACGGGGGGGGGGGGGGGGGCGCAACGGCTGGAGATGCTCTAAGCTATTGGGTTATGTTTTTAGTAATAACTGATAAATTGTTGTTGTTTGATTGGCGTATAGTTTCGGCTCTTTCGGAAGAAAACTAATATAGGAGTAGTTATCAAAAGATTTTTCTTTCCTCGACTACCACGGGTCAGCGTGCATGGTTAATTTGTGTCCGTCTCCATTACGCAAGACAGATCAACCCCACATAGACGGTCCGTGCTCTTAATTTCCGTGAGAAAGAATCAGAACCTTTCCGTGATTAAAATCAGAAACCCATGAGGCCACGACCACGTACATGCCATACCTTGTAATCGAGTCCGATACGTCACAGCGTGGTATAACCGTGCAAGAGCTAGCAAACGTTGAGTTGCCGCATCAGATCAGCGTCGTCCGCTTCATCGTAGTTCATACGCCGATGTCGACCGCAGCGCAGAAACGCCAACGACAAAATCCATGCACGCCGGAGGCTGCAGCTTCAGTTGTGCCGACAGAGTGGACGCTCCCAGCAGATCTTCTGCTTGAGATCGTCGCGCGCCCCGACATCCGCACCTTCGTTTGTTGCGCCGCAACATGCAAACTCCTCCGCTGCGACATACTTAATCCGTCCTTCATCCGCCGTGTCACACAACAAGGTGGTATGGTGCCTTCCTGCATCCTCGCTTGCCTCAATATTAACAACAGCGCGAAAGATGCACTGCCACCCCTCTCTTTGGTCCACCCGGACATGCCCACTGCCATGTCGTTAATCGACGACTCTCTGGGGTCTTCCGTGTCGCGCAACGCTAATGAATTCCTTAGAGAGTACTATCCTGTGACCTCTCGCGGCGGTCTCGTCCTCCTATGCCACCGCCACCCTTGTAGCAGACGATCTGGCATGTGCCTGTATGACCCCATCAATGGGAAACGCACCTTCCTACCCAAGCCTCCTGTCACCCCGGATTATGTCAGATGCAATAGTGGGTGCGTCTTGCTCAACGCTGCGGACGGCATTGACTGCTACTTCTTGCTATTCGTCGGCAAACAAAGCAGTAATGGACATGCCATCAAAATCCAGACATACACGTCGTCAACCGGCACCTGGGGAACCGTCGTGATCCATGATGGCTTCTTCCTGCAAAAGTGACCTGAGAGGCGCCGCAAAGCCATTGTTCTCCCTGGTGGCATTATCCACTGGTTGTCGGATAGTGGCGGCAAGATCATAACCTATGACGTCCGCACAGCAAAACCAGGCCAGCTAGAGGTCCCTGTCCTTGCTTTTACAAACTTCAAAAAAGGACGACTCTACCTAGGATCCTACTCCTCCCCAGTCGGGTGCGGGTCCAGGTTACTAAGACTGTTCAGAGTCGATGGTTTCACTATCTCCATGTGGCACCAGCTCTATGACGGCGGTGGATGGGCACTAGAGACTGTGATTGATGTGGGGGAGAAGGTGCGGTCACTAAACCCCGACATCCCAGCCGATCGACATCTTCAAACTACGTTCATGCACCCTAGTGAGAGAAGCACTATCGTGTTCCTGCAGATAAACCTACGTGATGTGATGACCGATTTCCATCCTCAGCTCGTCGCCCTTGATCTGGAAACGAAGGTGATCCGTGTTATGCAGCGTTTGGCTCTCTTCTCAAAGCTCTTTGAAATCGACATGCCCTCTCGGTTACGAGCCATGAAAATCTTTTTGTAACTAGCTAATATGCATCCTACCAAACTTGCAAATTAAGGTCACTATATTGTGTGGAATGCAATGATTTGTACTGCGACCAGACTCTCTCTCTCTCTCTCTCTCTCTCTCTCTCTCTCTCTCTCTCTCTCTCTCTCTCTCTCCCCCCATATATATATATATATATATATATATATATATGTGTGTGTGTGTGTGTGTGTGTGTGTGTGTGTGTGTGTGTGTGTGTGTGTGTGTGTGTGTGTGTGTGTGTGAGTGTCAATTTCCCATGTGCTTTGGAAACACTTATTTTCAAGTCTCTGAGTTTGTACATTGATTTTTCATTACATGGCCAATTCTCTTATTGCATGTTTCTGATGCATTATGTGGGACTATGTGTTTGAGATGGGCGGCATATAAACATTTATACAAATTTTGTTGTGCAATTTAGTTGAGTTCCTGTGCCTACTGGCACGGGTTTAGAAATATGCGTGAGCTTGAGGTTTTTTTTTAACAGGGCAATCACCCCTTTCCATTAATTCATAACCACCAGAATTTGCAAACAGGAAACAAGAAAGGGGAGAGAGCAAGTTCAACATACTGGCAAAAGATCCAATGTATGCACTTGCAATCAAAACATGTAGACAAAAACATGCGCCATAAAAAATAGAGACTATCCTAACAATCAGTAGTGAAACACAAACCAAGCATGGGACAACTCCCAGACAAATAAAATCACAGTTACTAATGGCTAGTGTAGAGCAGATGTAAAACGATCATCAAAAACAAGACACCACAGGCAGGCCCATCATGAGTAGAAGTGGATCTTTCACAGCATCTTGAGGTTGATTGCGTGAGCATGTACTTGAGCTTGAGTGTTGGAACTGAAGTACTTCAGTTGGGGGCAGGAAGGTTGTTGGAAACAAATAGTCCTAGTTGTTTAATTGTGTTTGAACCAGGAAAGTGAAGTTTCAATACACTTACACTGACATCAGTTTGGGTTGCTTTGCAGGGTAAGACATGGGTTTTATTCCTTGTAAATAGTGTTACATTTTGCTAATACAAACTCTGAAGCACTGTCTCGAACGTGCCACAATAAACAAGCGGTGCTACCTCTAGGTCGCCCAAAAGCTTCTTGATCTCCGGCATCAGATGACCGTATGCCGACCGGTCAAGGCAGCAATTGCAGTCGAGCTATCAGATTTAATAATTATTGGCGGCTCCGACCATTTCAAACTCAATGACATGCCTTATAGGATAACACTAATTTTCGCTTCAATGGCATTTTCGCAGTAGAATAAATAGCAAAGTGCTTAGAAAATAACTCTACCATTATTGTCCCTTAGAATCATACGCGTACCAACTACACCAGTTTGCTAGGAGCGGGCCTAGGCCAGGGGAGGCATTCCTTCTGTACTGGTATAGGTTTGGGAGAGATGTCAACCACCGACTTGCCCTTGATAATGTCTTCCACACTTTGCAACTCGGCATGTTGAATCGAGAAAAGGTAGCTGCACGGGAAAGATTTCACCGCATTAGGAGGTGCCACTGCCTTTCCATGCGTCAGCTCTTTCTGCAAGCTCCAAATCCACCATCAGAGCAAAATGATCATCACACGCACGTTGGCAGGCTTGTCGACCAGTAGAATGAAAATCCATTTGGGTCTGGAGTTGATGATTTGATGGGCAATAAGCCACGGCAACTACATCCAGAGCGTGTGCGTGCATGAGCTGGGCGTGTCGGGTACTGTACATGGCCGGCACGAGCATTGTCTGACCATAGTCTGACCTTTGTATGGGCATGGTCTGACTAGGGTATAGGCATAGTCTGGGGTGTGTCCGTGTACAGGCTGTGTGCGTGCGAGCGTGCGTGATTCAGTTGGCAATAGTGGCGGGGGTGCCCGTGGCGTTCTATTGGAGCCCGGCCGCGTTGATCGCGTCAATGCGCGACGGGGGTGCGAGCCAGGACGTGCGGATCATGCAGGACGTGGAGGAGTGAGGAGCGCGGCGTCGTGTGGGCGCGCCTGCGTATAAAGACTCCTCCCCGTGTACTGTTGTAACTGTGGGTTCGAGTTCGTTCTCGAGGAAGAAGCCGTTCGTGCGGCAGGCGTATGTGCGCCGGAAATCCACCGTGTCCCTGTGTTCTTCCCTTCCTCCTTCTTCCTTATGTCGTTCGAGCGCAGCAAGCAAGAGAGAGAGAGAGAGGGGGGGGGAGAGAGAGAGAGAGAGAGAGAGAGAGAGAGAGAGAGAGAGAGAGAGAGAGAGAGAGAGAGGTACGTGAGGGGGAGAGCTAGGTTTTAAGGGACTCGACACCAATGTCCTTATCACCTCCAATAAACTTCAATGATGGCAACCTGATGGTCTGGAAACACTGGACTTGAAAGCTCCGCTTTTGATGTAGTGTTTGATTCCAAAGGACTCGACACCAATGTCCTTATCACCTCCAATAAACTTCGCATGCATCGTGATCACTGTGCCATGCCATGGCACGTTAAGCATCCAGTTCTTGTGTTCCACATAAATTAGTGCTACAAAGCAAGATTGAATAGAAATCATATGGAGAGAAACTGTGAAATTTATGTGGCCATCATGTGGTAGTAGTTGGGTGGCCTAGTGAAACCAGACTTTTGAAACTTCTCGGTGTACCGACCCAGTTCTTCCTCGGTCATCCAAGGAAGTGGGGATGATAATGCCTCCAAAAAGTCTATTATCTCCACTCCAGGAGGAGCAGTGAGGTCATCTAATTCAATGGAGTAGAACTTCTTTAGGACGGTTGCAACATCGTACCGATCGAATGCCCTTTCCGCTCTTCCGGGTTCCTACATGGTTGATTTTGAGACAAGTTGGTCCTTTGCAACAGCTATGGTGCTCAATACCTACAGACCAATATATCACGACTACAAGTCGACAACCACCAGGTAAAGAGATATGATGTGTCTGAAAATGAAAATTTGGACCCCCAAATAAAAGTAATTTGGAATAAATGAAGGCCAACTTAGTGTATTTGTCCAAATCATCGAATCTCTCTTGTGTGACTAATATATTTTTGGAAACATTATTTTTCTAATTTTGGATTAAAACTATTACTTTTGCAAATAGAAGGTGCATTGTTCCTCCAGCTTTAAGAAAACAAATGGTATCATCATCTAAGACATAGAGTATCAATTAGAGTATCAAATTTAAATTTCTTGTTGGCACAGAAGTTAAGAAATTCGTTAGCCCGCCTTAAATCATCGCCTGCTTGTTCTCTCTCAACACCAATCCATCATCTGATTCAGTTTGTATGTGATGTCACACAAGTCAATTCACTACTTCCAAGCAGATGGCGTTGGCAATAAGAAGAATGGATGGTGAAAATATATAGGACAGAGTCACCTGCTTCTGAGTGATGTAGAAGCCGTCTCCACATGCCGCGAACATCTCTGTCACAGGTCAAGGGGAGCGTGAGAAGAATGACACCCCCAGCGTGACGAGGGCGTGCACCCGGTCCGGCCGGAACAAGCACAGATGCCACGCCGCCTGCGCGCCGAAGTTGTGCCCCACCACCACCACCGTACATCCACCGGCGCCCTGTATTGTGATGGCCGCCGTGTTAAAAAACACAAGCTACAGCGGTGCAGAGAAGGGCACACCTTGGGGAGGCGGAGGTGGTCCAGGAGCACGACGAGGTCGCCGGCGACATGGAGGACGGTGTAGGCGGCGGGGTAGGACGGGGCGCTGAAGTCGCCGAAGCCGTGGAGGTCGGGGGCCAGGGCGCGGAAGCTGCGCGGGGTGAGCGTGGCCATCTGGTGGCGCCACGGCAGCCAGGGCTCCCGGAAGCCGCACAGGAGGATCACCGCGGGGCCGGTGGCGGGCCCTGCTTTACCACGTTGAGAGACACGCCGTTCACGTTGGAGTTCCAGTGCCGCACATCGCCGTTCTCTTCCTTGACTTAGTTGACTTGCTGATGGGTTGGGATTACCACCGTCCACATAACCATCCAATCATATGTTAGTTCGCGTGTCTTGGTCGACGTGAAATGGTCACAACGGCGCAACCCACCTGTCTGCAGGCACGTCTCCGGTGATTTGTACCACTTCCATCCATTCTCGCACATTGCAGAAACAATAGAAAAACAAATGCATGCGATGCGTTCCCTACTCCACTCCATCCTAAAACCATACGTTATCATTCCCGACAGCAGCTACTTTGACGTACATATTCCTCGCTTCCTCACGGCTCCGGCCAGATGCTCCCCCTAGCATCTTGTATGGACCACATGCAATAAACAAAAGACCATCATGACCCCTTCCTGATATGGTAATATGGAGTATATTATGTGGCATGCAATGCAAGTAACCTTTATTGCATAGGCAACGTATATGGCGAGCATATCTTTATATGTCTATATATAGCTTGCTAACCTCCCCTGCACGAACACACATCTACTAATCTAGCCATAGCAATCACATATCTTATACAGATCAATCAGAATGGCGGCGGCCGGCGGCAGCAGCAAGAGGACATGGGTGGTGGACGTGGAGAAGAAGCTCAAGGAAGCCGGCAATTCGTCCGCGTCGCGGTGGGAGCGCCACTGCATCTACCGCGTGCCGCCCTGCATGACCAACATCAAGAGCAAGGCGTACCAGCCGCAGGTGGTGTCGCTCGGCCCCTTCCACCACGGCGACACCGACCTGCGGCCCATGGAGGAGCACAAGTGCCGGGCGCTGCGGCAGCTGCTCCAGCGCGCGGAGCGGACCTTCGACGAGCTCGTCGACGGCGTGGAGGAAGTCGCGGAGCAGCTGGAGGGCGCGTACATGGACCTCGACAGCGAGTGGCGCGCCGACGGTGGGTCAAGGGAGCGGTTCCTGGCCATGATGATCTTCGACGGCTGCTTCCTGCTCGAGGTGATGAGGTGCACGGCCGGTGACGGGAAGCAGGTCGGCGACTACGCGCACAACGACCCCATCTTCAGCCGCCATGGGATACTCTACATGGTGCCCTACATCCGGCGAGACATGCTCATGCTGGAGAACCAGCTACCGCTGCTGCTGCTCCAGAAGCTCGTTGAGGTTGAGAGTGGAAAACCTCAGGTAATAATTACCTACTCTACCTTCCAATATTGTTGTAAGAAAAAAATAAACAATCAAAATTGCACGGAAATAATTCAAAAAAGGATAGAATGTACCTTGTAAAATATTCTTGATTTTTTTTTTTGAAATATGACATTAAGTAACAAATAGCTAGTTAAGATATAAGCAATAATAGTCTTGTTGTGAAGGTCTCGTTGCCAAAATTTCAAAAATATGAAAAAGAAAGACGGTTTGTATGTAAATTGCCTGAATTTACAATTTGGGTAAAGTCAATTGCATGGTAGAAGGAAGAGGGAGGCAAGGTGGAGCTTCGAGGCTGAGCCAGAGGCGATGTAGTTCACCTAGGCAGTTCAGGCGGAGGCGGTCTGAGGGTTGACTAGTGTGGCTTTGGGTGGGGAGACGTACGGACGCCTTTAGTATTGATTCCCGCCTGATTTAGAGAGCGCCCTCGCTGTGGTGAGCAGCAGAGAGGCAGCCGGATGAGAGGCAGTGAGACAGGCAACGGAGATGCAACGAAGAGGAAGAAAGATGGAAGAAGAAAGAATGAATGATGAAACGGAAAATAAGTTCCAGGCAGAGTCGGTAAAAAAAAAGGGTGTGCTTCGATATAGACCTTGCTTTTTTAGCAGTACTACTACTACCTACTAAGTCGAATTGACTTCGGGAGGATGCCGCCTTGCTTCTCCTGCTAGCCGCTGAACTTCCACCCGTGTGGCTTGTTTTCTATTTAATTTTGGGCATTTTTGCCTTGTTGCCTCAGCAAACTTACATTTACTGCATTTGAACATTTTATATGTATTTGTGATGATTACTTTATATATAAAGCGGGGTAAAAAACAGTTTCGAGGGTAATATATGGTATCTCTTTCACTTCAACTAATGGATGTTGATGATTGCATGCATGGATGATGGCCAGAACGACGACTTCATCAACCGAATGGTGCTGAAATTTCTAGCGCAATCTTCCGGCCCACTACCACCAGGCGTCGGCCTAGGGCTCCACCCACTGGATGTCTTTCGCCGGAGCATGCTCAATGGTAAGTACCATCAAATCCGGAGTCCCCAGGACATTGAGGAGGACAACACCATCATCCGGTCAGCAGTGGAGCTCTATGAAGCCGGGATTCAGTTCAAGCCGAGCAAGACGCCGAGCCTGCACGACATCCGGTTCCGGCGGGGCACGCTGAGCATGCCGACGGTGTCGGTGGACGACTCCACCGAGTACATGTTCCTCAACATGATGGCGTTTGAGCGGCTGCACGCCGGCGCCGGTAACGACGTGACCGGCTACGTCTTCTTCATGGACAACATTATCGACTCAGCCAAGGATGTGGCGCTGCTGAGCTCCAAGGGGATCATCCAAAACGCCATCGGCAGCGACCAGGCCGTCGCCAAGCTGTTCAACACTATATCCAGGGACGTGGTGCTTGAGCCCAACAGCGCGCTCGACGCCGTGCAGCGGCAGGTGAACGGCTACTTCCGGCAGCCATGGAACATTTGGCGTGCCAACCTCATTCACACGTATTTCAGGAGCCCCTGGGCGTTCCTCTCCCTTGCCGCGGCCGTCTTCCTCCTCGGCATGACCGTCATGCAGACTGCCTACACCGTGCTGCAGTTCTACGGGAACGACAGCAACAGCCTGCCACCGTCGGCACCGTCTCCTATGTGAGCCAGCCGGCCGCAAAAACTTAGTAATCACTAAGTACCTGCTACTCGATCTGCTTGCTTCATGAATTCGTTTTGCTTTCTGTTCGAGTTTTTGTTGTTGTTTCGTTTTTTGCGAGCGATTCGAGTTTTTGTTGTTGTCGTACATTGTAACACTCCGGGTTACCTGGACTCTGCAAGAACGAAGATAGTATGTGATGTGCTTGTGACTTTGTGTTGCTTTCGTTATGATTCAGCTTATTTTTTGCATTTACTATTGACTAGGCAACAACGAAAATAAATAGTTTTTTTTATTGGTAGGTTTTAAAAGTGAGTAGCGCAGCAATGCGCTCAAGCTAGGGCCATGGGCCATGGCATCGCCGGCGGGAGCTCGCCGGTACCACCCCATAGGCGGAGGTGGAGAGAAGAGTGAGGTTCATTGGTATGGTGGGGCCTTTTCATTTGGACCTTACTTAATTAGTATGGTTAGTCTCGTAAGCTACAATGCATGTATTTTTTTTTTTTTTGAAACAACAAGCCTCCTCGTCGATTTCGGAACCGCCAAACTATCCAGTTGTACAAAATTCAGAAAATAAAAGGCCGTGGCCAAGATGAAAACACCCACTTACTCAAAAGAAAACCAACTCAAAACTAGGCTTCCTGAAAGTTGGTACAGCGGGGATAACCAGGAAGTAAAATACCAAACCAATCAATGGGCCGGCTCCCATCGCGAGCGTCGTGCGCTTTGCAGGCTGGAAGGAACCCACCAATCAATCAAGATATTCTCAAAAAAAAAACCCAATCAATCAATCAAGAAGAGAGAAGATCGCCTCCTATTCGTTTCTTTCCCCTCCCGTCTCTCTCGTGGCAGAGGCCGGCTTGGAAACCCTAATCCACCTACTTCCTCACCAGGAGCGATGCCCCAACCCGCTCTGCCGCGGATCATCGGCTTCTGGAGCCCGCATGATTATGCGCCCAGGCCAGGCCACTTGGTCGTTGACCCGGAGCACAACGCCGACCCCTCCCGGACGGCGACTCCCCCTCAACCTCAACCCAACACGGGCAGTCGACCGTCACCAATCCCCATGGCTAGATCTCCTCAAGCCATCCTCCATGAATCCGGCCATCAGACTCGGAGGGTCCTCATGGCACCTCTACAGCCACCTGCCGTGTTCGCGTAATCGCGCCTACCTGGCCGGCCTTGCCGAGCCGCCGCCGGTGCCCAACACCCGCTCGCCACCTGGCCCACCGATTCGCTTCCTAGACGTGAGCATCTGGGGGATACGATTCTACATCAGGGTTGATCGCACCGGGGGACGTTTCTACACGTACCCCCGTGTCGATGGCACGCCCTTTGCCACCGCGGAGGCCGCCATCGACCGCCACCTTCTCGGCTGCCAGGACAGGAAGATGCTTTTTCTTTTCTTTTTTTTTGCGAGGACAGGACAGGAAGATGCTGATAGGGCTATATCCGCTAGACTGTGCTATGCAACTGGCCCTCTACTGGCCCGATGGCACGAGGAAGAAGCGCCTGAGGTCACAACCGATTTCTAACAGAACCCGCGACTCAGATCTCCAGTTGGCCGAATCTTTGGTGGACAGATACAACGACGATCACAATCTTCTCGGTGATCTTGCATATGGACTCAAAGACATCGTGTGCTCCCAATGTTTTGATGAGGGAGGTAGGCTCTATTGTCATTACAATCTCACTGCCAAGACCAGAGGAGGAGCCGCTGATGATGATGAGGGGTGCAGGCTGTTTTTTGCTGAAGTCATGTATAGGATCCCGTCGTCGGACCTGTTGGCCAGCGTATGCATGCTTGAGCCTGCTGATGACAATGATAATGGTTCTTACTGCTATGGCTGTAAAAAGCATGGAAGTGGTGACCTGAAGCACCCTGCAGATCATACCGATTTCATTGGGGGGTACAATGAGCGTGCATTTGTCCGATATTGTGCAGGAAAGACAGATCGTCGTGAATACTTTGACGATGAGGACACCGAGGAGGAACTGCAAGCTCAGAAGGCCAGGTTAAGGCGGCGGCTTGAGGGCTTTGATGTTGTATACAATGGGCATCAGCAAATGGTGAGACTTGCCAGGAAGCACCAAGGGGATGATGCTTCGCATGAGACGAAGCGAATGAGGACACTTACAGTGGAACACCAAGGGAAGCCTAACAGAAGTGGAATACACTTGACAGCCCGTGCGGAAGCCAAGTTATGATCAGGTAAGTACTGTACTTATGGTTTCTGTGGTTGACACAAAAGGTACCTTCAAAAGTGGACTTCTGTCTAGCTAGTATGACACAAAAAATAAGATTATGCTCATGGACCTTCCACTTGAACATGGGGACTTCATTTGTTACAGTATCGAAGAAAAACTTGAACATGGGAACATGGGGACTTCGATACTGTAACAAATGAAGTCCCCATGTTCAAGTGGAAGGTCCATGAGCATAATCTTATTTTTTGTGTCATACTAGCTAGACAGAAGTCCACTTTTGAAGGTACCTTTTGTCTTCTGCTAAGATAACAATGGTATACAATTTCTTCAAACCTCGCTTTAAACACTTGGTACTTTACATGCTATCTCTTGTATATACGTGATCAACTCAACAAATGGTTATAGTTATAGCTACTACTCTGACATGTATTCGAGTATATAGTTCTATGAGCTTTGCTATTTTACAGTTCATGAAAAGTAACTCACATATCCAAAACCAGTTCATACACCATATGTTTGCTAATTTCTTAGTAAGGCTATTTCGGTGTCTCCTCACCAAATAACTTGTCCAGGAAGGAGAATATCTCAGAGTTCACCCTTTCGGCCTGCTCTTGCTGGAGGTAATGGTGACCTTCAATGATGGCAACCTCAAGGTCTGGAACACAGAACTTGAAAGCTCCGTTCTCAATGTAGTGTTTGATTCCAAAGGACTGGACACCGGTGTCCTTATCACCCCCGATAAACTTTGCAGGCACCGTGATCTTCGCGCCATGCCAAGGCGCGGTAAGCACCCAATTCCTGTGGTTCCCATGAATTAGTGCTACAAAGCTAGATCGAAAAGAAATCATGGAGAGAAACTGTGGAACTTACATGTCCATCATGCGGTAGTAGTTGAGCGGCCCAGTGAAGCCAGACTTTTGAAACTTCTCGGCGTACTGACCCAGTTCTTCCTCGGTCATCCAAGGAAGTGGGGATGATGATGCTTCCAGAAAGTCTATAATCTCCGCTCCAGGAGGAGCAGTGAGGTCATCTAATTTGATGGAGTAGAACTTCTTTAGTATGGTTGCAGCATCATACCGATTGAATGCTCTTTCAGCTCTTCCAGGCTCCTGCATGCATGATTTTGAAACAAGTTGGTCTTTTGCAACAGCTATGGCGCTAAATACATATAGATGAGGAAAATACATGGAACCTGGGTGCATATGAACCTGATATGCCCCAAAAAATAAAGAAATAGTTGAAAAAGTCAAAAAAAATCTTGAAAATCATTGACAACAAACTTGATATTCTGTTCTTATAAAAAAATCGCCAACTAAAAACTCCAGTCGACCTTTAGGCAAAAAAGAGAAAAAGGTGAGAACATAAAAGTGTAAATAATAACCTCAATATGGTGCTGACTTTGTTTTTTGTACAATTAAAGTTACTTCTTAGCAGAATTTTTTACACGAGTAGAACACTTCATCATATTTCTTGCCAAACAAAAATCAAGTTTTTTCGACCATGTTTGTAATTACCAAGTTTAAAAAAAAATACACCCAGGTTCCAAGCGTCCTCCTCCGAGACCATGACTACTAGTCTACAACCAGAAAGGTTATGCTATATGACTGGTGCCACCCTGAGTCCTGAAACTGTAATTTTGGACCCGCAAAACAACCAGTAATTTTGGAGCAAATGAATGCCTACTGAGTGTAACTGTCCAAATCATAATCGAAACTCTCTTGCCAGACAATTACTTATGTGAAATATTGCTGTTCCATTTTTGGAGGAAAACTATTACTTCTGCGAATAAATTTACCAGAGGGTTCATTGTTCTAATTTTAAGAAAACAAATGGTATCATCATCTAAGACATAGAATGTATCAATTAACAAAAAGTAAAAAAAACAAACAAATTTTAAGTTCTTAACAAAATTTAATACTAGTTTGGATCGTTTCGCTTATTGACATTTTTTTAAACTTCTAAATATATTTCATTTTTATTTTTTGCTCTGCAACGCCGCTCTGCTTGCCCTCTCTCTCTCTCTCTCTCTCTAAAGAAAGCATCATCTGCTTCAGTTTGTATGTGATTAGTTTCCATGTCAAAGAAGTCAATTCACTGCTTCCCGGAGCATGGCGTTGGCCGCAAAAAAAAAAAAGAATGGATGCATGCTAAAAATACATAGGACAGCGTCACCTGGTACTGCGTGATGTAGAAGCCATCGCCGCGCGCCGCGAACATCTCCGTTACTGGGCGAGGAGAGCGTGGGAAGTACGGCACCCCCAGCGCGACGACGGCAAGCACCCGGTCCGGCCGGAACAGGCACAGATGCCACGCCGCCTGCGCGCCCAAGTCGTGCCCCACCACCACCACCTGTGTCGGCGCCCGGTGTCAGCGCGTCACTAGCGGCGGCCGCCGACGAAATATAAAAACGAAGCTAGAGCGGTGCAGGGAAGGGCGCACCTCGGGGAGGCGGAGGTGGTCGAGGAGCGCGACGATGTCGCCGACGACGTGGAGGACGGTGTAGGCGGCGGGGTCTGCTGGGACGCTGGAGTCACCGAAGCCGCGGAGGTCGGGGGCCAGGGCGCGGAAGCCGCGCGCGGCGAGCGCGGCCATCTGGTGGCGCCATGAAAGCCACAGCTCCGGGAAGCCGTGCAGGAGGAGCACGGCCGGGCCGGCGGCGGGGCCCTGCTCGGCCACGTGGAGGGACACGCCGTTCACGTCGGCGTTCCAGTGCCGCACGCCGCCGTTCTCCTCCATGGCTAATGGCTTAGTTGACTCTCTCGCACTGCTCGTGCTCTGCGGCTCTGTGGTCAGGAGAGGCGGCGATAATGGCCTACCGAGGACGTGTGGAAGTTGTACGCGCTGACTAGGATACGCACGTCCGCGTTGAACGGAGACAAAAAATGGTTCCGGATTGACCAGAGCGCCGCCTCATACTTTTCTCGCAAGGATGGGACTGAAAACAAGAAACAAGCCACCGGTGACGTCCAAAACGCACAAATTGATTAAGGGAAACGATTCTGTCCTCCGCCAATCGCTCACGCGTTGTTTGATCGAGGCAAGGCCAAACAATTGTATGACATATGTCAATAAATGATGAACTTTTTTATTTTTAAAAGATCATATCTATTATAAAAATTCACCAAAAAGTACAAATCACCTCAAACATAATAAAAATTGTATCAATGCCGTCGCCAGAATGAGCCGCCGACGCGGCATTGTCGCTGCTCCCATGCTGAAGCTGGCCTGACCTGGTTGATGACCTTGTTGATGACAATCGAAGGGTTTCAGAATGGATGTAGGACTTCCATTGGTCAACTTTTTTGTTCATAATTTAACATTTAGAAAATTTAAAAATAATCCAATAAAGCATAAATGTACTCACTAATATTTGGGGGGAAATTCAGCTCAATTGAAGTAAAGGAGTTCTAGTTGGCTGTTGATGTGACCGGTTTTTTCTTCTTCTTCTTTTTTTTTGCCACCGATGCACTTAACAACTGGATCCACTTGTTAAGAATCATGTCAACACACCTAAATAATGGATTAGACCTAGCCGCAACGAATTACTTCAATATATGATGTTTTGTGCAACAAACATGTAAAGTAGGTTTTTTGTTCAACACTAGCACCAAAAGTAGGTTGTTTGTGCAATTTCCTCCACGAGCGATAGACATGTATGTAATTGCGCAAGGTATGCAAGAGTGGCCATGTGACACATGTGGTAAGCAATCCAAACAATTCAAAAAGGTATGCAAGCGTATAATTGTGCGTGACCGGACGGACATGCAAGTCTTGTTGCACGCAGCATGAAAAAAGACAAAAGTAAAGAATACCGTTGATGTACAGTTTGTGCACGCCCGGTGTACATGCACTTGCGTGCGAGTGTGCAGATGTGCAAATGTTGTTGCGCGCGTCCGGCGGAGGTCAAATTTGGTGTTTTGACTCTTTTATGAAAGTTTAGCCAGATCTGAGTCTGGTCTGAAAAAAAAATTGGGATCTGACCCTTTTCCTACCGTCTGGGTCAATAGCGGTAGGGTATACCAGCCTACCACTGAGGTGCCTGGCGGTAGGTGTGTACAAGTACTGTATTTGATACTTAGAAACTTTTTACAATAGGGTGTGCAACCGTACCACCAAGGGCCTCGGCGGTAGCAGTTATACCCTGCCGCAATCGGCCTCGGCGGTAGAAAAAAGGGTTAGATCTCAAAAATAATAATTAAAGCAAGGTCAGATCTGGCTAAACTTTCGCAAAAAGGTCAAACATCAAATTTGCTCTCGGGCGGACGTGTAAGTGTAGTTGCACCAAGTGTAAAAAAGACTTAACTAGAAAATATAAAACATAAATCAATCAAATGAAAAAAAACATACAAAAAATCTACATGTAAAATTACATGCCGGTTACTTCTATTCCGACGGGCGGTGACTTGTCAACCGAGGTATTGCTTGTTAGTTGTTGTTGTCACAGTTTCAGGTTGCGTGTATCGCTCGCATAACTGGAAATTTTTATCGGTAGAATTTGGTCGAGGTTGTTGCACCATGAAAGATCGGGCCAAATCAGCGGCGCATCTGAGGTCGTGCTCATATCACAACGCCGGAGCTCCGTCAACTCCATCCAAACGGAGGAACTCGAGGAAGATCAGAGCCTGGAAGACAAACTCGAAGAAGTAGCCCTGCTATCCGCAAGAGCACCGCTCCTGCGAGGACTAAAACCCCTAATATAAACTACTAATCGAAACGGAGGCACCAGGATTCCCCTCCCCGCCACCGGCCGCCGGAGCGGCAGGCAGAGGGGAGGCGAATCCACGGGCTCGCCGGTGAAATTTGAAGGGGAAAGTTCGCCCTAGCCGCTTAGGGTTAGGCGAGGAACCTTTGTGGTTGACCTAGTCAACAATTTGGTGAAATCCCCACTGCCTACACACAAATCACTCTCGAAAGTCTTTAAATTTTCAGTCCATCTTTAAGAATTAAAAATTCCCAGTCTTTCTCACAGATTATGCAATACTTGAGCAAGTGCCGGAGAACAATACAAACCTACAAACTCGAGCACACCGTTGGCGGCAATTCGATGTTAACTATGCTCCCTTCAAGCATCTCGACAACTCTAGTCATTGTTGGACGATCTGTAGGACTCAACTGTATGCACCACAACCCAACCACTATCATCTTCTTTACAATCTCCGAGGTCTCCTCATTAATCTCAGAAGCAATAATACAATATTCATCTAAGTGTTCATATATCCATTGCGGGAAATATTGGCTGCTAGATTCACTATTTGGACCGATATTCTTATAATTCCTTGCCCCAACCATCTCAAGAACCATCATTCCATAACTGTAAACATCAGACTTGGTACTTACTGATCCAAATTGCTTCGAATAAACCTCGGGAGCAATATAGCCTATTGTTCCTCTTGCACCACCAATGGAAATAGCACTTTCTTTATTGAGGTACAGCTTGGCCAGTCCAAAATCAGAAATCTTTGGACAGAAATTTTGATCCAATAGAATGTTGTGGGGCTTGATATCAAAATGCACTATGCGGGTATTGCATCCTCTGTGGAGATATTCGAGTCCTCGAGCAATGCCCACTGCTATATCAAATAATTTCTCCCAACCTAAAGTATTTCTACCTTTAGAGCCATCTTTGAAGGCATACTTTTCAAGTGAACCATTAGGCATATAGTCGTAAATTAGTGCCCTTTTGGATCCTTCCAAGCAAAATCCTAAGAGACTAACAACGTTAACGTGAGAAGTTCTACTAATGCTAGCTACCTCATTGATGAAATCCTCCCCATCAGTCTTGTAGTCCTTGAGTATTTTGACTGCTATCCGACGACCATCAAAGAGGTCACCTCTGTAAACAGCACCAAATCCACCTTGACCTAGCTTTTCAGCAAAAGATCTGGTTATTCTTTTCACTTGGGCATAAGTGTATCTTTTCAAATGGATAGTTCCATTCTTTTGTAGGATGGACTCAATCTTTGATCCCTCCTTTGATTTCCTTTTGGATCTGTACTTCCTGTAGCCCAACCAAAATGCAAAAAGAAGCATAAGTATGCTCGAGCTGCCTGCTATTGCATCTGCATCAAAATTTTGGAGGGGAAAAGGCATCAAAAGGGGAAGTAACATCTGTTAGAGTTGTGTTGAATATTGTGTACAAGGTAGGTTACACTTGGACTCTAAGTAGTATTGTGTTTAGATAGGATATATAGTCGTCTCCAAGTAGGACACTTGTATCCTAGACCTCTCATATATAGCGAGGATAGGCACACGATGTAACCTATGCCAATATAATGGCACAGGAACACGGGGGAAGCCGATGGCATGTGCCTGCGTCCAGAGCGACCGGGTGCGGTATTGTAGCGGTGTCATGGGGAGGAGTGCACATAGCCAGGCCACGGGGATGTAGCCATATTGGTGAACCTCATTAACAAATCTCGGTGTCGTGCTCGTGTGATTGTTTGGTCCTCGGATGATCGACGGTATACCTTGGATTTATTCTAACAAGTGGTATCATGAGCTAGGTTATTTAGAGGTTGTCTAGATTGTTGATCTGGAGGAAGCGGTCGGAGGCACGTGTGCGTGTGGCGGATCGGATCGATAGGCAGGCGGCGAAAGCATCGGTGGCAGCAAAGAGACGTGTGGCGATTGATCAGGACATCAATAGGGCGAGCGTACATAACTCCATGCGAGGTCGGATCAAGCAGACGACGAGATCAACGCGGTGAAGGAATCTGGACAAGTTAGCCCAGTCCGAGGCGCTTATGACTGGCAGGCTGGCAGCGGATACAGTCTAGACGCTATGAGGCCCCTCCTAGTGCTCCATCTTGTACAGGTGCTAAGGCTGTTGTAGGCAAAAAAATCTGACGTGACATGGTAGTTAAGAGGAGAGAGATGAGTGTGGTGACCCGAAGAAGAAACAATGCCAAGCGCGAGAACCTAGGCAAAACACTTAAATGAAAAAACCCATCAATTCATAAAGAACTTTAATTGTAAAATCATTAAGTGAAAGATGTTTAGCACCAACAAATTAAGCACCAATGCATTGGGATTTTAGTTGCTAAAGTTTTTAATTTGCTTAGCACCTCTTCTAAGCACCAATGCATTGGAGGTAGCCTGAGCGAAGGGCTTGTCCGGGCAGTGGCCCACAAGTGGGCACTCGCTGGCCCTTGGCTGAGCACAATGGCCGGCTGATGTGGGAGGTTGCTAAGGCGTGATGCATGAGCCATGAGGCTGCGCGCGTACATCAGTACATGCTGATGCAAACACACGTGAGATTTGTTTTGGAAAAAGAGGACCGGGTCCTCGTGTAGGACACGGAAAGAGGCAGCAGCAGAACGAATCGGCAAAGAAAATCCATTGATACATGATTCACGTCCATTGGAAATGGCAAGGCTGTGGCAAGGCAAAAGCTAGTACCGTGAGTTTAGCCTAGTAACTAGTACACGTGAGGACCAGAATATTTTTTGGTTGGAACTGCTCTAGTACGCGGAGGTTGTTCGTGTAGTTAGATCATCGCGTGGAAAGCTTGGATATTTTTTCACAGGGCCAGTCATATGAAAATCATGGCGTCAACGGATACCAGGTTTGAGGTGGAGAAGTTCACGGAACTGAAAACCTTAAGTTATGACAAACAAGGGTGAAAATTTTGATGGCACAACAGTAATGCTTGAAGGCGTTGCAGGAATTCAGGTCAGCTAAGATTGAATTATTATGTGATGGATGGAAATTCACGGAAGACGATTTGGGAGCCTCGAGCATGTCGTACAGCCGGACAAGTTCGGTTGGGTCGGACTAGACAGTCTGACGGATCGACATAAGTCGGTTGGTACAGAAGACGGTGGTGGGATCGACGAGGGCGACATAGGAGCGTGATGCTGATGGTGACCGACTTCTGGGTTGTGGAAACACGTGGCGCAAGCTTGAGGCTTGGGTGGCTTCGACAAGACTGTGGTGCGGGGTTGATTCAAAATGGTGCACATGAGAGCTTGAAGTCGACGGGGCGCGAGGATGGACTGATCATCTACCATGGAGTCATTTTGAAGATGGAGCTGGATTGAAGGGCTACGATGCAAAGATCCAGAGAGTCAAACCCTATTCAACGTGAAAAAGCGAGTGACACGTAGTTCGGACTGGAGCCCAGTCGTCTGATAGAAGCGTGAAACTCGTAATCGGTCGGTGATGATCGATGGTACTTTGCAGTGAGGGTTGAGTGGTGTGGGTTCGCGACCCTTGAGACTCGACCGAGACAGCGGAGGCTCGACGTGGTAAAAGCGGCGAAGCGTGCGGTTAGCACGGAGCATGGGGACCAGGGCTCTGGTGGTCATACATGTGGTGAGACAACTGCGAATTTGACTCAGGATGACTAAAAGCAATAGTGAAATTCCTTCAAGTTTTAGATAGGTAGTCAAGAAAGGAGCGGTGATGTTGAGTTCAGGTAACTCTTATGTGTTACACCCAATATGTGAGTTGTTTAATTTCACGCATGTCACTGATTGGTGTGTGATGGCGCTGAACAAATACTCTGAAAGTTGGGAGCCCAAACTAGAGTAATGTGGAAATTAATTAATTTTTCTCGAGCATTGACTATGGTCAAGAAATGAAGGGACTACAAGTTGCAGGTGCAGTCATATGCTGTCTTTTGGAGTAGCAGTGGTGCCCATGGGGATAAACTCAAATTCAATGTACATGAAAGTTTGACCCATTGACAAATCCAAGGTGGTGGAGAATATTCGCCAAGGTAAAGTTTGTAGAGTTGTATCGAATATTGTGTACAAGGTAGATTACAGTTGGACTCTGAGTAGTATTGTGTTTAGATAGGATATATATAGTCGTGCCCAAGTAGGGCACTTGTATTCTAGACCTCTCATATATAGTAAGGATAGACACACGATATAATATATGCCAACATAATAGCACAGGAACACAGGGGAAGCCGACGGCATGTGTCGGCGTCCAGGGCGATAGGGTGCAGTATTGTAGCGGTGTCATGAGGAGGAGTGCCCTTAGTTAGGCCCCGAGAATGTAGTCATATCGATGAACCTTGTTACCAAATCTCGGTGTCGTGCTTATGTGATTGCTTGGTCCTCAGATGATCGACGGTATACCTTGGATTTATTCTAACAACTTCTACAATCTTCTAGTTAGTGATTGCATCGTGTAAAATGTGTGGAAATATTTTACTATCACGCAATATAGACAAATGCATCTCGAGTTAAAGACCCTTTTGGAAACCTACTTGTATCTGCGTCATAAACTCCAGAATTAACCTGTGTGTCAAGAACTCGTGCCACTTGTCAAATAAACTGAACACAGCGACTAAATACATACAATTGAAGCAGAGCTTGTTAAAGGAGGACAAAAATGGGAAGACGCAAACGAACTGTCATGTGGTTGAGAGATCTTACATATTTTTATTCTTGTCTTTGAGTATCCATGCCCTGCAGAAAATTCAGTCTTTGAGTATGCATGCCCTGCAGAAATTTCAACATAAATGTAATGAGTATATACATATATTCAAAGTAGTGGCTGCACCCAAGTTTGGTGCGCCCATGCAATGAAAAGTAAAATAGAAAAAAATAGAAAAATATTCAAAAATCTGAAACTTTGTGGCGTTGATTATGAGAAAATGTTTTACAACCTTGCAAAGTTTGATCGCCAGTTAACATCAAGTGATCTCCATATGAAATAAAATACAAACTCTTACTCTGCAGCCACGTTTCAGATGCTATTTTGAGCACTTTTTTTTTGTACAGAGCTTCTCGGATGTCATTTGGCCACAAAATTTTGCAAGCACCTAAAATATTTGCTCATATTCGGATCTGCAAAGTTTCAGATTTTTTTGATTTGTTTTGCTAAGTTTTCGATCGTGGATGTACCAGGGTGCAATGTTATCACACCTCGGACACACCTGCCGGTGGTCGTTACTTCTAGCGGGATCTAGACTGGTCCCACAGATCAATACTAGTGTTTTCTGCGCATTTTGTTCTCACTCGTGCGCACCCGGGAGCAACATCTCGGTCGGTCACCCATCCTGAAACTATTCCAAGCTAAACACGCTTAACTTTGGAGTTCTTTCCGAATGGGCTCCCGGAAAAGAAGGAATTCCTTATTGATATGAGTAGTCTATCATCCCTAATAAGCCAGGCTATCACAAATGTCTGTGCCACAAGGTCAATATTCCTTTAGTTTATCGTACACATTCAAACAGAATTAACTTGCTATTCATCTACTAGTCTAGCACATTAGTAATTTCTGTTGCAGGAACAACCACTGTTGTTTTCTCTAGAATAAGAAAGACCGTTGTTTTCTTGCATAACCATTAACCTCTGACAGAGATAAGTTTATACATGAAAAATAAGGGCCAGTTCTTGTTTTCTCAAGAAATGATCATCACTTGAAGTTGATCTTACACTAACCAATAGTGAAGCCCCTTGTCAATTTTAGGATTAGTGGTGTTGAATTTTATTTTGAGGTCAGAATGGTGTGATTGTTCAGGTATCCTCGGTAATTTCAGGTCAGAATAGTTAATGCCAATGGGTAAGCGAATACTGTCAGGTGACAAACACAACTTAACTAGTGTTCACAAGATCAGATGTTGATGATACACTTGTGAATAGGTCTTGGTGCTCAACAGATGATATTATCAGCCACAGATGGATTTATCTGCGGTCAATATGCTAAGCAGTTCGACACACATCATCATATGGATATGTCATTGCCCAGAACCATAAGGTGGTTCCTGTTGAGCAATCCCGTACAAAAAACAGTTATATCTATCTATGTGTGGGTGTTAGCCATAAATAAATTAGTTCAAGTTTCCAGCGCCAACTAGGTCCAGACTGAGTATTCCGAGCCGAGGTTGAACAACTAACCTGAACAACTATATTCAAGTTATAGGCATTGTCAGACCTGAAGAAACGTGAGGAAACTGAAGATTCAGAGTTAGATCTGACAGGCCTCATTCACACGATCAGAAATGTTCAGGCTTTGCACTTGCGCATCTAGTATTCTAGTTAGTGAGAAATTATACAACTTGCCGCATCAGGAAGATGCAAAGCCACAGGAAGTGGCAGGCCTTCCGATGCACGAAAAGGGAACAGATGGTACGGTATGCAAATTGCACGACATGGGAGGCCAAAACAGCCAAGTGATTTCAAGAAAAATAGATAGAAGGCCTTAGATATCATATGGCGGGCTGATCAGTGATCACTTCTCGTTACAACATCTCCATGTACTGACAAGATACCATCGGTGATAGCAGTCGAGGAAGAACGTGAGCTTTCCATGTTGTTCAGCCACTCGTTACTGATTGTCACTTTGTGGCTGACTGTGGGGCACTTGCTGCGGCTAAGGCTTCAGTGTCCCCGAGAATAATGGTGAAATATTTGCAGAATAACTCCGTGTAGTTGTATTGGCCGATTGGAAGGAGTGGGGTCTGGTTTTCTATGGCGTCTGGCAGAAGATCCTAAAATCAGATGAGTAGTAGGATGTGTAATCGACGATTGTTTGAGTTGCATTTGACAGATAGAATGGACAAGTTGGCGGTTCACGGTTCAAGCCATAGACAATTGGACATAACTACAAAGGAAATTAAAATGAAGTGGAATTCCAATTTCTCCAAGAAGAACGTCAAGGTGAAAAGGATTACCAGGAGCTGGAGCCAATGGCCTGAACCACATTAGATCAACAAGATAGTAGCCCCCAACCAGTACTGGATTGATCCGAACTGTATGCAGCCTAAGAGAATAATTCATCGCAGTAACTTGGTCGGATGAGAAGCTATTTCCAGTGTGGGGAGCTATGTCCATTGTCAAATTTATCACAAAAGTGCCATAAACATTGAAATTTACAATCTCAAACTGAGTAACCCGCAAGTTGAGCTGTGACGCAAGCTCCTCAAGAAATTCATTGCTCCAATTTGAATTCAAGGAAACATTGTCAAGAAAGAGCACAACTCTTACTGGGTAAACACAACGGCACTCCTGACTACCTCTTCTCTGTACCATGTTGGGAGCACAACAGCCTAGTAAAACAAAGAGTGAATTATAACAGAATTGACTTTTTGGCAGCATATCTAGAGCAAATATTAGGATGTACTACAAACCATAAGTATCTATGATTGAAATCAATGTTATCCAACACCGTTCATTACTTATGAAACAGCTACCAGCTGCAAACTTCATATCACCAGTCACCATTCCAAATTGATTGATCAAAACATAATGCTTTAATTAGTAAAAGCCAACAAAGTTGCATAATTTACTTCCTACGAATCCAAAAAAGAGGGTGCGCATGCTTTCCAGTATTTAACTTTTGACAATTACACCAATATGTAAACTAAAAATTATACCATTGGAATTTTTTTGGATACGAATTTAATAGTATAATTTTTCTAAGACATAACCTACATTTTATTGGTTAAGCTCATGGTCAAACTTGAATTTAAAAAGTGTATTCCTTCTTTTTGGAGTCGGAGGGAGAACTATGTAAGATAACCGGTATTATGATCGGTCATGAGGTGCTATTTCCCCGAATGAGGAGGATGCCAAACCCGACTAAACAACAAATGTATCACTTTTTAATTTTTATGTAAATTTTGAAGTCACTTTGACATGATGTGATCAATTTGGAATTAAATTATTTCAGGATCTAGAAAAACTAACCATCGTGTGGAGATACTGGGGGCTGCACTGATCCAAAAGGAGCTGCACTAGTATTCAAAGCTGCATCACGGAGAGCAGCGTCCGCATGAGCAGGAACATCTTCTGCTGAGCGCCTGTTTTGCTGCACCGAAGGATCGGACAGGCCCAGGGTATCAAAAGAGAGTTCAGAAGCACCCAAGGTGGAGCTATAGCTCGGCGCAGAGATAGGAGAGTGCACAGAAGATAGAGCTGATGGTGATGAATATGGCTTCTTTTGTCTATGCTGACTCATTGCAGTACTTCTTGTGACAACTTTGGTTTGGGATACCATGGGCCGAACCGAACTCCATTCTTGTGAAGGAGACATAATAGGAGTGTGAGCGTCAGGAGCCTTTAGAGCCGATGTTTTGGCAATCAAATCGGTTTCATTGATAAATTCCAGAGTGAATATAACAACCAAGAAATTAAATAAAAGCTTCCTTGGAGCATCTTCAAGCAGTCCTGCCAAGAAACAATACAACCAACCAATCAGCATCATCTTAATTAAGATAGCGGCATGCTGAGAAGTGCAACTAATTGATATGAACTCACATATCTACAGAAACAATACAACCACGACAATTATTTTTAAACGGAGGGAGTACGGAAGCAGCGCTATTTAATAAGAACGGGGAACAAAATATAGTGCAAATGTTCCATCAAAGACACAGCAAAGCAAGGGCAGCGAAGCCGACCAACGCAGGAGCTACTCACCAAGCCGAACCCAGCCCCTGAATCCACCATTCCCACGCCTCCGAACCGAGCTCCAAACGGTTTGGCCAGTGAACAAGCGGGGCAACGAAGATCCTAGAACAGCCACCACGGCGAACAATGAATTGGCCGTCCTTTCTAACGAAGCAAAGCAAACAGCAAGATGTCCAGCAGGGGTCCCGGTGTTGCAACGCAACCTTGGAGTGAGCTCAGATAGGGGGAGTCTGGCTTACCTTTTTCAGCGCGGCACATGGCATGCCCGGGCAGCAGCATCCCCTGGCGCGGCGGCGCGGGAGGGACCGGCGCCGGCGACGCCTGGCTACGTTTAGAGGAAGCCGGCCGGAGCCTCGCCGCGCTGCGAATTTGTGTCTGCTTTCTTTTCCTCTCTGCTATGACTCAACCTATGGTGGGAGTTTGGTAGGAGAAAGAGACTTGGCAGAAACAAGGGAGCAGGTGGGAGAACGCGGGCGTTCGGTGTTCGGCCGCGTTGGCCGGCGCTAGGCGCCAGCCGGCTGTAGATATGAAATAATCAGTAGCCGCGTGACCCTCTAATCTCGAACAATAATGCTACATTCACGGATGATTACAGGGAGGTTTCACGGACCCCTTCCTCTAATTCTCTCCGCCCCCCCCCTCCTGATTTTCAGGTGGGTGGGGCCCCTTCCTTTCCGTTAACCCAATCACCATTTGCCAAGTCATAATGACCCTGTAAAACCCCCGTAATCATCCGTGAATGTAGCATTACTCAATCTCGAAGGACCTTGGGCACTGCTCACACACGCACAGCGAGCATCACTAGCGGCACATTATTAATGTGCTCGAAAATAATAATAATATATATATATTCATATAATACATAAAAAAGCATAAAAACCTATGTAAAAAAAGCATTCATGTTTGGTAGTAGATAAAGATGAGAAAACTGTACATAACATATATGGTAATAAATTACTTTATTTCTTTTTAATATACTAGCAAACGAGTTTGTGCGCTAATTAAAATAGGAGAAAAAGATACTACATGCCCCTAATCCAATAACCATGACTGAGGACCCTAATAGATCCATGTGCATCACATATATGTTGTCTCTTATCCTCCTTCCCACTCTCGTCGACGGTGGATTTGATGCTCACACAATCATAATGCGTTTGAATGTGGTCAATCCTAAGGTCTTTCTATATCTCCGCATAAGATGGGAAATCTGCTTTCTTCCTCCGCACATATATGGTATGAAAGAAAGATAGATCTTACCTTTTCTAGACTCACTTATTAAAACAGGACTGTGTGTTGATTAACCGAAAGATCAGGGTGTTTTTTGCAAAAAGGGAAACATTTTTTCCAGCCTCACCTAAAACGGGACCACGTATTGATTTCAGAAAAAGCAGGGGATTTTCTGCAAAAAAGAATAGACGGTTGAGCAAATTTGTGCCACTTTTTACCCCATTTCATTTTTATCTTTTTGCTGGTTGTGCATGCTATGTTGACGATTTATTTTAGTTTTATGATTTTCCTTTGGTTTTTTTGGTACAGTAAACAAGACCGGTCTGAGTCGCGCCGCACCCGTCAGACACGCCCGACCTAGTCGAGCCAAACCCACTGTGTCGCACAGCATCGAACGAGCCGCAGGTATCCACCTGCACCCAATCGCATGGTCTCCATCGCTGCTCACTGCCTGCAAGGCCGATGACTAAGTAACGATGTATGCTCGGTGTCTGCCTCAGGCCCGCATGTCGGACGCACAACCACCACTCGCTGGTTCTATTAAATTGCACGTGTGCACTCGGGCCCGCATGTCAGACACACAAAACGGTGCACACACGTCCTTTTTAATGCCATCAGTATTGTGGGGAGCCGACCAGTCCACTTCTCTTCTTTCTCTTGCATCAGCCGCTCGACCAACTTTACCATGGTGTCGAGGCCGACCGACAGCGCCTCCACATCCCAGTCCACCTATGCCATGATCGATTTGCCTCAAGATTTGTGTTAATGATCTAATGGTGAAAAAAATGTTCGTCTTTAGATTTTTAGCTTTATTCTTATTTTTTTGAGGTCATGTCACCGGGAGTCATAGAACTTGTGTCGCATGTTCAGTTTGATGCTAGAACTTTGAAAATACAGTTTTGTAGCCACATAACTTGACTCAAGCATGCAGATACGGTCACACTATGCGTATGTAGGCGTATCCATGTGTATGACCCCACTTGTCAGTGAGTGACAGCATTGGATGCCATGTATTTTTATGTAGAACACCCTCATATTTTTTTTATTTGAGGACAAAGACAACCGCCGAATTTTTACACCACACTCTAACAAATTTTTTATGTACAGAAAAACTCGACCACAACAGTGCACATATATGCGAAAATTAAAACCAAAAAGGTACAGCAGGAGGAAATGAATCCGGGAACAACTATTTAAACACGATTCAGTCTAGCCACCAGGCAGTTCTGGTCCGCTTGTGTGGTTTGGATAACGAAACTATATGTACACGAAAGTTTTATGGAGTTTAATTGGGCTGCGGGTACTGCGGCCTATTTTGTGCGCACTATTCTTCTTAAGATATCTGTAAAAGATAAGTAATAAAGTTATGTGCCCCTCAAAATTTTTAATAATGATATGTTGCGTGAAAAAACTAATAAAGTTATGTTCAAATATTTGTGTTAAAAATATTATACATACAAATGATAATTAGTAAATAAAAACATTTAAATATAAACCCGTCTATTATATGCAAAACTTTAGTAAAATGTAACTATAGAAAATATTTTTGATATTTGTAAAACATAAGTAATAAAATTATGTTCAACTATTTGCGTGTTAAAAATACTATACATTAAAAGGATGATTAATAAATATATTTTAATATAAATATGTGTATTATATAAACCATATTTAGTTAATACAGACATTGAAAATGTTTATTAATTAAATATGTTTAATAAATCCAGAAATATATATAATTGCGTCTTATATTTAAATTATACAAAATTATGAATACAAACATTTACTAAATATTTATGAATAATCACTTCTGTATAATTTTTTACTCATGATTTATCTTAAAATAAATAAATATTTAATTATTAGCCACGATTGAATATTCATATTAATATTTTAAATTTTAAATTATAAATAGTTTTAATTATACTGCAAAGGTGAATTTAATTATTTAATTGTTTTTGTAATGAAAATAATATTTTTTTAATTGTTATTTTGAAAACCAAATATGTAATACGCATATTTATATAACACAAATGTTTATTTGATACTTAAGTTTATAAAATGTGTATATATCCAGTCATTAAAGCATTACAAATATAAAAAATAGCATAATATAGTTGTGTTTATCAATCTAATATATTAATTTTATATCAGAATCATTGCATCGATACATACACATTCAGCACATAGGAATTGGTTCAGGAAAGAACAAAAGGCTTCAGTCCAAAATCAAGCTATACATAGGCCAAAAGGCTTTAGTCCAAAAGCAAGCCAAGACTATCCATTGTAATATAACAAATACAATAACCAGGTCGTGGCATGTGTTGATCAAGCAAGATGCAATACGAGATAATAAAACTTCTTAGTTAGGTTATAGCCTAATACTTGATAGCTCGACCGGGTTGTCCTTGATTAAATCGTTACACGTCACGACCTTTGCGCTTTCGTGCCTCTCCGAAGAAAGTCACAGAATACCTCATGTTCGCACCCTTGACTCTGCCTTCTCAACACGAAAGAAATGGCAGAAGCACTTGCCATGGCTAGTTACCCTGAAGGAAGAATGGTGTTGCGGGGTGACCAGTCAGTCGCCGCCGCCGCTTGCCTGGTATGGCTCATGAGATAGGATACATGAATTAAGCCACAATCAACATCACTGTTTTGCTTTCAAATTCAGGGGCAGGAAGGAAGCAAAGCAATATTAATTCTCTCCGAGATGGACATGTTCTCATGTTCTACCTATTAGTATAGTTATCCAAGGAAATCCTAGGAATAACAGATGGACATGGATAATTTAATAAACAACAATGAACAATGAATTTATGAACAAAGTGGAGCAGTATTACTGAGCAATAAATTTCTTGAAAAACCAAAGTGAAGGTACTGAGAAAGAACTCTAACATCACAGTAAGCCAAAACTGCTTGAACTGAACATATTTAATTAACTGAAAAAATGTAAAGGCATGTCTGATCCTACTACTATCCAATTGAGGAACTGACACTATTTCCCTAGTCCCCACAGCAAACACAACACCCACATCCAATTCTGGAAGATTTATTTTAATTATTTTTCATGCTTTACCCCTTAAATATCCAACGAGTATACAGTCGCCGTCCTTGTCCTCGTATGTGGGCACATATTTCGTCCCGCTCACCATAAGGCATGTGGAGAAACCATCTAAGAAACTAAAAAGAATAGAGATAAATTGGTACCAAGCAACTAATAAAAGGTTAGTTTAGAATATAGATCGTTGGCTTGTAGGCGATGAATAAAATAATTTATGTCATTGATATGTACCAGTTGATTGTTTTGTGATGTTTTTTTGTTAGTGAGTTGTAACCTAAAAGTATATGACCAAACGAGAGAGTAGAGTAGAGCTAGCAGGGACCTAAAAAGTCGGAAACTCTCTAGTCACAACACTCACAGCTGGCTTAGCTTATTTATCAATGCTAGCTATTGAATTCACATGTCCAAATAGCACAACATGATGTATGGTGGTTCAGAGCAGCCTGGGTTGACCGATCTAGTCATCCTTTCTTTCTGAAGCTAGGAATATGTATGTAGTTTAGTTAGTACCTTCCTCTGGCGCAGTGTTGAGGCTGTCACATGGCTCCTCCCCTTCGTAGCCACTCAACCCCATGTCCCAGAACACGCTGTACGGAACACCGACTGCTGCAGGAGTCATCCTAGCACAAAGTTAGGTCAGGAATCATCACATATATGTGTCATTTTCATGCAGCTGATTTTTTTTTAAAATATATAGAAAAAGCATATATTGACCATAGGAGCCATATATGAAAAAAAATCAATATCTCTGAAACTATCACATATAGAAATCATCACAAATATGTATCACTTTTGCATATCCGGCGGTAATAAAGTTCACATTAAGTTGTTGCATGAGATAGATGATAGGTAGTCAAGTTGTTAAACACAAAACTATGTAACACAGAAGAGTCAAGTTGAAATCTTTGATGCATGTTTTGAAATGGAAATTAGCACAGGAGATAACACAGGAGATAGATGATAGATTTTGTTGCCCGTAGAGAACTCACACTTAATTCCGAAATGGAAATTAGCCCCATGGATGTCAGGTGGGATGGCCTTCAGTTACTTTCACAGGAGAAGAGGTGCCTTGATGTGCCATGGTAGGAGAGGAGCAGGGTAGTAGCTGGTGGCGTAGGGAATCTTCGGCGAGAAAACCATATGATCCAGTCAAGCCCACTGCATGAAAGTGGAGACATGGTAGTAGGGTTCAGGTTCCCACAATGAACTCTGTTCAAATCCTTCAAAGAATCCAGTTGCAGAAATAGATAAAAGGGAAAATAGCCTAATTAGCTTACCCGCCGACCCAAAAGAAGAAATGAAGAAAAATGGTAATAGGATTCAAGATCTCAATATTTTAGGCAGAATCATCAACCTATTAATGACTACATCATATTCTGTTTGCCTTGTTAAAACATGTGCTGATTGTTCTGCACATGAAACAATTTATCAGAAAAAGATGATGCCTTCCCCTATATATTTGTCTAAAGATAGTACACATAATATAAGCACACCTATATTTGTGTTGTCCCGAAAATTTAACTAAGCAAAGCAATAGGTGGAGGAAGCTAAGTTGCAACCTTAAGCCATATTACTACGCAACTGAACAGTATGCAGGGGCAAGAACATGAAATGTCAAAAGTGCCTCGGCTGCCCCCCGAGAACTACACGTGGTAGCACTCCTCTACTAAATTTTCATATAATCAATTCATCAGCTCACTAATACTTGTATATAGACAACAACAGAGCTATGCACTCCTCTACTAAATATTCATATATAGACAGTGGTATGCTCGGTTGTAGAGGGAAATCATAGTCATGATGCAATAGGAAGCACATACTTTTGCTTTTTTCCCGAGCCTCTCTCCCCACTCAGCTTCTAAATATGTCACACTCTTGATAACTGAAGTTCAGTTAGTATAACTTGCAAATCAATAAGAAGCAAAAATCCAAGTCGAATCACCCGAAGCATAAAGAGAGCATATTGGAGAGGAAAACACAATTTACGAACCCAGACTGAGCCGTGGGTGTTCATCCTACTCTATTGAAAAAAAAGGTAAGGATCGTAATACATGTGCTATAATTGTCTTGTTGGAAATAATTGTGTTCATCCTACCGTGCATGTGTTGCAGCCGTGGGTGTTCATCCTACCCAGCATGTGTTACTCGTACCATCCCCAGCCGCCTACCCAGCATGTTGGAAATATGCCCTAGAGGCAATAATAAAAGCATTATTATTATATTTCCTTGTTCATGATAATTGTCTTTATTCGTGCTATAATTGTGTTATCCGGAAATCGTAATACATGTGTGAATAACAGACAACAACATGTCCCTAGTAAGCCTCTAGTTGACTAGCTCGTTGATCAATAGATAGTCATGGTTTCCTGACTATGGGCATTGGATGTCAATGATAACGAGATCACATCATTAGGGGAATGATGTGATGGACAAGACCCAATCCTGAACATAGCATAAGATCGCATAGTTCGTTTGCTAGAGTTTTCCAATCTCAAGTATCCTTTCCTTAGACCGTGAGATCGTGTAACTCCCGGATACCGTAGGAGTGCTTTGGGTGTGCCAAACGTCACAACGTAACTGGGTGACTATAAAGGTATACTACGGGTATCTCTGAAAGTGTCTGTTGGGTGGACACGGATCGAGACTGGGATTTGTCACTTCGCTTGACGGAGAGGTATCACCGGGCCCTCTCGGTAATGCATCATCATAATGAGCTCAATGTGATCAAAGTGTTTGATCACGGGATCATGCATTACGGTACGAGTAAAGTGACTTGCCAGTAACGAGATTGAACGAGGTATTGGGATACCGACGATCGAATCTCGGGCAAGTAAAATACCGATTGACAAAGGGAATCGTATACGGGATTAATTGAATCCTCGACATCGTGGTTCATCCGATGAGATCATCGTGGAGCATGTGGGAGCCAACATGGGTATCCAGATCCCGCTGTTGGTTATTGCCCGAGAGCCGTCTCGGTCATGTCTGCATGTCTCCCGAACCCGTAGGGTCTACACACTTAAGGTTCGGTGACGCTAGGGTTGTGAAGATATGTATATGCAGTAACCCGAATGTTGTTCGCAGTCCCGGATGAGATCACGGACGTCACGAGGAGTTTCGGAATGGTCCGGAGGTAAAGAATTATATATAGGAAGTGCTGTTTTGGCCATCGGGACAAGTTTCGGGGTTATCGGTATTGTACCGGGACCACCGGAGGGTCACGGGGGTCCACCGGGTAGGGCCACCTGCCTCGGGGGGGCACATGGGCTCTAGGGAGTGCGCCTTGGCCTACATGGGCCAAGGGGAACCAGCCCCAAGAGGCCCATGCGCCTAGGGTGGGGAAACCCTAAAGGGGGGAGGCGCCCCCTTACTTTGGGGGCAAGCCCCACCCCTTGGCCGCCGCCCCCCTAGGAGATTGCATCTCCTAGGGCCGGCGCCCCCCCCTAGGGGGCTATATAAAGGGGGGGATGGGGCAGCCGAACCCTGGTCCTTGGCGCCTCCCTCCCCCTCTCCAACACCTCCTCCTCCTCCGTAGAGCTCGGCGAAGCCCTGCCGGAGTACTGCAGCTCCACCATCACCACGCCGTCGTGCTGCTGCTGGAGCCATCTTCCTCAACCTCTCCTTTGCCTTGCTGGATCAAGAAGAAGGAGACGTTACGCTGACCGTACGTGTGTTGAACGCGGAGGTGCCGTCCGTTCGGTGCTAGGATCTCCGATGATTTGGATCACGTCGTGTACGACTACCTCATCCCCGTTCGTTGAACGCTTCCGCTCGCGATCTACAAAGTGGTATGTAGATGCAATCTCTCTCCCATGACTCGTTGCTTAGATGAACTCATATATGGATCTTGGTGAAACCGTAGGAAAAATTTTAATTTTCTGCAACGTTCCCCAACAGTGGCATCATGAGCTAGGTCTATGCGTAGTTCTCTATTGCACGAGTAGAACACAATTTGTTGTGGGCGTAGATGTTGTCAACTTTCTTGCCGCTACTAGTCTTATCTTGCTTCAGCGGTATTGTGGGATGAAGCGGCCCGGACCAACCTTACACGTACTCTTACGTGAGACCGGTTCCACCGACTAACATGCACTAGTTGCATAAGGTGGCTGGCGGGTGTCTGTCTCTCCCACTTTAGTTGGAGCGGATTCGATGAAAAGGGTCCTTATGAAGGGTAAATAGAAGTTGACAAATCACGTTGTGGCTTTCACGTAGGTAAGAAAACGTTCTTGCTAGAACCCTAATTCCGCCACGTAAAACTTGCAACAACAATTAGAGGACGTCTAACTTGTTTTTGCAGCAAGTGCTTTGTGATATGATATGGCCAAAGTTGTGATGAATGATGAATGATCTATATGTGATGTATGAGATGTTCATGCTATTGTAATAGGAATCACGACTTGCATGTCGATGAGTATGACAACCGGCAGGAGCCATAGGAGTTGTCTTTATTTTGTATGACCTGCGTGTCATTGAGAAACGCCATGTAAATTACTTTACTTTATTGCTAAACGCGTTAGCCATAGTAGTAGAAGTAATAGTTGGCGAGCAACTTTATGGAGACACGATGATGGAGATCATGATGATGGAGATCATGGTGTCAAGCCGGTGACAAGATGATCATGGAGCCCCAAGATGGAGATCAAAGGAGCTATGTGATATTGGCCATATCATGTCACGTTTATTATTTGATTGCATGTGATGTTTATCATGTTTTGCATCTTGTTTACTTAGATCGACGGTAGTAAATAAGATGATCCCTCATAATAATTTCAAGAAGTGTTCCCCCTAACTGTGCACCGTTGCGACAGTTCGTTGTTTCGAAGCACCACGTGATGATCGGGTGTGATAGATTCTAACGTTCACATACAATGGGTGTAAGACAGATTTACACATGCAAACACTTAGGTTGACTTGACGAGCCTAGCATGTACAGACATGGCCTCGGAACACAGAAGACAGAAAGGTCGAGCATGAGTCGTATAGAAGATACGATCAACATGAAGATGTTCACCAATGTTGACTAGTACGTCTCACGTGATGATCAGACACGGCCTAGTTGACTTGGATCATGTAATACTTAGATGACTAGAAGAGGGATGTCTATCTAAGTGGGAGTTCATTAAATAATTTGATTAAATAAACTTTATTATCATGAACATAGTCTAAAATATTTACAATATGTCTTGTAGATCAAATGGCCAACGTAGTCCTCAACTTCAACGCGTTCCTAGAGAAAACCAAGCTGAAAGACGATGGCAGCAACTAAACGGACTGGGTCCGGAACCTGAGGATCATCCTCATAGCTGCCAAGAAAGATTATGTCCTACGAGCACCGCTGGGTGACGCACCTATTCTCCCTGCAGAACAAGACGTTATGAACGCTTGGCAGTCACGTTCCGATGATTACTCCCTCGTTCAGTGCGGCATGCTTTACAGCTTAGAGCCGGGGCTCCAAAAGCGTTTTGAGAGACATGGAGCACATGAGATGTTCGAAGAGCTGAAAATGGTTTTCCAAGCTCATGCCCGGGTCGAGAGATATGAAGTCTCCGACAAATTCTTTAGCTGTAAGATGGAGGAAAATAGCTCTGTCAGTGAACACATACTCAAGATGTCTGGGTTGCACAACCGCTTGACTCAACTGGAAGTTAATCTCCCGGATGAAGCGGTCATTGACAGAATCCTCCAGTCGCTTCCACCTAGCTACAAGAGCTTTGTGATGAACTACAATATGCAGGGGATGGTAAAGACCATTCCTGAGGTATATGCTATGCTGAAATCAGCAGAGGTAGAAATCAAGAAGGAGCATCAAGTGTTGATGGTGAATAAAACCACTAAGTTCAAGAAGGGCAAGGGTAAAAAGAACTTCAAGAAGGACGGCAAGGAAGTTGCCGCGCCCGGTAAGCAAGTTGCCGGGAAGAAGCCAAAGAATGGACCCAAGCCCGAGACTGAGTGCTTTTATTGCAAGGGAAGTGGTCACTGGAAGCGGAACTGCCCCAAATACTTAGCGGACAAGAAGGCCGGCAAAACAAAAGGTATATGTGATATACATGTAATTGATGTGTACCTTACCAGTACTCGTAGTAGCTCTTGGGTATTTGATACCGGTGCAGTTGCTCACATTTGTAACTCAAAGCAGGAGCTGCGGAATAAACCGAGACTGGTGAAGGACGAGGTGACGATGCACGTCGGGAATGGTTCCAAGGTCGATGTGATCTCCGTCGGCACGCTACCTCTACATTTACCTACGGGATTAGTTTTAAACCTCAATAATTGTTATTTAGTGCCAAGTTTGAGCATGAACATTGTGTCTGGATCTCGTTTAATTCGAGATGGCTACTCATTTAAATCCGAGAATAATGGTTGTTCTATTTATATGAGAGATATGTTTTATGGTCATGCTCCGATGGCTAATGGTTTATTCTTGATGAATCTCGTACGTGATGAAACACATATTCATAGTGTGAATACCAAAAGAGTTAAAGTTGATAACAATAGTCCCACATATTTGTGGCACTGCCGCCTTGGTCACATAGGTGTCAAACGCATGAAGAAGCTCCATACAGATGGACTTTTAGAGTCTCTTGATTATGAATCATTTGACACGTGCGAACCATGCCTCATGGGTAAAATGACCAAGACCGTTCTCAGGAACAATGGAGCGAGCAACCAACTTATTGGAAATCATACATACCGATGTGTGCGGTCCAATGAGTGTTGAGGCTCGCGGTGGCTATCGTTATGTTCTCACCCTCACTGATGACTTGAGTAGATATGGGTATATCTACTTAATGAAACACAAGTCTGAGACCTTTGAAAAGTTCAAGGAATTTCAAAGTGAGGTTGAAAATCAACGCGATAGAAAGATCAAGTTTCTACGATCAGATCGTGGAGGAGAATACTTGAGTCACGATTTTGGCACACACTTAAGAAAATGTGGAATAGTTTCACAACTCACGCCGCCTGGAACACCTCAGCGTAATGGTGTATCCGAACGTCGTAATCGCACTCTATTAGATATGGTGCGATCTATGATGTCTCTTACCGATTTATCGCTATCTTTTTGGGGCTATGCTTTAGAGACTGCCACATTCACTTTAAATAGGGCTCCGTCGAAATCCGTTGAGACGACACCGTATGAATTATGGTTTGGGAAGAAACCTAAGCTGTCGTTTCTAAAAGTTTGGGGATGCGATGCTTATGTCAAGAAACTTCAACCTGAAAAGCTCGAACCCAAGTCGGAAAAATGCGTCTTCATAGGATACCCTAAAGAAACTATTGGGTATACCTTCTACCTCAGATCCGAAGGCAAGATCTTTGTTGCCAAGAATGGATCCTTTCTAGAGAAAGAGTTTCTCTCGAAAGAAGTAAGTGGGAGGAAAGTAGAACTTGATGAAGTGTTACCTCTTGAACCGGAAAATGGCGAAACTCAAGAAAACGTTCCTGAGGTGCCTGCACCGACTAGAGAGGAAATTAATGATGATGATCAAGATACTTCTAATCAAGCTCCTACTGAAATTCGAAGGTCCACAAGGACACGTACCGCACCAGAGTGGTACGGCAACCCTGTCTTGGAAATCATGTTGTTAGACAACGGTGAACCTTCGAACTATGAGGAAGCAATGGCGGGCCCGGATTCCGACAAATGGCTAGAAGCCATGAAATCTGAGATAGGATCCATGTATGAAAACGAAGTATGGACTTTGACTGACTTGCCCATTGAGCGGCGAGCCATAGAAAATAAATGGATCTTTAAGAAGAAGACAGACGCGGATGGTAATGTGACCATCTATAAAGCTCGGCTTGTCGCTAAGGGTTATCGACAAGTTCAAGGAATTGACTACGATGAGACTTTCTCACCGGTAGCGAAGCTGAAGTCCGTCCGAATCATGTTAGCAATTGCCGCATTCTACGATTATGAAATATGGCAAATGGACGTCAAAACGGCATTCCTTAATGGTTTCCTTAAGGAAGAATTGTATATGATGCAGCCGGAAGGTTTTGTCGATCCTAAGAATGCTGACAAGGTGTGCAAGCTCCAACGCTCGATTTATGGGCTGGTGCAAGCATCTCGGAGTTGGAACATTCGCTTTGATGAGATGATCAAAGCGTTTGGGTTTACGCAGACTTATGGAGAAGCCTGCGTTTACAAGAAAGTGAGTGGGAGCTCTGTAGCATTTCTCATATTATATGTAGACGACATACTTTTGATGGGAAATGATATAGAACTCTTGGACAGCATTAAGGCCTACTTGAATAAAAGTTTTTCAATGAAGGACCTTGGAGAAGCTGCTTATATATTAGGCATCAAGATCTATAGAGATAGATCAAGACGCCTCATAGGTCTTTCACAAAGCACATACCTTGATAAGATATTGAAGAAGTTCAATATGGATCAATCTAAGAAGGGGTTCTTACCTGTGTTACAAGGTGTGAAATTGAGCTCAGCTCAATGTTCGACCACGGCAGAAGATATAGAAGAGATGAGTGTCATCCCCTATGCCTCAGCCATAGGTTTTATTATGTATGCCATGCTGTGTACCAGACCTGATGTAAACATTGCCGTAAGTTTGGTAGGAAGGTACCAAAGTAATCCCGGCAAGGAACACTGGACAGTGGTCAAGAATATCCTGAAGTACCTGAAAAGGACTAAGGAAATGTTTCTCGTTTATGGAGGTGACGAAGAGCTCGTCGTAAAGGGTTACGTCGACGCTAGCTTCGACACAGATCTGGATGACTCTAAGTCACAAACCGGATACGTGTATATTTTGAATGGTGGGGCAGTAAGCTGGTGCAGTTGCAAGCAGAGCGTCGTGGCGGGATTTACATGTGAAGCGGAATACATGGCAGCCTCTGAGGCAGCACATGAAGCAATTTGGGTGAAGGAGTTCATCACCGACCTCGAAGTCATACCCAATGCGCCGGGGCCAATCAAACTCTTCTGTGACAACACTGGAGCTATTGCACTTGCCAAGGAGCCCAGGTTTCACAAGAAGACCAGGCACATCAAGCGTCGCTTCAACTCCATTCGTGAAAATGTTCAAGATGGAGACATAGAAATTTGTAAAGTGCACACGGATCTGAATGTCGCAGATCCGTTGACTAAACCTCTCCCTAAGGCAAAACATGATCAGCACCAGAACTCTATGGGTGTTCGATTCATCACAATGTAACTAGATTATTGACTCTAGTGCAAGTGGGAGACTGTTGGAAATATGCCCTAGAGGCAATAATAAAAGCATTATTATTATATTTCCTTGTTCATGATAATTGTCTTTATTCGTGCTATAATTGTGTTATCCGGAAATCGTAATACATGTGTGAATAACAGACAACAACATGTCCCTAGTAAGCCTCTAGTTGACTAGCTCGTTGATCAATAGATGGTCATGGTTTCCTGACTATGGGCATTGGATGTCAATGATAACGAGATCACATCATTAGGATAATGATGTGATGGACAAGACCCAATCCTGAACATAGCATAAGATCGCATAGTTCGTTTGCTAGAGTTTTCCAATGTCAAGTATCCTTTCCTTAGACCATGAGATCGTGTAACTCCCGGATACCGTAGGAGTGCTTTGGGTGTGCCAAACGTCACAACATAACTGGGTGACTATAAAGGTATACTACGGGTATCTCTGAAAGTGTCTATTGGGTTGACACGGATCGAGACTGGGATTTGTCACTCCGCTTGACGGAGAGGTATCACCGGGCCCTCTCGGTAATGCATCATCATAATGAGCTCAATGTGATCAAAGTGTTTGATCACGGGATCATGCATTACGGTACGAGTAAAGTGACTTGCCAGTAACGAGATTGAACGAGGTATTGGGATACCGACGATCGAATCTCGGGCAAGTAAAATACCGATTGACAAAGGGAATCGTATACGGGATTAATTGAATCCTCAACATCGTGGTTCATCCGATGAGATCATCGTGGAGCATGTGGGAGCCAACATGGATATCCAGATCCCGCTGTTGGTTATTGCCCGAGAGCCGTCTCGGTCATGTCTGCATGTCTCCCGAACCCGTAGGGTCTACACACTTAAGGTTCGGTGACGCTAGGGTTGTGAAGATATGTATATGCAGTAACCCGAATGTTGTTCGCAGTCCCGGATGAGATCCCGGAAGTCACGAGGAGTTTCGGAATGGTCCGGAGGTAAAAAATTATATATAGGAAGTGCTGTTTTGGCCATCGGGACAAGTTTCGGGGTTATCGGTATTGTACCGGGACCACCGGAGGGTCCCGGGGGGTCCACCGGGTGGGGCCACGTGCCTCGGGGGGGCACATGGGCTCTAGGGGGCGCGCCTTGGCCTACATGGGCCAAGGGGAACCAGCCCCAAGAGGCCCATGCGCCTAGGTTGGGGAAACCCTAAAGGGGGGAGGCGCCCCCTTACTTTGGGGGCAAGCCCCACCCCTTGGCCGCCGCCCCCCTAGGAGATTGCATCTCCTAGGGCCGGCGCCCCCCCTAGGGGGCTATATAAAGGGGGGGAGGGGGGCAGCCGAACCCTGGTCCTTGGCGCCTCCCTCTCCCTCTCCAACACCTCCTCCTCCTCCGTAGAGCTCGGCGAAGCCCTGCCGGAGTACTGCAGCTCCACCATCACCACGCCGTCGTGCTGGAGCCATCTTCCTCAACCTCTCCTTTGCCTTGCTGGATCAAGAAGAAGGAGACGTTACGCTGCTGGAGCCGTCCGTTCGGTGCTAGGATCTCCGGTGATTTGGATCACGTCGTGTACGACTACCTCATCCCCGTTCGTTGAACGCTTCCGCTCGCGATCTACAAAGTGGTATGTAGATGCAATCTCTCTCCCATGACTCGTTGCTTAGATGAACTTATAGATGGATCTTGGTGAAACCGTAGGAAAAATTTTAATTTTCTGCAACGTTCCCCAACAGTAGGATCTGCTATACCTAGGGCGTGCAGAGGCAGCAGAACTTGAGCTCCTCCCGGTGCGTGGTTCATGCCAGATCTCCTCATCCACCACTGGCAGGTGCTCGCCCAGAACAGATCGGGCGCCCAAGAAGCAAGCGAGAAAGAAGACCACCAAGTCATCTGCCACAAAATGGAAAAATACAAACCATTAGCAACAGTCTAGATTACATGATTGTGTAAACTCAACACATGATATTTCAGTTGTTTGGTCACTTTGTATAAAAGTGTAAGCTTGTAGATGAAAACATGTAGTGTTACCTTGGAAGGGGAGGAATCACTCGAGACAGTCTCATCATTTTGATTGACCTAACAAACAACCAAGAGGGAAGCCTGAATCTATACAAAATTCACAAAAACATGGGATTTAAATATGAGAAGAAATTTTACATATGCAAGAGCAGTAAAAACAATTCAAGTTGGTCACTTGACAATGCATCCAGCTCACACATCTTATACAGTTGCAGCACACACAGTTCTTTCCTTACTTCCTGCCTTTTATGCCCTAGCTGAAATTCCTAAACATTTGCAGCTACTAAACAGTCGTCCAGGATGTCCAGATGCTAGCACACTTTCTTAGAGCATAGTTCTTGTTGCATACTCATGTATATGCCAGCAATCCATGTCATGCTGAGGTAGAAATTAAGCAATTAAGAAACCACAAATTTCACCTAACTCTGTAATTAAGAAACCACAAATTTCATCAGGCTCTACAATTAAGAAAGCACAAATTTCCAATCCAGCATAGCATTAACAAGCAAATTCGAAGGACACATGGGAAGAAACTATGGAGAAGCGGGATTACCTTAGGAGGAGCAAGGCGGTGGCGTAGTTGGTGCTGTAGGATGGAGCGTGTTGCACCACCTCGCCGTCAGCCAGCAGGGATCCGGAGGGAGACATGATGACCTTGCTGGAGACGTGCCTCTGCTTCGTCCACCACCACGGCGGGAGGGATGGCCACGCGCGCGCCAACTTCTTCGTTGGCCCTCAGGAAGGGCAGAGGAGCGTGCCAACGAGCTGAATCTCGGTCGCCACGGCTGGATCTTGCCGCCTCGAGTCACACGGCTAGGCGGAGGAGGCGTCGGGGTTGCACTCCCACATCGTATCGTATGGTGGGGCAGCGGCCCGCGCTCCTATCGAGCATAGGGGGGAGGAAAGGACGAGGCGGCGGCGGCGACCGAGCTCGACGGGGAGAGCGGTGGGGGCCGGCTCGGCGGGGAGTGCGCCCTCGGCGGGGAGAGGGGCAGTGGCCAGTTCGGCGAGGAGAGCGGCGGCGGCTGGATGGGCGGCCAGAGAAGAACGGTGAGGCGGGGAGGACAGGAGCACGGCGGGGAGGGGACGAAGGAGAGGGGCGTGCCTTGGGGTGGGGCGGAGCAAAGGACGCGCGGCCGCGCGAGGGGAAGACGGGTCGTCGATGGGTGCCCAGGCGAGCGGCGGCGGCCGGCGGCGGGGCAGGGAGGTGGGCGCGGGCTAGGGTTTGGAGGGGGAGAGAGAGGCGGGGCGTGAGGAAGAGGACAGGGAGCGGCGCGAGTGGGAGAGGAGCCAGCTAGGGTTATCTCCATGGGAGCCGCCCCTTTTATACCTCCGGTGCGTGAAATGACGAAAATGCCCCCGGCGGGGCAGGTTATTTACGCGCGGTGGCACGACCGGGGCATTGCAGCGGTCTCGTTTTCGATCGAACGGCGAGCATCGAACGCCGGCTTGATCGGACGGCCAGTACCAGTCCACCAGGAGATCCGACGGCCATTACGCGTCAGGGAGATCGATCGAACGGTCCATAATCCAAACGCACGGGAGAGCTCCATTTCGGTTCGGTCTCTAACAAGGGGATAGGTTTGTTCTCCATATTAGACATCCAGACGTGAAGGTTGGTATTGGCTAGCCCGTGTCGTGTTATAGTGAGGTAATACACATGGATACGTCCATATATGTATATTGTGACCGTATCTGTATGTTAGAGTCAAGTTAGGTGACCTTAAAATTGTATTTTCAAAGTTCTAGCACTAAACTAAATATGTGACGCAAGTTCTGTGACTCCCAATGATATTATCTACATCTTTTTTTTAGTTTCTCATGTTTTAGGAGTCATGCTATCAAAAGGCATTGTGTAAAAACACAGGAGAATCTAATACGGTCAGACCTGTAAATTAATATGGACTTTTGAAATCTGGATTCATATATATGTATCTTCATGCTTATGTACTATTATGTACTTTCATAAATACCTGAGCTTATTTGTCATCTTACATTAATCTAAATACGGCGACCGGACCAACACTCTGGGAGCGTAGCCGGCCGGCGGACATGGGCATGACGGAGCTGGATGAGCTCCACTTAAGAGCATCTCCAACAGAGGCGCTAAAAATAGCCCGCCCTAGAAAAATCGCTAATTTAGCGCGCGGAGTGTCTCCGGCAGACGCTGCAAAAGCCAGCACGCTGTAAAATTCATCCGGTGCGCTAGAAATTTCTGCATCGCATGCGGGATATTTGATGCGCGGCGTAGAGCGCGCTAGACAATGACGCGCGAAGACCAACTGCTCCGCTCTCTCTGCTTGTTCCGCCATTTCCTGCAGCTCGCCGCCGCCGGCCGCCGGCCGCCGCCACTCCTATGCGTGCTCGTCATCTGCTCTTCCCGGCACGGGGCGGAGCCGCGACTGCCCTTCTGCTCGCCGGCCGCAGCTTGCCGCCTCGAGTTCACCGGCCGGGAGCGCGTGCCGGCCGGGAGCCGTCGTTGCCCTTCTGCTCGCAGCCTCGAGCTCGGTGGTCGGGAATGCGAGTGGTGGCCGAAGGCAAGCGTTGCATGCGGAGCTTGCGGTTTGTAATCGATTGCAAGCTAGCTGATTAGGGAAGCCAAGCTAGCTAGCTCGTGTTTGCGCATCAAGCTAGCTCCCGTGCGGTGGCCGGCGATTTCAGATCAAAGCAAGCTAGCTCGCGTGCTGTGGCCGGCGGAAGATGGTTTGCAAGCTAGCTTGCTCTAACAATAGGGGACCTAATTGCGTTTTTGTTTTGATCAGATGGATTTATTTGTAAATGTTAGGGACCTGTTTGTTGTAGATATATTTTTGGCGCTTCATTTTTTAGTGTGTCTCCGGGACCGCTGCGCGCCATCCGCTACGCGCTATATTTTTGTGCGTCTGCTGGACTGATTCGGCTACTGCGCACTAAGATTACTAAAATGGCGCTGTAAAATTATTTTAGCACGTCGCTTTTTTGTGCGTCTGTTGGAGATGCTCTAAAGATCACTATGTTGCATGTAATAATATGGATTTCAGGTATCTGAATGTGAAATGGATTATTCAAAGCGTGGCCGGTCAGTGTCCGCAGACGAGCCCTGGCGCTCCGCAGGCATTTGAGGGGTTGGATTTGCTAAGTTCGGTTGTTGATGCTGTAAGGAGAGATGCTACACTTACGCGTTGTTTCGCACGGGATCAAGTTACAGACTGATCTGTTGAAATTTAATTGGAAGTTTAGATAGGATGGGCCCCATGCACTGGAAATCAGGGGGAGGGGTAGTGAAAAGAGGAGTCCGTAGATGGGTTTTCGTGAGTATTGCCCGTAAGTATAGGATTTTCGATGCTGTAAGGGTAGTTGCACGGAGTGTGAAAAAAAAAACTCAAATGAAAAATCTAAAACATAGATCAATCAAATGAAAAAAAATGACACAAAATCTCCATGTAAAATTAAATGGCATTTTAATTAGATATAAAACTTTGTCAGTTCTCATCTAGGAAATCTGACACGGTACAATAATCTGGACATCTGAATTCCGGTATTTTCATCCTTATGTTACTACTTCTATGAAAAAACTGTGCTTATTGGCCTTCTTACATTAATTTACATGGTTTATCTACTATGTGCCTAATTAGTAATCCTGATACATCAAACGGTTGCTTATAAAATCTCAAAATTAATTAATTAATCAAGGAAAAAATCTACATACAAAAGAGAAAAAATAAATCATTCCATCAGACGGAGTCCGGCGTGGTGCTGAAAACTGGCTTGTCTTTGTCAACGACGGGCGCGGCCACGGCCACGGCGGCGACATTGCCGGCGGCGGCGGAGCTCCCGCTCTTCCGCCGTGGCTTGGCCTCCCCGAGCATGGTGAGCACGTCGCGCATGGAGGGCCTGTCCCTGGGCAGCTTGGCGGTGCAGAGCACGGCGATGCGGAGCACGAGCAGCATCTCCTCCCGGACGTGCGCGCAGCCGCCGCCGACGAGCGGGTCGAGGTGCTCCTCCACGGTGTTGCTCCGTATCTTCTCCCGGACCCAGCCGACGATGTCCTGCCCCTCCCCGAACGCGGCCGTCTCCACGGGCCTCCGCCCCGTGATGAGCTCCATGAGCACCACCCCGTAGCTGTAGATGTCGCTCTTCTGGTCCACCTTGAGCGTGTACCCGTACTCGGGCGCGATGTAGCCGTAGGAGCCGGCGACGACGGAGACGGACTCGCCGGTGCGGCCGAGCGCGCGGGCGAGGCCGAAGTCGGCGACGCGGGCCTGCATGTCGGCGTCGAGCAGGATGTTGTTGGACTTGATGTCGCGGTGGAGCACCGGCGGGTGGCAGTCGTGGTGGAGGTAGGCGAGCCCCTGCGCCACGCCGGCCGCCACGTCGTACCGGGACACCCAGTCCGTCAGCATCGTCCTCGACTCCGGCGCCCCGCCGTGCAGCGCCTCCCACAGGCTGCCGTTGGGCATGAACTCGTACAGCATCATGGCGTCCGCGTCGTTGTGCATGTACCCGAGCAGCCGGACGATGTTCCGGTGCCGGAGCCGGCCGAGGAGGCCCACTTCCTTGAGCACGTCGTCGGTGAGGTTGCGGACCGCGTCGCCGTCCGTCGCCGCTGGGCGCCAGAGCTTCTTGACCGCGATCACGGTGCGGGCGCGCGGGAGCTCGGCCTTGTACACGACGCCGGTGGCGCCCATGCCCACCACGTTCGCCTCCTTGACGCACGCGAGTACGTCGGCGCACGTGAACCCCAGCCGCTGGAACGCCGTCAGCCGCCACGGCCACGCCCCGGACTCGTACTCCCCGGCGCCGCCCACGACGTACCACCGGCGGTACGCGTGCCAGCCGCCGAACAGGGCCGTGAACGCGGCGATCACGACGACCATCCCCACTAGCCAACCCACCGCGACGTGCTTGAGGCGCGCACCGCTGCCCCCCCGCGCGCGGGCCAGACCGGCGACGTGGCTCCCAGAGCACGGCGGGAGCACGCCACCGCACAGCCCGGCGTTGCCGGCCAGCTCGTCGGGGTTGATCGTGCGCAGGACTCCGTTCCCCGGCACGGGACCGGTGAGGTTGTTGTACGCCAGGTTGAGCGTCTCGAGCGCCGGAGAGCCCCCGAAGTTATCGGGTATGCCGCCGGTCAAGAAGTTGCTCGACAGATCAAGAATAGCGAGCGCCGGCATCTTGGCCAGCGCCGGGGGAATCTCGCCGGTGAGCCCGTTGTGCCGGAGGTTTAGGTTGACCAGCCTTGCGCACGAGGCTAGGCTCGACGGGATCTTGCCGAGGAGCCGGTTTCCGGACAAGTCCAGCGCGCCCAGCGCGAGGCAGTCCTGAAACTGGTCGGGGAGCTCGCCGGAGATCATGTTGCCCGCCGCCATGAAGCTCTGCAAGCCCGGGATGGCGAAGAGGCTCGACGGCAGCGAGCCCTGGAGGCGGTTGCGCGAGACGTCGATGAACGACAGCGATGCCGACGACGCCAGGGCGCCGGGGATCTCGCCGGAGAGCTCGTTGCCGGCGAGCTCGAGCCGCTGAAGCAGCGGCAGCTTCCCGAACCCGGCTGGAATCGTTCCGTTGAGCCGGTTGCCCTGCGCGCGCAGGCGCACCAGTGACGCACACGACGCGAGGCCGGCGGGGATCTCGCCGGAGAAGCCGTTGCTGAACATGATCAGCTTGGCCAGCGCCTTGCCGTCGCAGATCCCGGCGGGTATCTCACCGGTCAAGGCGTTCGACGAGACGTCCACCCACTGCAGCGGGGAGCTCCGGCCGAGCGACGCCGGGAGGGTACCCGTCAAGGAGTTGTTCCACAGCTCGAGCACCTCCAGTTTCTTCATGTCGCCGATGGCCGCGGGCACGGCGCCGTCGAGGTGGTTGCACATGAGGTTGAGCAGCTGGAGGTTGCTCAGCCGCGCCACCTCGGCGGGGATCGGGCCGGTGAGTAGGTTGTCGGAGAGGTCGAGGAAGACCAGCGACGAGGCGTTGCCGAGCTCCGGCGGTATCCTGCCCTCGAGACTGTTCTTGTAAAGGAAAAGCGAGGTGAGCGCCGGGAGCCTCCCGATCTCCGGCGGGATGGGGCCGTCGAGGTTGCCGATGGCGAGGTCGAGGTCCTGGAGGTTGGCCAGGTTGCCGAGCTCCGGCGGGATGGGCCCCTCCAGCTCATTGTACCCGATGATGAGGCTCTCGAGCGACTCGAGCTCCCCGAGCTCCGGCGGTATCTTGCCGCCGATGTTGTTGCCGGAGAGGCCGAGGAACCTGAGCTTGGTGAGGCTCCTGTACGCCGCGGGGATGCCGCCGCTGAAGAAGTCCCCGCGCATGTCGATGCTCTCCAGCGACGTGGCGTTGGCGAGGTCCGCCGGGAGGGCGCCCACGAAGTTGTTGCCGGAGCCGTTGACGGCGACGAGGCCGGCGCACGAGCCGAGGCCCGCGGGGAAGGCGCCCTCGAAGGAGTTCTGGCTGACGTCGAACACCTGCAGGTTCGACAGCGGCGCGAGCGACCTGGGCAGCGCGGCGGCGAAGGCGTTGGAGGAGAGGTTGAGCACCGCCAGCGCCGGCAGCCGGAGCAGGTCCGCGGAGACCTTGCCGCTCAGGTTCCTCCCGGCGAGGTCGAGCCCGTCGACCAGACTGGCGCTATTGCACCGGACGCCAGTCCACTTGCAATGCGGCGAGCCGGCAGCCTTCCAGTCGGCGAGCGCGCCCAGCGGGTCCACGAAGCCCGCCTTGAGCGCCAGGAGCGCCCCCCGCTCGCCCCCGGCACCGGCCGCGCCGACATTGCCGCCGCTGGACAAGACGACAGCCAGTGCCGCCACCACCAGAACCGCCACTCTCGCCGCCATTGTCAGTGCAGAATCCACCACAGGAAAAACAACTTTTCCCTTAATAAATTGCTTCCACTAGCTCAGCTCAGCTCTCTGCTGCTTCTAGTGCTCTGCCATTGTCAGTGCAGTGTCTCCTCTGCTCCACCTGCTTGCATCTGCAGGAAGAGGAGGAGGAGAAGCAGAGTCTGCAGCTAGCCAAGATATCACCAGAAACTTTATATGAAGGTGAGGTGAGGAGAATATCGCATGGTCTGTTGCTCCAAGGAGGAGGAGGATCACAGCATATTATATGCACACCACTAAACTAAACCTGCCTGGCATTTTTCAACATGGGCAGGCAAATTGGAGCTTGTTTAGTGGCACAACACCTCACCCAGTGAGCAGGTGTGAGGTGTCTGGAGGAGGAAGAGGATGGGACATGAGAACATGAGAACATGGAACATGGAGGGAATGTGTTGCTCAAAGCCATGGCCTTTCTCTCCAGCCCTGCTTTTGGCCATCTAATCTAATCTACCTCTGCTTGATTAACTATTGTTTTTCACTTTGTGCCAGCCCATTAGATTAGTTGGTAAAGTACATCTTTCATCTTACATTCCCTACCTGTGTACAGGCATTTGCAGGCAGCTGACAGTAGATTGGCTTTCAAGGCCTGACTAATTAACTACATTGCTAATCAGAGACCCTGCTGTTTACTGGGAGGTGGCAGTACTACTGTACTAGTGTGGTACTGGTTTATTCTTTGGAACCTTCTGCTTATGAATCTCTCTAGAGTAAAGATTTGCAGCTACTAGTACACTCCTGTGTAGGTACAGAAGTCTAGTAACATTAGAACTGAACTGATTGATCTATACATGTGTAGGAGCAGCTAGATCATTTCCTCCATGGGGAATTTTGTGTAGGTACTTAGATAAGTCAATTAGGGATCTCAGCTGAGAAGATGTGCTCTAGCATTGAGCAGAAGGATTACTGGTACTACTAACCTTATGCTGTGTAGGTGCTTATATAAGCTAATTAGGATCTTATCTTACCTGAGAAGATGCTCCAGCACTGAGCAGAAGTAGTGCCAGTAGCAGTACCTGTACTGCTAATCTTATACTATGACTTTTTGACAGTGAGTAAAACAGGGCACCTCCTTTGCAGGAGAAAAGGATTAATTAAGTTAATCTCTCCCAAGGAGAGACAAGAGAGTATGTTCTTTTCTGGTGTCCTGATGCAGGCAATCACCCTACACATGTCCTGCACAGAGATTAAACAAAAAGTGCAGTTACCCTCTGCAGAGCAGCAGGTGCATGTGTTGGGCTGCCTAAGTTGACATTGTTAGAATAGAACCTCTGCTAATCATTCCTTTGACAGTGGAAGTACAGTGGTGCCTCCTGCTGCTGTTACTGCTGCGTGCTGACACAGCAGGGGGATCCCTGCCACATGCCCCCAGTAGAATGTTCAGCACTGCTGCATTAGATTAATTAGGGGCAGCAGGGTACTGCTAGTTGTGTAGTTAAATGGGATTAGCATTTGGCAAGCAGGTGATTACTACTGATTAGTAGATTTGGCAAGCAGGGTTGGGCTGACACAGTCATAAGGCTGCCAAAATAGTCAGAGAATAAGAACTGCAGGTGGTTACTACTGATTAGTAGATTTGGGGTGTAGGATTATGCCTTGATGGTCTGATCAGGTAGAAACAACAGTAGCATTAGTTAGTGTCATATCAGGGTCTAGATTTAGGGACTGACTACACAAGTTAAATCATTCCTAGCTCTTAGAATGGGAAAATGATAAAGAGACAAATAAAGAGTAATACCGGATTGATTTTTCTCCTGTTAGCAATTAGAGTTGAAAAGGAAAAGAAAAACTAGATCAGCTTTACAATCTACAGAATCTTCTTTCCGACAGAACGAAGCGGTAAGTACACTTACTGTTAATCAATGCTGCAAAACTTTACTGAAAATAAGTTTGAGGTGCATATACAGAAAACGAACAATTTTCAGAATCAACGGTACCAACAGCAGTGGCAGAGCTTCAACGTGATTTGGGAAATTGGGAGGGCCCTAAGTGAATCTTAAACATAGTGGTTTTTGACTCAATGAAAAAAAAACTTTGTACGCTATTTGCCAATCTGAAGTTCAAAGACATCAACATGAAATTGGTTCAACTAGAGCTGATAATTGTTTTTTCCATTGACAACTGCTTAGACCAACCATCATGATAATCACAAGGAAGTAGCCTACAAAATATAACCAAATATGCACTAAAAACTGGTCATCATATGTAAAAGAATAGCAAACAAATGATGCATACAAGGTTCTTGCAACTTGCGCACTTGTGCTGATGCAAAGTGCATGCACAACGATAAATACTAGTTCTTGCACGATTGCATTGCAATGAACTCTCCATTACCTGCCTTCACATCCGCTGTGAATTTAAGTATTGACTCTGCAGTTTGCACCATGCATGATCCCAACCAAGCATCTGATTTTGCACCATTCATTCAGAGAAGAATGCAAGGAAATAGAACTTGAAAGTTGCACCGACTGATCGATCAAATGATATTCAATCAGATAGATGTATACATGCTTGTAGTTCAGTTTGATGTATCTGGCACAAATTCAGAACTTAAAATCTCCGAATGTGCCAACACACACCAAATTGGACAACAAACACGTCTCAATACGATCGAAACCAAGTGATGAATGAACCTCTGCATTTGGAAGCTTTGCAGGAACTCAAAGAGACGTTGGCGTGCGGTGCTACTTAAGCAACTGTTGGCACCAACCAACCAACCAACCGAACTTAATCATTCGGCCATGACAGAGCTCGGTGTAGGAGGAGAAATGAAATTTTAAACAAGCTCAAAGCTAACATATGCTAGCCTGTGACATTCTCTAGCTTTTCTCTGCCTCCAGATATGCAAATGCAATCATCTTGTGCCAGCTACAGCTAGCTCTGGAATTGAACCGTTAATTACCGTTACTTTACTCTTTCTTAGTCACAAACAAGCATGTAGAATGGTATCGATTTGTTTACATGATGAGAGTAGCTGATGATTAAGCTGAACAAATTATTCAGGCAAGCTTAGCTTCTAGCTAGCTGCACCACAAGTGCTAATGCAACGACAACTACAGTCATAAAGTTTCTATAGTGCCCTGTTATGGAAAGCTACACTACAGACCAAATGAAAGAGAATCAGCAGCACACACTTCAACCTAGTTTGGCGTGTTTAATTACCCGACAGCATGCCGATAAACAAACTCTAACACTGAGACGTCACCGCCTTTATTTAACCCAACTAGAGGAGACCTCTGCATCAGCACTACAAACTAAGCTACCATGACAGCATGACCTATGTCCCTGGATCTAAAGAAAAGGGTGTGAAACCAGGTACAAGTAGAAGAACTAATTTCTATCTCATCTTGTTTTACATCTCTCTCTCCCAATCATGGCCAGATCGAAAGCATCAAACTTTAGCGGGAATCAGTAAACAAACGGCGATGAATTATTGACGCGTTACGTTGGCTCCAGAGGTGCGAATGGGTCGCTTAATCTTCTGAGAATCTTTGCCATGTTAGGTTTGTTGCTCCTCCATGTAGCAGGAGGAGAGGATGTATGCAGCATAACATCTCATCTTTGGTGTCTGTCTACTTTATTAGGTTGAAATTGGAGCATATGATGGTGACTAAACAAAACATATATAGGTACCATATAGGAGTGTTGGTTGAAAATGCAGTTTATAGTGCAGATTTCAGCTGAACTGTAAAGTTCGCATGTCAGCTAATGAAAAATCACTTCTTCCCAGAATTAAAATACTGAGACTGACAAATTAAATTTGTAAAGGAAAATGAAAATAAGCAAATACACAGTAGGTTTAAAAAAACAGATAGCGGGATAACATTTTCCCAGTTTCTGCATTCTCAGAATGTACACAATTACAGGGTTTAGCATTTCTTATTCAAAATCTTCAATTTTTAGTAATAGTTCTCAAAGCATCTTCGAGAATCATTTTGGGAGAAACGCATCAAATCGGTTTGTTAGAGACTTTCTTACGAATGATTAACCTATATTCGCAGCGTACTATTCCGTAAGTTGTACTGTAACAGAGGAGGAAGAATCATTTAACATGCAGAGAAACTAATCATGGAGAAACATGCAGATTAATCATGGCCCAGGGAACATGTTTAGTAGGCTTAACAGCCTAGCGAGCTACCTGGCTAATTGGCTATAGGTAGCCACATGCACTCACATGCAGGTGAAACCCTCTATGGCTGGCCATGTGAAACCCTCTCACTAAGCAGCTTCCAAAGTACTATATCTATATTGTTAATCACATTATTTTATGTATCCCGTCACCCACCACTCCAGTACACCTGTTAACACGCGGTAAAGATGGTGCCCGCTTCCACGTGGGGCCGACCGGGCTGTCGGGCCCGGGGTCAGTGACGGTTAGGCGCGTGCCGTGAGGTCGGCATATGCCCACTCTCGCCATTATTGTGTGAGCTGAAGGATTAATCATGCAAGCAAACGATCGTTTGCTAATATACATTCTCCCCACCTCTCTCCGGCCGGTGAATCTAATCTGATCTGAAAATGTAATCTTGATTATCCTGTCGACTTTTCTGGCGATGCGTTTGGTGAGAGGCATGTGGGCGAGCGAGTGCCGTTTAGGTAGCTAGCTAGCTAGGGTTCGTGCCTTTTGGGCGGTGAGATCGAGTTGGATGGAACCCGATCAATCATGGATGAATGAGTGGGTTTTTGGGGGTGGCGGTTAACGTAACATGCGAACACGCAATTGGGTCTGGAACGTGCGGTGGATCGGACAGGCGTGTGGTGGTGTGACCTGTCCAAGTGGCCAAGCCAAACAGCCGTTTGTAATGAAATTCAAATTCAAATCTCGGCTTGATGTCTTCCAAAATGTGTCTTTTTTGTCCATCCATGCTAGGGTTTAGGTTTGTATTAGCTTGTTCGTAAACTGAACATGAAAAAGGGCCTGTTTTTTCTTCTTATATAAAAATTAATGTTATCATATCCGGCCAATTAATTTTCTGAACTAAAGCGTGCCAAACGATTAATATACCTTCTTGGTTAAAAAGAAGTTCAAATATATGAATCATCCTAAATCCTAAAAAATACAGCTGTGCTCGTTAGCGCTCGCAAGCACACACGTCTCCGCACCGTCGGATCTTAATCGCGTCCATCAGGTGTCCCGCTGTCGGTTTCGTCGCTCACGCGGTGCCACCTGGTCAGCCCGTTGCCCGTTGGATGGGAGCGGCGGTTCCGGCTCCCACCACTTCCCCTCCTCTCGCGTCCACCTTCCCTCCCACTTCTCTTGTTCATTTCGAAACTGCAAGTCTCTCTTCGCCCGTTTCTCTCAATCCCCCCAAAACCCGCAACCTCCCACCCCCAAATATCGTCGCAATCTCCCACCCCCTAATCCGCCACCGTTCGTCCTGCCGGGGGTGGAGCGATTCACGGCGAAGGGAAGGTGGCCAGCGGCACGTGGCGACTAGGTGCGGGCGGCGATTCACGGCAAGGGGAGGTTGCCAGCGGCGTGCGGCGACCAGGTGCGGGCGGCGTTTCCCGGCGAGGAGGAGGTAGCCAGCGGCGCGCGGCGACCAGGTGCGGGCGGCGTTTCCCGGCGAGGAGGAGGTAGCCAGCGGCGCGCGGCGACCAGGTGCTTCTGCTGCGTTTCCCGTTCCCGGAAGAGGAGAGGTGGGTGTTAGTTAGTCTGTGTTGCGGCGCCGCCCACGGCATGGAGCACAGGTCGTGGAAGGGAAGCAGTAGCCGTCCAAGTCATCGACAGGGGAGGAACGACCGCTGCGAGCGCCGTGCGTTCGCGCAGAGGTCATAGTCGCGCATAGGACGACCATCTCCCTCCCTCGCAATCTGTTGGTAAGGACATCTGGCCTCGCTTTCGTTTTGCGTTTGCCCGTGTGTCGAAATTGACGAGTAGATAGTGGACGTTTGGGGTTGTTGGCAAGGTGATTCCGCTACTGGTTGGATGTAGGGTTTGGTATGGTTTGAAGGCAGTTTGTCCGCAGTTTTTGGACTGTTGTGGTGTTGATAACGGGATGATGTGGAAGTGTTTTTGGGATGCTCAGTACAGGGGTAGTTCAGTTGTTCACAATTTTGTTTTGTTGCTCTACTATTGTGAGTGACTTGCTCAATATGTTTCCTGAAGTTTCCCGTACAGCAACTCTGTAGTTTTTGTTTGTTTTGCTCTATTGTTGTGAGTGACTTGCTCAATATGTTGCCAGAAGTTGCCCAGACAGAGAACTCTGTAGTTTTTGTTTGTTTTGCTCTACTGTCGTGAGTGACTTGCTCAATATGTTGCCAGAAGTTGCCCACAGAGAGAACTCTGTAGTTCGTGGGCATCAAGCAAACCTTGTATGTTGGCATCAAACCCTGAATTAAGGCTCTGTAGTATGTTGCCTGCCCATATTATATGTGCATATCCTTATATGTGTGAACAATACTTTTATCCAGAGGAAATAATGGAAAGATGTAGAATAGAGGGAATTAATTTCCCGGCGTGAATTTTTAATCGACAATGGCGCGAGTTGTTTAATCTGAAAAATAGTGTGCCTGATACGCTTCAGTTTTTTTTACACTTCAGTCCTACTTTATATAGCAACAAATATAAATTCAGTTTCAGTTTTAGTTTTAGTTGCCTCATATGCCTACCTGGTTTGCCTCAGCATGTCATGTATTTTTTGCCTAATTTTTGTGTCTGGGGCAAGCAAAAAAGGCATTCAGGATGCCCCCCTTCATTGAATGCTGATGATGGTCCATCTCTTGCAACTGAAGCCCATAGGATGGAGGTGCGCAAAATCTATTGAATCATTTTCAAAACATGCTACTTTTTTCCTTATTTTCATTCTTGGTTTCTTTTTTCCTAAGTTCATGTTATGGATTGTTATTTATGTGTTTATCTTCATTTTTCAGCCAAAGCAGTGAACTGTTAGTTGGGTACAAGCGCCGGAGGAGTAAGGCAATTATCTCTCGGGGGAAGCGCCCCGATGATATCGTGAGCAATGAGAGTCTTCCTGGAGATGCTGAAAATGTGAGTGACAAAAGTGGTGGTGTGGATCAGCCACCAAATCCAAAGCGGCAGAAAACCAGAGGAAACGAGGTAAAATTTACTTCACCTCATTGAAACAATTTCCTAGTAGTGGTGTCTAAATTGCCTGGCAAATACCATTGTCGTTTTTTGATTCTTCTTTTTTGCAAACTATTTTCTCATAGGGCCGTAGGAACAGGGCATCGCCTACAAGGCTGTTCATATTGAATAAAGACTTGGTTTATAATCAAAAAGGTGTTATTATTGCAAAAGAGTTTGGAGGCCTCTTGGACCTTGCAGCGAACAGCATGCCTGGTGATCTTAGCCAATCGATAATGAAGCATTATGATCCAGAGATGTCACAGGTAGTTATTCCAGATAGGGGGAAGATTCCAGTAGATGATGCGAGTGTTCGGAGGATATGGGGTTTCCCAAATAGGGGGAGAAATGTGTGCTATGAAACCGCCTTGAGATCACAAAGGCAATGTTCAGGATTTACAATATCACCTCAAAGAATTCACCAACTCTCACAGCATGGTGCAAGATGATCAAAGACATGGCAGGAGCTCACGATGATGACTTCCTCCGCGCATGGTTGTCTCTTGTTTTCTCCTTCTTCCTTGCACCATCTACAAGTTTAAGCATTTCACCAAAAAGCTTTCCTGCGGTCATGGATGTAAATGGAATAACTGAAACCAACATATGCTAGTTTGTTGTTGATCAACTAAAGCTAGCATTCAAATCAGGTCGTGGCAAGAAGGCCGTTTGTTGTTGTGTTTCCACCTCATAGTAAGTTCACCTAACTATGAATCTGTATGTTTTCTCTCTGTTCTCTCTGTTTTCTTAAAAATCATTACGTAACTCAAACTTTATGTTTTTCTTATCCGAAACTCAGCTGCTATATCTAGAATCATTGGATGTTGACGAACCAATTCCCAGCTTGGTACCAAGGGTTTCAGTTTGGAATTCAGATTTGATTGCTAAAGTTATAAAAAAGGACAGGAAAGCCCCCGGGGAATACTGGAACCTCCGGGTAAGCTATTTTTTGTCATCACCTCTATATGCAACAATGGCATTTTATTTGCTTTAAAAGACATAGGAAAGACATAAGGTTAGGCAAATCTACCTTCTTATAGAGGAGGCAATTGAATTACAAGGTCCAAGCAAGTTCAAAGTATTTGGTGGTCATTTTTTGTTTCTCGTCATTTTTTGTAGCTGATGTATAAGATTTTTCAAAAAGTAGGTAAGTCCAACACATTTCCCTGTAGCAACTTGTATACTATATAGTACCAAGTTCAAAGTATTTTACGAGAAACTTTGTAGTTTCTTAGTCCTGGTTTACCCCTTTGCAACTGCCCCCAACATGATAGGTAGGATTTTTGCTGGGGCAGTTATAGCAGCTGATGTCTATTTTTTAAGAAAAAATAGGCAAAATCCAACAATTTCACCATAGCAACTTGCACACTAAACATTAGCAAATTCAAAGTTTTTTATGGCAACTTGCTAGTTTCTTATACCTGGTATAGTCCTGCCAAGTTATATACTGAAAAACTAGGCGAAGCTACATGCTAAAAACCCTATCCACACATGATAGGGAAACTAGGCAACAATGATGCCACAGTGTTTGACTTGGTTCAAAGCATGCATGTTTTTTCTGTAAACTTGGCAACATGATAGGTTAGTTTTCTGACTAAAAAAGGCAGTGAAATCAAACCACCATCATGAGCATTTTACGGTTCTTTTTTCTGTTGTCAAGCCAGTGCCACAATTCACTAACTCCTTTATTGTTTGTCTTTTTTGCTAACCCAACAAGCAGCTGAAGACTGAGTTCTCGCGGTGTGCGGATGATAGCTTGTTTGGGAGTATGGACCATGTCACAAAATTTGTAGCCGCAAGATTACTTGAGTCATATGACAAAGTTGTAAGTTATCAAGTGCCTGTTATGCTCACTAGTTTTTCCATTTTTAATCTCAAACCCAACATATTGTTAAGACTTATCATGTTCATCCCTTTTTTCTACTTTCCTGTTTTTTGCAGAAACAAAAGAAGCTAACAGGATGGTGCACAAAATGTGTTCAACTATTTCACATGCAGTTGGGAAGCTTGTTACTGGCATTGGGAGGATAGATGATGCGCAAGAGGGGACAAGCAGGTCAGAGGCTGTTCATGCGGAAAAGAGTAGGCAACAGCCTACTAGCAGATCCAAACAAGTTCCAGCTGCTAGAGACAACTTGTCGAGTGAAGAAGAGTCATTCAAAACTGACAGTGAGGAAGATGCAAGTGACAGTGACGAAATTGACGGGGATAGAGGGGATGATGAGAGTGACAGTGACGACCACTCAAGCGATGATGATGGTGACAACTTTGTAGTTGAAAATGATCGATGAAACGACAACGAGGAGGGAGAAGCAACTTTTCAGGAGAGGGGAGAAGTAATGGATGAAAGCAAGGAGGATAAGGAGGACGAAGAGGAGGAGGAAGAAAAAAAGACGAGGATGAAGAAAAGGAAGACGATGATGATGAAGAAAGTGAAGACAAAGACAAAGACAAAGACACGGGGGATGATGATATTCAGGGTGATAAGCAAGACGAGGATGACAACAATTCTGGTGGCAACAGTGGCAATGGCGGAAACAATGGAGGGAACGAGGATGCTGCACGTGAGGAAACAGAGACTGATGACGAACAATCCACACTTCAGTATTTACTTGAAAAGAAAAAGGATATGAAGCCAAAGGGGCTTGACGAGGCAGTTAGCATCTCTGTGAGAGATGTTGTTATGATGGATGAGGAAAGTTACTGAAAAATGCCACGGATCCTCATGTTTGAAGTGACAGAAATGTTGGATCTCAACGAGCAGCCTATTGCAGTGCTAGCGAGCAATATGCTTCAAGAGCTGTTGAGAGCAAAAGATATGGAACTGGGGATGACATTCAACCTTGAGGAGCTATGCCCCAAGTGGGTTTGCAAGAAACTCATGAGGGACATAAAGGCTATACATGAACCCAAGGAAGTTGGTGTACCACCACTTCCACCACCAAAGAAGAAAATGATTGTTAGTTCCGTATCAGAGCCAATGGTGATGACAAAAACAGTAGAGGAACTACGAGCTATGCGTGCCCAAAATGGTCAAGAACTGCAAGATGGAAAGGAAACAAAGTCAGCCATGAAGAAATCTGGGCATTTTCAGTTGCAACATCAGGCAATACATCATGCAAAAGAGGCAAGTTCTAGCACACACAAGAACCAGCTTGAAACCAATACAACATCAAGCTCAACAACACGACACCCAGATTTCACCAGGGGCAAAGATGCAAATGTTGTAGTTTCACCAGGGGCAGTTTCAAAACAGAAAGCAAGTACCTCACAAATTCTACCAAGTCATTCTAGGGAGGAAGCAAGTTCGTATGTTTTTCAGGCAAGTATTGCACATGCATCAGTTCAACCTACGGCAGGAGGAACAGCTCAAATGAAACAGGAGCCATCATTGCAAGTAAGCAGAGCAATCCCTAGCGCAAACCCTAGTGGGAGGCAACCGCTAAGTAGTCTAAATGGCCAAGCACAATATCTCGTTTGAGGGAATGGAATGCAATCATCCAATGACACCCAAAGGGGCAAAATGCTACATTACAAACCATCCCAACAGGATGTACCATTAGATGCAAGTCAGGAGAACATACCTCCAGTGTCAATCACAGAGGTTGGAGGGATGGAAGATGTCATCGGCAGCACCATGAGACAAAGTTCGGAAGCAAAGTTGCTAAAAGCTCAGGGCAAGTTGCCTGCTGTTATACCTACAGTTGCCCAATCATCCCCCTCTCCGCAGTTCAAGGATATCAATTTTACTAATGCGAACAAGGGGGTCAGTCCGCCCATGCATTTTAGCGGGTTCACAATGTCGGAAATATGCCCTAGAGGCAATAATAAAAGCATTATTATTATATTTCCTTGTTCATGATAATTGCCTTTATTCGTGCTATAATTGTGTTTCCCGGAAATCGTAATACATGTGTGAATAACAGACAACAACATGTCCCTAGTAAGCCTCTAGTTGACTAGCTCGTTGATCAATAGATAGTCATGGTTTCCTGACTATGGGCATTGGATGTCAATGATAACGAGATCACATCATTAGGAGAATGATGTGATGGAGACCCAATCCTAAACATAGCATAAGATCGCATAGTTCGTTTGCTAGAGTTTTCCAATGTCAAGTGTCCTTTCCTTAGACCATGAGATCGTGTAACTCCCGGATACCGTAGGAGTGCTTTGGGTGTGCCAAACGTCACAACGTAACTGGGTGACTATAAAGGTATACTACGGGTATCTCCGAAAGTGTCTGTTGGGTTGACACGGATCGAGACTGGGATTTGTCACTCCGCTTGACGGAGAGGTATCACCGGGCCCTCTCGGTAATGCATCATCATAATGAGCTCAATATGATCAAAGTGTTTGATCACGGGATCATGCATTACGGTACGAGTAAAGTGACTTGCCGGTAACGAGATTGAACGAGGTATTGGGATACCGACGATCGAATCTCGGGCAAGTAAAATACCGATTGACAAAGGGAATCGTATACGGGATTAATTGAATCCTCGACATCGTGGTTCATCCGATGAGATCATCGTGGAGCATGTGGGAGCCAACATGGGTATCCAGATCCCGCTGTTGGTTATTGCCCGAGAGCCGTCTCGGTCATGTCTGCATGTCTCCCGAACCCGTAGGGTCTACACACTTAAGGTTCGGTGACGCTAGGGTTGTGAAGATATGTATATGCAGTAACCCGAATGTTGTTCGGAGTCCCGGATGAGATCCGGACGTCACGAGGAGTTCCAGATTGGTCCGGAGGTAAAGAATTATATATATGAAGTGCAGTTTCGGCCATCGGGAATGATCTGGGGGTCACCGGTATTGTACCGGGACCACCAGATGGGTCCCGGGGGTCCACCGGGTGGGGCCACCCATCCCGGAGGGCCCCATAGGCTGAAGTGGGAAGGGGGGGCAGCCCTTAGTGGGCTGGTGCGCCCCCCAAGGCCCACCCCCTGCGCCTAGGTTTGGAACCCTAGGGTGGGGGGGGGCGCCCACTTGCCTTGGGGGGCACTCCACCCCCCTTGGCCGCCGCCCCCCTTGGGAGATTCAATCTCCCAGGGCCGGCGCCCCCCCAGGGGCCTATATAAATGGGGGAGGGGGGCAGCCGCACCCTTGCCTTGGCGCCTCCCTCTCCCTCTCCAACACCTCCTCCTCCTCCATAGAGCTCGGCGAAGCCCTGCCGGAGTACTGCAGCTCCATCACCACCACGCCGCCGTGCTGCTGCTGGAGCCATCTTCCTCAACCTATCCTCTCCCCTTGCTGGATCAAGAAGGAGGAGACGTTACGCTGACCGTACGTGTGTTGAACGCGGAGGTGCCGTCCGTTCGGTGCTAGGATCTCCGGTGATTTGGATCACGTCGTGTACGGCTACTTCATCCCCGTTCGTTGAACGCTTCCGCTCGCGATCTACAAAGGTATGTAGATGCATTCGATCACTCGTTGCTAGATGAACTCATAGATGGACCTTGGTGAAACCGTAGGAAATTTTTTGTTTTCTGCAACGTTCCCCAACAGTGGCATCATGAGCTAGGTCTATGTGTAGTTCTTCTTGCGCGAGTAGAACATAATTTGTTGTGGGCGTAGATTTGTCAACTTTTCTTGCCGCTACTAGTCTTATCTTGGTTCAGCGGTATTGTGGGATGAAGCGGCCCGGACCAACCTTACACGTACGCTTACGTGAGACCGGTTCCACTGACTAACATGCACTAGTTGCATAAGGTGGCTGGCGGGTGTCTGTCTCTCCCACTTTAGTTGGAGTGGATTCGATGAAAAGGGTCCTTGTGAAGGGTAAATAGAAGTTGACAAATCACGTTGTGGCTTTCACGTAGGTAAGAAAACGTTCTTGCTAGAACCCTAATTCAGCCACGTAAAACTTGCAACAACAATTAGAGGACGTCTAACTTGTTTTTGCAGCAAGTGCTTTGTGATATGATATGGCCAAAGTTGTGATGAATGATGAATGATCTATATGTGATGTATGAGATGTTCATGCTATTGTAATAGGAATCACGACTTGCATGTCGATGAGTATGACAACCGGCAGGAGCCATAGGAGTTGTCTTTATTTTTGTATGACCTGCGTGTCATTGAGAAACGCCATGTAAATTACTTTACTTTATTGCTAAACGCGTTAGCCATAGTAGTAGAAGTAATAGTTGGCGAGCAACTTCATGGAGACACGATGATGGAGATCATGGTGTCAAGCCGGTGACAAGATGATCATGGAGCCCCAAGATGGAGATCAAAGGAGCTATGTGATATTGGCCATATCATGTCACGTTTATTATTTGATTGCATGTGATGTTTATCATGTTTTGCATCTTGTTTACTTAGAACGACGGTAGTAAATAAGATGATCCCTCATAATAATTTCAAGAAGTGTTCCCCCTAACTGTGCACCGTTGCGACAGTTCGTTGTTTCGAAGCACCACGTGATGATCGGGTGTGATAGATTCTAACGTTCACATACAACGGGTGTAAGACAGATTTACACATGCAAACACTTAGGTTGACTTGACGAGCCTAGCATGTACAGACATGGCCTCGGAACACAGAAGACCGAAAGGTCGAGCATGAGTCGTATAGAAGATACGATCAACATGAAGATGTTCACCAATGTTGACTAGTCCGTCTCACGTGATGATCGGACACGGCCTAGTTGACTTGGATCATGTAATACTTAGATGACTAGAAGAGGGATGTCTATCTAAGTGGGAGTTCATTAAATAATTTGATTAGATGAACTTTATTATCATGAACTTAGTCTAAAATATTTACAATATGTCTTGTAGATCAAATGGCCAACGTAGTCCTCAACTTCAACGCGTTCCTAGAGAAAACCAAGTTGAAAGACGATGGCAGCAACTATACGGACTGGGTCTGGAACCTGAGGATCATCCTCATAGCTGCCAAGAAAGATTATGTCCTATGAGCACCGCTGGGTGACGCACCTGTTCTCCCTGCAGAACAAGACGTTATGAACGCTTGGCAGTCACGTTCCGATGATTACTCCCTTGTTTAGTGCGGCATGCTTTACAGCTTAGAGCCGGGGCTCCAAAAGCATTTTGAGAGACATGGAGCATATGAGATGTTCGAAGAGCTGAAAATGGTTTTCCAAGCTCATGCCCGGGTCGAGAGATATGAAGTCTCCGACAAATTCTTTAGCTGTAAGATGGAGGAAAATAGCTCTGTCAGTGAACACATACTCAAGATGTCTGGGTTGCACAACCGCTTGACTCAACTGGAAGTTAATCTCCCGGATGAAGCGGTCATTGACAGAATCCTCCAGTCGCTTCCACCTAGCTACAAGAGCTTTGTGATGAACTACAACATGCAGGGGATGGTAAAGACCATTCCTGAGGTATATGCTATGCTGAAATCAGCAGAGGTAGAAATCAAGAAGGAACATCAAGTGTTGATGGTGAATAAAACCACTAAGTTTAAGAAGGGCAAGGGTAAAAAGAACTTCAAGAAGGACGGCAAGAAAGTTGCCGCGCCCGGTAAGCAAGTTGCCGGGAAGAAGCCAAAGAATGGACCCAAGCCCGAGACTGAGTGCTTTTATTGCAAGGGAAGTGGTCACTGGAAGCGGAATTGCCCCAAATACTTAGCGGACAAGAAGGCCGGCAAAACAAAAGGTATATGTGATATACATGTAATTGATGTGTACCTTACCAGTACTCGTAGTAGCTCTTGGGTATTTGATACCAGTGCAGTTGCTCACATTTGTAACTCAAAGCAGGAGCTGCGGAATAAACGGAGACTGGCGAAGGACGAGGTGACGATGCACGTCGGGAATGGTTCCAAGGTCGATGTGATCGCCGTCGGCACGCTACCTCTACATTTACCTACGGGATTAGTTTTAAACCTCAATAATTGTTATTTAGTGCCAGGTTTGAGCATGAACATTGTGTCTGGATCTCGTTTAATTCGAGATGGCTACTCATTTAAATCCGAGAATAATGGTTGTTCTATTTATATGAGAGATATGTTTTATGGTCATGCTCCGATGGTTAATGGTTTATTCTTAATGAATCTCGTACGTGATGATACACATATTCATAGTGTGAATACCAAAAGAGTTAAAGTTGATAACAATAGTCCCACATATTTGTGGCACTGCCGCCTTGGTCACATAGGTGTCAAACGCATGAAGAAGCTCCATGCAGATGGGCTTTTAGAGTCTCTTGATTATGAATCATTTGACACGTGCGAACCATGCCTCATGGGTAAAATGACCAAGACTCCGTTCTCAGAAACAATGGAGCGAGCAACCAACTTATTGGAAATCATACATACCGATGTGTGCGGTCCAATGAGTGTTGAGGCTCGCGGTGGCTATCGTTATGTTCTCACCCTCACAGATGACTTGAGTAGATATGGGTATATCTACTTAATGAAACACAAGTCTGAGACCTTTGAAAAGTTCAAGGAATTTCAGAGTGAGGTTGAAAATCAACGTGATAGAAAGATCAAGTTTCTACGATCAGATCGTGGAGGAGAATACTTGAGTCACGAATTTGGCACACACTTAAGAAAATGTGGAATAGTTTCACAACTCACGCCGCCTGGAACACCTCAGCGTAATGGTGTGTGCGAACGTCGTAATCGCACTCTATTAGATATGGTGCGATCTATGATGTCTCTTACCGATTTACCGCTATCTTTTTGGGGCTATGCTTTAGAGACTGCCGCATTCACTTTAAATAGGGCTCCGTCGAAATCCATTGAGACGACACCGTATGAATTATGGTTTGGGAAGAAACCTAAGCTGCCGTTTCTAAAAGTTTGGGGATGCGATGCTTATGTCAAGAAACTTCAACCTGAAAAGCTCGAACCCAAGTCGGAAAAATGCGTCTTCATAGGATACCCTAAAGAAACTATTGGGTATACCTTCTACCTCAGCTCCGAAGGCAAGATCTTTGTTGCCAAGAATGGATCCTTTCTAGAGAAAGAGTTTCTCTCGAAAGAAGTAAGTGGGAGGAAAGTAGAACTTGATGAAGTGTTACCTCTTGAACCGGAAAATGGCGAAACTCAAGAAAACGTTCCTGAGGTGCCTGCACCGACTAGAGAGGAAATTAATGATGATGATCAAGATACTTCTAATCAAGCTCTTACTGAAATTCGAAGGTCCACAAGGACACGTTCCACACCAGAGTGGTACGGCAACCCTGTCTTGGAAATCATGTTGTTAGACAACGGTGAACCTTCGAACTATGAAGAAGCGATGGCGGGCCCGGATTCCGACAAATGGCTGGAAGCCATGAAATCCGAGATAGGATCCATGTATGAAAACGAAGTATGGACTTTGACTGACTTGCCCGTTGAGCGGCGAGCCATAGAAAATAAATGGATCTTTAAGAAGAAGACAGACGCGGATGGTAATGTGACCATCTATAAAGCTCGGCTTGTCGCTAAGGGTTATCGACAAGTTCAAGGGGTTGACTACGATGAGACTTTCTCACCGGTAGCGAAGCTAAAGTCCGTCCGAATCATGTTAGCAATTGCCGCATTCTACGATTATGAAATATGGCAAATGGACGTCAAAACGGCATTCCTTAATGGTTTCCTTAAGGAAGAATTGTATATGATGCAGCCGGAAGGTTTTGTCGATCCTAAGAATGCTGACAAGGTGTGCAAGCTCCAACGCTCGATTTATGGGCTGGTGCAAGCATCTCGGAGTTGGAACATTCGCTTTGATGAGATGATCAAAGCGTTTGGGTTTACGCAGACTTATGGAGAAGCCTGCGTTTACAAGAAAGTGAGTGGGAGCTGTGTAGCATTTCTCATACTATATGTAGATGACATACTTTTGATGGGAAATGATATAGAACTCTTGGACAGCATTAAGGCCTACTTGAATAAGAGTTTTTCAATGAAGGACCTTGGAGAAGCTGCTTATATATTAGGCATCAAGATCTATAGAGATAGATCAAGACGCCTCATAGGTCTTTCACAAAGCACATACCTTGATAAGATATTGAAGAAGTTCAATATGGATCAATCTAAGAAGGGGTTCTTACCTGTGTTACAAGGTGTGAAATTGAGCTCAGCTCAATGTACGACCACGGCAGAAGATATAGAAGAGATGAGTGTCATCACCTATGCCTCAGCCATAGGTTCTATTATGTATGCCATGCTGTGTACCAGACCTGATGTAAACCTTGCCGTAAGTTTGGTAGGAAGGTACCAAAGTAATCCCGGCAAGGAACACTGGACAACGGTCAAGAATATCCTGAAGTACCTGAAAAGGACTAAGGAAATGTTTCTCGTTTATGGAGGTGACGAAGAGCTCGTCGTAAAGGGTTACGTCGACGCTAGCTTCGACACAGATCTGGATGACTCTAAGTCACAAACCGGATACGTGTATATTTTTAATGGTGGGGCAGTGAGCTGGTGCAGTTGCAAGCAGAGCGTCGTGGCGGGATCTACATGTGAAGCGGAGTACATGGCAGCCTCGGAGGCAGCACATGAAGCAATTTGGGTGAAGGAGTTCATCACCGACCTCGGAGTCATACCCAATTCGTCGGGGCCAATCAAACTCTCCTGTGACAACACTGGAGCTATTGCACTTGCCAAGGAGCCCATGTTTCACAAGAAGACCAGGTACATCAAGCGTCACTTCAACTCCATTCTTGAAAATGTTCAAGATGGAGACATAGAAATTTGTAAAGTGCACACGGATCTGAATGTCGCAGATCCGTTGACTAAACCTCTCCCTAAGGCAAAACATGATCAGCACCAGAACTCTATGGGTGTTCGATTCATCACAATGTAACTAGATTATTGACTCTAGTGCAAGTGGGAGACTGTTGGAAATATGCCCTAGAGGCAATAATAAAAGCATTATTATTATATTTCCTTGTTCATGATAATTGTCTTTATTCGTGCTATAATTGTGTTTTCCGGAAATCGTAATACATGTGTGAATAACAGACAACAACATGTCCCTAGTAAGCCTCTAGTTGACTAGCTCGTTGATCAATAGATAATCATGGTTTCCTGACTATGGGCATTGGATGTCAATGATAACGAGATCACATCATTAGGAGAATGATGTGATGGACGAGACCCAATCCTAAACATAGCATAAGATCGCATAGTTCGTTTGCTAGAGTTTTCCAATGTCAAGTGTCCTTTCCTTAGACCATGAGATCGTGTAACTCCCGGATACCGTAGGAGTGCTTTGGGTGTGCCAAACGTCACAACGTAACTGGGTGACTATAAAGGTATACTACGGGTATCTCCGAAAGTGTCTGTTGGGTTGACACGGATCGAGACTGGGATTTGTCACTCCGCTTGACGGAGAGGTATCACCGGGCCCTCTCGGTAATGCATCATCATAATGAGCTCAATATGATCAAAGTGTTTGATCACGGGATCATGCATTACGGTACGAGTAAAGTGACTTGCCGGTAACGAGATTGAACGAGGTATTGGGATACCGACGATCGAATCTCGGGCAAGTAAAATACCGATTGACAAAGGGAATCGTATACGGGATTAATTGAATCCTCGACATCGTGGTTCATCCGATGAGATCATCGTGGAGCATGTGGGAGCCAACATGGGTATCCAGATCCCGCTGTTGGTTATTGCCCGAGAGCCGTCTCGGTCATGTCTGCATGTCTCCCGAACCCGTAGGGTCTACACACTTAAGGTTCGGTGACGCTAGGGTTGTGAAGATATGTATATGCAGTAACCCGAATGTTGTTCGGAGTCCCGGATGAGATCCGGACGTCACGAGGAGTTCCAGATTGGTCCGGAGGTAAAGAATTATATATATGAAGTGCAGTTTCGGCCATCGGGAATGATCTGGGGGTCACCGGTATTGTACCGGGACCACCAGATGGGTCCCGGGGGTCCACCGGGTGGGGCCACCCATCCCGGAGGGCCCCATAGGCTGAAGTGGGAAGGGGGGCCAGCCCTTACTGGGCTGGTGCGCCCCCCAAGGCCCACCCCCTGCGCCTAGGGTTGGAACCCTAGGGTGGGGGGGCGCCCACTTGCCTTGGGGGGCACTCCACCCCCCTTGGCCGCCGCCCCCCTTGGGAGATTCAATTTCCCCGGGCCGGCGCCCCCCAGGGGCCTATATAAAGGGGGGAGGGGGGCAGCCGCACCCTTGCCTTGGCGCCTCCCTCTCCCTCTCCAACACCTCCTCCTCCTCCATAGAACTCGGCGAAGCCCTGCCGGAGTACTGCAGCTCCATCACCACCACGCCGTCGTGCTGCTGCTGGAGCCATCTTCCTCAACCTCTCCTCTCCCCTTGCTGGATCAAGAAGGAGGAGACGTTACGCTGACCGTACGTGTGTTGAACGCGGAGGTGCCGTCCGTTCGGTGCTAGGATCTCCGGTGATTTGGATCACGTCGTGTACGACTACTTCATCCCCGTTCGTTGAACGCTTCCGCTCGCGATCTACAAAGGTATGTAGATGCATCCGATCACTCGTTGCTAGATGAACTCATAGATGGATCTTGGTGAAACCGTAGGAAATTTTTTGTTTTCTGCAACGTTCCCCAACACACAAGGCAAGGAGGAGCGTCTCCACTGGAAATAAATGTTCTAGATGTCAGTGAGCTCTTAGCAAGGTGTGTTGCCCCATCTAGCAACGATCTGCAAAGCAAGTCAGCAAATCATATTCCATCATAGATGGATGGACAACATTTTCAGCATAGCATAAGTGAAAGCTCAAATGCTTTTCATAGTGAATACTGCCCAGCTCCAAGTTTTGATATTTTCAAATACGATTTTCCTACATCACATGAAGATGATGGAGCAGATCGAGATGCCGGGGGAAACGATTTGGCTGAGCATGAGTCCTTGCAATATCAAGTAACCAAGCAGCCAGTCATTGAAATAATTGAAGATGAAAAGGTTGTTAACTTTGAAGGCATAGATGAAGTGTATGCACATGCAGAAGAACAGGCTATGAAGCGTGAGCATGAGTCCTTGCAGTATCAAGTACCCAAGCAGCCAGTCATTGAAATAATTGACGACGATCATGTTGTGCATCTTGAAGGCATGGTTGGGAACATTTACCAGACACCTGAAAAAGTTGCCCACAACCAAGTAGTAGTGGATCACGTAGCAATATTTATAGCAGCGGTAGCTCAGGACAGATGGTCCCACATCAATTTGAGAGAAGGATTATCAAGCCACCTCCTTGCAAGAGGTCACAATTCATGGACTATAACGAGAGGAAAGTGTACATATGCAAACCTAAAGCGAGTAGGCTATATGCATCGGTTATTCTGCATGGGAGATTGAATGAAGAAGAATCACCAGATGAAGATACTAGGTAATTTTTATGAGGCATTTTTTACATGTTTTCTATGCAATTAAAATGCACTTTTCAGGCAATTCAGGCTGTATTCATAGGCAATCCAAAGTAAAAGAAGCAGGCAAAAATAGCCAAATACCATAGTAACATAATCCCCCCATGCCAAATATATGCTAACCACAACGCACTTTCAGGCAGTAACATAATTTCCCATGCCTTATATATGCTAACTAGTATGCACTTTCAGGCAGTAACAATTCATGCAAATTGTCGCAACCCCCAGTTTTGTTCCTTAGGCAAAACAGGATCTATTTCTAGGCAATCAAAAGTACAGCAGCAGGCAACTTGGTTACTATTTTCTCATGGTTGTCCTTTTTTGGTGTTTTCTTTTTGATCGCAACCCGAAGGTAACTGACTACAATGGATACGATGTCTCGGTGAGGGAGCTTGCAAACTCTATAAAAAACGAAGGATATGTCTTGACACATGTAATGGAAATTGGCATACTGTCCATAATGATGAATTTGCCAGCAGACTCCAAGAAGGTTGTCATGCCCCTGAGGTTTTAGGTAAGAAAAAGGACTAGGAGTCATTACTACTTCAGGTTTTCCATTTTTTTGTTCTTGGTTCCTACTTGGTCATTTCTAACCACCTTTTTTTGTTTTACAGACAAGGATGCAACAGATGACTTTCCCCTCCAACGATATGAACAGCCAAGAGATTATTTCCCGATTCAAGAAATCAAATCACTTGGACCGGAAATATATGGTAAGTCAATGTTTCTCGAATTTCCACTATAGTATTCTTTTCCTATTCTTTTTCCCACCGACATGTGAATAGCAGAGTACTAGTTTCAGCACATGTACGAAGTTGCCAGAGTGCAGAATCACAATTTACAAGTTTCTGTAACACCTAGCTTTTTCTCATAGCATGAGAAAACTTTACATGCTTTCTAAATCTCTTCAAGCTTTTTTTGCCCTTTTCCCCACAGATAATGTTCCCTGTGTTAGAGAATATCAACAAGTCAAAGAAAGTTACAGGCAACCATTATTGGATCTTCAACGTGAATATAAGGGATTGAAGGTTCGAGGTGCTTGATTCGTGGAGGACACTTCAGGACAAGACTCTAGATGTCTGCGCAAGGATTATGGTTGCTAGTTTTCGGGCTCTATGGGAAGAACACTATCTGAAGTCTCCCATCTCATTGGATGATTTCCCACTAAAAAACATTGATGTGCCAAAACAAACTAATAAGTAAGCATCAATTCCCAGACAAACTCCAAAACAAATTCCCAATAAATTCATACTTGTTTCATAGCTGACCTAAAACATTCTCTATTATTGCTTAGATTCGACTGTGGCATTTTTCCTCTCTCAATTGCAAATGGGTGGGAGGGAAGGAACGTTCCAAGATTCACAGCAGAGGATATTCCAAATATCAGGAAGCAGTTGTACTGAAGTTAGCTTAGGTCAGTTTTTTTTTTCATTCATGTTTCTAAAATGTGGCATTCTCTATTTTGAATTTGTGAACGTTTTTTTAGAACGGGAACATGTGTTGAAAATTCATAACATTTTTCTAAAATGTCTATCTTTGAACATTATTTTAAATTGTGAGAATTTTACTAAAACAAGAATATTTTTCGAATTTTGAGCATTTTATAAATTTCTATTTTCTTTTTAGAAATCTCAAACAATTTTGAAAAACAATGGAAGTTTTTGAAAAAAATGGGGAAAACATTTCATGTTCCAAATATTTTTCAAAATAGCAACAAAATTTTGGAATTCTGAATATTTTCTCTAATTTGATTTTTTTGAAATTATGAACATTTGTTTAGAATTTTGAATTTATGAAATAAATTCTATAATAAAAATAAAGTTGGAAGTGCACAAAGAGATACAGCAAGGAGAATAAAAATAGAAATAAAACACAGAAATAAAGACAAATGGCCTAGTCCATTATTGGTTGTCCTGTGCGAAGCTCCAACTATTTGTTGCCCTGTGCGGAAAATAGATTTCTTACAGCTGCGTGGGCAAACAAATAAGTGGGCTGGCTTCACTCCGCCACAGTCCGCTACCCATGTACGAAATTCTGGAAAAGCCTTTTTTTTCTAGCAGACGAACGCATAAGAATTTAGTACCATGTCGGATAGAAAAAAATCTTTTCGTTGGTGAACGGATGAAAAAATTAAAGAAACGCACCTTGCTTTATTAGTGGGTATAAAAATATAGGTTATGCCAAAAAAAAGTATTGGTAGGACCTTACAACCATTAATGCACATTATGTGTCGTGTCCAGTTAAATACTCAAAGGAGTATGCCGAGATTTAGAAGTTGTTTTACTGTACACATTATTAAATGGTATTTGATGTGTCAGCTGTTATTAGGGAGTTGAGAAACTACTTTTCTTGCCATTCATGGCTAAAAGTTGAATCTAAGCAACTAGCAATAGATTTAAATTTGTGAGAACAGCTACACAGCTACACTATTTCATATATTTTAGTTCTTTTCATATTTGAACTTACAACCATGAATATTAAACACCATCACTTAGTCACTTGAACTTACTTGAAATTCCGACGCTGAACATAACCTGTCAGCAATAATATGCAGGTCACATAGTCTATTTATTATAGGGCCAGTTTTTGGACAAGTATGCCTTCTATGCGTTAATCATTGCATCCTTATCCTCAATACGTGAAAAGTCCTATTCTTTCAAATTTATTTTCTAAGGTGCAGCCAACATAGAGTCGGGATGAACAAAGAGGCACGAAAGAGCCAATATGAGCATGTGGGCATAGATGAACTCGATGATAACTGTAAAATGGTGGAAAGAGGAAGGGGGTGGTGATAGTGATTAGACGGTCAAAACCTGCATGCACTCAACACTCATTGCGATAAGTGGCGCAAAATAGTTTTGCTTGGGCTATTTGTAAGTCAACTGAATTCTTTTGGGGTGCAAGTCGATTTGGAAGGAAGCCGTGCGGAGCTCAACCGTGCTAAGACAGGGACGAGGCGAGGAAGCATGTGTGGGTGCCGGAAAATGTGAGTTAAGGGTGAGACAATGTGCCTAGGTTTAATTGGGAAATGAGAAAGTTGACGTAACAACAAATATTGGTAGCGTCACTAACTATATCACTCTGCATATGTGTTGTTCTCCGGTTGCGATGATGCATAGGTACTTAGTTAGAGACATGCAAAGAAACATCATTTCTCCTGTTGCAACTCATGGGCATATTTGCTAGTATTCATAAAAAAAATTAACGATGATGGCTGAGCTGATCCAGCTTTAAAAGTTTGTAATATATACTATGAGCTGTACATTTTAGACACAAATCAATTAATAGTCTGGTGGTCAGCGAGCCCTTCTACCGTCCTCAGGTCGTATCTTCAAGTCCCACCCAATGCATGCATTTTTAATTTTTTTCCGATGCCACTATCGTAAATTGACCCCTGTAAATATTAGTTAATTCACGAGTGATTAAAGGTATGCGGATGTGGCAGCCACGTGAATGGGTTTTTCCATCCAAAATAGGTTTTGGCCTTATTTTATCAAATAAACAAGCTTACAGCCTAAATTGTTCAATTTGTAAAGTTGTTGGCCTAAAGCGTACGAACAGTTTGAGTTAATGAACTAATTACTTATTTCACTCTAGCTGACTGATACTCTTCAGATATTGGTCCTTCGCTAAGGATTTTTATCTTTCATCTTGTATCCCATTTCTCCCTTTGGTATGATTTTCCTAGGTCCCTGATATGTATCTATACCTACCAATTTTTGATACTTTCACTACCGAGAATATTTTTTTCTACTTCAGATGGTACTAAATTCTTATGCGTTTGTCTGTTAGAATTTTTTTCGTAGCGGGCTACGCACTGTGGCCCAGCGAAGCCAGCACACTTATTTTTCTCCCAGGCAGATGGGAAAATTCTATTTTTCGCACAAGGCGACGAATAGTCGGAGTTTCACACAAGACAACCAATAATGGGCTGGCCCATTTTTCTGTTTTTCTTTGTTTTACTGCTACTTTTATTCTCCTTTTCCTATCTTTTTTCTCTTAAAAGTATATTTTATTTTAGAATTTATTTCGTAAATTAAAAATTCTCAAAAACTTTGAGACATAATTTTTTTGGAAAATGTTCAGAATTAAAAAAATTGTTGCTATTTTGAAAAATATTCAGAACTTGCAAAAAGTTGCCCATTTTCTTAAAAATGTTGTTTTTTTGAAAATTGTTCGGGATTTATAAGAAGAAAATGGCATTTCAAAAAATGGTCCAAATTTGAGAAATATTCATGCTTTAGTGAAATTTTAAAAATTAAAAGTAGTGTTCATGTCAAACTGTTCTGGATTTAAAAAATTGTCATGTCTCCTAGAATATTCAGAGACTTCATACCTTAAAATTTCCTCGATTGAAAGGATTGAAAGGAAGAGTAGATTGAATAACTTATGGGCCTTCTCTGACGTACGATAACGTAACAAAACTCTTGAATGCCCTCGATCAATGAATGGAAAAACAATAGATTGATTCCTTCACATGCGGCTGTTCCTTTTTCATGTGCACATAGGGTTTTGCTTGCACATATAATTTTCACTGACTTTAAATGCATACTATTTTATCTCCTATTGCAACGTATGGGCATACGTGCTAGTAAAAACTTATGTAATTAATATGGAACTATGGGAAGGTCTGGGTTACATCTTACGTCCCTAGTTTAGTTCCTATACCATGCTATGTACTCCTTCTGTAAAGAAATATAAAAGCGTTTACAACGTTTAGATCATCTTATATTCCTTTATGGAGGAAGATTTGCTGCACTTTTTGATTTTGCTTGTAATTCGAATCTCCAATGCTTTCTAGTAACAAACATCGAGGAAAACCCTTTTTACTCAAAAAAGAACTAGGAACACGAACAACTTGGTTTTGTCCACTAGGGACAGAAATAAGTGTCGACAAAATTATTAGGAAACAAACTGGCGTGAGAAACTTAAGTTGCAGTGTAATATGCATTCTGTCGCAACGAGTTTAAAACTGTACCAATCACATCGTTGTCGTCATCGTTGTCACCCCCTCTTATCGTTGTTGTCGTCCTCCTCCTCCTCCTCCTCCTCCTCATCAGTCTATACGAGAAATCAGTTGTATACGAAATCCTCTCCTCCGTCAACCAAGGCATCATTTCTATGAAGTGCTCCAGGAAACAAAGTCTTGGCATGGACAAACTCATATGCAACCTCTCATCGGGCTCTTCTTCCGGGTGTTTGTGGATATCAGTGTTGCAGTCGACAATGGCGAGGCGCTCCACCGATGGCGACACTAGTGTGTTGCCGTAGAGGGCACAACCCACGAGTGTGAGGCGCACCAGCGCCGGGCAGCAGGAGAAGTCGAGCTGGCCGTCGACGAGGTAGACAGTGTCGAGGTGAATCCTTATCAGGTGCGGGGAGACGAATGGGATGGGGCACCGCGGCTTCCACGGCACGTCCCCCTGCTGGTCGAAGCGGGCCGTGAGCGAGCGGGTGCGGAACGACGACAGGGCCTGTGTGACCCACACCTCGACGTGGGGGTTGACATCCCAGCGGTCCACGTCTAAGCCGAAGTAGAGCTCGCACTGGCAGTACTCTTCCTTCCCGCAGTAAAAGCAGTTGAGGCGGGTCTTCAGGTCGGCGTCGATCTAAAAGAAGTGCAGCGGCGGCGTCGCGGCCGATGAGGAGGTTGCTGACGAAGAGGTCGAAGGCGTCGCCCTTGCCGCGGACGCGGACTGCGGGGGCGGATCTCCAGAGGTGGCGCCAGCGGCGGGAGAGGCAGGACGTCTGAACGGCCTTGCGCGAGGGCAGGAAGGAGAGCACGTGGCTCAGGATCTCGTCCGGCAGCCGGCCGAAGAGGTCGCCGCCGGGGCTCATTCTTTAGAGATCAGCGCGCAGAGTGTAGGGGATGGATTGTTGGAGCCTGGACGTCCTGGTATCCTTTTATCTCGGGTTTTTGCAGGCATGGCAACGCTATAAAAATGGTATGGATAATATCCGGTACGATTGTGACAAGATTGCGTTCCGTTGCGACTACTGGTGCTGGTAGCCACTATTAATCTTTTTTAATCCACTTTTAATGATTTTGTTTCACTTTTCTTTCAGAAATTATTTTGATCTGTTTCCGAAAATGTTTCCTCGTATCTTGCGAATTTGCGATCTGTTCGGCCCGATTACAACAAAGGGTCTGTCTAGGTCTAAGTCGATGTCATCATTTTTTTTCCTTTTGATAGTGTCATCCATGTTTGTACGCAGCCTATTGTCTGTGCGTTCTCGCGGCCGTTACTTCTTCCTCTGTTGGGCTGGGCCCGCCTCTCTCTCTTTGTGTACCCTTTTCTTCTTTTGTATTTTGTATTATTAGGCTGGACATGTCTCACCGCAGATTTTTGTTGGGCCGGTTTGCCTTTTCTTTTTCTTCTATGTTGAATCTTCATTTTTCTTGTTTTGCTGACAAACCACCGAGAGGGCCAAAAATATATTGGCTCACTTTGTATAAAAAAGTTCTGAAGAAAAAGGTACACAACAGAGAATAAGATGGGAAAAAACTGGAGGAAAAGGACATACAAGTTGAATCATTTTGTATCATTTCAAAAACATTTATGTAACTGAGAAATTAAAAGGCAACGGCAAAAAAATAAAAAGGAAGAAAACCAGTGTGTACAAAAGATGTCATTTCTTTTAAAAGTTGCACACTAACAATGAGAAATGCAACTGCGTCATTGTTGATGTGTGTGCATCCAGGTGGTGGTACCTTTGAAAATAAAAACAACTAAATTGCATATATACTTTAGACATGCAAATGCACGTGGCTAATAGACATATATTAAGTTGCACAAGGATGGTAGACATCCAGACGAGATGCGTACAACCGAATGACAATATTTAAGAAATAAATAAAGTTGCACACATATGGTAGGCATGTAATTGAGTGTAGTCGTCGAACAAGCAACTGAGTGTATAACTAGTGGCACAATTTTTTGAAAAATAAAAAATGTGTCATGGGCGAAGTTGTCTCTCTTATTAAGAAACATAACATCACTATCTAGAAAAAAATACAAATCCAAGAAACAAACTATATACATAAATAAAACAAAAAGTAGAAAAGTAATAATGAAAAGTCAATAATAAAACCACATACGAGGCCGCCCAAGCACCCAGCCACACACCCCTTGTTGTGCCCGGTTAGTGTCGCTCGCAACTGGTTGTTGTCGGTGTTCAATTGGTTGTTGTCGGGCTTGCAACTGGCCCACCCCCTCTACCGGCGCCCCCTCCGACAGAACAAAAAATTCCAGTTGCGTGTGGTTACAAGACATACAATTGCGGTCGGGTGCAACACTTGCAGTTGCATTCCTAGTGTCGGAAATGCAACTGGCCCGCCCCCTCTCCCGCCGCCCCCTCCGACAAAACAAAGGTTCGGTTGCAACCATGTTGGGGACATGCAATTGCGGTCGGGTGTAGCACATGTAGTTGTGAGGCTGTTGTCGGGCTTGCAACTGGCCCACCCACTCTACCGACTCCCCCTCTGACAAAACAAAAAAGTCCAGTTGCGGTCGGGTTACAAGACATTCAGTTGCGGTCGGGTGCGACACTTGCAGTTGTATGCCTAGTGTCGAACATGCAACTGGCCCGCCCCCTCTGACAAAACAAAGGTTCGGTTGCAACCACGTTGGGGGACATGCAGTTGCGGTCGGGTGTAGCGCATGTAGTTGCGAGGCTGTTGTCGGGCTTGCAACTGGCCCACCTCCTCTACCGGCGCCCCCTCTGACAAAACAAAAAAGTCCAGTTGCGGTCGAGTTACAGGACATTCAGTTGCGGTCGGGTGCGACACTTGCAGTTGTATGCCTAGTGTCGGACATGCAACTGACCCACCCCCTCTCGTGCCGCCCCTAAAAAAAGGTCCAGTTGAAACCATGTTGGGGGACATGCAGTTGCGGTCGGGTGCTGCGCTTGCAGTTGCAGGGCTGTTGTCGAGCTTGCAACTGGCCCGCCCCCTCTGACAGAAAAAAGCCCAGTTGCGGTCGGGTGCGACGCTTGAAGTTGCATTCCTAGTGTCGGACATGCAACTGGCCCGCCCCCTCTCCTGCCGCCCCCTCTGACAAAACAAAGGTTCAGTTGCAACCATGTTGGGGGACATGCAGTTGCGGTCGGGTGCAGTGCATGCAGTTGCGAGGCTGTTGTCGGGCTTGCAACTGGCCCACCCCCTCTACTGGCCCACCCCCTCTACTGGCGCCCCCTCCGACAAAACAAAAAAGTCCATTTGCGGTCGGGTTACATGACATGTAGTTGCGGTCGGTTGCGACACTTGCAGTTGTATGCCTAGTGTCGGGCATGCAAGTGGCCCTCCCCCTCTCGCGCCGCCCCCTCCGATAAAAAAAGGTACAGTTGAAACCATGTTGGGGGACATGCAGTTGCGGTCAGGTGCGTTGCTTGCAGTTGCGGGGCTATTGTTGGGCTTGCAACTGGCCCACCCCCTTCGAGGAAAAAAAGACCAGTTGCGGTTGAGTTACAAGACATGATTTGCGGTCGGGTGCGACACTTGAAGTTGCATTCCTAGTGTTGGATATGCAACTGGCCCACCCCCTCTCCCATCGCCCCCTCCCCCCGACCAAACAAAGGTCCAGTTGCAACCATGTTGGGAGACATGCAGTTGCGGTCGGGTGCGGCACTTGAAGTTGCTAGGATGTTGTCGGGCTTGCAACTGGCCCGTGCCCTCTACCGGTGCCCCCTCCGACAAAACAAAAAAGTCTAGTTGCGGTCGGGTTAGAAGACATGTAGTTGCGGTCGGGTGCCACACTTGAAGTTGCATGCCTAGTGTCGGACATGCAACTGGCCCGCCCCCTGTTCCGCCGCCCCCTTAGACAAAACAAAGGTCTCGTTGCAACCATGTTAGGGGACATGCAATTGCGTTCGGGTGTGACGCTTGCAGTTGCGGGGATGTTGTCGGGCTTGCTACTGGCTCGTCCCCTCTACCGGTGCCCCCTCTGATAGAACAACGACTACCCGTTGCGGTCGGGTGCGACACTTGCAGTTGTATTCCTAGTGTCGGACATACAACTGGCCCTACTGATCTCTATTCGAACTAGAAGCAGAGTTAAAAAAAACTCAAACCGGAAACAAAGTCTAGTTGGCCGGTGACAATTATTTTTGAGAAGGAAAAAGATAAGTTACATGCCAATGACATACATACAATTGTGTGTGTGCATGAAACTGAGTGTTCTCGACAGGCGTTTTGGCGATAATATTTTTGGAAAGAAAAAAAAGTTGCATACGGACACAGACAATAAAACATGTGATTTAATGTACATGCAATTGTGTGCGATTGACGTATGTGTAAACAAGTGACAATATTATTTTAAATAATAATAGCAATAGAAAAAATAAAGAATAAAACAAAAATAAAATGGGAACAAACAAAAGCGAACAGCCCTATTAATCCCTCCTGTCCCCAAGCAACACGACCACTAACAAAAAAAGCACCCTAGAAGAAAGCCCAAAAAACAGAAAAAGGAAAAGCCGAACCACCCCTCACGGCCAGCCCATGGGGCATCTCTGTCCAACACAAAGAATAGAAGAGAAGGCAAGAAAAGAAAAAAGAAACAAGGCAATGGGGCGGGGGCACAACTAATACAGGCCGGTACATCACAAGAAAATAGCGATCCTGAATCTTAAACAGAAATCGATCGAAGGCTAGGTACATCGACTAAGACTTCCTTAAAACTCAGTCGACTGAGTTTTAGCCATCCCCTACAACAAATTCTGCTTCTTCCCAGAACAGCTTTGGTAAACTCAGATCCATTGGACAAATAAATCTACCAAACTAATTGCAATTTGCCTTTTTGTTGAAGACTTTTGTGTGTGATTTAAGCAGTGTTTTAAATAGCGGCGGACCTCCAAATCAGCTATAGTGAAGCTTTAGCAGGATATAGCAGGCTATTTGTACATGAGACCATTTAGCGGCACCACGCTGAAAAGACTATAGCAGGCTATAGCCGGCTATTTAGAACTATGGGTTTAAGTACTCCCTCCATTCTCTTATACAATGCTACTATGAAATATACTTTGGGTGTGTCTAGGGCACATCTAGATATGCTCTAGTTATTGCACATCTAGATATACTATAGTTATTGCACATCTAAGTGAGTGAAACAAGCATAAAGAGAAAAAAAATATCCACACGAATCTTAACGTAAGATCAATTGCATAGGACTTATATGTGCAATACTTATTGCTCATCTAGATGTGCTTTAGCAAAACTAAAATACTTTTTATATCTATACAAGGCCACTAACAGTAATCGATGCAAAATTAATGATGTTTTCTCGTATGTGCAACTTGTTTAATACTTGCATGCATGTAGTCATAATGACACTGCGCTACTTTCTTCTCATTCCTTCCTTTGCATGCATGCAGGCGTATTAATGAATTCGGTTAACGAAAAAAAGTTGAATTGCAAAGCAGTCATTAAATTTTATCTTGGTACATGTAATTTGAGTTTGCGGCCATGTATAAGGGAATGGAGGGAGCATCACTTTTGTGGTGATCGAAACTATTTTCCGTAACTGGTAGATTTTTTTTTTGAATTGTTATGTGATAATACTTTTTGTTTAGAAAAATCCTTTAGAATTAACATATTAGGATCTTTGATCTCTTAATTAGAACAATCTTTAGAGGACTATTAGCAACTAACCGTAATTGAGACCAATAAAGGATAGCCCATGTGGATTTTTGTCAGGGAAGATGAGCAGGGTAAGAATGCTCCCCTTTCTCTCGGTTATTTACCACTCGAGATCAAAGTTACAACTACTTTTATATTGCATGAAATTACTGTGGCCCATCTATTATCATAATCAAACGGATGAGATTACCACTGAATAAACCATGTAGTACTTTTCCATTGGGACACAAAATCAGGAAAAAGGATACAACAGTATTAGAGGATAACCTTCCAAATGTCTAGAATGATTGTGATATTCCAGAAACCACCATTAACTTATTTGCATGCTTTAGAGATCTATAACAAGATATTTAAGGGTAACTAGGCATAAAGGAACACACAGAACAACAACATAACTATACACTATATAATCCATGCACCTATATATGAAGAGAATTCAATGATTAATTTCACATTTTTATTTGTTTAAGGTCACTTTCAAATCTATGAAGAGTAAACGTCTACAAAAGAAAAGAAAAACTAACATGATTTTTTTACATATACATTTTATATTTAGCACAACATAATTAACTATTCAATGATGCACATCAATATATATATAGTATTTAACGACATTTTATGATGTTACCTATTCTAATTAAATAATAAAAATATGTCGATATTAAAATTATAGTGAAAAATATGTAATAAAAAATATAAAAGTTTAATATAAATTATATTTATCTAACTTAGGGGGCTCATATGTAATGGTATACTAGTAGAACTAGTTGTCAACCCATGCATTCGCACGGGATAGTTAACCAATATTGCATCAAATATCATTAACGTAGGGAACCACTAGGCATCAGACTACTGATGCATAGCTTCCATCAGACCAGTCGATGGCCATTGGATCAAAACATCTGGAGCGTTTGGATGCATTCTTTTAACAGCGCACCCACCCGCCTTGGTAATTGTTGAAACGAATCCTTTATTCACAATTCCTTCCATATATCTCAGGTCCCTACAATCACGTCCGAACGAAGCGTGGTCCAGTTGTTAACTAGTACATGCAAGGGACTCCACTAATTGAGATTTTGTTTGTTGTAACTTCTTCCGTGGAGCGCGTATAATACTTTTTAAGCACGCGCAATCTGCGGTATTTTTTTTGAAATATAACAGTTTGTTTCTGAGAAAACGAACTGTGTTTCAAAAGATATGCAATTTTGCTTCCATTGCGATTTAAATCTGCTTCGATCTGAAAATTATTTTACTGCAATGGTTTATTTTCAACGCAGCAAAACAATGTTTCGTGAAAACGAAAAATTATTTCAATTGCTACTAAAATTTGCTTCATAGGTTCATGCTTCCTAGATTATCATCACTTTACTGAAATTGCTTGCTTCTTAATTGATTTCTAGGTTCGATCTAGACTAAACACTTAAAAATTGGATCAGATAGGGTTCTTCTAATGTTATGCTAGTTGTAAGCTTCCTAGCTACTTTTCCTCCAAATATGTGTACAAAAAAAAAGAATGATATGAGCTGCCATTTTCTTTTTACTTGCTCCTAGTAGCCCTGATGCTTCAAATGTTGGAGCACAAAAGTGAAATTTGCTTCTAATACAATTAGTATTTGCTTTGAACTACATTAGAATCTGTTTTCATCGACTCAAATTCCTTCCACAATAATATAAATTGTTTCCATCATTTGTGCTGAACGATTCGTGTCTGATTGCGTTCTAAATACTAGATACATGGAAGCAAACTCTTGCTCCTTGGAATATAATTTTCACTATTTTCAAAGAACTCATTTCTTCCTTTATGGGATATGCTTCCACAACAATGAACCGTTGCTTCCGTTAAATGGAGAATTTGCTTCCATGGTGATCATGAAGCACTAGAACAAAAGGTGCAACCGGCAATTATTCCTATTTTTTTACAATTATTGAGCAATGAAAATTAATCAATCGCAACAACATTATTTTCACACCCTTCTATCTAGCATCAGAAACACACGTCACATGCACCGTGAGCTCGCCATCATCAATAAGGCAATCACATCTTGTTGGTACCAAACTCCGGCATCTTTACAACACATAGAGAAATCTGCATAGTAAAAGCATCAATGTGAAATAATGAAGTGCGCACACTGGCAATGGCTGAGACAAAAATTCACTCCGGGAAGCAACACTAGCAGCAAATAAAACACATGCATGTGGGCAGTGGGTGAAACAAAACATATGCGAGAAATAAAAAAGTAGGAAGCATGGCTAACACGAAGCAATGATTTGCCGCTATCATACACTAGAAGCATAGACATTTGATTTGAGAGATCTGCATGCTTGCTGGATGGGTGCAACTGTCTAATGTCCGCAAAACACTGTTGTGGTGTCACACTAAATCTCTACATTAGAAGCATATGGTAGAAATCATGGTTAACGAGAAGCGCTAATTTGGCGCTAATATAACATATAGGAGACGCGCATCCAAAGCATACATATTTGAATTCACAAAACATAATTTGCCACTCAACGTATGTACATTAGATGCAGTGCCGATTATAGATGCATACTTGAACTAAGCATTAAAACTAGAAGCAAAAAGAATTGCAAACATTAATCAATACAAATGAGAGAATGTCACCCTTGTAGAGGAGGCTTCAATTCGAGATCCGTGCTTGACCTTGTCACTTTCATTGTTTCTTTTCTCTTGTTTTCTCCCAGCCTTGCTCCCGGTGGACATGTAGCACAACTGCAGCAACAACATCATCAGGCCCGTCTCTTCTGGACATCTCCCGTAGTATACTACCTATTAATTGGATCAGCGTCTAGCAGCAAGGCACCTCACGCAACAACATGGCTATTGCATGCGTCAGCCTGGGAGCATGTTTGGGTTGTCCATGCAGGAGAGAAAATTATGGGGCGGGGCAGAGGACACCAGCACGGGATAGGAACAGGACGGCGAGGTGGGTTCTGAGCTGTTTCGTGGATAATGGCAGGCGCAACCATCGGATGGACGGTGCATCGGCGCGGCGAATCTCATGGCCGCAGTGGGAATGGAAGGGCGCTGGCGGAGATAGCGGGGTCGCCGAGGGGTGCGGCTAGCTCGGCGATGGAACTGTGGCGGTGACAGGCGAGATGGGGTCGACGTGGGTCGGTGATGTGAGAATTATTGCGAGATTTAATGACAGGCGAGATTTATGGGTGGAGGAAATCAGGCTCGTTTGGAAACTGAAAGCTGAATTTTGGAAGCAAATCAGCCGTGAGATTGGAAAAGCATCGACGTCCCTCGACTGGTCTGGCAAATGCCTCCTATCAGACGTATGATAGGAAGTGTTTCCCTTAACGTATAACGATGTGTTTTGCACAATTAAATTTTGGGCGTTCAGGATATGAAATATGAGAATTGACAAAAAACTATATTTACACAAATTAGTCAGTTGGATGTAACCACATTATTTAATGAGATGACACCTAAAAATATTTTGTTCCAATATAGTTGATATATGTCATTTGTAAATATGACGAACGAAATTTCATATCATTTCAGTAGTATTGAAAGTCCTCTTGTTATTGCCTAATTGCTTAGATACTCATATGTCGAGCTTAGCAAATGTGATGTTTTTAATCATACATGATTATTTCCCTTATATAAGCTTAATTTACAAAAAACAATAAAAAATTAAAATACTTCAGATGCTTAACACTATATCCCTCAAATTAGTTGGGTAAGGAAATACAATTGCTAAAGAAAGAACACACCTTATTCAACTGAGATAAGAAACTAAGGAACAATACGACAAATAAGTAGGAATTAAACAAACAATCTTAACAGATTAAGAATTTAAAGAACAACACAGTTTACAGAGATATTTTGTTGAACATCATATAAGAGATCCTTACATATATCTATTTTTTATTAGATGCGCTTGAACCACATATTTGAATATGTGTAATATTCAAATCTGGACATAGTAGAATATATGGACAACATCAACACATCTCTGATAAAGGTTAACGAATCTCCAAATGCTACATTGTCTAATGTAAAACTGCTACTTACGTGTAATTATGTGCGTACAGCTGGACAAATGTACTTCCATGTTTCAAAAATCTTGGTCGCTTGGTTAGAAGGGGGGACTGTAACAAGGTTGGGTCAATCTCATCACCATTCTTGTGGCAAACTATAATACAAATTATAATTAAAAAATTAATTAATTGATGAGCATTAGCCTTGCACAAAAACTCATAATAATAGGAAAGCATTTTGTTGGCGACTAGTGATAGCCAGCCACTATAATCTTTTACTTTTGATTATTAAAAGCTTAGGCTCAGCCGACGGAAAACTCAAACGCATCATCCGCCTCATGTGAACAACACGTGTTCCATGTGGGATCCATCAATCTCTCCCTTCCCAACCTTATCCCTTCATGATCTCTCCCATCCACTCGTTTTCTTCTCTATATTTTGCAAACGTGTGAACCATTGATGAGTGTCGCGTCTAACAAAATATTTCTGCAACTGGCCCTTTGTTGCAAAAAATTCTGCACACGCTCCCCGTTGCAGAAATGTGAAGAAGAATAAAATTGCAAGAAGACCTCTATTACAAAAAAAACTGCAATATGACCTTTGTTGCAAAAAAGAATTACAACACAATCTCTGTTGCAAAAAGGCGATGGAGCAAAAAATTTGCAACAAGACATTTGTTGCAAAAAATTCCGCAACACCACCCTTGTTGCAGAGGGCCTTTTGCAACACCGCTCTTGTTACTAAGGGTGGTTGTTCATGTGGATAGATCAGATGGCCATTAGCATGTCCATCCAATGGCCGGAGAGGTGGTGTATCTTTTCTTATTATCCACCGGCCAACGTCTAGTGCTCTCCATTATCCCATTTTGTTTCCCCTTCCTTTTCAAAACTTATTTTGATCTGTTTCCCAAAATGTCTCCACGAATCTACACGATCAAAACGCTATAGCAAGTATCTTGCGATCCGCTCAGCACGATGCCAACAAATTCTTCATCTTCTTCTAAGAACAGTTTTGGTAAACTAAGATCCATAGGACAAATAAATCTACCAAATTAATTGCAATTTGCCTTTTGGTGAAGCTTTATGTGTGTGATTTAAGTATGGGTCGCAGCGGTGCATGATAAATAATTAAAGATGTTTGGTCTTGATCTTTTTTAAAAGGTTCGGTCTAGATTTTTGGAAATTCCCCTCTGATATAGCCCTGAACTCTTCAATCCCTACGTTCGAGTGTAAAAATAAAACTCTTTAATCCCTTTGCGTAGTTCAGATGTCATCGTCGTGACATCATCTATCTCTCTGCTGTTCGCCACAAAATTTGGAATTCTGCAGCAGGCCAGGTTCACCGATCTAGCCGGACATGGCACCAACGTCATTTAGCTGCCCGCCGATCGAAAGGGGTCGTCGTCGCCGCCGGGCGAAGCGCGCCAGCATCGTTGCCTCCACCGCCCACTCTGACTGGTAAGATCGCGATCGCCCGCCTCCCGTTGGTCATTTGTAGATCTTGTGCCTAACTCAGGCGTACGTGCCCTCCGCAGGAGGGACTGGGCGAGCCTGTCGTGCGGACCGGCCGTGCTGATTGCCGAGTGCGCGCTCTCCGCCGATCTCGCCGACTACATACGCGTCCGCGCGGTGTGCAGCGCGTGGGGCCGGTGCACCGAGGACCCCCACGCCGACGCGCGCGGCGGCGCCCTAGACAGAAGGTTCCACCCTCGACGGTGGATCATGCTCGATGGCAGTTTGGGCGGCGTCCGCCACCGCCACAGCCGCTTCCTGAACGTCTCCACCGGGAAGTGCGTCCGGATGGAGCTCCCGGAGCTGCAGGGCCATGTTGTGCTCGCGCCCAGGCCTGAGGGCCTCCTCCTCCTGCTCAAAGATGACGAGACCCACGCCGTCTGCCTGCTGAACCCGCTCACCGGCGCCCGCACCGACCTCCCGCCGGCGACCGCGCATGCTCTCCGGCTACAAGCCGGACCATTTCTTCCCGAGATCACCCAGCGAGGCGGAGGCGCTCGCTGTGTACGGTGTGGGGATCGCGCACGACTCGACAGTTGTGATCAACTTCGGCGTGAGCACCGGCAGCTAGCCGTCGCGAGGCCCAGCGACAAGCACTGGACGAGGCTGCGTTGCGAAGAAGACCGGATCCGCGGCCCGATCCTGTCGTTCACAGGCCGCGTGTACTGCGTCGTGTGTAAGACCGGCGACCCACTGCATGGCTCTTCGTATGCACAACGCTCCGCCGCTATGTCCCTTGCCTTCACCCAAGCCTCCTCTCCTCTCATCTAAGTCACACGCGCACCCCGCACGCGGATGGTTGCCTCTTTCTAGTATATATAGAGATTATCTTACAAGAATGCAATGCAAGGATGCTGCGGATCAGTGAGGTGGCGCAGCTCAAACCACTACTAGATGGCCGGTGGGCATCCCTAGGCCGTTTGTTGACATGATGATGATTCGGCTCGTTTTTAGGAAAGAGAATTATCACGTGGCACGGGTTCCACATGGCTTTGACAATCTCCTTTATGAATGTTGTTTCGAGGAAAGTGAATTACCACATGGGACGGATTTCTTACGGCTTTTTACAATCTCAAGAATGTCTTAACTAGTTCAACTTACCCTGTGCTTTAGCAAACTTTCCAAAGGAAGACCTTTCTTCGAGGATGTCAAAAAAAATAGACAAGCTAGGTGGTTCTAGTGTTTGTTATTTATATGTTTCTATATTCAATCCTTCTTTGACAATATTGATGAGCAAGAAGCCAGTATATGCTAGCTAGCGATTACATGCGAATGGATCCGGTAACATATCCATCCATCCACAGGCATGGATGGATCCTCAAACAAGGAAAAACTGATTCTGTGATCAACTTAGATAGAAACATTTGGTTTGGTTGCATCTTTCAAAGACACAACATGTCATGCCAGGCAATAATTCTCATCAACCTTTTTTTTTCTCATCAACCTTATTTGTACATTCAGCAAAACAGAGCATAGGACTAAATCAGTATACAGCGTAAACCTCAAACAACAAATTTGCCATTTAGCAGGCAATGCAGAGTACCAGTATTGCCTTGCACATCAATTTCATGGAGATTTCAGTTCAAACTCAAATGGACTTGTGCCCACAGCTCGTGATACAAACATCACAAATACAACAAGATCAGGGCCCTTCCGCTCGTAGCCACTAGTCATCAGATTTACTAAATACAGCGCCAGACCACCCCACGGCCAAACCAATAAAAATGCGGCAACCAGTCTCACCTAAGTGAACAATTATACTAGCAAAAGAGTACTCTAGTGCATCAGCAGCTAGAAAAGGCACAAACTGGCTGACAACACAAAAGAAACCGCAAAACACGCCGCGACGCCTAGACCAAGGGCTTTCACGTGTCTCCAGACAGTTGGTGATGAGGGCCTCAAAAGTTCATTGCCTTGGCGCTCCATTCCATTGCTACACTAGAAAAATGACACAGGATCAGTATGATGCTTGATGGATAAGGTCACTTCATTTCTACTAGTCCACGGCGCCCTTTACACATCAAAATTACCAAACGACAAATTCTCTATTGCAACATATTTGAGCTGTCTTGAGCAAAGCAATGTGTCCATTTCCAAGACCAACAGAAAACCGAACAAGAACAGGACACCGCTCTAACCAAGTAAATGGAGGCCTAAAACTTTTTCCTTTATTATAAAGACTACTGTAGTAAAGAAGAAACCAATCATGCAAACAACATATTCATGCGAAATTTGTTATCATGAAAAAAAAGGGCACCAAAGCAAAAATAATCGGGGGGAGCGTCAACTACCAGCACTATAGGTTTTATAGACTAGAAAACAATAGAGATCAAGAGTTCACAATTATAGCAAGATAAAACATCCTTGAATCAAGATGCCAAATCTCTATTGGGTTGACTCAAAACAAAAGGCACCAAGGTCGGATACAAGCAAGCATCAGCTACAACCAAACCCAGCAAGCATCATTACAAAAAGACAGTTAAGTTGCCGAAACACCAACCGATATTGCAAAGAGAAACTGCAAAGCACCAACTCTAGTGCTCGGCGGTGACGACTAAGGGCCTCAAAAAGTTGTTGCATCTCGGCACTCCATGGAATCCTTTATTGCTGCAGTAGAAACACGACACCATACAGGGGGTCAGTATGATGCTTGATGGGTTTGCGCTCAAATGTCCATTGTCTGACATCACAGTAAGTATTTTCAAAAGGAAACAATGTATAAATAACAATTGCCTGATATAAAGAATGGCATGTATGCCTTCAAGTGTTAATGGCATAGCATAAAACATTTATACTCAACTCAATACTAACTGTACCCTACTCTTAGCAAGACCCAACACAATACACCTCTTCAACCCCATTCGTGCATGAAAAACAGGGCCCAAGTGAGAGCGAGAGCAGCACAAACAAACACATCTCCAAATAGCGGAGACCCGGGATCAATTCTAAAAAAAAGTAACGAGAAAAGGACAAATGCCTTTACAGAGACCGATGGCCGTGGAAGCACAAAGCATGGAAAAAGCAGAGGAGAGAAACTGAGTAGCTTACCTATGCCGTAGTCAAAGAAGCGGCCATCCGAGGCGCAGGGGGAGCCGTGAGTGAGGGGGGGGGGGGGGGGAGGTCTTTGTGAGCTGAGCCACAAAATGGAGCTCCCTCTCCGTCATCTGCTACAACCAGGTTTCACCGCTGGGTAGGTCTCACACGGGCAGGGCAGAGGAAACCACATCAGGAACAAGGCAGGACAAATTAGCCGATGACGAAGGGAATGCGGCAGGCAAGGTATTGCCAATAAGCCTCCTGTTAGCATCACAATGAAAACAGTGAGAACACCTACTGGTATCATGGCTCGTGTCGAACATGCCATGAATAGCAAACCTTCCTAATATAATTCTTTCATGGTACAGTAGAACAACAATGCACTTACAAGCTGGGGATTTCACCAGAGAAGTGGTTCCTTGAGACCAAGTGCCCTAAGCTGGGGATTTCACCAGAGAAGTGATTTCACCAGACTGTAACGAAGAGGAGAGGGAGAAGATAAGAACTGTAAGATGTCTTCCTCCTACCCAAAATAAACATGCTTTCTTAACATGTACTCCCTCTGTCCGAAAATACTTGTCGGAGTCCTCCGACAAGTATTTTCAGACGGAGGGAGTATATGACTAGAGAAATTTACATTGTCTCGAGATTGGTCAAATTCCCAATGCTTGGGGAGAACAATCCACATAGCTCCATGGGCGAGGGGGGAGGAGTTCATGTCAATCGAAGATGAAGTGGTCACGAGCTCCATGGACGACGACTTCTCCACGAGCTGCACCTGCACGTGCAACCTTATCAGCAAATCAAAAACAACCAAAGCAAGCAAGGTTTAGTTTTGGTAAATAACAGAATCAACCAATAGACTGACTAGTAACCAACATGACACCATCTTGTTTCCGATCAAATTCAGTAGAAGTGTTTTCATTCCCTACCGCTTGACCTTTAATTGGTATTTGACCAATAGCATAAGTAAGAGAACACCAAAAGGACAGAAATGCATGATATATGACTTATTTTGTGCGGCTGCAACAAAGTCAGTTACAGGTGAGATACTTGACATAAATAAATGACTTGAGTCATCACGCTAAGAGCATTCTCACTTATTGTGTTTGATATACTAATCACCATAAAGACAAGGAGAAGACTAACATGTTGGTACGCAATCCTCCTGGGACTCTACCACATTATTTGATATTAGTAACACATTTTTTATCAGCTCTAAGCAACCAAATCAGCAACCTGATACTAACAAGCAAGATCAAAGCCCTTCTGCTTTGTTACACCCTTATTGAACAACCCAATATGATAACTTCCATCATACACAAACCAAAAAAACTGCAACGGTCTAATAATCCAATCAAATACTTCTTTAGCAGCCTTAAAATAGTAGATTGTTTCTTAAACTACAGATTATGCTTGGAGGTCATTTAGAGAGCGAGTTAGCTACAAGTGATATCCATCATTTTTTAATTATCTTGCAACTTGTCCATCATTTTTTTCTCTTGTAGTTAGAAAACAAGGAAAAGTAGGAAACGGAGGGGCAGTGATATCACATTTTGCTCGTCAGGTTGCTCCAATCCAGCAAGCCTCGTCCAGTCAGAAACTGAGGAAACGAACGGGCAGTGTTGTCCCAACAAGCGGCATCAACAAATATGGACTACATTGGAGCAACCTAAGCACACAAGATTGCAGCTTTGTACCTTTGTATAAATGGCCCAAATCATTTTATCAACAGGAAAAAGACATTCCTTTTAGTTGCAATAAACTACCACGGGCAAACAAAGATACAACAGACCCTCGCCACCAGACCACGGATTAACATAAGATCGCATCTACAGCTCCATAACCCAGTGCAGAACAAAAAATTGACAGCAAACAGAGAATAAACGGAATCCACAAAGGCGCAAACGAAAGAAGCTCAGGATCGCAGCTGAATTTCATTCTAAAAACGACCACATCAAAAAAGAAGTGACGACCCAAAATCACTAGCCGCTTAACGAATGGAGGAACCAAAATAACTAGTACCCACTAGGGCATCGTCTTGTTTCTCATCGAACTCGGTATAAGTATTTTGTTACCTATCACTTGACTTCAACTCAGCAACTACTATCTCAAAAACAAGCCACACCTAATTCATGGGACGGAGATTCGGGGTACAGAAAACAAGCACAAAAACATCTCTATAAGTAACAAGCACCAGAGATACAATTTCAACTTACACTAACAACACAAAGTATCAAACCCTTGCGGTTCGATGCAAATCTCATAGGCATTGCCCTAGCCATAGGAATCAAGCAATCATGTCACTAGTGGGTGTAAAACGGTGACAATAATCATTATACCAGAAGCACAAAAAGAACAAACGATGGCATCCCACGCACAGTCCATCGAGAGCCCAAAACCATCGAATTGACATGGTGCGATGACCAACATACAATTCACCACGGCTCAATGGCCATGGGCACACAAGCACGCGCATGAGAGAATGCACAACGGAGAGGAACAGTGGGGCTTTACCTAGGCCGGAGTGGAAGGCGTAGGCGAAGAGCCGAAGGCATGCCGGACGATGAAGCTTTCGCAAAAGCAGCGGTGTTGCAGGAGCCACGCCGGCGACCCACTGAAGCTAGGTTCGGAGCCGCCTGCGACCTGGCAACCTCACAGAGCACCTCCTCAATAAGAGTTTCGACAGACACGAGGTCGTCGATGATCGTCGGCATGATCTGGAGCTTCTTCATGCCTTAACCCACAAGGCATAAGCTTAGCTACAAGAACAAGAGCAGTGTGTAAAATTTATCAAACTGTTACATCAATGAGCTACAATAGAGATACTACCAAAAGAAATGAGTTCCTTACATGTTCCCCAGGTGAGACCCTCCATTTGAACACTACAGCCAGCCTCCTCCAACCTCTTCATGTTAGCCTCATCGTCCCATGGCTTCATGTCCATGAGGACACAGGATTTGCCACCTAATAAGCTTGTTGTTAGCACACAGACCACAGAGATACAACAGACCCTCGCCACCAGACCACGGATTACCATCAGATCTCATATGCAGCTCCATAACCCAATGCAGAACAAAAATAACAGCAAACAGAGAATAAACAGAATCAGCAAAGAGGAGAAGCTCAGGATCGTAACTGGATTTCGTCCCGAAAACACGACCGCATCAAAAATGAAGGGAGGAACCAAAATACTAGTAGCCAATAGGACACCATCTCGTTTCCTATTAAATTCGGTTCAATTATATTTGTTACCCATCGGTTGACCTTCAAATGGTATTTGACCATATAACTTGATTCAACATAGCACCTACTATCTCAAAAAACTAGCCACAATTCATTCATATCTCTACAATAACAAGTGCCATAGAGTTACAATTTTAACTTACACTAACCGCACAAACTATCAAACCCTTGTGTTTGGATGCAAGTGTCATGGGCATGGCCATAGCCTTAGGAATCATGCAACCATGTCACTAGAGGGTGTAAAAAGGTGGTACTAACCATTATACCAGAAGCACAAAAAAGCACAAACGCTGGCATCCCACGCACAACCCATCTAGAGCCCAAACCCCTAGAACTTAACATGGTGCGGTGGCCAGCATAAGATTCACCGTGGCTCGATGGTCGTGGGCACACAAGCGCGTGCTCGAGAGAGTGCACAGCGGAGAGGAATGGAAGGACTTTACCTATGCCGGAGTGCAAGGCGCAGAGAAGCCAAGCTGGACGACGGAGGAGGGTGGCAGCCCGCTGAGGATCGGGTTCAGAGCCGCCTGCGACCCGGCGACCAAAACTATAGCTTGTCTGAAAAAAAATCAGAGGGTAATTAACTTCAACGACACTATACCAGTTTAGGACATGAACAGAAAAATTCTGCATGAAACAGTAGCATGATATACAACCAAAAATAACTAAACCACAGTTTTTGGGTGGCCAGATGACCACCATCAAACGAAGAAATCAACCATCGGCACGATGGCCGGCACGCAGAGCAGCCATAGCTCAAAGGGTGGTTCCTAGAGCAATAGATCGAGGATCAAAGAAACGTGTAACTTACCAGAACAGTGGTAGCCGATGGCGGTGTTAAAGAAGGACCGTCGTGCTCCTTCGCTTCAGCTTCGGCTTATGCGCCGACTGCAACACACAGCAACGGAGTCATGTCACCACCGAAAGCAGCAAAACGTAAATAAATCCAAACATCAAGACAAGATCAAATGTAAGGGACCATAAGTTGAAGGAAAATATAAACTTTGCCATCTTCCCACGAAACATAAATTGGAATCTTTGTTTGTCCCCAACTTAATAGGATATCTATTAAGTCAGGTATAACAAGTTGTCTATACTGTTTTGGACTGATCTTGAAATTCCCTTCATTCTCTCCAATTTAACCATGAAACATAAATTGGAATCTTTGTTTGTCCCCAATTTAATAGGATATCTATCTCAAGCTCTCGCCCAAGCATTCTTGTAGTAGGAACAATAGAAATGTAATGCTAATTACACTTGAGTTATAATTTAAGACAAGGAAAAAAAAATGAAGAGAAGCATGTGGACTCAAGGAACTTCAAGTCACACATATTTACACGCATAACACATAGAGATGATTTTTAGTCACTTATTTATTAAAAGCACCATACAAGTAGTAGTCAAGATTTAATTAAGCTGAGGATTTTGTTAATTCTGTTTGTGATGTCATACCCAGAAAATTCTGCATGCAATATCTAAAGGAAAAAGGATGTCAAGATTACCCTCTAATTGTTGTGATCATCCTTCACTTTGCGCTTATCCTCTTTCCCTGCCACCCGCACATTCACCCTGCTGCTCAGTGCAACAGCAACAACTCGGACCCCAGTAGCGGTGTGAAAGGATGGACGTGCTCCTCCACTTCAGCTTCAGCTTATGCACCGGACTGCAACACACACGACGACAAAGTCATATCACCAGCGAAAGAGGCAAATCGTAAATAAATACAAACATCAAGACAAGATCAAATGTAAGGGGACATTAGTTGAAGAAAATATAAAATTTCCCATATACCGCGAAACATCAACTGTGATCCTTATTTCTCTTCAATTTAACAAGATGTCTTGTAATTCAGGTATAAGAAGTTTTCTGGACTGGTTTGGACATTGGCATGCTCTTGAAATCCACGTCATTATCTCCATTTTGATCGGGGATCTAGCATCCAGCTGATCATCACATATATCACAAATAGAACATAAGTAAGCCAAGCAACATGTAAGTTGGTAACAAGTTTATTTGACCTGATTATGCTTATGGTCTTCATAACAGCAAGATAGATATAGCCCGATTATGATATATAGATGTCGCCTTTAAGTCAAAAATATGACAGTAGATCATAACACATTAATCTCTCCAATTTAACAATGGATCTAGCATCCAGCTGGTCATCGAATATAGAGCATAAATAAGCCAAACAACATCTAACTTGGTAACAAGTTCATTTGATTTGCTTATACGTATGGCCTTCATAATAGCAAGATTGTTGTAGACAGATTATGATATATATAGATCTCGCTCAAGTCAAAAATATGATAGTATTTCATAACGCATTAAACATCACCTATGGCTAAGTTCCAGCTAAGTCAAGCACAAAACAAAAGAAACGAAAAGATATAGTCTTGAAAGGGTCACATGACTTCACCCTTCAGACACCCACAACGGTTGATCAGGACCACAAAAAGGAGCAGATACACAGATACGAGTACGGGAAGCCTCTCGTCAAAGATGAAATATCTCTATCAACGATGATGCGAAGATTGCATGATTGGTACATGAAAACTTGCAGAGAGTCTGGGGGGAGGAATACTTTGTATCTGAGAGTTAAAAAGGAGCATGACCTCGTTGGAATTGAACTGTTGCATGTTCCATTTGAGGAGTTCTTTCAGTTTTTCAATCAATTGGCCCTCGATAAAGCAACGGTCACCTGCTACTGTCTGTAAGTACTACTACTTCTGTCATTAAGTCTCTTTATATAGGTCGCTCGTTCAGTGCATGTATTTATAATTATCCTCACTATATTATGCAGATTGAAGATCGCCGAATTGAAGAAAAGACAAATCGGTGATATTGGGTTCATTAACACAAATCTCATAGATGCAGTTCAGGTTAAAGATCATGCCGCAGAAACCGAGGCCAACTTGCTACGATCATTCAAAATAAATGAACACAAAGATATAATACTCTTTCCTTACAACTTCAAGTGAGTGTTGTCTTGTGCATATTCGGTTTCCCTTATATATTAGTCCAGGTTATAGTAATGTAATTGATGAGTTATGCATGCGTGCGCAGTTTCCACTATATTCTCCTGGAGATTAGGCTTGAGCAGGGAGTAGTAACTGTCTTGGACTCGAGACGAAAAGATCCCCAGGAGTATGCAGACATGCGTGCAATCCTCGAGAAGTAAGTTAAATCGATCATTATTCACAATATCAGCAAATTTGTTCATTTTCTGATATCAAGTAATTGTTTTCTTTTGTCTGGCAGGGTTTGGAGAAAATTCAGCACAAAATCCCCGGGACTGCCGAAGGAGCTGGAATTTAGATACCCGAAAGTAAGTACTATAGTACCATGTTCCGCGCGTCTCCTAGCTATTGATTCAAGCGCTAGTTTCATCAATACCATTTGACATTCTTGCTTATCTGTTTGATTGACCTCTATTTCTTGTAAAGTGGTTGTGGCAGGAACAAGGGAATGATTTCTGTGGATACTACGTTTGCGAGTCCATCCGTCACACGACCTGTGAGCGGGGCTACTCTGACAAACAATATGAAGTGCGTAAGAAATAATATTCACAATTTTTGTTTATTACCATCATTTGTGTTGAGTTTCATTCATTCATATATATATATATATATATATATATATATATATATATATATATATATATATATATATATATTGACCCCCTTCTTCAAATTAGATGTTTCGGCAGCGGGATGAACTCCTAGAACCAGATCGCATGCGAGCAATTCAAGAGGAATTGGCGGCATTCTTTCTTGACCACGTGATCGCTGAAGACGGAGAATACTATGTGGACCATGCGTCCATAATTTAAGAGATTATATTTGTAAAAGATAATTATTGTATATATGTAGCCGGTAGTGTCCGACGATAGATATACGAGAACTTGTTGTTCGACCAATCTCTCGGAAGAGGAGAGGTGGTCGATATCACTTCTCTCTGTATGCATATATGTTCATGACGATCTTCTGTTTCCTTCGTTTGCTTACTAGCTAGTTAGCGTGCCTAGTCCTCTCTATACGTATGTATAGTACATAGCGTCGACCAAGCACGGACATAAGAGAGGACACTTCTCTCTATTAATTAGCTATCTAACACAATATATGAAATATCTAAATTAACCCCCCAAAACCCCAAACCCTCCCCCCCTTTCAAAAAAAAACAAAAACCCCAGCCACAGAAATGCTGACGCGTGGAGGTCTATTGGTCCCGGTTGGTGCCACCAACCGGGACCAAAGGCCCTCCTGCCTAGGCTCGGCGCACAGGCCACGTGGAGGCCCATCTGTCCCGGTTCTGGTTTGAACCGGGACTAAAGGATGAGGGTATTAGTAACGACCCTTTAGTCCCGGACCGGGACTAAAGGCCCTTACGAACCGGGACAAAAGGCCGGTTTTCTACTAGTGTAGACAGGGTCGATGTGAATCCTCATCAGGTGCGGGGAGACGAATGGGACGGGGCACCGCGGCTTCCACAGCACGTCCCCCTGCTGGTCGAAGCGGGCCGTGAGCGAGCGGGTGCGGAAATACGATAGGGCCTGTGTGACCCACACGTCGACGTGGGGGCTGACCTCCCAGCGGTCTACGTCTAAGCCCAAGAAGAGCTCGCACTGGCAGTACTCTTTCTCGCAGAAAATGCAGTGGAGGCGGGTCTTCAGGTCGGCGTCGATCTCGAAGGAGAGCAGCGGCGGCGCAGGGGCAGCGTCGCGGCCGATGAGGAGGTTGCTGACGAAGAGGTCGAAGGCGTCGCCCTTGCCGCGGACGCGGACCGCGGGGGCGGACCTCCAGAGGTGGCGCCAGCGGCGGGAGAGGCAGGACGCCTGCACGGCCTTGCGCGAGGGCAGGAAGGAGAGCACGTGACTCAGGAGCTCGTCCGGTAGCCGGCCGAACAGGTCGCCGCCGGGGCTCATCCTGAACAGATCGGCGCGCGGAATGGAGGGGATGGATTGGTGGAGCCTGGACGTCCTGGTATCCTTTTATCTCGGGTTTTTGCAGGCATGGCAAAGCTATAAAAATGGTATGGATAATATCTGGTACGATTGTGACAAGATTGCGTTCCGTTGCGACTACTGGTGCTGGTAGCCACTATTAATCTTTTTCAATACACATTTGATGATTTTGTTTCACTTTTTTTCCAGAATTTATTTTGACCTGTCTCCGAGAAACATCCGTACTCTGCCCGGAACTGCAGTTTTCCACAAGGTTTTCCAAGCCCCCTCCTCGGCCCTGAAGCTGGATGATCCTGGGACTTCCTAAACCATGCGATGGTACTAAATTCTTATGTGTTTGTCTGTTAGGATTTTTTTCTAGTGGGCTACGCATTGTGGCCCAGCGAAGCCAGCGCACTTATTTTTCTCCTAGGCAGATGGGAAAATTCTATTTTTTTCACAAGGCGACAAATAGTCGAAGTTTCTCACAGGACAACCAATAATGGGCTGGCCCATTTTTCTGTTTTTCTTTGTTTTACTGCTACTTTTATTCTTCTTTCCCTATCTTTTTTCCCTTACAAGTTTATTTTCTTTTAGAATTTATTTCATAAACTAAAAATTCTGAAAAACTTTGAGGCTTAATTTTTTTGGAAAATGTTCAGAATTAAAAAATTTTGTTGCTATTTTGAAAAATATTCGGAACTTTCAAAAAGTTGCCCATTTTCTTAAAAAATATTGTTTTTTGAATATTGTTCAGGATTTGTAAGAAGAAAATGGCATTTCAAAAAATGCTCCAAATTTGAAAAATATTCATGCTTTAGTGAAATTTTAAAAATTAAAAATAGTGTTCGTGTCAAACTGTTCTGGATTTAAAAAATTGTTCATGTCTCCTAAAATATTCAGAAACTTCATACCTTAAAATTCCCTCGATTGGGATTGAAAGGAAGAGTAGATTGAATAACTCATGGGCCTTCCCTGATGTACGATGACGTAACAAAACTCTTGAATGCCCTCGATCAACGAATGGAAAAACAATAGATTGATTCCTTCACATGCGGCTGTTCCTTTTTCATGTGCACATAGGGTTTTGCTTGCACATATAATTTTCACTGACTTTAAATGCATACTATTTTATCTCCCGTTGCAACACATGGGCATACGTGCTAGTAAAAACTTATGTAATTAATATGGAACTATGGGAAGGTCTGGGTTACATCTTACGTCCCTAGTTTAGTTCCTATACCATGCTATGTACTCCTTCTGTACAAGAAATATAAAAGCGTTTACAACGTTTAGATCATCTTATATTCCTTTATGGAGGAAGATTTGCTGCTCTTTTTGATTTTGCTTCTAATTCGAATCTCCAATGCTTTCTAGTAACAAACATCGAGGAAAACCGAAAAGTCCATTCTGCACCCGAGCTCATATGCTTCCGCATGAACAGTAAAATCGAAAAAAATTCAAAAAATTCCATTTTTTTTTGAGAGAAACATTGACAAAAGTTCTAAGTGCCTGCAAAAATTCATCATGAAATCACATTCCTGTAAGGCGTGGCAAAAAAAAACAAATTCAGTGCTTCAAAATGCGTTTGAGAGTAGCTTTTTCAGAGTACTATTTTTGTTTTTTTTGCCACGCCTTCTAGGAATGTGATTTCATGACGAATTTTTGCAGGCACTTAGAACTTTTGTCAATGTTTCTCCCAAAAAAATTTGGAATTTAAATTTTTTTTTCGATTTTACTGTTCATGCGAGAGCATATGAGCTCGGGTGCAGATTAGCCGCGTCCGAGGAAAACCCTTTTTACTCAAAAAAGAACTAGGAACACGAACAACTTGGTTTTGTCCACTAGGGACAGAAATAAGCGTCGACAAAATTATTAGGAAACAAACTGGCGTGAGAAACTTAAGTCGCAGTGTAATATGCATTTTGTTGCAACGAGTTTAAAACTGTACCAATCACATCGTTGTCGTCATCGTTGTCACCCTCCCCCCCCTCCTCCTCCTCCTCCTCCTCCTCCTCCTCCTCATCCTCGTCCTCGTCCTCGTCCTCGTCCTCCTTCTCCTTATCGTCGTCGTCGTCGTCCTCCTCCTCCTCCTAGTTGGAAGAGATGATTTGCCGTGAGTAATTGCCTCAGGCTGGTCTTGTATTTATAGTCAGGAGATATACATGGTACAGAGTTTGTTACAACAAACATTGGCCGGATAAACATTGGCCGGATAGGAACAACTCTATCTCGTGCCAGATAAGCTATAGGAGATACTAACAGACTAGCTATACTAACTGACTAGTATCCTGGCTAACTCAATACGATTGCGTTAACATTCCCCCGCAATCTTAACCTATATGAAGGTTCAGATTGGTTCGTAATCGATTGAGCATGATCCTCGTGAGAGGTTTGGTGAAAGCGTCCGCCACTTGGTCTGCTGTTGAGACGAACCGAACATCAAGTGCTCCCATGGCGACCTTCTCTCTCACAAAGTGAAAATCAACTTCAATGTGCTTAGTGCGAGCATGAAATACTGGATTGGCCATCAAATACGTAGCACCGAGATTGTCACACCACAGCACAGGAGCTCGGGGCTGAGGAACTCGCAGCTCTCTTAGCAATGACAGTAGCCAAGTAGCTTCGGCAGTCCCATTCGCCAACGCCTTGTACTCAGCTTCAGTGGATGAACGGGACACTGTTGGCTGCTTCCGTGCACTCCATGATACAAGGTTGGGTCCAAAGAAAACCGCAAACCCACTCGTAGACCTCCTGTCATCGCTGCAGCCCGCCCAATCGGCATCAGTAAAGACACTCAGAAGAGTGGAAGGTGATCGCCGAAGGGTTAAACCAGTGGACAGTGATCCTCGCACGTATCGCAAGATCCGTTTCACGGCCTCCCAGTGAGCATCAGTTGGTCTTGACAAGTACTGACAGACCTTGTTGACGGCAAAAGACAGATCAGGCCGTGTCAAGGTCAGATATTGAAGAGCTCCAACTATACTACGATATCTGAAAGCTTCATCTTCACTAAGTCCATGACCTGAATCCCGTGTGAGCTTCTCATGAGTGCACATGGGCGTTGAGACTGCTTTGCAATTCGCCATATCTGTACGTTGCAACAAATCAAGAGCATACTTCTGCTGTGTAAGAATAATTCCCCCGGAATTGGGAAGCACCTCAATGCCAAGGAAATAATGGAGAGAACCAAGATCTTTGACAGGAAAAGTAACTGATAATTGGCGTAGCAAATGCGTCATAGCCGAAGAGGAAGAGCTCGCAATGACGATGTCATCAACATAAACAAGCATGTAGATGGTGACACTGTCTTGGACAAAGATAAACAGCGAGGTGTCGGCAACCGAGGGAACAAAACCGAGCTGCTGAAGACGCTCACTGAGACGAGCATACCACGCCCGAGGTGACTGCTTCAGACCGTAAAGCGCTTTATGGAGCTTGCAAACATAATCTGGACAAGAGGGATCTTGGAAACCCGGTGGCTGCTGCATATATGCTTCCTCAGCGAGAATTCCATGGAGAAAAGCATTGCTGATGTCCACCTGCCAGAGATGCCAGCCACGAGAGACGGCAAGAGAGAGCACAAGATGCACTGTGGCTGGTTTGACTACCGGAGAGAATGTTTCCGAGTAGTCGATCCCATACTGCTGAGTGAAGCCGCGAGCAACGAGACGTGCCTTGAACTTATCCAGGGAACCATCAGCTTTGTGCTTGACCTTGAAAACCCATTTACAGCCAATGATGTTCTTGCCGGGAGGACGAGGAACAAGTGTACATGTCTTGTTTTGCTGAAGAGCCGAGAATTCAGACTCCATGGCTGGACGCCAGTGATCATCGGCAAGTGCCTGACGATAGGAGCGTGGTTCGGCATGAAACGCCCACCGACGTGGATCATAGCGAACAGTGCCGTCGCTCGGCACCAGCTTTTTGACGATGTTGTCCTTGAGCCTGGTCGTCATCGAATGTGGCGCACTCGCGGGCACGACGTCGGGGACGGCCTGGGCGGTCGATGGAGACGGCGGGTCGACGAATAGCGGCCCACGTGCCGAGCTGGATGCGGATTCGCTCGCCGCAGTGCCCGCCCCGTCAGCAGCGGAAGAGCCACCCGGTGACACGAGCGAGACCGGGGCATCCGGCCCAGTGGGAGTCGATGGAGACGTGGGCTCATGCGGCTGCTGAGAAATCCCATCTACATGGGAGCGACCTGGCGTGCATGTCGACGTAGAGTCGCTGGAGGCCAATCCAGCAGCACCTGCAGGAGACAAAGACGAACTGCACGTAGCATCAGATAGCAAAGTCGTGTCATAATTGCGCATGCGATCATCCATTAGAGCCGGCTCTGTGATAGGAAAAAGAGTAGGCGGTGTGGAGAGTATGGAGGAGGAATTTTCCGCTGGCAAACTAGTGGAGAACGGGAACACATGCTCATCAAATATGACATCACGTGAAATATAAATTCGACCGCTTGAGCGATCCAAGCATTTGTAACCTTTGTGCATGGAACTATATCCCAAGAAAACGCATTGCCGAGAGCGGAATTCTAGCTTGCGATTATTGTAGGGGCGTAGGTTTGGCCAACAGGCACAACCAAAAGCGCGAAGAAAGGTATAATCGGGTTTGTCACCAAAAAGACAGGAAACTGGTGTGGAGTTTTGGAGAACCCGAGTGGGCATGCGATTGATAAGATAGCAAGCTGTGAGAAAAGCCTCATCCCAGAAACGAACCAGAAGGGAGGAGTGAGCGAGAAGGGCGATGCCTGTTTCGACGATATGGCGATGTTTCCGTTCAGCGATGCCATTTTGTTGGGAGGTGTGAGGGCAGGAGACCCGGTGCGCAATGCCTTCCTTTTGGAAGAAGCGAGAGAGACGGCGATACTCGCCACCCCAATCCGTTTGTACAGTTTTAATTTTAGCATCGAGCATGCGTTCAACATGTTTTTGGAAAGTGTAGAAGGCTTGTTCAACATCGGATTTACGCTTAAGGAGATAGATCCATGTAAAACGGCTATAATCATCCAAAAAACTCACATAATATTTGAAACCACCCACAGAGGTAATAGCAGGACCCCATACATCCGAATGAATAATTTCAAGAGGAGCATGAGTGACATGAGTAGAATCTCGAAAGGGTAGCTGATGAACTTTTGCACGTTGACATGCATCACAAACACTAGAATTGGTAGAGGGTGCACAAGCAAATTTATTTATCCTAAGAACTGAATCAACGACGTTTTTGGACGGATGACCTAATCTTGTATGCCACAAATCTGAAGATAGCCTGACACTGGAGAGAGCTCGAGGACCGGACACGAGGGACGACTGCTTGTAGCTTGGCACCGGGTAGAGACCATTGCGGCATCTACTTTGAAGAAGAACCGCCTTCGTTGCTCGGTCCTTAAGACGAAACACATGAGGGTGAAATTCAGCAATGGCATCATTATCAGAAACAAGTTTGTGCACAGATAGGAGATGTTTGTTGACGTGTAGAACATGCAGAACATTACGTAGATGAAGATTTTTGCATGAGCCGGGTATAGTGGATTGACCAACATGTGCAATAGACATACCTGCTCCGTTGGCTACGTGCACCTTGTCCTTGCCACCATAGCGCTAATGGAGGCTGAGACGATCAAGGTCGCTTGTCAGGTGGTCGGTGGCGCCGGTATCTGCATACCAGTCCATGTCAACGGAGTAGGAGCCAGAGCCGGTGCTGGCGACGTTGCCGGAGCGCTCACGCTGCTCCTCCGGCTGGAAGGCGTGGTTGAAGCGGTTGCGGCAGTGGAGAGCGTCGTGGCCGAATTTGGAGCAGACCTGACACTTCAGGTTACTCCGTCCATTGCCGCGGCCGCGGCCTCCACGACCACGTCCGCCCTGATCGCCTTGTCCACCGCGTGCGCCTTGGCCGCCTTGACCGCCGCGGTGACCATCAGAGTTGCGTGCAGCAGCGTTGGCGGATGGGTGGATGTTGCCGGACGAAGCTTATTGCTCGAGGCGAAGCTCAGCGCTGAGGAAGAAGGCGTAGAAGCTGCTGAGGCTGATGGGGTCGTCACGCATCGTAATCGACGCGACCAGAGGCTCGAACTCGGGACCCAGTCCGGCGAGTATGTAGCCGAGCACCTCGTCGTCTTGGAGCGGCTTGCCGATGGAGGCCATGGCGTCAGCAAAGCCCCGCATCTTGCGGTAGTACTCCGAGGCAGTGAGGTCATTTTTCTTCAGATTGGAGAGTTGATAACGCAGCTGCATGATGCGTGCACGATTCTGTGAGGCAAACAAATCATGCAAGGTAGTCCAGACCTGAGCGGAAGTGGTGAGTTGGGTCATTTGCCCAAGGATGTCCTCGGTCATGGAGCCGAGGAGCGCGATCATGACGAGCTGGTCCTTCTGGTACCAGCTAAGGAACTCCGGGTTGGCGACCTCGACAGCTGCATCGCCGGTGCCCTGTGTGAGGGTCTGCGGCGGCGCTTCCTCGGTGCCGGCGACGTAGCCGAACAAACCGGTCGAGGCAAGGGCGGGGACGGCTTGAGTCTTCCACAACAGGAAGTTGTCCCGCGTGAGGCGAAGCGTGATGAGGTTGCCGAGAGTGGTGACGGAGATCGGAGCGGAAGAGGAGGAGCCGGCGGCAAGGGTGCCGGCGTTGATGGTGGAAAGGGTGCCGGAAGTGTTCGAGATGGGAGCAGCGGTGGAGCCCGCCATGGTGGGCGAGATTGGATCTTACTGCTCTGAATACCAAGTTGGAAGAGATGATTTGCCGTGAGTAATTGCCTCAGGCTGGTCTTGTATTTATAGTCAGGAGATATACATGGTACAGAGTTTGTTACAACAAACATTGGCCGGATAAACATTGGCCGGATAGGAACAACTCTATCTCGTGCTAGATAAGCTATAGGAGATACTAACAGACTAGCTATACTAACTGACTAGTATCCTGGCTAACTCAATACGATTGCGTTAACACTCCTCATCGTCGTCGTCGTCGTCGTCGTCCTCCTCATCATCATCATCATCATGTCTATACGAGAAATCATCTGTATACGAAATATTCTCCTCCGTCAACCAAGACATCATTTCTATGAACTGCTCCTTGTCGTAGATATCTCCAGGAAACAAAGTCTTGGCGTGGACAAGTTCATGTGCAACCTCTCATCGGGCTCTTCTTCCGGGTGTTTGTGGATATTGGTGTTGCAGTCGACGATGGCGAGGCGCTCCACCGAGGGCGACACCAATGTGTCGCCATAGAGGGCACAACCCACTAGGGTGAGGCGCACCAGCGCCGGGCAGCTGGAGAAGTCGAGCTGGCCGTCGACGAGGTAGACAGTGTCGAGGTGAATCCTCATCAGGTGCGGGGAGACGAACGGGACGGGGCGCCGCGGCTTCCACTTCACGCCCCCTGGTCGAAGCGGGCCGTGAGCAAGCGGGTGCAGAACGACGACAGGGCCTGTGTGACCCACACGTCGACGCGGGGGCTGACCTCCCAGCGGTCCATGTCTAAGCCCAAGAAGAGCTCGCACTGGCAGTACTCTTTCTTCTCGCAGAAAATGCAGTGGAGGCGGGTCTTCAGGTCGGTGTCGATCTCGAAGGAGCGCAGCGGCGGCGCAGATGCAGTGTTGCGGCCGATGAGGAGGTTGTTGACGAAGAGGTCGAAGGCGTCGCCCTTGCCACGGACACGGACGTCGGGGGCGGATCTCCAGAGGTGGCGCCAACGGCGGGAGAGGCAGGACGTCTGCACGGCCTTGTGCGAGGGCAGGAAGGAGAGCACGTGGCTCAGGAGCTCGTCCGGCAGCCGGCCGAACAGGTCGCCGCCGGGGCTCATCGTCCTTTAGAGATCGGCGCGCAGAATGGAGGGGGTGGATTAATGGAGCCTCACTAGTAGAAAAAGGGTCAAACGTGAAGCACATTAGTGCCGGTTTGTATTTGAGCCGGCACTAATGTATACATTAGTGCCGGTTCCAACGGCTAGCCGGGCCGCTCTTATTAGTACCGGGTCGTGGCGAACCTTTAGCACCGGTTCGTGCCACGAACCGGTACTAATGAGTGTGGTGTCAGACTGGGGCCCCTCCAGCCCCTTTAGTACTGGTTCGTGGCACAAACCGGCACTAAAGGTCGCCCTACATAAACCCTTCGTCCACCCGAGCTCGCTCTGTTCTTCCCCTTTCCCCTCTCCTCTCTGTTCTTCCCCTCTCCTCTCGAGCTCATCACACATTTTGCCCAAAATTTGTCAAGATTTGAAGGCCCCCATCCATTCAAATGATCACAAAGGTTAGCAACTTTGTCCTTTCATCTCTCATTGCTAGATTAGCTCTTGCAATGCTTTATATAGTGATTAATTTGTGAGTTTAGTAATTTGGGAGGAAATATATATATATGTGCTAGTATTTGATTTATATGCAATTTGAGGTCAAAAATAAAACTTAGTTTGCATATGTAGGTGTGGTTTACTTAGTGCCTTCTAAATCTCCGTCGTAACCACCGTCGATCGCCCGCACCGTCCCGTCGCCGGCACCACCTTGTGGTGAGCCTCTTTGTTCATGAAATTTTATATAAAAATTGATGTTTGTGTGATTTGGATATATAGCTAGTTACTCGTATAATTATCTTACCCGTACGTTCTTTGTTATACATATAGTGCCATGGTTTTGATATCGGTCCCCGCCGGCCCTCGTCCTTGTTATGATTCGGATGTGGTATATATATTCTCTTTTAAAACTAGTTGCATTTCGTGTTTATGACAAATTATGCCCATCAAGTTGACATAGGAATTTTTTCTAGGAGGTATGTGAACCGGAAATTCCAACCGACCCTATTGTCGAGAGGTTAAATTTAGTTGAAAGAGAAAACGAGAATTTGAAAGAAAAATTGAAAAGAATTGAGGGGGAGAAGATGGAATTGGAGTTGCATGTTGCCGATGTCATCGATGATCACAAGATCAAGATGGAGAAAATGCGCTTGAAGATTAGAAAGATTAGAAAATATGCCATCGATAGTGAGGCTTGGTATCATTATGCTATTGGATCCATTGTTACCTTAGTTCCGATCTTGATCACATTTGTTGTTGCATTTAAATGCTTTAGCTAGAGAGTTATTTGTTTGTTGCATTTAAGTGTTGTATGAACTTTATGTATGAACTTGTATTAATTTGGTCTATTCGGTGTTGTGTAATGAAGATGAGCCGGCAATGGATGTATGATGACCGATGCTCTCCCTAGTTCATTAATGGCGTGCAAACTTTTCTACTTGCGGCTGAGGCAAACAAGCGGGCGGATGGTTTTATGCCTTGTCCATGTGCTGTTTGTAAGAATGGTCAAAATTACTCTAAGTCAAGAACCATTCACTTCCACCTGTTTAAGTCCGGTTTCGTGCCCCACTATAATGTTTGGACCAAGCACGGAGAAAGAGGGGTTATGATGGAATACAATGAAGAAGAAGAGGACGACGACAGCTATCCTGGCCATGGGTTCCCTGAATACGATGATACAACAATGGGGGAAGAAGCTGAGCCGGTAATGCGGGAAGAAGCTGAGCCGGCAATGCGGGAAGAAGCTGAAGAAGAGGCATCAAATGAGCCCGTTGATGATCTAGGTCGGGCCATTGCCGATGCAAAGAGAAACTGCGCAACTGATTTGGAGAAGAAGAAGTTGCAGCGCATGTTAGAGGATCACAAAAAATTGTTGTACCCGAATTGCGTAGGTGACAATAAAAAGCTGGGCACCACACTGGAATTGCTGCAATGGAAGGCAGAGAATGGTGTATCTGACAAGGGATTTGGAAAGTTGCTGGTAATGATAAAGGATATGCTTCCAAAGGACAACGAATTGCCCGAGAGTACGTACGAAGCAAAGAAGGTTGTCTGCCCTCTAGGGTTAGAGGTGCAGAAGATACATGCATGCCCTAATGATAGCATCCTCTACCGCGGTGAGTACGAGGATTTGAACGCTTGCCCGGTATGTGGTGCATTGCGCTATAAGATCAGCCGCGATGATCCTGGTGATGTCGAGGGCCAGCGCCCCAGGAAGAAGATTCCTGCCAAGGTGATGTGGTATGCTCCTATAATACCACGGTTGAAACGTTTGTTTCAAAACAAAGAGCATACCAAGGCAATGCGATGGCACAGAGAAGACCGTAAGAAAGACGGAAAGTTGAGAGTACTCGCTAACGGGTCGCAGTGGAGAAAAATCGAAAGAAAGTACGGGAAGGAGTTTGTAGATGACGCAAGGAGCGTATGGTTTGGTCTAAGCACAGATGGCATTAATCCTTTTGGGGAGCAGAGCAGCAACCATAGCACCTGGCCTATGACTCTATGTTTGTATAACCTTCCTCCTTGGTTGTGCATGAAGCGGAAGTTCATTATGATGCCAGTGCTCATCCAAGGCCCTAAGCAACCCGGCAACGACATTGATGTGTACCTAAGGCCATTAGTTGAAGAACTCTTACAACTGTGGAATGGAACAGGTGTACGTGCGTGGGATGAGCACATGGGGGAAGAATTTGACCTAAAGGCGTTGCTGTTCGTGACCATCAATGATTGGCCTGCTCTCAGTAACCTTTCAGGACAGACAAACAACGGATACCGCGCATGCACGCACTGTTTGGACGATACCGACAGCATATATTTGGCTAATAAGAATGTGTACCTGGGACATCGTCGATTTCTTCCGAGCAGGCATCCCGTAAGAAAGAAAGACAAGCATTTCAAAGGTGAGGCGGATCACCGGACGAAGCCTCGCCATCGTACTGGTGCTGATGTACATGATATGGTCAAGGATTTGAAGGTGGTCTTTGGAAAGGGTCCTGGTGGACAACCTGTTCCGAATGACGCTGACGGACGCGCACCCATGTGGAAGAAGAAATCTATATTTTGGGACCTGCCCTATTGGAAAGACCTCGAGGTCCGCTCCGCAATCGACGTGATGCACATGACGAAGAATCTTTGTGTGACCCTGCTTGGCTCTTTGGGCGTGTATGGGAAGACAAAAGATATACCTGAGGCACGGGAGGACCAGCAACGTATGCACGGAAAAGACGGCATACATCAGGGTCATGCAAGCTACGCTCTTACCAAAGAAGAGAAGGAAATCTTCTTTGAATGCCTGCTCAGTATTAAGGTACCGTCTGGCTTCTCGTCGAATATAAAGGGAATAATAAACATGGCAGAGAAAAAGTTCCAGAACCTAAAGTCTCATGACTGCCACGTGATTATGACGCAACTGCTTCCGGTTGCATTGAGGGGGCTTCTACCGAAAAACGTTCGATTAGCCATTGTGAAGCTATGTGCATTTCTCAATGCAATCTCTCAGAAGGTAATCGATCCATAAATCATACCAAGGTTACACAACGATTTGGTGCAATGTCTTGTAAGTTTCGAGTTGGTGTTCCCACCATCCTTCTTCAACATCATGACGCACGTCCTAGTTCACCTATGCGAAGAGATTAACGTTTTGGGTCCTGTATTTCTACACAATATGTTCCCCTTTGAGAGGTTCATGGGAGTCTTAAAGAAATATGTTCATAACCGTGCTAGGCCAGAAGGAAGCATCTCCAAGGGCCGTCAAAATGAGGAGGTCATTGAGTTTTGTATTGACTTTATTCCTGACCTTAAGCCGATTGGTGTTCCTGAATCGCGGCATAAGGGCAGACTGGATGGAAAAGGCACGCTAGGAGGGGAACAAATAATATGTATGGACGGACATTCTCTCACTGAAGCACACTACACAGTTCTACAGAATTCCGCCTCGGTGGCTCCGTATATGGATGAACACAAAAATTTGCTACACTCCAAACACCCGGAGCGGTCTGGTGACTGGATTACACGTGAACAAACCAGGAGTTTCGCCAGCTGGTTGCAAGCACGTGCCATGCATGACACCTCTATTGAAGATGACCTGTACTTGCTGTCCTAGTTACCACCTTCGAATATAATGACTTTCAAAGGGTACGAGATAAATGGTAATACATTTTACACGATCACCCAAGATAAGAAGAGCACCAACCAAAACAGTGGTGTCCGCTCTGATGCAGAAACCAAGACGGGAAAGGAAACATATTATGGTTATATACAGGACATATGGGAACTTGACTATCGACGTGGTTTGAAGGTCCCTTTGTTTCGGTGCAAATGGGTCAATATGACACGAGGCGGGTTAACGGAAAACCCGCAGTACGGAATGACAACAGTGGATCTCAACAATCTTGCGTATGCAGACGAACCATTCGTCCTAGCCAATGATGTGGCACAGGTTTTCTATGTGTAGGACATGTCTACCAAGCCAAGAAAAAGAAAAGATAAGGAAGCGAATGCATCGTACGATGAGCCAAAGCGGCACATAGTTCTTTCTGGGAATAGAAACATCGTGGGAGTGGATGACAAGACAGACAAGTCAAAAGATTATGAAAAGTTTGATGAAATTGCTCCATTCACAGTGAATATTGACCCGAGCATTCCGTTAAATGATGAAGATTTTCCATGGCTACGACGCAAAGGGACACACGCGAAGAAAAAGTTTCACACCCAAAGATCTGGGATGTGATCGGCTTAACTATATATCATCACTTTCTTCTGTGTTTCACACCCACGAGGGATCTCTGTAATAGTTAGGGTAGCTAGTTATGTGTTTTGGCATTTGAAACGCGAAGAAATTTTATGTGCAAGCAAATTCTTTCATGCATTTACTGATTTTTTCAGCTAAATGACCCTGAAATTGAAAAGCATTTCAAATGAACTCAGAAAAGGTTGAAAGTTGGCATGGTATCATAATTTCACCCACATAGCATGTGCAAAAAAAGTAGAGAGGGTTACCGCAAAAATTGGATGCACTTCGTGTACAAAATGGACAATCTGTTTCGAAGTATCAGGGTTTCGGACGAAAACTCATCCGTTACAAAGGCATTTCATTCTTGAAATAACCTAAGCATTACCAAATTGAATATAATGATAAAACACACTAATATTAAACATAAGAAAAAAGAATCACTGAAAAATCTATTTTCAAAGTTAAGTTATTCACAAAAATAAATAAAGCAAAAAAAATAAGAAAAAAAAAGCCCACCTACTGGGCCACAGCGGCCTGCATACGACTAGAAACCCAAATTCAAGTTGGGCCAGGATGCAGGCCCGCTAGCCCAGTAGGCCCAACAGGGCATCGCAGAAGAGGTAGGCCCAGAATGCCTGCTTAAGAGAGGAGCTCGAGACAGCAGCGACGGCGGGGCTTATAAGCAGGTGCGAGTGCCCCTCGGCTAGCGAGGTGGGACTAAACTTGCCGCACCGCACCTGCGCCAGCGCACCCCCCTTTAGTACCGGTTCGTGGCACCAACCGGTACTAATGGGGGGTCCTTTAGTACCGGTTGGAGCCACCAACCGGTACTAACCTTTAGTACCGGTTGGTGGCACCAACCGGCACTAAAGGTGCATCCTATATATACAACACTTGGAAAAATTTCAGTTTTCCTCTGTTTCTTCCCTCTGTTTCCTCCTTCCGTCGTGCCTGCCCCGATCGACATCGTCCCCGTCGACGCCGCCGCCCCCGCCCCTCGTCGCCGACCCCGGCCGTGCGCACCCCTCGTCGTCGCCCCGGCCGTCCCCGTCCCCGTCGTCCCCGCCATCCCCGTCGCCGCGCCCCGGCCGCCCCGTCGTCGCCGCCCCGCCCCGTCGTCGCCGCCCCGCCCCGTCGCCCCGTCGTCGCCGCCCCGTCCCTTCGCCCCGTCGTCGCCGCCACGTCCCGTCGCCGCCCCGTCGTCGCCTCGCCGGTGAGCTCGCCCCGGCCGCCATGTCCAGTTCCACACACACACACACACACACACACTACACACACACACACACACACACACACACACACACACACACACACACACACACTACACACACACACAAGTGATTTCAATATTTAGTTATAGAAATATTTATAAAAATTTAGCAATTTTTCTGTTTTGTACTTATATAAATATTAGAATTGTTATAGAAATGTTAGTTATATAATCAGGAAATTTTAGAATTAGTTTTAGTTATAGAAATAGTTATAAAAAAGTTAGAATTGTTAGAAATTTTTCTGTTTTTTAGTTATAGAAATAGTTATAAAAAAGTTAGAAAATTTTCTTTTTTTTAGTTATAGAAATTTTAGAAATGTTATAGAAATGTTAGTTATATATAGCATTGTTAGAAATGTTATAGAAATGTTAGAAATTTTAGTTATCAAAATCCAATCATTAAAAAAATGTTACTTTTTGCGGGCATATAGCTACTATTTGTTGTCGACGATGCCCGGCCCGCATCCTCGCCGTCGACACGTCCGCGACGACGTCCAGCTGACCCATGTCCGGGACTGGGCTCCGCCGGGCTGGCACTGGGAGGTGCTGCCTGGAGGGGCGCGCCGCTTGATGAGGAACCCGGCCCCGGGTCCCGTCGTCGACCCTGATCTCGTTTGGTGGTGTTCGCGTGGGCCAGTTTTGGTGCGGAGGGAGCCGGCTCCGCCGGAGGTGGTACGTCGTCGTGTCAGGGAGGAGGACGAGCACGTCCATCGCTACATGGTTGCGTTAAAGGGCGGCAGGTTCTCCAATACCTGGCAGTTTCTTCAGGGATCTCACTTCAGCTATGATCCTGTGAGGGTTCCTTCTCTTTGGGTGTCCACCGCCTGCGCCGCAGGAACCGCGAGTGTCCTAGATTCTTCTGTAGTATTTGATCTTTATTAGCTACCTAGCCAGTGATGTATTCGGGATTATATATTCGAGACGATGTATTCGAGATTATATATTATTCGATATGATGTATTCGAGATTATATCTGTTATTCGAGATGATGTATTCGAGATTATATCTATTATTCGAGACGATGTATTCGAGATTATATCTATTATTCGAGATTATACTAAATTGTTTTATATTTCTTTTGGCATAGTTAAATAAAAGCTATGGCGGACAATACCGACAGAGAGAGAGAACAGACCATGTTCGATATGATACGCGGGCCAGATGATGATCAGAATGATGAAGATTTTGACGGCTCCGAATTTCTAAACAACACCGGAGAGGGTGATATGATATTCGATCGTGATGACCGAATTGATGAAGTCATGAACTACGATTATGACGATGACGAAGAACATGTTGATCCTGAAACAACAAACACCGGCGAGGTATATATATTTATATAAGCAGGAATCTGGTGATCATCACATGTTTTAATAAATGAGTTGAAGATATATTAACGAATCGATTTTTCTTCTTTCAGCCATCCGGATCGAGCAAATCTTCAGGAAAAAGGACGAAACGAGGCCCGAACAAAAAGTTGAAGGAGGGCGTAAAGTACAATATCGAGGCATTCAAACCTAATGGCGAACCATTAGCGCCTAAGAAGATTGCGGACAAGTTCGTTCATCAGTGCGGAGTTCTTGTGAAGGACCTACTCCCGATCTCCCTTCAAGAATGGAGAAAGCCAGCAAAGCCACGTCCAGATGTTACTTTTGTCGACGAGAATAAAAAAACAACTGCTTTGGGATACTCTCATGGAACATTTCACCCTACCAGATCATTTCACAAAAGCAGATGTGCAGAAAGTCAAGGACGGTGCTTTTAGGAAGATGGCGGTTGCATTCAAGAACTACAAGAGAACGACGTGGGAGAAGTATGTCAAGGATGGAAGGAAGACTCCAGTATTCGAGGGGATACTAGAGAATCAAAGTGCTCATTGGGACGATTTCGTGAAATTCAAGGATTCAGAATTAGCTAAGGAACGGTCGAGAATAAACAAGCAGAATGCCCCAAAAAAAGGATAAGTTCCATAAGCTGGGGCCAGGTGGCTACGCGGTGGCAATGCCTAAGTGGGATAAGTCTGAGAAAGAGATGGAGGATGCAGGTGTCACTCTGGTTACTAAGAGCTGGCCCCCCAGGTGCAGGACTTGGTTCTATGCGCATGGGGGAGTTGGACCCGAAGACAGGCAATGTTTCGACGAAGGCATGTCTGAACGGAGCTGACGATGCGATACTTGTTGCAATAGAAGAGGCTCGATCGGGGGTGTTCCATCCCAACAGAGAGAACGACGAGCTTACGCGTGCCCTGGGAAATCCTGAACACCCGGGAAGAACACGAGGCAAGGGCGCTATTCCGTGGTATGAGGGGTTTTCGGACTGGAACGCCGACTATAGAACACGTGCGAGAAAGAAGATTGCGGAGGAGAAGAAGAGGAAGATGGAGGAGGAGCAGAGGAAGCGGGACTATGAACGCCTTCAAGGCCTTGAAGCAAGTCAAGCGGAATTGGCAGTTAAATTCCAGCGGCAGCAGGAGCAGATCGACTCACTTAGCCAGCAAAGGGGGTCTCAGCAGCTGCAGCAGCTAGCGGATGATCCAGCATTGGATAGCACCGCCCCATCCATGCCGAGAAGCAGCGTGGGTTCCGCCCCGGACGACGCATTGCTGGATAGATACCCCGTGGATGACATCACGGAGAACACTAACTGCGAGCTACACTTCAAGATGAAGAACATATCCATGAAGGTGGCGGACGCCGTTGCTTTTCCAAATTCCCCTGAGGCAACCTTCCATTGCAACCCGATTCCAGCGGGCTATGCTCGTGTCTTGGTTGATGAGGTGGTGGACCCATATTCGGAGCTACAGCTTGACATTCCTGGAGGTGACGACGAGCACATATTGGGAGAGGCCATACATCATGTCATCCTATGGAGAAAGGATTGCATCATCTTTCGAAGGCCACCAACACCGCGTCACCCAACTCCCCGTCGAAGTCCGCCACTGATTCAGCAGACTCCCGCTCCTTCAAGTCCACCAACGCGTGACGCCACTCCTCCTCCTCCAAGTCCGGCGAAGTGTCAGGCCACTCCTCCTCCAAGTCCGACACAGCGTCAGGCGTCCACTCCTCCTCCAAGTCCGGCAAAGTGTCAGGCCACTCCTCCTCCAAGTCCGGCACAGCTTCAGGCCACTCCTCCTCATCCAACTCAGCCCCGTCAGCCGTCTCCGCCGCCTTAGCAATCGCAAAAGAGACACCCCGCACATATGGTGCGTAGCGGTACCAGTCGAGGTCATAGTACAGGAAGTACAAGCGGAGGCAAGCGATATAAATATGGTCCAAACCTCGATACTCCTCTTCCTGAGAGGGCTTACGACAGGACCAAGGAGCAAACCAATGCCATAGTGCGGGCAGAAGTCGACGCCCATTTTGGACCAAAACCGCCACCGCCGCCAAGGGAGAAAGTGCCTGTGGAAGTTATTGACCACTTCATTCGTATGGCTGAACCACCAGCTCCTAAGCCTGTTGACTCAGACTATGAGCGCCACATCAGGAAGTTAAATCGACAACGTCTACAGAAGGAGGCGAGCTCGAGCTCGAGCAAACAACAAGCAGCTGTCAAAAAATGCGGGAGAACCGTTGCCCAGCTGGGAGAACAGTGGGTGCAACCGATCCCCCCGCTTGTTGTGCCGCCAACAACACGTGACAGTACGCGCGGCCAATATTATTGTGGGCAAACAGTTTACGTTCCCCACGTGGGCGATGTGGTAATAACCCAACAGCGTATAACGCAGGCTGAAGAACTCAAGATCACTGTTGGACAACTCCTCGAGATCGAGGACATGCATGTGCTTACAGAGGAGGAAATAAAACGGAAATATGTCCGGGGCCAACCTTTGGTCAAGCCAGAAGATGTCAAGAAGCTCCCAACGAGAATGTATGAATTGCATCAATGGTACATGGACATGACCAAGAGATCCAATCGACAGTCCCTCATGGTGCAAGTCAACAAGGATCATTTCTACCATGAGAAACCTGGGACCGTTGAGTATTCTGAACTGTTTCAGTTATACAATCAAGACGCACTCGACAAATCTATCGTCAGTTGCTATTGTCTGTAAGTGATTTCTTTCTGTAATTTAAGTCTGAAGCTAGCTGTATTGATCCTTTTGATCAATCATTACCTGTAATTATCCTCACTATATTCTTTTCTGTGGTACTATGCAGGATGAAGATGTATGAAATGAAAAAAGGTGGACGCTATGACATTGGGTTCATTGACCCAAACACCGTTAATGAATTCACATGGAATATAAGCGACTATTATAAAAAGCAGGTAGAGGACAGCATGTTCGAGTTCTTGAAGCACCTCAAATACAATGAAGATATACTACTTTCTTACAACTTCAAGTGAGTCACACTTTCTTGTACTACAAATTCTCTGTTTTTGCCTACTAGCTAGCTAGCTACATGTTTTTGCTTACATATATATGCCCGCTTAATTAAGACATGCAAACGTGTGTGCATGCAGATTTCACTGGATCTTGTGTATCATTAAAGTTGACGAAGGAACAGTTGAAATACTGGACTCACTACTCTCAGAAAATAAAGACTATAACATCTTGTTTGGAATAGTCAACAGGTAATTTCAATCATTATTAACTATATATCTCGGCCTATTTAGTTCGCCATTTCATGATATGAACTATTTAATAACCCCTTTATTCATTTTCTTTGTCGGTGGGCAGGGCTTGGGCAAGGTTCATCAGCGTCACGGAAGGCGAATGGAAACGACAGCTGAGATGGCTTCGACCCAGGGTAAGTAATTAAGTAGTGTGGCAGCTAGCTGCCATCTTTTTAATATTATCATGCTTGATTAATTATTATCTGATCAAATTAAATTCCATTCTCGTAAAGGCCATAAAGCAGACGCAGGGGACTGATCTGTGTGCATACTGCGTTTGCGAGAACATTCGCATGATGGCGTCCGAAAGGAGCAGATCTCAAAGACAGGAATGGGTACGCTTGTCAGAACACTATTCACAATTTATGCACCATTATCGATATCTAGTCACACAACTAATACACATGCATATTGATCTCCTTCTTAACAATTCACAGAGGTGCGGGACAAGCTCCTAGATACGGAGCGCGTAGAAGCACTTCAAGAGGAAATGGCGGGATTTTTGCTCGACCAGGTCATAAATCCGAAGGGAGAATACTATTACCCGCTACCGCCCCCATCGACCAAGTCATGAACCACTTCCAATTTGTCATCGTGCTCCGAAGGCACCAATTAGGCTAATGCAAACTGGCTCCGAAGGCAACATGCATATGGACGAGAAATTGTATATAGCTATATACATGCATGTGTGTATGTGTGAATTAATATGGTGTGGTTTGTGTGAGACATTGGTTCTACTAGCTACCATATATATGCATAACGTGTACAATGTGTAGTATCGTAAAATACCAGCAAACGAAAAAGAATTAAAATGCAAAACACAAAATTAAATGAAAAAGAAATCATAAAACCAAAAACCCCCAAACATTTTAGTACCGGTTGGTGTTACCAACCGGTACTAAAGGGCTCCCGGCCCCCGGAGCTGGCTCGTGCCACGTGGTTGCCCTTTAGCACCGGTTCGTGCTGGACCGGTGCTAAAGGGGGGGGGGGCCTTTAGTGCCGGTTATGGAACCGGCACTAAAGGGCCTTACGAACCGGTGCTATTGCCCGGTTCTGCACTAGTGCCTGCACGTCCTGGTATCCTTTTATCTCGGGTTTTTGCAGGCATGGCAACGCTATAAAAATGGTATGGATAATATCTGGTACGATTGTGACAAGATTGCTTTCCGTTGCGACTACTGGTGCTGGTAGCCACTATTAATCTTTTTTAATCCACTTTTAATGATTTTGTTTCACTCTTTTTTCAGAAATTATTTTGATCTGTTTCCGAAAATGTTTCCTCGTATCTTGCAAAGTTGCGATCTGGTCGGCATGATCACAACAAATTCTGCTTCTTCTCAGAACAGCTTTGGCAAACTAAGATCCGTTGGACAAATAAATTTGCCTTTTTGTTGAAGCCTTTTGTGTGTGTGATTTAAGCAGTGTTTTAAATAGCAGCAGACCTCCAAATCAGCTATAGCGGAGATTTAGCAGAATATAGCAGACTATTTATACATGAGACTATTTAGCGGCACCCTGCTGAAAAGGCTATAGCGGGCTATAGCCGGCTATTTAAAACTATGGATTTAAGTACCCCCTCCATTCTCTTATACAAGGTCACTATGAAAAATATATTTTACATCTATACAAGGCCACTAACAGTAATCGATGCAAAAATTAATGATGTTTTCTCGTATGTGCAACATGTTTAATACTTGCATGCATGTAGTCATAATGATACTGTGAAACTTTCTTCTCATTTCTTCTTTGCATGCATGCAGACGTATTAATGAACCCGGTTAACGAAAAAAAGTTGGCTTGCAAAGCAGTCATTAAATTTTATCTTGGCACCTGTAATTTGAGTTTGTGGCTTTGTATAAAGGAATGGAGAGAGTATCACTTTTGTGGCAAACGAAACTATTTTCCGTGACTGATAGATTTTTTTTGAATTGTTATGTGATGATACTTTTTGTTTAGCAAAATTCTTTAGAATTAACATAATAGGATCTTTGATCTCTTAATTAGAAATAAATCTTTAGAGGAATATTAGCAACTAACCATAATTGAGGGGACCAATAAAGGATAGCCATGTGGAGTTTTGTCAGGGAAGATGAGCAGGGTAAGAAAATGCTCCCCTTTTTCTCTTGGTTATTTACCACTCGAGATCAAAGCTCCAACTACTTTTACATTGCATTAAATTACTGTGGCCCATCTATTATCATAGTCAAACGGATGAGATTACCATTGAATAAACCATGTAGTACTTTTTCATTGGGACACAAAATCAGGAAAAAGGATACAACAGTATTAGACAATAACCTTCCGAATGTCTAGAATGATTGTGATATTCCAGAAACCACCATTAACTTATTTGCATGCTTTAGTGATCTATAACAAGATATTTATGGGTAACTAGGCATAAAGGAACACACAACAACAACATAACTATACACTATATAATCCATGCAACTATATATGAAGATAATTCAATGATTACGTTGACATTCAACTATATAATCTATGAAGAGTAAACGTCTACAAATGAAAATAAAAACTAACATGATTTTTTTACATATACATTTTATATTTAGCACAACATAATTAAGTATTCAATGATGCACATCAAAATATATGATATTTAACGACATTTTTATATGATAATTAACTATTCTACTTAAATAATAAAAATATGTTAATATTAAAAATGTAGTGAAAAAGATGTAATAAAAAATATAAAAGTTTAGTACAAATTATATGTATGTAACTCAGAGGGCTCATATGTAATGGTATACTATTAGAACTAGTGCCTAATTAAACAATATTGCATCATATATCATTAACGTATGTATTTTGCACAATCAAATTTTGGGTGTATAGGATACGAAACATGAGAATTGACAGAAATTCTATTTACACAAGTGAGTCAGTTGGATATAACCACATTATTTAATGAAATGACACGTAAAAATAGTTTATTCAAGATAACTTGATATATGTTCTTTTTAATATAATTGCCTAATTGATTAGATACTCACATGTCGAGGCTAGCAAATATTATGTTTTTCTTAATCGTAAATGATTATTTCCCTTGTATAAGCTCAATTTACGAAAAACAATAAAAACTAAAATACTTCAAATGCTTGACACTTGACATAACCTTCAAATTAGTTGGGTAAGGAAATACAATTACTAAAGAAAAAATACACCTTATTCAAGTGATATAAAAAACTAAGGAACAATATGACAAATAAGTAGGAATTAAACGAACAAGCTTAACAGATTAAGAATTTAAAGAACAACATAGTTTCCAAAGATATTTTGTTGAACAACATATAAGAGATGCGCTTGAACAACATAGTTTCCAAAGAATTTAAAGAACCACATATTTCAATATGTGGAATATTCAAATTTGGACATAGTAGAATATATGGACAACGTCAACACATCTCTGATAAAGGGTAACGGATCTCCAAATGATACATCGTCTAATGTAAAAGTGCTAATTACGTGTAATTATGTGCGTACAACTGGACAAATGTACTTACATGTTTAAAAAATCTTGGTCTCTTGGTTAGAAGGGGGGACTGTAACAGGGTTGGGTCAATCTCATCACCATTTTTGTGGCAAACTATAATACAAATTATAATAATTATTTTTTAATGGATGAGCATTAGCCTTGTACAAAAACTCATAATCATAGGAAAGCATTTTGTTCGCAACTAGTGGTAGCCAGCAACTATAATCTTTTACTTTTGATGAATTAAAAGCTTAGGTTCAGCCGGCGGAAAACTCAAACGCATCATCCGCCTCCTGTGAACAACATGTTTCCCATGTGGGATCCATGAATCTCTCCCTTCCCAACCTTATCCCTTCACGATCTCTCCCATCCGCTCGTTTTCTTCTCTACATTTTGCAAATGTGTGAGCCATTGATGAGTGCCGCGTCTAACAAAATATTTCTGCAACTGGCCCTTTGTGGCAAAAAATTCTGCAACACAACCCCCTTGCAAAAAGGTGAAGAAGAATAAAATTGCAAGAAGACCTCTATTACAAAAAATAATAATAATCTGCAACATGACCTTTGTTGCAAAAAAAATTGCGACACGATCTTTGTTGCAAAAAGGCAACGGAGAAAAAAACTGCAAAAAGACATTTGTTGCAAAAAAATCCGGAACACCACCCGTGTTGCAGAGGGCCTTTTGCAACACCGCTCTTGTTGCTAAGGGTGGTTGTTCATGTGGATAGATCGGATGACCATTAGCGTGTCCATCCAATGGCTGGAGAGGTAGTGGATCTTTTCTTATTATCCACCGGCCGACGTCTAGCGCTCCCCACTATCCCATTTTGTTTGGCCTTCCTTTCCAAAACTTATTTTGATATGTTTCCCAAAAAATTTCCACGAATCTACATGATCAAAACGCTATAGCAAGTATCTCGCGATCCGCTCGGCACAATCCCAACAAATTCTTCATCTTCTTCTAAGAACAATTTTGGTAAAGTAAGATCCGTAGGACAAATAAATCTACCAAATTAATTGCAATTTGCCTTTTGTTGAAGCATTATGTGTGTGATTTAAGTATGCAGCGGTGCATGATAAAGAATTAAAGATGTTTGGTCTTGATCTTTTTAAAAAGGTTTGGTCTAGATTTTTCTTTGGAAATTCCCCTCTGATATAGCCTTGAACTCTTCAATCCCTACGTTCAATGTAAAAATAAAAGAGTTAAATACACCGCGGATGCCTTAACTTGTCTGTTGCGGTCAGTTTAGTGCCTAAACTTGTAAAATACACAAAAACGATGCTATAACTTGCCGCACGGTGCATATATGGTGCCTCCGCCCGTATGCCACCGTATTTGATGTCCACGTGGAGTGATAGCTGGTGGCAGATCCACATGTCAGTGGGTGTGAGCGATGCCTACGCTGGGTGAAATGTGTACGATTGTTTTTCCAGATAAGCCCTTGCTCTATGTATGCTAATAACAGGAAAAAATAAACTGCGTCTTTGAATTGTTCCGACCTGAGACATCCACGTTAAATAGTTTTTTTTAGACAAATCCACGTTAAATAGCTAGTACACACGCTAGAAACTAAAACTAATAGTACTTTGTGTACAGCTGTTAGCTCGAGAGTCTATCTATCGCTCTGCAATTTCTATTATGTTTTGAAGTTACTGTTTGGTTTTTATGATATAAAATATTCTAATATTAAAATACAATAATTATCGACATGCGATTATTGTCTATTTAAATTTTTATTATTTGTAGTTCAAAGATTTAACCATGAACTTTTTCCAAAATTTATGTTGATTTAAACAGTTCAATGTATATTATAAAATATTACAAATCTGTTTTGCATCTTCATTCAGGACCACAAGCACGCAGAATTATTTCGTATCTTTGTTGTATTTTTAGAATACATAATTATTAAAAATCAACAACGTTGTATTCTGAAAATTGTTCAACATGTATTAAAAATCATTGTGTAGAAACAACAAATTCTATAAATGTGTTAACACATGTTAGACGTGTTAGTAGAGATGTAAGAGTAATCTTACACTAATTTTTAATACACATTGAACATTTTATGAAATAGATGTTATAATTTTTTGAATGCATGACAAACATTTTTTAAAACACATCTACAATTTCTTAATGCACTAACACCTTTTTAAGTTCATGGCAGGTAATATGTTGAATAGTTCCTTTTTTTCAAACGTGAGAATTTCTTAATATTTTTTCAATTTCCCACGAATCAACTTTTTCTTTTTTATTTCTCTTTATTATTTCGCCCGGTTTCTTGATAAATAGAAGTGTATTAGGATATTGCACGGTCAACTATTCTAGGCGTAGTGATTAGCACATGTGTTCGAATCCTGTCGGGTGCTTTTTTTTTGTTATTACTATTTTATCCTATGTGCTGACGTGCGAGACCTAGATTTGACAGGTGGGATCAATGTAGTTTGACGTATTTAAATAAAATGTTAGGAGCTTTTGCAAAAATTATATAAAGTACAAGGAGTATTCTGTAAAACAACCAGCACACTCCTCGCACTCCCATTGACGTGTGGGCCGATGCCACGTTGGCATGCCATGTGGGTAGTGCATATGCCCGGATACGGATGGAGGCACCGTATTTGAACGCTCGGACAAGTTACGGCACCGGTTTCATGTATTTTACAAGTTTAGGCACCAAAGTGACCGCACTGAACAAGTTGAGGCACCCGTGATGTATTTGACTCAAAATAAAACTCTTTAATCCCTTTGTGTAGTTGAGATGTCATCGTCGTGACATCATCTATCCCTCTGCTGTTCGCCACAAAATTTGGAATTCCGCAGCAGGCCAGGTTCACCGATCTAGCCGGACATGGCACCGACGTCATCTAGCTGCCCGCCGATCAAAAGGGGTCGTCGTCGCCGCCGGGCGAAGCGCGCCAGCATCGTTGCCTCCACCGCCCACTTTGACTGGTAAGATCGCGATCGCCCGCCTCCCATTGGTCATCTGTAGATCTTGTGCCTAACTCAGGCTTACGTGCCCTACGCAGGAGGGACTGGGCGAGCCCATCGTGCGGGCCCGCCGTGCTGATCGCCGAGCGCGCGCTCTCCGCCGATCTCGCCGACTACATACGCATTCGCGCGGTGTGCAGCGCATGGCGCCGGTGCACCGAGGACCCCCACGTCGATGTGCGCGGTGGCGGCCTAGACAGAAGGTTCCACCCTCGACGGTGGATGATGCTCGATGACAGTTTGGGCGGCGTCCGCCCCCGCCACAGCCGCTTCCTGAACGTCTCTACCGGGAAGTGCATCCGGATGGAGCTCCCGGAGCTGCAGGGCCATGTTGTGCTCGCGCCCACGCCTGAGGGTCTCCTCCTCCTGCTCAAAGATGACGAGACCCACGTCGTCTGCCTGCTGAACCCGCTCACCAGCGCCCGCACCGACCTCCCGCCGGCGACCGCGCTGCTCTCCGGCTACAAGCCGGACCATTTCTTCCCGAGATAACCATTTGTACGTAAAAAGGAGCATACTCAAAATACGATATATACTACCAAAAAAATAATATATATAATACTTAAACATTCTTATATACTACATACTACGCGTATATACTCTCCGATTTGATAGATACTACATACAACATACAAAACTCAAGTGGTGGTAACTACCACACACACACACACACACACACACACACACACACACACACACACACACACACACACACACACACACACACACACAGATATATATATATATATATATATATATATATATATATATATATATATATATATATATATATATATAGTGTTACTATTCATCACCCAGGGTGCAGAATAAATTATTCTTCATCCGAGGTAATCTTACGATCATTTCATAAATAAATTACATTTGAAATACAAATTTTTACATTCATATTGATTTACTGCATAAAATTTGCCATAACAAAAAGAAATATTGGTCAAAAATTGTGTTTTATGTACATTTTACACTATGTTTTTACATTTGGAATTTTACGTAACATAAAATATTTTTTATGGTGATTATAGGTTTTATTACGTTCTTTTTTTATGTCTAAAATAAGACAAAATTTACAACACGTAAAATTACGTAAGCAGGACGTAGCCTCCCGCGATGCTGGCCAGCCCATCTTTGTCTCCCCCCGACGCGAGGCTACACCTCGTCTACTGCAAACAAGATGTCATACGAAACGCCAGCGACAATGGGACTGCCCAGCATACGAGAGGACAACAAGCCTTAAGCGCTCTTTTTTCTTCCCTTTTTTCTTATGCTTACTTTCATTTTTCCTTCCCTCTTTTAACTTCTTTTATATTTCAAAAATGTTAAACGTCTATAAAAACTATTTCTAATGTAAAGAAAAAATGTATAACATGTAAAAAAAAGGTGTTTTTTCCTTTTATTTTTGTCAAGTTCATCTTTATTTTATATTTTAGTTATAATTGTTTTTTATTTTATTTTCCATTTTTGTTATCACATTTTAAATTTGTGAAAAACATTCGAAATTGTGAACATTTTTATAAAAACATTTTTCATGAATTTGTGAACTCTTTAAATTTATTACAAAAAATTAAATCATGAAAAAACTTCAAATTAGCGAAAAGTTTACAATTTTGCAAATTAGTTTCTGAAATCATGAATAGTTTTCTTTTACAAATTTGCGAACATTTCTTGAATTTTGAGAACATTTTCTGAAATTCAGGAACTTTTTTTAAAAAGCATGAACATTATTTAAAGTTTGGAAGATTTATTGAATCAATGAAATTTTATTATTTATTTTTTGTGAACAAAATTTGAAATTCTTCGGCTTTTCGGTTTTCCACTAGCCTTTCTTCACTCTGAAATTCTTTGAACTTTTCAAATGTTTCAGACTTATGTTTCATTAAGTAGATATACCCATATCTGCTTAAGTCATCTATGAAGGTGAGAAAATAATGATATCCGCCACGAGCCTCAACATTCATCGGACCACATATATCTGTATGTATGATTTCCAACAAATCTGTTGCTCTCTCCATAGTACCGGAGAACGGTGTTTTAGTCATCTTGCCCATGAGGCACGGTTCGCAAGTACCAAGTGATTCATAATCAAGTGGTTCCAAAAGTCCATCAGTATGGAGTTTCTTCATGCGCTTTATACCGATATGACCTAAACGGCAGTGCCACAAATAAGTTGCACTATCATTATCAACTCTGCATCTTTTGGCTTCAACATTATGAATATGTGTGTCACTACTATCGAGATTCAATAAGAATAGACCACTCTTCAAGGGTGCATGATCATATCGTATTTTGAGTATGCTCCGCCTCGCTGGGTTATCTCGGGAAGAAATGGTCCGGCTTGTTGCCGGAGAGTTGCGCGGTCGCCGGCGGGAGGTCGGTGCGGGCGCCGGTGAGCGGGTTCAGCAGGCAGACGGCGTGGGTCTCGTCATCTTTGAGCAGGAGGAGTAGGAGGCCCTCAGGCGTGAGCGTGAGCACAACATGGCCCTGCAGCTCCGGGAGCTCCATCCGGGCGCACTTCCCGGTGGAGACGTTCAGGAAACGGCTGTGGCGGGGGCGGACGCCGCCGACGCTGTCATCGAGCATGATCCATTGTCGAGGATGGAACCTTCTGTCTAGGGCACCGCCGCGCGCGTCGGCGTGGGGGTCCTCAGTGCACCGGCGCCACGCGCTGCACATCGCGCGGACGCGTATGTAATCGGCGAGATCGGCGGAGAGCGTGCGCTCGGCGATCAGCACGGCCGGCCCGCACGACGGGATCGCCCAGTCCCTCCTGCGTAGGGCACGTACGCCTGAGTTAGGCACAAGATCTACAGATGACCAACGGGAGGCGGGCGATCGCGATCTTACCAGTCAAAATGGGCGGTGGAGGCAACGATGCTGGCGCGCTTCGCCCGGCGGCGACGATGACCCCTTTTGATCGGCGGGCAGCTAGATGACGTCGGTGCCATGTCCGGCTAGATCGGTGAACCTGGCCTGCTGCGGAATTCCAAATTTTGTGGCGAACAGCAGAGGGATAGCTGATGTCACGACGATGACATCTCAACTACGCAAAGGGATTAAAGAGTTTTATTTTTACACTCGAACGTAGGGATTGAAGAGTTCAGGGCTATATCAGAGGGGAATTTCCAACAATCTAGACCAAACCTTTTAAAAAAGATCAAGACCAAACATCTTTAATTCTTTATCATGCACCGCTGCGACCCATACTTAAGTCACACATATAAAGCTTCAACAAAAGGCAAATTGCAATTAATTTGGTAGATTTATTTGTCCTACGGATCTTAGTTTACCAAAACTGTTCTTAGAAGAAGATGAAGAATTTGTTGGCATTGTGCCGAGCGGATCGCAAGATACTTGCTATAGCGTTTTGATCGTGCAGATTCGTGGAAACATTTTGGGAAACAGATCAAAATAAGTTTGAAAAGGAAGGGGAAACAAAATTGGATAATGAGAAGCGCTATGCGTGGGCCGGTGGTTAATAAGAAAAATCCACCGCCTCTCCGGCCATTGGATGGACACGCTAATGGCCATCCGATCTATCCACATGAACAACCACCCTTAGCAAATGTTGCAAAAGGCCCTCTGCAACAAGGGTGGTGTTGCGGAATTTTTTTCAACAAATGTCTTGTTGCAATTTTTTTCTCCGTCACCTTTTTGCAACAGAGATCGTGTTGCAATTTTTTTTGCAACAAAGGTCATGTTGCAGAATTTTTTTGTAATAGAGGTCTTCTTGCAATTTTATTCTTCTTCACCTTTTTGCAACGGGGGCCGTGTTGCAGAATTTTTTGCAACAAAGGGCCAGTTGCAGAAATATTTTCTTAGACGCGGCACTCATCAATGGTTCACACGTTTGCAAAATATAGAGAAGAAAACAAGTGGATGGGAGAGATCATGAAGGGATAAGGTTGGGAAGGGAGAGACTGATGGATCCCACATGGGGCACGTGTTGTTCACAGGAGGCGGATGATGTGTTTGAGTTTTTCGCCGGCTAAACCTAAGCTTTTAATAATCAATAGTAAAAGATTATAGTGGCTGGCTACCACTAGTCGCCAACAAAATGCTTTCCTATGATTACGAGTTTTTGTGCAAGGCTAATGCTCATCCATTAATTAATTTTTTAATTATAATTTGTATTATAGTTTGCCACAAGAATGTTGATGAGATTGACACAACCTTGTTACAGTCCCCCCTTCTAGCCAAGCGACCAAGATTTTTTAAACATGGAAGTACATTTGTCCAGCTGTACGCACATAATTACACGTAATTAGCAGTTTTACATTAGACAATGTAGCATTTGGAGATCCGTTACCCTTTATCAGATATGTGTTGATGTTGTCCATATATTCTACTATGTCCAAATTTGAATATTACACATATTCAAATATGTGGTTCAAGCGCATCTAATAAAAAATAGATATATGTTCTTTAAATTCTTAATCTGTTAAGATTGTTTGTTTAATTTCTACTTATTTGTCGTATTGTTCCTTAGTTTCTTATCTCACTTGAATAAGGTGTGTTATTTATTTAGCAATTGGATTTCCTTACCCAACTAATTTGAAGGATATGTCAAGTGGTAAGCATTTTAAGTATTTTAATTTCTTATTGTTTTTAGTAAATTAAGCTTATATAAGGGAAATAATCATCTACGATTAACAAAAACATCACATAATAATGCTACGTGCTTTTGTGGCCACCGATGTACCTGTAGATGCACTCAAGAATACTATGCACTCAAGAATACTATGTGGCTGCACAAGCTGTTTGTGTGCGTCGTGTTTGGACTTCCGGGCGCCGACCCAGACATTGAATAAATCGCCGGTAATGAACGGATACAATCCGGCTGGCACGGACAGTGTGCGGTGCATGCCTATGAACAGCTTGCGGCCGCCGAAGCCCCCATTGACGCTTGTCGTCGTCCCCGCGTCCAGATCAACCCGGTACACCTCATCGGTTATGGTGTAGGCATTGATCCTGATAATGGCTAGGCGGGGTATTCGCTGCACCACCAGCAGCTCCCCGCCATTGTCGACCAGGTGCAAGGTGTCCAGAGCACTATCAGTGGGCCGCGGTCCCATGATCGTGGCGGCCTTGGTTAGCCGCGGCGGGTGGTTGTCCGGTGAGGTCTCCACCACCATGATGGTCTTATGCACGACGCAGTACACACGGCCTGCGAACGACAGGATCGGGCCACGGATCCCGTCTTGTTTGCAGCGCAGCCTCGTCCAGTGGTCATCGCCGAGCGTCACGACGGCCAGCTGCTGGTGCTCCCCGAAGTTGACCACGACCGTCGAGTCGTGCGCGATCCCCACGCCGTACACCTCGAGCGCCTCCTCCTTGGCGCTTGATCTTGTGAACAAACTGTCCGGCTTGTAGCCGGAGAGCAGCGCGGTCACCGGCGGGAGGTTGGTGCGGGAGCCGGTGAGCGGGTTCAGCAGGCAGACGGAGTGGGTCTCGTCATCGTTCAGCAGGAGGAGGAGGCCCTCGGGTGCAGGGGCGGAGCCAGGATTTGGATATAGAGGGGGCGAAGAAGCAAGGATCAAGTCTCACACCCACAAACTTACATTTTTGAATAACATCACATGTATAATTTGTCTTAGTTATACAAGTCGCAACAATAAATGTTGTGTATTCGCAAAAAAAAAAAGTTGTCAGACTGTTTGTTTAAATTTAGATATGCACACATTTATCTATAAGATTATAAGAGTTGCTCCCTCAGTCCCATATTAAGTGTGGAGAGAGTATAATCTGCATTATTCTTAATTTCTCTCTAGGTTAAACTAGATAATATTGTATAGCTAAATGGAAGAACATATAAATTAGATCTATATCTCATCTCAGTAGATGTAGTAATTAACTATTCTTATGAATGAAGTTATTTAAAATTGGTGCATCAAAGAGTAGATTAGCTGTATGTATGTACCTTAAGAAACAATAGCCAGAGTTCGCTTAACGGCGCCATCTGCGTGCGGAACGCCGGCGACGGCAAAAAGAGGCCGCCGTTGCAGGACTACTAAGTGGACAGATTGGAATACATAAACGCTCACAGCAGGTCTCCAATCTCTTGGCCTCCCTCCGTGTGCTCGTATGTGTGATTGTGGACGGCGGAGAGGCGAACGGCGGCAAGTGGCCACGGAAAGCGCACTAGACCTAGACTCCCATATAGCAGCCAGACGCAGATACACGGTCGATCTGATCGGATGCCGATCTGATGATTCTGATTGATGGCAGGGCAAAACAAACGGCACAGGGCAAAGCCACGATGTCACATGGGCTGGGCTTTTAGTTCTGTGCGTTGTTGATCAAGCCTGCGCTAATTAAGTTAATTATTACTTCCGGCCATTAGCACAGCAACACTACGTACGTAGATAGTAGCGCACTGCTAGCTGAAAGTTGTTGGGGGGTGCGATCGGTTGGGGGGTGTCTAGCCCCTGCTCGCACCCCCCTGTCTCCGCCCCTGCTCGGGTGTGGGCGCGAGCACGACGCGGCCGTCCAGCTCCGGGAGCTCAGTCCGGACGCACTCCCCGGTGGAGACGTTCAGGAAGCGGCTGTGGCGGGGGCGGACGCCGCCGACGTTGTCTTCGAGCATGATCCATCCTCGAGGGTGGAATCTGCTGTCCAGGGCGCCGCCGCGCGCGTCGGCACGGGGATCCTCGGTGCACCGCCGCCACGCGCTGCACACTGCGCGGAGGCGTATGTAGTCGGCGAGGTTAGCGGAGAGCACGCGCTCGGCGATCAGCCCGGCCGGCCCGCACGACAGGCTCGCCCAGTCCCTCCTGCGGAGGGCACGTACTTCTGAGTTAGAGGTACAGATGAGCAACTGGAGGCGGATCGCGATCTTACCAGTCAGAGTCGGCGGTGGAGGCAACGACGCGGGAACGCTTTGCCCGGCGGCGACGCCGACGCCTTTTGGCCGGCGGGATGCTAGATGACGTCGGTGCCATGTCCGGCTAGATCGGTGAACCTGGCCTGCTGCGGAATTGTGATCGAGAATCTCAACCCGCGAGTTTTGTGGCCAACAACAGCGAGATAGATGATGTCACGACGATGGCATCTGACCTACGCAAAGGGATTGAAGAGTTTTTTTTTTACACTCAAACAAAGAGATTGAAGAGTTCAGGGCTCTATATCGAAGGGGAAATTCAAAAAATCTAGACCAAACCTTCTAAAAAATTCGAGACCAAACATCTTTATAATGCACGGCTGCTTTGAGATTCGTGGTAATTTCTTTAGTTTCGGGCAAAATTTGTCATGTTAGTGTTACGTAATGCTTTATTGTCTTCTTCCCAAAGCTTATCATAAGGTTGACTTGTTGCCTAGTACGTCGGAGGACTCACAGACTATTGTGTGGGAGTCCGCCCCTCCTATTTTCTCGCTTGATACTTTGTCAAACAATGTAGCCCTGTTTACACATGAAATATAAACCGCGATGATGGCATTTCCCTAAAAAAAGGTGTATCATAATGTTTCATCGTGTGCTTGTTTCTTTCAATGAAGTTGGCATGATGTGTTTCCCTCAAAACAAATGAGTGTACTTGTTTCTAACTGAATAAACTAGTACACAACAAGACTTATTAAAACATTTTGATAAATGTTGAAACATGGAAAAAAAACCTAATGTAATTCTGAAACAAGACAAAATTTGCCAAACACATAAATACAGTAAGAATCTTAAAGCAACAATGGACGACACAATATAATACCATTCATCAACATATCTTCAACCGCCAAAAAAACGATGGGCAACGGGCACAAATGGGAGCACACATAGGTTAGCCCTAGCGTGCAACTCCAGGAGTAACAGCCACTGGCCGGCTCACAACACTGCTCACTGCAGTCGTAGCACCTGGCCGCATACAACTAAGACCTTATACAATGTAAGATGCTCCAGGAGGCGTGCGTAGAAAAATAGACTGAGTTTTTCTTAAGCATCAATGTCTATCTTTACAGAAAGGATGCTTAATTAAGCCTTTACACTATAAATAAGCATCTAAAATCTAGACTAAATAAAGAGATTGAAGAGTTCCTTTTACACTCAAACAAAGAGATTGAAGAGTTCAGGGCTCTATATCGAAGAGGAATTTCCAAAAATCTAGACCAAACCTTCTAAAAAATCGAGACCAAACATCTTTATCATGCACCACTGCTTTGAGATTCTTGGTAATTTCTTTAGTTTCAGGCAAATTTGTCCTGTTATTGTTAAGTAGTGTTTCATTGTCTTCTTCCCAAAGTGTATCATAATGTTTCATCTGTGTGCTTGTTTCTTTAAATGAAGTTGTCATCGTGTGTTTCCCCATCTATTGAGGATCAAGCTTGGTGTGTGGTGAAACCACTCATCAAGAAATATCTTCATACATGTTGAAGAAGAATCTGAGGACCATGTTTATGTTGGTACTAAAACTAAAATTGTTGCATGCATCCTTAGTTGGTGTAGAGGCTGGGAAGTGGAAATCTTTCCCATTTTCGGACCCCTCCCGACCCCATCAGCACCGCCAGCAGCGAAAGGGGGATCAGATCCCAGCGCCACCAGCCCCCACCCCACAACGAAAGATCTTGCTGCCGCTGCCATTCGCGTTGGCCACGGTGGTGGCGGCGCCCGGTGCCAAGGCGGTAAGGCAAGAGGAGGCGGCTGTGGCACCTTGGGCTGGGGGCTTCGCACTGCGGCCAGGGCGGCTCCTTCATCGTGCAGCGGCAACCGATGACCCCATGGTTGGTGCTGCTGGCGATTGTGGGCATGGCGGCAGCCGCGGATCTGGATCCCACCCAGATCCATCATCGGTTCTTCACATGGATGGTCAGCAGTGCAATGAGGGCTCCAATGAGGGGATGGAGGATATCCGCCGAAGTATCGGCGGCAGCATACGTCTTCATGGCGAAGCTCCGTGCAGTTCCAGCCAGCCGCGAGATCGGGACAACGCGGCTTCCACTGAAAACCACGCCTGATTGTGGTCTTGGTGGGCGATGGAGGCGTCTCTGAAGTCCTTTCCTTCAAGAGGCACCGTTGTTGCAGGTCACATCAACTCGACCGGGATGTTCCGGGGGAAACCCTAGATCTTGGACTACCGGATTGGACGATGACGACACCTTCGGTGTAGTTCTCCCTCCAAGGGCATTGTTTTGGAGCAAGTGATGGTTGCATGGGACAAGAGGAGGAGCGGTGTTACATCTACTGCAAGGCCGATGGCTGATCCCGGCGGCATGGCACTGCGGAGTTTTGGCGATAGGTGCGTGTGGATGGATACATGCAGGATGGTGGAGTTTTCTAGTGCCGTGGTGGCGTCGACGGCAAGCCTGGCAAGGTCGGTGCGTCAGTACCTGCTTTTGAGATGGATCGATGGAAGACGGTAACGACAGCCTTTGAGAGTGCGTCGAACCGGTGTGTGACCCAGTCCCGGCATAGTGGCTTGGTTGGGGCATCCGGTTTTAAATGTTAGGCTTTGGTGCGATGTCTGTTTGGTATTCGGCTCGGACATTCGTCACCCCTTCATCAAGGAGATAGGAGTAGCGAGAGGTGTTGCAAAGATGGTGTCTTCGGGCTTACTGATGTCTTACTTTGTAAGGTCTTTGTGAATAATTAATAAAATGGTTGCATGCATCGCCCAAATGCAGAGGCCGGGGATATATCCTTCTTTTTTAGAAAAAATAACTGTGTTTCCCTCGAAACAAATGAGTGTACTTGTTACTAAAGTATACTAAATCTGCATCAAATAATATGGACCAGAGGGAGTACTACACAACAACACACGGCGAAACATTTTGATAAACGTTGAAACATGAAAATGGTTAATGTAATTTTGATTCAAGACAAAACTTGCCAAACGTATGGATCTTAAAGCAACAATGGATGGCACAATATAATATGGTGCACCAAAATATCTTCGACCGCCTAAAAAGAAGGGCTAATGCTCGGGTGTCAACAGGCAGATGGGAGCACACATAGGTTAGCGCCGGCACGCAACTCCAGGGAGCAATAGTCACTGGGGGCTCACAACACCGCTCACTGCAGTCGTAGAACCCGCTCGCGGAGAACATTGAAGCCTTGCGGGTGCTTCGGGAGGTGCGCTTAGTAGCATAAATTGAGTTTTCTTAAGCATGAGTGCTCATCTCTAAAAAAAATGACTAATTAAGTGTCTACCCTCGACAAATAAGCACCGATGCTTAAAGAAAAACCGATTTATTTCTTCAAGCACCTCCCATAAGCATCTTGCATTGTACAAAGTCTAATGGGCCTCGCAACAATATTTCCGCCCTGGTCGCCAACTTGCAGCATTCGTGGCACCACTTGCATTAGCGCGCCGGTCCTTTGAAGAATCGGCATCGGACCTACACAAGGGTGGACTGGTGCCAGACTCGACTCGAGCCCGCCAAATGGTTGTCTTTGTTAGGAGTCCTGAAGATTGGTTCCATAGTTTCCTTCTTTGGCTCGGTTGGCGAAATCTCGAAGCAAGAAGAGTCAAGTGGTAACATGTTTGGGTCGCACATAGCTTCTGTTCAATACTTGGAGCCGTCTCGAGTAAACCTGCAGCTGGAAAGTTAACTGCAACATTGATGGACACATCATACGGGCCTAGCCTGGCGGGGACTACCGATGGTGGCGAGGGAAGGGAGGATTTGGTGGCTAGGATTTGGCTGTGTGGGGAAAGGGGACGGGGTTGTGTGCATCACAATGATGCAGAGGCTATGGTTAATCCTATATTGAAAAGAAGTATTCAAATCATCAAGGCAACGCAAGAATAAAAGATGCTTTCAGCTAAAAACATAAAGTTCAAAAGAAATCAGGCACATAAAAAAGATGGTATATCACAGCTTTTATACGAAAAAGATGAAACCTGGTGGTTTTCTGAGAAATTCGACCTCAGCTTCGTTGCCTATTTTCTCCCAAGTACTCCAATTACACAAACTTTACTTGTATAGTATATAGTAACACACGATGGACGCTTATTACACTTCAATGAACAATGCCACTGAACCATACAATACTAGTAGTAGCACTCTCTCCGTTCACTTTTATAAGACGTTTCATCAGACAACTTACATTAATTGAACTATTTTGGCTGATGTCTGAATTGTCTACAAAGTCTTATAGAAGGCATGGCCCGGCCACGGAGACGTCGCACCGGACGATCAGGCAGTCGTCTTTGAGATGCTTCTCCCTGACGGCCAGGCAGTCGTCCTTGATGAGGGCGCCTCTTGAGATCAAGGCGCGGCCGTCGTGGTTCCCCGCTTCCAGATCCTCGTGGCTGATGAACTCGTCCCAGCCCAAGGTGTCGCGGGCCTTGGAAAGCAGGTGCGCTTCACTGGTTCTGCTGTACGTGGGATTCCCGGGTCGTCCGTCCGGCAGTATACTCATCTTGACCATTGCTGTGGTGTCCCCGTCGGCGCGATAGCTGCCGTACTCGAGGAAGATGGAGAGGTGGCCCGCGTGCTTCTTGCGGGAGCCGTTTGGATAGCACAGGATACGCCAGAGCCGGTCGCCGACGACGAAACCGTTGGATCTTATCTCCTGCCCGGTGGCCATCATCTTCTTGACTTGCGTGTACCTTTCGATCCGGAAATTGTGGTGGCCGGTCGCCCACGGGACGACGGTTGAAGTGGAGAGCTGCCGCCGGCCGGCGCCGCGCACGGCGGACATGACGGCGGCGGAAGTGGAGAGTTGGCGGCCGGCGCCGCGCAGGGCCGACAAGACCGGGAGCAACGCCATTGATGAGACGACCAACGGGGCTTGCTTGCAGCACACGCAATGTGCGGCAAAAAGCAGGAGCCACGAGCTGACGAGCAGATAGATATATATGGAACAGAGATCTCAGATGTACTAGCAACGTGTTAGCTCTGGAGAATTGATACTACTATAGGCAGTCCCGATTTGCAACGCCGACACGTTAAAACAACGCAGATTTTTCATCCGTCCGTATTCTGCTTCTACGTTGCTCTAGATAGAAATCCGTATTCTTTTTTTTTTTGCGGGGGATACGGATGCGTGTCAGGGCATGGTAAGCTATCCAAAAAGAAAAGAAAAAAACAATGACAATTGGTCTATCCCAGTAACCCTAATAGAAAAGGAAACAATCGGCCGGCTGTCATTCGATCTCATGTATGGAGCCATCCGATTGTATCGATGCCCATCGTAGCCGGCGAGGTGTTGTGGTGGCGGTGGTGTGAGGATACTTGGACGGTGCTACTCAATTCCTTCGAGGTGTGGAGATGTGCGATGATCCGATGAAAATCTTGCACGGTTTTTTGCTGGGCCGGCGGCGATGGCATCCGTGGGTGTCGTTCCCCTCCCTGGAGGCATCACCGGGGTGGGGTCGACATTTCCATCGCTTGTGTGGAGTTGGTTGTTGTCTTCGGGCAAAAGCCTCGATTCGGTAGATTGGCATGACGGTGACGTCCTCGACGTCGCTTCTCTACTAGGGGCATCATGGTTCCTGGTTGCTTTCCTCCGGTGCTCGTCGTGGTCCCATTTTGATCCTCGGCGGCACTATGTGCGGCCGACGCCGGTGTGTCAAAGATGATTTCTTCCTCGAAGCGGATCAGGTCCTGCCATTCACTTGCCATCTCCTCTTAGGCATTCAGTGTGGATGGTGCGTTGACAAGCGAGGTTTAGTGGGAGCTGGAGATCTTCGGAGATGCTCGGCGTTGGTCGAGACACGGTGTTGTTTACAGTTGGGGCAGGCGATTTTACGTTGTAGTATTGTTTTGCCGTTGGTGGTTGTATTTGGTCTTACATGGGTGTGGTCTTGTGCAACGCTGGTTGTTCGCAATGAGTAGCCATGTTTTTTGTATTTACTAGCAAAAGGGCCCGTGCGTTGCAACGGGAGCAAAGAATACGACACGCTCTTAATTTACAAAAAAATGGTGTATAATCTAAGTATTTGTGGCTACGGTCCAAACAAAGATGGTCTTTGCTTACAAAAGCACAAGTTCAAGATTCCACATGTGTTTTATTTAAACATGGCTTGCATGTAAATTTAATACGTACAAAGAAACGGGCAAGTGATCTTCAATTTCGTCTTCAATCCTGATTTTGTTGAGATGTTCATCCACTGTTGATTAAGATTGCATCCTAGATAGTATTTTTTTAATGATTGACGGCTAAAATTACATCATAATCAAATTCTATATGTTTTTCTAATCAAATTCGATATATAACATGCTTAATTTGGAGTTACGGTTTAGAAGATATAAGTATTTTAAAAAACATTTAATATTGATATGTACTGCGGGTTTAATGTCAGAAATTTTAGGGGGTTTTCTATAAATTAGCATGACGGACTAAGAATACCTATTTCTTTTATTAGTAGGTACAGATATAGATATTTCTGCCTTCTATGAAGATATGGTACGTCTAGACGTACTTGGAAAAAGAAAAAAAAGTAGTGATTAAACTGTATTGTATTGTAAATTTAAAATACATGAGTAGAAGAATCGGCGAGTTTTGTGGCCGCCGATGTACCTGTAGATGCACTCAAGAATACTATGCCCAGCAGCTTGTTGGCTCCCCGTTGCCAGTCATCAAGTGTGACAACTGCCCGCGACAGATGGTGCCGAGTTTCGACCACGCCACAACATTCCGGATGGGTGTTCTTCAAGTGCAAAAAAATATGGGTTGAGTGCTTGTTTGTCGGGTTGCTCACCAGATTCATCGCAATTTGTAGTTTGTTGTTTGCTCAAAACTGTGTAGGATGGATGCAAAATGGTATTGGAAAGAAGAGTAGATTGATCTACTAATAGAGAGAAATTTGATAGGTGTTTGTGCACTCCTTGTTAGAGTAGAGAATAGAGATGAGATTAGAGGCGACCAAATGTCAAAATATGCTTTGGTCGTCATAGTTCAGAGCTACCATTCTGATTAGTGATCTTTAGATATCAACTATATGTTTATATTTTCATGCGAGGGCCTTAGAAGCATTTTTGGCTCATGCTTTCGCTATCATATATATTTTTCTAAATATTCTAGACCTCCAGTTCGGTTCATGATTTTGCATTTCCTTCGTTATAACTTTTGCAAACAGGTTAATTTTACAAAGAAGAACCATAAGTCTAAGAAATATGGAGGGATGGTCACATGGAAGATGAGCTTTAAGTATATATATCTTACCAAACTAACAGTAAATATGAGTAGCTCTTTTTGTCCAAAAATGTATAATTAGCTCGACGTTTCTGCAGGCATATTGATAGAAAAAATACCATAGTTTTTGCTATTACATTGAGTTTTGCATCGCTAAATTCAGGTATTTGCTAGAGATGCTCTACATCTTCATAAGTTATGGATATTTATTTAGCTGATGCACTGTCGATGGCACATTGTGCTTCATAAAACCAGGTTGCGAGTGCAACATAATGCACAATTCATCAGCTTGGATCCTAACCTACATATTGTTACCACTTCTTCTGAGCTCTGATTATTGTTTCCTCTTACCTTTGTGTTGTCTTGCTTCACCCATGAGCATATATATCGTACCTTAGTTTGACCATGGAGCCACTCGAAGTCTGATTGTATCTCATGATTCTTGAATTTGACGTCCTATTATGCACACTAAAATTATTGGTTTCTTTCTTACAAATGAGATTTTTGTGTGTTTATATATTACTTATTAATTTGCCATTTTGACTTTATTCGGAATATCTGTAAGGTTGTTTTCAAGAAGATTACAAACGTCACACTGACTAATGCTATCATTACGATCAAAGATAAATTAATGTTACAACCAATTTTAATGTTTGTAAGGTTCGGTAGGTGGCAAATTTAGATCACTCTTTATTATCTGATGATACTTTTTCAAAACATTTGATGACTCGACATCTAAAGTCACACTGTTGCGGTGTTTTAAATTAGGTCTCTAATTGCCAGCCCAACCATCCACTTTTTTAGGTTCAGTAAGCCCTAATGGTTTTTGATCCATAAAATGGATAGATGAGTTTTTGAGTCCTAAGAAATCTGTATGTATACTCAGGTTTAGTTGTGTCTTTCCGAAATGTATGTTCTGCAAAGGTACCATATCTGCAAATAATCAGTTCTTTGTTCTGCAAGTGGCAATTTTTCCTTATATGGGTTTTGTGTTGCTTCATCTTTCCAAGCTACAGTCATTTGATGTACTTATAGAAGATTATTTTTACGTTGTTTGATACAGTACTGTGTCATATAAATCCATAATTAGGCATCTATGTAAAGTCATGAGCTCATTGCTGGAATATTTTCTTGAGCTTTTTGTTTTCTGAATCCTATATATAAGCTGCATGAATGTTGCGATGTTGAATTAGAATGGATTATTATGATGTAAAAACGGTATGCATCTTATTTAAAAGAATAGGGCATATACCACTACATTTTTCCTTTCTAATTGCATGCCTCTACGAATTATGATTAGTACAAATATTATGAATTAAAACCAGAAAATAATCTAGCCGTGCGAATGCACAGTTTGTCGACTAGTATCTTTAATTGGTTATTATACGCTAAAGAATAGTGAAGTCAAAGGCAGCTCGACATCGAGGCCGCCAATGTCTCGGCCAGGCAGCGGCAGCTCGACATCAAGGCCACCAATGCCGCAACCAAAGCAAAGGAGGTGGCACTTGCGATCATGAGCGTGGACATGACCAAGATGAGTGAGAAGACAAGGAGTTGGTTCGAGGCCAGGCAGAAGGAGATGTTCGACGACGACGGCCTGAACTAGGTCCTCTGACCGGCCGTTCTTTTTGGAGGCTGGCATAGGTGCCGCCCGCCTGCATATACAGACGTTGATCATTGAGACAATGTCATTTAATGGACGATGACACATCATCCTGATGTTTTAAACTTGCTAGTTTATGCTTCTGTTTTGTTGTATATCTTCAGATTGTTTCCTAATGATTATATGTAATGATGAACACTTGTTTCAGGAGACCAAGTTCTTTTATCCGTTCCATCCTGCTAGGCTAGAAGCGTTGGGGCAACGCCAACGCGCCAACCCATTTGGTCCACGCGTGTTTGTTTGGATCAAAACGGACGAAAACACTAGCTCAACGCCGCGGACGCAAACCCAAAATCACTTCTGCTTGCCGTCCGTGGGCGTAGCTGCGGGACCTGGAAGTATGGCCGCATTCCTTCCTCTTGCTGTCGATCTGCACAGAGCATCAGGAGAGCCCAAATGATACTGCAAAGCAAGAACACTAGAAAAAGGGAAACATAAGCGACATCCCTAATGCCACGCCTTGTTCCAGTGTACAGTGCAGCTTCAACCTCTCCTACGTTCCTGATTTTGAGCTAATGAATATTTTATTTCATCTCGTTTTCCTAATTGTATGCAACGAGACGCAGTGTTTGGAATCTTCCAATGAAAAATTAACATCCTGGAACAGTTTAATACAGAAAAGATCACAGTAAAAAGCACCTTTTTTCGCGTATAGCCACCCGAGGGACGGATGCAGGGGGGACGAGGGGGGGCTAGACCCCCCCCCCCCAACGATGTTGTTTTCGCGTAATAGCGATGAGGTTTTTCGCTAATCACCCGTATGCTTGAGGTGTTTCGCGGAAAATCCTATTCACCGCTCGCTGCGGCAAACTGTCGAGCGATCGCACACGGGCAGCGCAGCCAGCGACAGAAATGGGCCGGCCCACACATAATGCGTCCAAACCGGTTTTGGGAACCTTCCAGAAGGTCTGGAAGGTTCCTTGAACCGGGTTTTTTCCTGTATCGTTTTTTTCTGGTTCTTTTTCGGTTTTCTATTGTTTTTTTATTTCTCTTTCTTTCGTTTCTGTTTCTTTTTCATTTTTCGTTTTTTGTTTCACTTTCTTTTTCAAGTTTATTTTTCTTTTTCAGAATATGTTCGTTGTTTTACAAAATTTTTATGATTTTCTTTTTTATTTCCTTTTCTTTTCTTCTCTTCCTTTAATAAAAATCAAAAAATTTAAATTTTGTTCGTGTTTCCAAAAAATTCAGTTATTGAAAAAATGTTCTCAAAATTCAAAATTTGTTCTCGTTACACAAATAAAATGTACTGAATTTCAACTTTTTGTTCACATATTCAAAAAATGTTCATGCTTCCAAATTTGTTCGGGATTTTTCAAAATTTCTCTCCATTTCAAAATATGTTTTCAAGATTCAAAAAATGTTCACGCTTCCTATAGGTGCTCCCGTGTTTCGCCCCCCCTGTCGGCCTGTCCATCTGTGTACCTAGCGTGAAAGAGCTCCTTGGGCCAGCCCAGCCCATATGCAGTGCAGTTACTGCAGTAGATTTTCTAGGCCGAGCCCAAAAGAATAAGAAAAGCCCAACGTGGAATACAAATGGGCTAGGTCAGGGACTCACGCACGCACGGACATCGTTTCCTGGCTGCTAGATCGATCATCGATGCCTCACGCGGTTACGCCTGGTCGCCTGCCGCCTGATCCATCGATGTACAGTTTCCAATCTAACTCCAGATTTGCAGCGAGGGAGATCCAGCTTGCGGCCGCACGGCCGACCGGCCGGCCGTATGGCCAACGTCAGGGGCGACGAGGCAAGAGAAATCGTTAGGTTAGTCACTTCTCTCATTTTTTACTTCTCCACCTGACCATGGTTTATGTTGGAAAACTACATTAATTTGTGCCTTTAGCATCAGGGGCCTTTTTACATTGTCTATCTTCTGACCAGAAATATTTAGTTCATACTCCTACATGTGAATTGATTCTCATTTGATTTGCGGAAACTTTTGATTAAAATTGAATACCTCATAGCTGACACCAATTTTTTTGGCCCAGTAGAATTTAGTTCATCAGCCTAGGCTAGTTTCGCTGCATGATTCTTTTTACCAGTCGCCACATTAGAGGCAAAAGCTTGCCCCCCTATGTTAGAATCCTGGCTCCGTCCCTGTCCACCTCGGAGCCCAATTAGCACACGGGCTGCCCCAACTCACCAACCCTGGCAAGTACACAAACTTGTCAAGGAGAACTTAGACGGTGCAATTTCTTCTGTGGAGTTTGACTCCAAATTTTAAGAGCGAAATGCGCCACTAGTTCATTAACCCCATCATCATTGAGGAGGACCAGTAATGCACGGCCCGCCGGAGAACCGCCCCTCGCCGGTAGATGAGCAAGCTCGCCGCCCGGAGATAGGGAGACAAACCATGCCGTAAACGGATGAGGATCTCCTGACATGAGCTATCCCGCCATTGTGTCACTGGCAGGTGGGTCCTACCACGCGTCGGGCCCTCCTGTCAGTGACCGAAAGGCGGGGTTAGCTACGTCCGAGGATCCATATGAACCACTGCATACAGAGTAAATTCGTCAATGACTTTGGTACTAGAGTGGTATATTTAACAAGATTGTCAAACAGTTGACACAAGTTCCGTTCAAACTCTTGCTAGTGAAGGCATGAAAAATCTTGGACGGCACTCTGAAGGAATCGACTTCTTCAGTTCTTCCTCAGCTAGCCATGGCCGTCTGAAACTTCTTATAAGATTTCCTCGAGCTTTTGTCACACTCACAGGACGCAGCTAGCTAGCCATGGCTGCCCAAGGCGAGCAGCAGCCGCCGCTGCACATCCTCTTCCTCCCGTTCCTAGCGCCGGGCCACCTCATTCCAGTCGCCGACATGGCCGCGCTCTTCGCCGCCCGCGGCGTCAGGTGCACCATCCTCGCCACGCCCGTCGACGCCACCACCATCCGCTCGGCCGTCGACCGCGCCAAGGACGCCTTCGCCGGCACCAGCTCCCCGGCGATCGACATCTCCGTCGTGCCTTTCCCGACGTCGGCCTCCCGCCGGGCGTCGAGAGCGCGGCACGGCCCTCACGTCCCAGGGCGACCGCGGCAAGTTCTTCCGGGCGCTGCAGCTGTTCCGCGAGCCCTTCGACCGGTTCCTGGCCGGCAGCCGCCCCGACGCGGTCGTGTCCGACAGCTTCTTCCACTGGTCCGTGGACGCCGCCGCGGAGCACGGCGTCCCGCGCATCGCCTTCCTCGGCACCAGCATGTTCGCGCGGTCCTGCAGCGTCAGCATGCTGCGCAGCAACCCGCTGGCGGCCGCCCCCGACGACCCCGACGCGCTCGTGTCCCTGCCGGGGCTGCCGCACCGCGTCGAGCTGAGGCGGAGCCAGATGATGGACCCCGCCAAGGAGGCGGTGCACTGGGCGTTCTACCAGAGCGTGAACGCCGCGGACCAGAGGAGCTTCGGCGAGGTGTTCAGCAGCTTCCACGAGCTGGAGCCTGGAGCCGGACTACGTCGAGCACTACCACGCGACGCTCGGCCGCCGCGGGTGGCTCGTCGGGCTGGTATCACTCGCCGGCAAGGACATGGCCGGGCGAGGCACCACTGCACCAGCGCGCCCTCGCCGGACGCGGGCGGCTGCCTCCGGTGGCTGGACGCGAAGCCGGCCGGCTCGGTGGTGTACGTCTCCTTCGGCACGCTGACCAGCTTCTCGCCGGCGGAGCTGCACCAGCTCGCCCGCGGCCTGGACCTCTCAGGCATGAATTTCGTGTGGGTCATGGGCGCCGCAGCCCCTTCATCGGAGTGGATGCCCGAAGGCTTCGCCGAGCTGATGGCACGCGGCGACCGTGACGGATTCGTGAGCGCCGAAGGCATCGTCCAACCAAGGCTGGGCGCCGCAGCTGCTCATCCTCAACCACCCCGCCGTCGGCGGGTTCGTGACGCACTGTGGCTGGAACTCGACGCTGGAGGCCGTGAGCGCCGGCGTGCCGATGGTCACGTGGCCGCTGTACGCGGATCAGTTCAACAACGAGATGCTCATCGTGGAGCTGCTCAAGGTGGGTGTCAGCATCGGCGCCAAGGACTACGCGCCGTCCGTCGAGACCCACCATGTGATCGGCGGCGAGGTGAGATTGATGGAGAGCGACGCTGTACAAAAGAATGCCAAGGACCTTGCCGTGAAGGCAAGGAGCGCGGTGGCGAACGGCGGATCTTCGTACGACGCTGTCGGTCGGCTGATTGACGAACTGATGGCTCGCCGGAGTTCAGTCAGGCTCGACAAGACAAGAATTCCGCACATAGCTGATTGATATTAATCCGACGGATCGTTTTGCGTGTATGACCAGCTGTGAGCTTTCCTTGGTTTGGAGCATCTCTACATCTTCTCTCATATTTTGACTCATCAAATCAACTCCCTAAATTTAACTCCTCACATTTTAAGAAGTTCAACCTTGGTACCAAACAAATTTTATAACACGCGATTTAAAACAAAATTGAGATAAATTATTGCACAAATATTCTTAGCATTGCTGAACATTTTTTTTGTTAGAAAAGGAGGATTAACACCCCTGGTTTATAATTGGAAGTTTTTCATTCACAAAAAAAAAACTTTGCATCATCTCCACCCACAAAGTCATTTATTAGAAACAGTTCAAGTATCAAACTCCAGTACAATTACAAACCAACCACATAAAAACACCACGACCTGCTGTTCAAACCCGATTGTATGTATCACGGCTCCCATGTCCCATTAGTTGCACCCAAACACTATAAGCTCCCAATTGCGCTGGTTGAAGTAAGCCACATACGGATCCATCATGTAGCTCGGCAAATGACCCGCAAAATCTTTTGTTAATTCAAGGGGATTGCTAATTTTTATCCGGATGAAAAGAATTCGCTTTCGTCCGTTTTTCTGTCCGTCCGATTCTTGTGTCAAGATTGGAGTTTTTCCTTTTCTTTTCCAACCACGGCGGTGTTTTGTTCGTTACTGGCCCACAACCTTCTCCTTGGAGACCCGCTAATCCTGGCGGGTCCGTGTATGGACAACAACACCATTGATCGACTGCAAATTTTCTCCCGCGCGAGTAGTTGTGCATGAAGGCCGCTCCAATCAATGCCCCCAAACCTCTAAATATGGAGGCACACGGGTTGGCTATGGAGCGTGCTCCATAAATTATGTTGGCTGAGGGTCAGATGATGACTCTGCTAGAATGTGTTTTGGACCAAGATCATCATATTGGCTGATGCGGCGACTCTGTTAGAGTTGCTCATGGCTCGGTTAGAGTTGCTCTTGCCTCTCCATCAACAGTGAGGGTTGGATGGATTTCGCCGGCATCACGGGCATGCCCCCAACTAGAGCAATTCTAGCAGACCACGCAAAACGCCCCAGCCCGCAAAATAACCGCCAAATTGCGGGTCGGGGCCAGAAAATCTGCACGATCAGACCCCGCATCCCGCCCTGGCCCGCAAATTTTTTTGCGAGGCGCGGCAAATCTTCTCCCCCAACCTCTATCTTCACGGGCTGAGAGGCCGACCCGAGCTCAACCCCTATCCGGCGTGAGATTTGGCCGGAGGGATATTTCCGCGCGCCCTTTCCCGCTCCCCGCACCCTCCGCCACCATTGCCCCCCTCCGCAAGCTCCGGCTGCTCCTCCCCGGCCGTCCCTCGCCGCCATGGACGACCCCATGCTGTTCCCCGTCACCGTCGAGGTCGCGCACGCCCCTTCCCCTTAGGCGGATCTCGTCGCCGGCCATGTTGGCCCCGCCGTCGTCGCCCAAGCACACGCCGCGCCTGCTAGCAAGCGGCAGGGCAACGTGGTCGTGCAGGGCAGGAATCCGGCTGCCCCCGCCGCGATGGCCCACGCTCCGGGCACCAACGCCGCAGTGCGATCCCGGTCGGCAGCGGAGAAGGCCGGCAAGGCCGCGGGCGCAAAGCGGAGGAAGGTTCCGGCTTCAAGGAAGCCACCTTCTTCAACCTCTCACTCCATCCCCCCGCAAGGAGGTGCTCCGGCGATGCCGTTCAACGGTGCCGCTCCCCCCGCGAGCGGGGTGTTCGAAGAAATGGCCGGAAGGTATATCTCTTCGGTCTTGGCGATTCCATTTCATTTTTCGCCATTGTTGTCGATAGCTCGTGACTTGTTATCGTTCGCTATAGCGGTGGTTCGAACAATGCAACAACCGAGTTCGTGAACTTGTTGGACACGAACGCGGTTGACATTGATCAAGCCCCTTTCGAACCATTCTACTACAATGAAACGGAGGGCGGCGTGGACGATCATGGTTGTGCGGACGAGTTGGAGGAGATCGAAGCGGAAGCGTTTGAGCAATCACAAGCAAAAACTGGAAAAAGCCAAAGATCGAAGAACTACACGATCTTGGAAGATCAAGCTTTGATCAAAGCATGGAGTGCGGTGTCTCTTGATGCATGCACGGGTACTTCTCAAACCGCCAAGAGATATTGGCAAAGGATCGAAGATCAATACTTCCCATTATGAAAAACTACCCCAATAGGACTCCACGCACATTTCGGTTGCTTCAAGGTCGTTGGGAGAATATCAAGTCTATGTGCAGCCGTTGGGCAGCTTGCTTGGAGCAAGTACACAATGCACCTCCAAGTGCCACCGTGGAGTCCGACTATGTGAGTTTGTTTTGCCTTTGTTCAAGTTGTGCATCATCCTAATGTATCATGAGAAATGATTGCATCACTTTGTTCACATTGTGTAGGACAAGATTGCTCAACATAGATACAAGGACATGGAAGCTTCGGAAGGCAGATTCTTCAAATTAGAGCATTGTTGGGAGTTGCTCCAAAAGTGCGAGAAGTGGAAGTTGATCGACAAAGAATCCCCACCAAAGAGAGGTTCATTTACAAACATGGATGAAGATGAAGATGATGATGGCCCAAGAAATTTGCACAAGCCCGATGGCGACAAGAAGACTAAAGAGAAGATGAAGAGAGAGCAAGAAGCATCGAGCTTGAGGGAGAAGATTGATGCCATGGTGTAATCAAACGAGTTGATGTTGTTGAAGTCGTTGGAGATCAAGAAAGAGTTGGCCGAGAAGAAGGCAAAAGAGAAGCAAGAAAAATGGCAAGTGCTCAAGGCAAAGGGGCTCCGCAAAGCTGCCATTGAGGAAAGAAAAGTACGCGCCTCTGAAAACAAATCGATGTCATTGTTGCTCGCCGAAGAGAACAAGATCATGTCAATGAACCGCAATGACATGGACGACGTCACCAAAACATGGCATGATATGGCAAGGAGAGAGATCATGAAGAGGAGAATGGTCGCGTCGTCCGGTCCGTGTTCCAGTTCCGGTGATGTTTTCTTTGCTCCATATGGTGTCAATGTGGATGATTTCGGTGCGGGAGTTGGAACAAGCGACGGAGGTGGCTACGGTGGCGCCGATGAACTTCAAGATGGACTCCATGGCGCGGAGTGAAGATCGACCCCCAAGATGATGCCGGACATGGGCGCGAACCTTTGCATGCCCTCTTTTGCGTAATGAACTTCGCTTTTATTTGCGCGCAAACTGTTTATGTCATTTGAATTTGAACTTGTTTGTGAAACCCTATATCAAATTCCAGATTTGCAGTTTTTCTGTTTGCTGGTCGTTGCGTTGGTGCCCGAGCAGAACCCGCATAGCCGACCCGTAAAAAAGAATATTCCGTGAATATACTTTTTTACGGATCCGTTTGGGGGTGCCAACCCGTGCCGGCCCGCAAAAGCAGTTTTCCACTAATGTAACCCATACTGCAATGGCAATCAGTATATGTAGAAGGGCTTATCCAGAAGATATGGCATGTATACCTAAATCATACTGCTACACACCAGGGACTACACTAGACATGAAAAGGAGTACAGATCAGACCATAAAAACTAAATTTGGCATTTTCCATGAACAAGACACCATCTCCATTTGAATCTTTGTGAAGATTTCACTCGAAAACGCAACAGAGCATATCACCCATGGCTGCCTATTTTTTTAGTCAGCAGAACATCATTCATCAATTTGGAGTTGCCAACTTCATTCCTCCATCCAGTGGTAGGCGGGACAGCAATGACACATATGGGAGAAACGGCCTAGACCTCTCATAGTCAGGGTGAATGTGATACACAACCGTGCTTTCATGATGATCCAGATCATACGCAATCAGTTCACCGTCCCAAAAAGATACCAAGAAGATTATATTGGCATGTGGGTGTACTCCAGTTACTTGAAGGTCCAAGTTGAGCTGAAACATCTTCTTTGGAGCAACATTTGAAAGCTTCTGCAACGATTCCCATGGCTTGAATATGTCGTCAGGGTGAGAAACATCCCACTGATAGATCTCGGCACTAAGAGCGTAAACCGATATACTAGTAAAGAAGACGTTTGTGCTCTGTCCCTGACAATGGCCGGAGTCGACATAAAACAGCCGCCCGGCAGACTTACCGATGAAAGCCGGTTCGCTTGCATCAACGAATGTTGGCAGCGGAACGGTTCTCCAATTCAGCCCTTGCGCGTCAACTATTGCCAATGCAGACTGATCTGTGAGCAAGTGCAGACACCCCTTGCGGAAAACCCCAGGCTGACGATAGCGGAAGCTGAATTCGCCGTTCCACTGGCTTTCCCTTGCCACCCACGCACCAGTTTCTGAAGAGTAAATGTTCACCCTTCTCACAACAGTGGGACGCAAAGCCTGGGTCTTTTCCATCACAAACTCGAACACATGAAACTCTTGGGTGGGCGCATCGCCGTCGAAGCCCAGGTAAGCACGGCGGTGGCCGCCAGTGTAGCCGGAGTGAGGCAGCACAAAGTAATCACCGGTGGCTGGATTGGAAACCATGTAAAGAAACTTTTCATCGCGCCGAACGCAGGCAAGGGGTGGCGCGACGCGGGTGAGGAACAATCCGTCGGAGGAATCCTCGGGATAGAAGAAGCAGCCCGTGCGGTCGGGCGGCACCGGCAGGCGCGGGGAGGCCTTGGGGACGCTCGCCCAGGGGAAGGCGGACAGGTCGGCGTAGCTGACGGCGAAGCCAGGGGCCTCGTCGACGGTGACGATGTGGAAGAAGCCCGCCAGGGTCTGCGCGATCTTCCTCCGGCTCGCGGGGTCGGTGACGATGGCGCGCCATGCCGGGCACACGCACTCACAGATGCGGAGTGATTTGTAGGGCACACGGGAGAGGATCTCCGCGATTAGGTCGTCCGTGAGCCTCGAGAACGGCTCCTCCACCGGCTTCTCCATGGCTTGGAAGGGACGGGGGCCGGAATAGGTGGGTAGCTTGCGACGGGGGATGGATGGCGACGGCGGCGGCGGAGTGGCTTTTCGGGCTGAGGTCTTGGAACGGAAGGGTACGGGATGGACAAGGCCCACCATGAACTTGTTTAGAATAATTTAATAATTGAAATAAAAGACTTGTCTAAAAAAGACAAAAATGTTTAGAAGTTTCTTTAGAACAAACTTGACATTCTTCTGCACTAGTATATAAATTTGCACGAATAAAAGTCCTAGTTGACGGGCTTTTTTCTACAAGAAGTCAACGGGAGTTTTTCTTTTTGTTGATTGTTTTTACAAGTACAATGAAATGTCAAGTTTATTTCAGAAAAAAATCAGAATTTTTTGACATTTTATTGAATTGCTAAATTTGTTTTCATATAGGGTGTATATATACACACATAGACAAAAAGTTCCGCTCCCCCTACTTGTAATGTCCTAAAAAGTCATCGGATGGAGCCATCAAGAAACAAGAGTTTGAACGGAACTTGTGTCTAACAGTCTTGTTAAATATACTACTCTGGTACCGAGGCCATAGACAAATTTAACAAGTATGCAACGGTTCATGTAATATCAAAAATAAATTATTACAAAGTCACTGTCGGGGGGATGATGACGGTTTCTTGTGCACGTACGACTCACGGTGGACGGCATGGTTCGTTCCCGATCTACCGATGGGCAGCGGCGCACAACTAAGGTGGGCCACGTCGTTGACACGCGAACGTGTCGCGCTAAGGAGAATTGTATATGCGTTACATTTCTTGTGGAGTGAAGTCTGAAATCAACCTTGTGGTTGTAGGCGTAGTCGCAGATGAACCCCAACCTCCAAATCCCGGAACTCCGTACCCTGAACTCTTTAATCCCGGACTTTTTTATCCTTGTATGCGTATCCAAACGATGGGATCTGTACGTGGCTGGGAACCAGCTGAGTCAGCACCTGCGGGTGGGGCCTGAGGCTATACCTGGTCGAGCCGGACCAACTCGCTGACCCCCTCGTCTTCCAGTTCGCCCCTTCCTCTCCACGAGGCGACTCTGTTCCTTGTCCACGGTGGCGACGGCGATGAGCGGATGATCGCCGCGGCCGCCGACGACCACTACAGCACAAAAGAGCAAGGTACGCCTGGTCCTTCTCCCCTCTCCAATCTCAGTTTTTTTCTTTGTTTTGTCTTGGTTAGGTTTAGGGTTTTTGAACGGTGAAGTTGCAGAAATTTGGGGTCTTAATCAGTCGATTTGCTGGTGATTTATGTTGTCCACTATATTAAGTAGTTGTGATGTTTGCAATGTAGGCTCTTTTTGTTGAATCCATGGACCCAACAGAGATTTTGAACGTCAGATTTCATATAGGAGGGCAATTTGTTGAAAATTCAGTACATTTCCTCACTATTTTTCCAAACTGAATTCAGTACATTGCCTTACAAAATTCAGTACATTGCCTAATTTTTTTTGCTAACTCAATTCAGTACATTGCCTTTCAAATATTCAGTCCATTGTCTGGCAAATTTTGCAAACTGAATTTCATTCAGTACATTTCCTGACAAAATACAGTACATTGCCTCACATCCATTTGTAGCAAATGAACTAGGATAAGATCATCCCTAGAACTAAACCTGATACAAATATCAGAAAGCCACACACCAACATCAACCCTTTCCTAACTAAATTGTCTCTAATTGATGCACCAGCTCCACTATCTCTTGCAGTTTGTTCTGTTGTCTTCTGCATTTCCACACGCAATGCACCAGCACCTGCATCTCCATCTGTACATAATGCTGCAACATCATCATCTAGCTTCCATACCCTATCTTGAAGATCTCCTAGCAATACACGCAGGAATGGTGATGTTGGGTCGTCGTGCCACTGTATAATCCTCAAGCTACCCACCGCCGCCGCCGCCATCCATCCCCCGCCGCCGCCATCCATAGCTCCATGGGCGGCGGAGTGGCTTTTCGGCGGCAGCGCAAAGGGCTCACGTCGTCTCGGAGAAGCTCACCAAGGGCAAGCAGGCGCTATGGCGGGCGACGGTGCTGTCCGCCATCCGCGGTGCTCAGATGCAGAAGTACCTCAACGTTGACCATCCGGTGCCGCCCATGGAGCTGGAGATCACGGACTCCAACGGGAAAACCAAGAAGAAGACCCCCAACCCAGAGTTTCAAACCTGGTATGCACAAGATCAGCAAGTTTTCTCATATCTTCTGACAACGCTGCCCCGTGAGATGGCAATTCAGGTCGCCGCCTGCCACACCTCGGCCGAGCTGTGGAACACGGTCCAGGGGATGTTGTCCTCACAGACCCATGCCGCGACCGTGAACGTGCGGATCGCCCTCGCCAATCTTCAGAAGGGAAACAACTCCATCACCGACTACATCGGCAAGATCCGAACCCTCTGTGACGAACTTGTTGCAGCAGGCAAGAGGGTGGACGAGGAGGATGTCGTCTCCCACATCCTGGCCGGGCTTGAAGAAGACTTCGACCCGGTGGTTTCGGCCATGTGCTCCCATGTGGAGCCAGTCACCGTGCCAGAGCTGTACTCACAGCTCGTTAGCTTCGAGACACGGATGAATCTTCGCCACGAAGGATCGCAGTCCTCGGCGACACGTGGGCGCGGTCGCGGCAGTGGTGACCGCGGCCGCGGCAGACAAGGTGGCGGCAACTCTGGTGGTGATCGCGGCCGTCCCTACACCAAGAAAAAGGTCGCGGTGGAGGCGGCAGGGGCAACTACAACAACTCCGCCCCTGCCCCCAAGGTGGTGTGCCAGATTTGTGGCAAGCCAGGCCACCCAGCCTGGAAGTGCTGGAAGCGCTATGATGAGTCGTACCAGGGAGAAGAAGAGAAGTCTGCCAACATGGTGGCCCCATAGTACGGGGTAGACTCCAACTGGTACCTGGATAGCGGCGCAACCAACCACATCATCGGCGATCTAGAGAAGCTGACGGTGCGGGACAGGTACACCGGCGGCGAACAGATCCACACTGCAAGCGGTTCAGTTATGGCTATCCAACACATTGGTTATTCAGCTATTCACACTCCCGATAGAGATCTCCACTTAAACAAAATCCTTCATGTTCCAGAAGCTGATAAAAGCCTAATTTCAGCTAGTCGGCTTGCCACCGACAACAATACCTTCGTTGAAATTCATCCTCGATTTTTTCTTGTCAAGGAACAGGGAACGAGGAAGGTTCTACTTCGAGGCAGGGGTAGACGAGGTCTCTATCCTGTCAAACACGTCGGGGGAAACGCCAAGAAGCAAGTGCTAAGTGTCATCAAACTGTCTTCAGATAGGTGGCACCGGCGTTTAGGTCATCCTTCTTCAGTTATCGTTAAAAAGATTGTTAGCAACAATAACCTCCCATGTGATAATTTGTTCAATAATGAATTTGTATGTGATGCTTGCCAAAAAGGCAAAAGTCACCAGCTACCTTATCCAAAGTCAATAAGTGAATCAAAGTTTCCCTTAGAACTTGTCTTCTCTGATGTTTGGGGACCTGCTGTTGAAACAGTAGGGAGGAAGAAATTCTATGTAAGTTTCATAGATGATTTTAGCAAGTTCACGTGGATCTATCTCATTAAACATAAGTCTGAAGTTTTCCAAAAATTTCATGACTTTCAAAACCTTGTTGAAAGGCAATTCAATCGCAAAATTCTTGCTCTCCAAACAGACTGGGGTGGTGAATACGAAAAACTCAACTCCTTTTTCACAAAAATTGGCATATCTCATCATGTTTCTTGTCCCTACGCCCATCAATAGAATGGCTCGGCATAACGTAAACACCGGCATATAGTTGAGGTTGGCCTATCTCTCCTTGCTCAAGCTTGCATTCCCCTAAAGTTTTGGGATGAAGCCTTCATTGCTGCCACATACTTGATCAATCGTTTACCTAGTAAAGTTACCAATTTCGACACCCCTCTTGAAAGATTGTATCATGAAAAACCCAACTATTCAGCTCTTAGAATCTTTGGTTGCGCTTGTTGGCCTAATCTTCGGCCATATAATAAAAACAAGCTTCAATTCAGATCCAAGCAATGTTCTTTTCTCGGATATAGCAATCTTCATAAGGGTTTCAAATGTCTTGATATCTCTACAGGACGTGTGTATATTTCTAGGGATGTAGTCTTTGACGAAAACGTATTTCCCTTCTCCACTCTACATCCAAATGCCGGAGCCAGATTATGTTCTGAAATTCGCTTATTGCCTCCAGAACTCTTGAATCCAACTGATCAGGGGAGTGAAAATAGTACTGATGATCATTTGTGTGATAGCCTTACTAACAATGGTGGCAGCGGTAAAAAACGCAGCCCCAAACCGTGATTTTATGCAGCAGCAACAGGATCATATACAGCCAGGCACAGGAAACGAGGAGGATCCGCCTGCTGACACTGATCCCTACGGATTTGGCACGGAAAACGATCCCGAGGAGGATCTGGTGGCGCCGCAGACGCCGCCCCCTCCAGATTCCGCGGCGGCCCACTCAGCGAGCGACACATCGTCTGGGTCTGGTCCCCGGTCGGGTGGCGCGGTGGATTCCCCCCTCCCCACATGTGACAGTTGTCGCGAATCGAGTGGGGGCAGGGGCCCTGTCGCCCGAGGAAATGATGGCGGTCGGTCGATGAACCGCGTGCTGTCGGCTGGCGTTGGGTCGCTTTCCCCAGGCCCACAGGCGCGGGATCTGAGCCAGCCCAGGCGCGCAGCAGTCGAGGAGGATTTGTCTGTGCCGGCTCGGTCTACTCCGGTACGAGGTAGCGGATCGGGATCTTCTACGGCTGTTGACTCTGCGCCACAACGTGTAACAACAAGGTCACAAAAAGGTATTTTAAAGCCTTCAACATACAAGGATGGAACGGTCAGGTATGAAAGAAACTTCAAGTTTGCAAATTTTGCTTCCACTGGAGAACCACAGAATTTCACTGAAGCATTAAACAATGCAAGTTGGAAAAATGCTATGAATATTGAGTATGATGCACTCATGAAAAACCAAACATGGCACCTAGTTCCTTGCAAGCAAGGGAGGAATGTTATAGATAGTAAATGGGTATATAAAATCAAGAAAAGACCTGATGGCACAATAGATAGATACAAGGCTAGGTTAGTAGCTAAAGGCTTTAAACAGCGATACGGTATTGATTATGAGGACACCTTTAGTCCAGTTGTTAAAGCTGCTACTATCAGACTTGTTTTGTCTATTGCTGTCTCCAGGGGATGGAATCTTCGCCAATTGGATGTGCAGAATGTGTTCTTACACGGCGTTCTCGAAGAGGAAGTCTATATGAGACAACCACCTGGGTTTGAAGATGGTTCTAAACCTAATCATGTGTGCAAGCTGGACAAGGCTTTATATGGTCTCAAACAAGCCCCTAGAGCTTGGTACTCGAGGCTAAGCACTAAGCTACAACAACTTGGGTTTCGAGCTTCCAAGGGAGATACTTCTCTGTTCTTCTTTAAAAAAGGAAAGGTGATAATATACATGTTGTTTTATGTTGATGACATAATTGTTGCTAGTTCGTCTCCAGAAGCCACCTCAGCATTGTTAAAACAGTTGAAAAATGAGTTTGCTCTTAAGGATCTAGGAGAGCTTCATTATTTCCTAGGAATTGAAGTTAAAAAGGTGCATGATGGTATAGTACTAACTCAAGAAAAATATGCCAGAGATATAATCAAGCGTGTAGGTATGAAAGACTGCAAACCCTCCAACACACCCATGTCTACAACTGAAAAATTGTCATTGCATGAAGGAGTGTTGTTGAGTCCAGAGGAAGGAACAAAGTATAGAAGCATAGTTGGTGCACTTCAATATTTAACCTTAACAAGGCCAGATATTTCTTTCTCTGTTAACAAGGTTTGTCAGTTTCTACATGCTCCTACCATAGTACATTGGACAGCTGTAAAAAGGATTTTGAGGTATCTTCAAGGAAGCGTTGAAACAGGGCTGAGATTATGCAGGTCTTCTTCAACAGCAGTAAGTGCCTTTTCAGATGCAGATTGGGCTGGATGTCCTGATGATAGGAGGTCCACTGGTGGTTTTGCTATCTTTCTTGGTTCAAACCTCATATCCTGGAATGCAAAGAAACAAGCAATTGTGTCTCGGTCAAGCACAGAAGCAGAGTATAAATCTCTGGCAAATGCAACTGCTGAGGTAATGTGGATAGAAACTTTACTTGATGAATTGGGTATTGGGAGGTCACATGTCTCGCAGTTATGGTGTGATAATCTTGGAGCAACTTATCTCTCTGCAAATCATGTATTTCATGCAAGAACAAAGCATATAGAAATTGATTATCACTTTGTTCGAGAAAGAGTTGCACAGAAATTGTTGGAAGTACGGTTCATTCCAACAGGTGATCAAGTTGCTGATGGTTTTACAAAACCCTTGCAAGCTCGACAACTTCAAGCCTTCAAGAACAATCTAAACCTTCACATGTTGAGATTGAGGGAGGATGTTAAATGATAGGCTTGTTAGTATAGACGTGACACTATGTCACGATATTGTATGCGTGTAATGTGTGCGTGTGTATCTTGTATCTTGTAACCAAGGCAGGTTGTTAGGAAGATTTGATCCTATCTCTTGTATAGCTTGGAGGATGGGTCAAGACTCCAACAACCTGCCGCCGCATGTACTCCTTGTGCTATATAAACACGCACGCATCCCTGCAACGATGCATACGCTTACCGCCAACCAATTCCTCTTACATGCTCCACAACAATGAGAAGTGGAGACAGGAAAAATGATCCAACCCAACCGAAGTGGAAAGCTAAAATCATCATCGGCTACACAAAATGCACAACAATGATGGTACCGATCACGATGTTGATGAATTCAAAAATCGTAACCCCAATGCCACTCCAATCATAACTGCAAAGAGGCCACTTAACATAATAATGGAGAAGACGCAGTTTTGTTTAAGACTAAGAGATTATAGCACAAAAAAAATAAGAGAAGGTCTTGAAGTGGCTTGAGGTCAAGGCAATGAAAGTGGCACGTGAGGAGAGCAAGGCGGCAATCAAAGAAGAGAAGTTGTAAGTCTTTGCAGAGGAAGAAAAATGAATAAAATGGAGCAAGAATACATAATCATGTTCCCGAGCCTTGTACAACTTGACGGCTCGCGGAATGCCCGCGAGGATGATGACCACAACCACCAAGTTACAACGACTCTAGTCCAGGATATCACCACATAAAGGCAGGGTGTCCCAATCCCATCTCGCTACATGGTACTTTGCTTGTTTTGATGTGCCAGGGTGCCGGTTGTCCCAAGCCCACCTCTTCAGATGGTACTTCGCTTGGTAACAATGTCGCACATCCTACGAACACTAAACTACTTGTGGATCATGGACAGAGGCCGAGGAAAGGTAATAGGCCGAGAGGGGATCCATTTGTCCAATGTGTGGTCGTACTCTCTTTCTCGGAGCTCAAACACAAGAACTCAGGTCCTACATGCTAAAGTGGCTTTAATGAGACAACCCACCATGTAATCCTACATGTCCTCTAATTTCTCCCTTTAGCCCAAATCATCATTTTACACATTTTATCATCATTGACTAACTTGTTCACAACCAATTTCAATTCATCGCCCCGTGGGACCGATACTACACAACTCTAAGCATAGCAAGCATGACAAGGATGTAGGGCCATAACAAGGTTTCAAGCAATTCTAATCGCTAGGATTGTGGTAAGATTTTACTGTGACAAAGATAGGTCATACAAAGGAACGGGTTCAACTAGGACTAGGATCCAGTGACTGGCCTCTGGCCAGTCACACCGTAACTGGCGGGTAGCCCACCGTTGGATGCAGAGGGGCGTGCCAGATCAAACAATGCAGTAGAAAACACTATGGACTGTGTTAGAATAAATCTGAGGCGTTCCGTCGATCATCCGAGGACGAAGCAATCACAGGAGCACGACACCGAGATTTGTTAACGAGGTTCATCGATATGGTTACATCCCTGGGGCCTGACTACGGGTGCTCCTCCCTGTGACACCGCTACAATACCGCACCCGGTCGCCCTAGACGCCGGCACATGCCGCCAGCTTCCCCTGCGTTCCTGTGCTATTATGTTGGCATAGGTTACATTGTGTGTCTACCCCCGCTATATATGAGAGGCCTAGGATACAAGTGTCCAATTAGGACACGACTCCACATCCTATGTAAACACAATACAACTCATAGTCCAACTGTAACCTACCTTGTACACAATATTCGACACAACTCTAACAAACTCCACATTGACGAATATTCTCCACCGCCTTGAATTCGTCCATGCGTCAAACTTCCATGTACATTGGACTTGAGCTTATCCCATGAGCACCGCTGCTACTCCAAAGACTCCATATGACTCCACCTGCTACTTGTAGTCCCTTCTTTTCTTGACCATAGTCAACACTCGAGCAAAATTAGTTCCTTGTTACTCTAGTTTGTGCTCCCAACTTCTAGAATATCAGTCCAACGCCATCACACACTGATCACTGACCTGCGTGAAAGTGAACAACTCACATATTGGGTGTCACACATAAGAAGTTACCTGAACTCAACATCACCGCTCCTTTCTTGACCGCCTGTCTGAAACTTGAAGGAATTTCACGGTTATTTGTAGTCATCCTGAGTCAAATTCGCAGTTGTCTCATCACATGTATGACACTAGAGCCCTGACCCGTCTCCATGTCCATTCATACCGCACGCCTTGCCGCTATTACCGCGTCGAGCCTCCTCTATCCTAGTCGAGTCTCAAAGGGTCGTGAACCCACACCACTCAACCCCCACTGCAGAGTACCACCGATCATCGCCGACCGATGACGAGTTTCACGCTTCCATCAGACCACTGGGCTCCAGTCCGAACTGCATGTCACTCGCTTTTCCTCCTTGCTGAATAGGCTTCAATTCCCTAGATCCTTACACCATAGCCCCTCAATCCAGCTCCACCTTCAACATGACTCCATGGTAGATGATCCGTCCACCCCCGCGCCCCGTCAACTTCAAGCTCCGTGTGTACATCACCTTGAATCAACCCCGTGCCATAGTCTTGTCGAAGTCACACAAGCCCTCAGGTCTGCGCCATGTGTTTCCTCGCCCCAGAAGTCGGTCACCATCAGCATCACGCTCCTATGTTGCTGTCGCCGATCCCACCATCGTCTTCTGTTCCAACCGACTTGCGTCGATCCATCAGACTGTCTAGTCTGACCCAGTCGAACTTTTCCGGGTGAACGACACGCTCCGGACTCCTCAAGTCATCTCTGTGACCATCGCCATCCATACACAAATGTGTACCACCAAAGAAAAAAACAAAGAAAACCTTCATGCTTTCCTGTGTGAATACTCCAAAGGAGATCAACATACTCCTAATTACCACACGTATGTAGCTTCTGGACTTTCCTTTTTCTTTCTTTCCTGGCAGGCTTCACAATCAGACCTTTGGTCCTTGTGCCGATTCTTTTTGTCCAAACAAATCTCATGCACGTAATGCTCCTGAGCAGCCAGCCACGAGTGCGTGCCTACGCCTTGACCCGAACACTTGCCGGACAGCCCGTCAGCACACACACAGGCAGACCCCTGTTGGGCCACGGCAGAAATCACATATTTGACCTCAGGGCGAAATCAAATCATGAATTGACCTGCTTTTGAAAAAATTCACGCTGGTGACCCTTTCGTGTGGCCCCCGGTAGTCGGGCGCTGTATTGCACTATGCAGCTCTGTTGGCTCAGGCGTCGCAAGCCCGGCCAGCGTGGCAGCCCAGGGCTAGGGATGGCCCCACAGCCAGCGTGCAGCGCCCAAAGCATAGGCGCCACATTGTTAGTGTGCAGCGCCTATCACATAGGTGTCACACTTGTAATGTGCAGCGCCCGTTTCTTAGGCGCTTCATAGTCTGTGTGTCACTTAGGCTGGCCCCACCCTCTCTCCCCTCCCACCCACACCCCACCCAAACCCTTAGCCTTGCGCCCCCCCTCTCTTCCCCTCTCCCCCTCTCAAATCCTTCTCAAATCTTGCAAATCCGGAGTATTTGACCATGGATTTCGAAGCCAACCCCTCGCTTAAGGTAATCTCCTCCGATCCCCTCGTTTTCATCCATAGAAATCGTCACATTTGATCAAATCTTGCTAGTTTGTGGAAACCCTAGTTTTGGCTTGGGTTTGGAAATTTGTGTTGAATGTTATGTTTCTTTGCTAATTTGGTAGGGTTAGGCTTCATACTATGCTAGGGTTAGGGTTATGTGTGTTTTTATGTTGGGTTTAGGGTTAGGGTTATGCTATTGTTAGGGTTGTGGTTATTGTTAAGTTGGGGTTAGGGTTATTGTTTCATATCTATGTTAGGGCTTATGTATTTTGTGCAAATATTTGGTTAAGTACTTACTTGATATATGTGTGTTTTTTTATTATTGTAGGGATGGGAAGAACATGTGTTTATGTTCATCATGTGGATAAAGAGGCCTTTTTGAAAGGCAATGATGAGCCAGACCTGGATGAGCTTGACACGGTGTTTGAGAGTAGTCCTAGCTATGCGGAGCTCTTGGAACAAGTGAGGATGGATTTGAATTGGATGGACCCAAGTGATGTTGTTGAGTTCGAGGGGAGGCATAATGTTGGTTTTGGAATGCACATCCGTTGGAAGACAATGCGTGTGAACTTCGAGCAACGTTGAGTTGCATACAAGGAGACGGCTGCCGAATCTCTAGGCAAGGCTCTTGAGTTATTTGCCTCCAAGAAAGTTGAGTCTACTTTGAATTTGGACTTGAACCGGAACCCCTCCCCGTTGGTTGCTAGTACTCCCCCACCCATGAACCAAGATCAAATGAGTGAACCTCATTTCACGCAACAAGATTGGCCAACATTGAGCCCGATTCCAAACAACCAAAATGAAGCTTTTGAAGAGGAGAATGATGAGTACGAGGAGGATGACAACGAAGTTGATCTCCATGACAACAATGTGGGTGATCTCCAGCAATATCATGTGCAAGAGACAATGGACCAATCCATCCCTTTTTCTCGTGCATATGCATCGGACTCCGATGACGATGGGCCCGATGAAGAAGTTGATGAGGAGGGGTTCACGCCCAAGGAGTCCCAAGCTTTAAGAAGGTATTCGGGCGGGATCACAAGACACCATTGTTCAAGGATCTTAGTCTCGCGGATGAAGCCGTTGTAGATGGTGGCAAACGCATATCTCTTGGAGCTAGGCCAAGTTCTCACCGTGATTTGGAAGACGGCAAGAACGGGATATATCCTGGTTGTGAGTTTCAATCCTTCTTTGAATTGAAGATGTGACTCGACAACTACTCGGTTACGCATTCTTGTCCACATAAAGTGGCCAACTCGGACGTCAATGTGCGTTACACGGTTAAATGTGAAGTGCCAAGATGTCCATGGATTGTGCGTGCAAGGCCATGGAAAGGAGGTCCCACTTGGCGCATAGTGAGTTGTACATCAAGTCACATGTGCCGACACAAGAATGCGGATGGCGAGCTTGTGCACCAACAACACAGACAACTCACGTCCAAGTTCATTGCTTACAGGTCATCCAACCAAATATCCACACTTCCAATAATGAGCATCAAGAGTGTCATTGACCTTGTGGAAGCCATCTTTCATTACAAGGTGAAGTACGGCAAGGCATGTAAGGCGAAGCAAGCCGCATTCAAGATGTTGTATGGAAATTGGGAGGAAGCATACAACCGACTCCCTAGGTTGTTGTTAGCTATGGCCGCCACAAACCCAGGCATGGTTCACGTGGTTGAGCCTCATGGGCACCAAACTTTAATTCACAACGGGAGGACCGTCCGAGTATTTGGCCGTGCATTTTGAGCCTTTGAGCAATGCGTGGGGGCTTTTGAGCATTGTCGGCCGGTCATCGCCATTGATGGCACGTTCTTGACCGGGCAATACAAGGGCACTTTATTGGTTGCAATAGCAAGTGATGCCAATAACCGGGTGTTGCCTTTGGCTTTCTCTTTGGTTGAGGTGGAGAACAATGATAACTGGGAGTGGTTCTTGCGTCAATTTAGAACAAGGGTATTACCGGTTGAAAGGGAAATTTGTGTCATATTGGATCGCCATCCAGGAATTCTGAATGCGGTGGTGGTTGACATTCCCGGACATACAAAGTTGCACCATCGATGGTGCATGAGGCACTTTTGTGCAAACTTCTATAGGGCATGTGGTATCAAGGAGTTGGCCGATGATCTTCAAGATTGTTGTCTCGCTTTCTCCAACAAGCGGTTTGCCACATTGTTCAATGCATTGCTCAGACACAAGAAACTTGACCCCGGTGGTCTTGAATTTCTCAATAGGAACATTGTCAAAAGGAATATGTGGGCATTTTCTTTCGATGAAGATGGCCGGAGGTATGGTCAAATGACAAGCAATATGGCAGAATGCTTCAATAAGGTGCTCAAGGGTGTACATGCATTACCCGTGACGGCAATAGTTCAATACACATTTGACAAGATGAATGGATACTCTTTAAAGTACTCAATGGAGACGGATAAGCAGATTGCTGGTGAGAACAAGGAAAAGCATAAGTACAATTTCCCACCAAAGGTTGAAGAATGGTTGGAAATTCAATCACGAAAGGCAGACTCCCAAGAAGCTGTACTATATGACGACAACGATTGGAAGTATGAAGTGAAAGAGCCTGGAGGAACCACAAACGATTGCCACCAACATGGAGGCCGGGCTTTCAAGGTCTCCCTAACACGGTGTGATTGCACTTGCATGAGGCCATCCTTGCTTCATCTCCCATGCTCGCACTTGTTAAACGCGTGCATCTCGTGTTAGGAATGTGGACGTCAATCACCCTCTTACCGTGCGGGAGTCCGAGTTCTCAATCATGACTGTCAAGAATACATGGGCTCCTCGGTTTCAGCCATACTTGTACCAATCACAATGGCCGGAGTATCATGGAGTTCAACTATGGCCAGACCCGGAATTGAAGGTTGCTAGATGGGGAAGACGTCAGACAAAGCGTCTTAGAGGTGACATGGACGGATGGGGCCGTGGTGGCGGTCGAGAATACAACACCGGCCAATTCCAAGAGCCTCGTGAGCACTCCCGTTGTGGGGATTGCAATGGTGGGGGACACAACACAAGAACTTGTACCAAACCAAGAAAGAGATCAAAGGAAAATGGTGCAAGCACAAGCCAAGCAAATGGTAGCCAACCAAGTCAAACAAGCGCCCAAGTGCCAAGCCAATCAAATGAACCAAGCCAACGAGGAACTAGGCAACAAAGAGGGAGTCAACAAGGTCTTAGAAGAGGACGTGGTGGTGGTACAGGCCGTGGTGTTGGTAGAGGTCATGGTGATGGTGGTAGAGGCTGTGGTGACGGACTTGGCCATGGTGCGGGTAGAGGCCGTGGTGACGGACTTGGCCGTGGTTTGGGTAGAGGCCATGGTGACGGTCTTGGCCGTGGTGATGGTCTTGGCCGTGGTGATGGTGGTAGAGGTCGTGGTGGTGGTGGTAGATGCCGTGGTGGAGGTCTAGGCCGTGATGGTGGTAGAGGCCGCGATGGTGGTAGAGGCCGTGGTGATGGCCTAGGCCTTGGTGGTGGCTATGGCCTTGGCGGTGGTCGTAGTGGAGGAATGTTTTCTTGGCTCAACGGACCATTGTCGTATGTGACTTACTATTATCTTGTTATTTATGTTGTCATTGTCATTTTGCATAGTGTGACTAACTATTTACTTGCCATTTTTGTAGGTATGGCAACAATGAAGGGGGTGGAGGACACGGAGGGGGGAGGTGAGATGCGGGGTGGTGGGAGCCGGAAGAAGAAGAAGAGAGGACCTTGCTCGACGCAAAATGTGTGCTACTATGTGACGTTGTGAACCAAAATGTGTGGTACTATGTGCTATGAGTCCTAAATGTGTTTTGGACAAATCTATGTTTTCGACAAATCTATGTTGTGGACAAAATGTGTGTATGACTATGTGAATTGGACTACTCCATGTGCTATGTCTTCTTTCTGTGTTTTGGACTACTATATGTGATATCACTTATGATTTTGTGACATTTATGTGAACCACAAAACATAAAATCCACTTGGTATTTGAAAACAGTAGATAGTGCAGTGCCCAGCACCTAGGCGTCACATTATACAGTGCAGTGCCCGTCCTTTAGGCGCTGCACATCTGGACATGCCAGTCCAGAGAGCACCATAACACTTCCAGTAGCTTTTCCACCCAAAAACACGCTAAGTCAAGGTGCAACGCCTACGGGCTAGGTGCCACACTATACGGTGCAGCGCCCAACAGCTGGGCGCTGCACTGTATAGTGTGGCGCCTAGCCCAAAGGCGCTGCACCTTGACTTAGCGGTTTTTTGGGTGGAAAAGTTACTGGAAACGTTCTGTCCCCCTCTCAAATCCTTCTCAGATCCGGAGAGATTGTCTGTGGATATCGAAGCCAACCCCTCCCTTAAGGTAATCTCCTCCGATCCCCTCGTTTGCATCCATAGGAATTGTCACATTTGATCATATCTTGCTAGTTTGGGGAAACCCTAGTTTTGGGTTGGATTTCAAAATTTGTGTTGGATCATGTTTGGGGAAACCCTAGTTTTGGCTTCATATTATGCTAGGGTTAGGGTTATGTGTGTTTGATGTTGGTGTTAGGGTTATGCTATGGTTAGGGTTGTGGTTATTGTTAAGTGGGGGTTCGTGTTAACCAAGAATTCTCGGTTTTGTAGGCATGGCTTCATCCGATTCCATGACGAGGCCACCATGTTCTAACCAAGAGGACATGTCGAACAAGTGGGGGGACGTTGCACTGTAGAGTGTAGCGCCTTTCTGTTGGGTGTTGTAGTACTGTTAACTGCTAAACTGCAGCAATAGATGCAAGTTTGGCAGAAACTGAACATATGACATAACTATGAATGTAGTGCTGTAACTTGAACATCACATCACATCATATCATATGACATAAGAGAACTAATAACTTGAACATCACATCATTTAGGACAATTCAACATTACTACAAGTTCGCAAACACAAATACCACACTAGTAAGAGTTCACCAACATATAACATGACCTCACAAGTTCATCAACCTAATGAAACGGCTACAAGAGCACTTCCATAGTAAAAAAACACAAGCATTAATGCCTTCCGCGCGTGTTCCTGGTGCCACGCTTGGAGGTCATCTTCTTCCTCCTAGTAGGATGAACCTCCTCTTCCTACACTTCCTCCTCCGCCTCATCATCCAAGCTAGCCATCTGTGAGGTCCCTACGACCACCTTTGGGTTGCCTCTGTTGTCAAAGTCGGTGGGCGTGTACCGGCGTGTGGGCTGCCTAGGCCTGAACATATATGCGGACCGAACTTGAGCGTCCGCCAAAGTCATGTCATCATCAAGCTCATGGACCTATCACACAATCAAACAATATGGTGAAGAACGGCGTCGTAATCAAGTGAGAATCACATCTAAAGGATTAGTCATACCTCTTGGGTGACCGCACCCTCATCATCCAGATAAGCAAATGAGGAACTCACATCGTCCTCCTGATGGTGAGATAAAGGGCCTGATGGTGTACCAGACATGGAGGCAGATGGTTCGTCATATTCTGGGTCACGGCAACCGAGAAGGTTCGATAACCGCCTTAACTTCTTGGCCTGGCGCTGTAACATTAACAAGTGTATAAGATACCAAACTCCGCAAGATATGTAACATGGACACATTAGTGCGTTATGTACCTTGAGAAATTTTCATAGTGGACCTTCATCATTGCCTTCTCCAACCGGTGTCTGCTCCAGAATAGATTGGCTTTCATCAGCTGATTTCTTGATCTCGGTGCACTGCGCATGAGAACGAAGTAACACGTTAGCCATTCAAACATGTGTAATATGGCCAATGGGAAAGTAAAGAAGGGAACACTTTACAACATAGTTAATCACCGGAATAGCAGGGACTCCTTGCCCTTCCCTGACATCTTTGTTGTACTTCCCCTTTGATAGATCCTCAAAGTTTATGGGTTCTTCAAGAATATCCTCATTCTATGTCGGCGGGCATATCTCAACTCGAGTATTATCAAGAAGCCATCGTATGTAGTTATCAAAAGCAAGTGAGTTATGCTCACGAAGCTAGGCGCGTGCACTGTTACGAGCTTGCTCCACACAAAGATGGAAGCGGGTAACATACGAAGCATGATGCTTGTCCCAGTCCTTTATCTTCCGCTGCTTTCTCCTGTCCAACCTGCATGGTAGAAAACCAAACATTAGCACAATCAAGAAGGAGTGGCGATGCTTAGTCAATACAGTTCATGCTCTCTTACCTATGAAGTGCTTTGTCCGTGTCCACCCAAACCGGCGGGTGAGGCTGGAACAGACCAAACTGACGATACACGCGATGTGGCAAGTGAAGCTCAACCACCCAGTTGCATATCAGTGGGCACTGCATGAGCCAAAGATCCCTATCCCGCAAACACATCGGGTTGATGGAAAACTCTGGAGTGTACCCTACTGTGTCATTGGCGGCAAGGTTGTCAGAATCGTGATTCTGAATCGGATCAGAGCTCCGATGGCAGGATCGCAAATCATAGAATCTTCACTATCAGGATCGTAAAAACATAGATTCTATGAACCAAAATCGTAGAATCAGAGGGGTTAGTTTGAATTTAAAGTCGTAGAATCGTACAACAGAATCGCGATTCTGACAACCTTGATTGGCGGCATATGGCTGCCATTACACCTATGAAATAGGATAACAACGCAACACTGATGACAATTATTCAGGCAAACATGAGAAATAACTGAAATAATGTTTTGTTACCTGCTCAGGCGTAGTCGTGTCCAACTCGGCAATGTACTTTTGGTACATGAGATTGACATCGTTCGTCATCTCGGAAACCACATCCCACTTGTAAGCCCAAGTGGGGCGTCGTAATTCGTCATCTTCATCTTCATCCCAAGGATTAAACTTGACGCTCTTTGGGCGTCCAACAGGCAAACGCTCCCAGCTCCATACAAAAAGTAGAAGCAGATTACCACCAATGCCTGCCCTATCTGTGATCCTGCAACACGCATAGTCCAGCTACATATGAAAGAAAACAATGTTAAGTTGACAGCAAGGTTGCATTGGTAATGAAGAAATGAGTTGATAACAAAACAAACCAACTACCTGTCGGTACAAGTAGGCAAGAGTAGCTGAAGCCCAGCTCCATTTGCTATCGAAGACGGTCAACGCCTTCAGCCACATCCATGGAGCGTTCTTGCCTGCGGAGTCAGGAAACAAAGTCCTCAAGACAACGTACCACATATAGACACGAGCATGTGTCTGGACCACATCATTAGTGGCATCCTCAAGGCAATGGGGAAAGTTTCTTTGAATCCACGTGAAAGCAGCTCCGGCTGCTTTCCTTTCCTTCTTCTTCTTCTCTTCTCCCTCCTCTACATCAGCCTCATCCTCGGTAGGAGCCATACCGATAAGAGCAGTCATCTGCTGGCGCCACCCATCAGAATCGGTGCTCATACAGAGAGGCCTCCCGTTGATAGCAAGACCGGTGATCAAAGAGACATCCTCAAGCGTCACGGTCATCTCCCCAGTCCGAAGATGGAAACTGTGCGTCTCCAGCCTCCACCGATCAGCAAGAGCGGACACCAGTGGAGCGTTGAGATTCGGCGTGGACCGACTGACCAACTGAATCCACGGGAGTAGTACTGCCTGCTGGATGTACGGTGTGTACCGCTCATCGTAAGGCATGGCAGGACCAGAGACCCCGTGATACCAAATCTTCAGAGGTTCAAGCTTCTGCAAAAAACAAGTAATGACAAATCTTAGGGCATGTCAATTTCAACTAAAGGCAAATTTGCTAAATATTTAGATTACTCATTATTACCAGCCCCTTCTCGCGCATCATGTAGGCCCGGTGTTGTGTGTCAATGGCATTGTCGAGAAGCCAAACCATCCTTACAAAGTTCAAACAATAAACATATATGAGTTCATCTCAAATATCAGTATACACTCAACATTTCATATGTGTCCATCTAAACATCTCATATGTATTCATCTACAAGAATCTCAACATCTCCTTCTCACACAATGAACAAATGATTGTAAATTCTCATATATATCTCGTATGTCATATGTGTTCAAGTAAATCAACATCTCATATTTCAAATAAACTCAACATCTAATATATATCTAAAAAAACTCAACATCTCAGATATAGCTACAAAACTCAACATCTCATAATTATCTACAAAACTAGGCATCTCATATATATCTAAAAAAAATAAAATTATAGATTTCACTAACAAGAATCATATAGTACCGGATATGACTACACATCCTCCATCACAACACCCAATCTTGGACAAGTAAAGATCCAAACCAAGCAAATCAAAGGTTCCACTTAATCTAGGGCAAATCCCTAAAATTGCAACGAATTTACGGAGGAAAAGAAAGGGAACGGAAGAGTTTACCTAGTAGGAGGGATTAGAGATCGAATCCAGGCCTAAAATCTTCAGATCTGAGAGGGTGTGGGGGGATCCGAAGGGGGCACCGCCGCCACTCTCTGTACAGAGAGCAACTTCCTGGAGAGGGGGAAGAACTGCCTGGGAGGGGCTGGTCCGATGCGGCTTAAGTCAAAGTGCAGCGCCCAAGCGATAGGCGCTGCACTTTATACAGTGTGGCGCCCAATGCTTATGCGCTGCACTGTTGTCTGTGGGGTCGCGCCTGGACCCGGGCTGCCACGCTGGCATGATGTGCGACGCCTAAGGGATGGGCGCTGCAATGTTGGGTGCGGCGCCTTGCTTTCGGGCGCCGCACGAAAGGGTCACCAGCATGAATTTTTTTCGAAAGAAGGTCAGTTCGTGATTTGATTTGGCCCTCAGGTCAAATATGTGATTTCTGCCTTGGGCCACGCAGCCATCTGTCGCTGCACTTGCACGGTCGCCTAGCCACATCTGTGTCGTCCGTCCGATCGCAAGTCTCCTGCTGCCGCACGTTACGCCGCCGCCACTCCATGATGCAGGCGACGCTCGCCCGACAGATCGATCGTCGCACGTCTCACCTGCCGCTTGCACGCGTCTGACCGCCCCACGCTCGCCCGATCAATCCTTTTGATCCATCGCCGCACGTCCAGCCTTGTGTGCTCATGAGCCTCCCACTGATCTGCTTTCTTCCAATCCCGTCGAGAACCACACCGATAGCCGGCTGCATCTTAGACTCGATCCTCCCTCTAAATCAACGAACCACAGCCTCCGAATAACCTAGCTCATGATACCATTTGTTAGAATAAATCTGAGGCGTTCCGTCGATCATCCGAGGACCAAGCAATCACAGGAGCACGACACCGAGATTTGTTAACGAGGTTCACCGATATGGCTACATCCCCGGGGCCTGACTACGGGCGTTCTTCCCCGTGACACCGCTACAATACCGCACCCGGTCGCCCTGGACGCCGGCACATGCCGTCGGCTTCCCCTGCGTTTCTGTGCTATTATGTTGGCATAGGTTACATTGTTTATCTACCACCGCTATATATGAGAGGCCTAGAATACAAGTGTTCAATTAGGACACGACTCCACATACTATGTAAACACAATACAACTCATAGTCCAACTGTAGCCTACCTTGTACATAATATTCGACACAACTCTAACAGACGGGGTACTGTAGACCGGTTACTGTGGACGCGGTACTGTAGACCGAACACGGTAGATCTTCTACTGTTCACGCGCATCTGTCCGCCGTTTTTAGATCAGACGGTGTGGAAAGGGAGGCAAGTCACCATACTGTTCACTCATGACTAGCAAGTCACTGTATCTCAATTCGTTCGACTAGCAAAAACAGTAACAGTTGAATCGTTTTATCCTAATGCATTGAAATTTGAAGTTTTTCAGGCAATGGAGATGCTCAAATTTTGAAGTTTTTCAGCCAAACTTAACAACATATTAGTCAGGCAATGGAGATGCTCAAATTTTGAAGTTTTTCAGCCAAACTTAACAACAGGAAGATTGTTAAGAACTGTGCGATGTTTCTATTGTACCTTTTGGTTTCAAAATAAAGTGTTGGTACTTTTTGTTCACTAAGCAGTCAGCGTCATTAGAAGCCAGATGTATCACACAGCAGCGTAGCCCCACTCCAAAATTAACCAAGATTGGAGAGCGCATGCCCTTATCCCACAACACAAGAGAAAAGAGAAGAGAACTGATCAAGTACTGGTAACATTCAGACAAATTTGGTCTTAGATTCAGAGGTCAACTTCCAAACCCATGCAACAAAACATATCAGATCCATACTCAATTCTATAGCAACAATAGTTTAGGCGGGGTACAATCCAAGCAAAAAGTCTTTAAATTCTAGCTTCACGGGATTCCTGATGGGGCAAAATCCAGACCTAGTTGGCCGCGGCCCTGTTCCTGGGGGCAGCCTCGGTACCTGAATTAACAAGCAACAGAAAGAAGACGCATCAGAACTGGTTAAAATCTAAAAGGGTGACTTCAGTGTTATAACTTTTGATATACAGTAGATGTCAAGGTACCTTCTCTGAAGTTGCTCTTGAACCTGCGAGGCACATGGCGCATGTACCTCATCCTTCCAGTGCCGGTGGTCTTGCGCCTGATGGCCTTCACACTCCAGTTGTCTGAAGATATGAATAAAACACTGTGTTAGCACTGAGCCAATCAAAAACACCAAAAATGGCAAAAGCACAAATTTTTAATCATAGTAGAAGATCAGTAATCACTGGACGATGCAAATAAAGTGCTATCCAATAAAGAACACAATATTAAGTATACATAATGAACCACATGAACAGCAAACATGAAACCATAAGCTTTCTGGTTGTTAAATAGCTGAAGTTTCACTGAGGGTAATAGGTAGTAACAGTCATGGTCAGGTAACAGCCATGATCATGATCAAAAGAAGTGACAATTGGTAGTTAAAACAACACATTTGAAAATATTTAGAGGTAAGCATGGTAGAAGTCAGAGAAAACAAGTGAAATAAGATTGCAAAACAGGACAATTTTGGATGGAGAAATCAAATAGAAAACTACAAAACATGGTCCTGTCATATTGCTGCAATTTATTCTAACATCACCAGACTAACAAATCGCATATGCAATGCACAAGAAAACAAGAACATGAGAAGAATTGCATTTCAGAAGACAAATATTATTACAGGATAAAGCATGGAGAAATCATCAGACTTCAAACTACAAATCACGGGATATTAACTCCTGTCATATTGTTGCAGTTTCTCATCATCACTTGAACCACAAATGAAATCAGGCAACACAGAAGATTGGAACTACAAATGGTAAATATCTCTGTTGTTTACATAGTTCAATTTTTAAACTCGTCAGAGCAAAATTATATTTGTTGTGAAGATAGAAGGACTTCCTTCAGTATGTGGATAGCATTGAAAGGCACAAACATATCAGGGTGTTGAGGTATCATCAAAGACTTAAATACCAAGAATCAGAGGAGCATAGCTCCATCATATTGTTGCAGTTTATTCCTCATCACTTGACCCTCACACATGCAAGCATGCATGGACAACAAGAAAACAGGCTATAACAATTTATAGTTTGGCAACTAACAATAAGAAATGCAAACATTATCGCTCAGAATATGAAATATCATCTCATCAATGCCAAATGGCATCTCCGAAGTCTGACATGCGTTGTAGATTTCATGATTCATCACAGCATTTTGCGAACCGCGGTAACAGCACTGCCAAGAATCTCGTGAACACAGACATCATCATTCACTAGTACGCATTTCCCATTGGGAGATCAGACTATGCATCCAACAAGCTACATGAACAGGATATGCCGAAAAATTATGGCCCGAGATAACGAATCGGCGATATGACAACCGCACCCCAATATCGCAAATCAAATCTAGACGCTCCACACGAGAAGGCACAGCACCAAGAACGTGGCGCATGACGAGATCTAGAACGGAGGGAGGAAGAGGGGCGAGGGGGAGGGGGGAGCTTACACTTGCGGATGCGGGCGGCGGGGTAGCCGCAGGAGGAGCAGGTGCTCTTCTGGAGGTGGAAGCTGCGGCGGCCGCAGCGGATGCAGAGCGTGTGGGTCTTGTTCCGGCGCTTGCCGAAACTGCCGGTACCCTTCGTCTGCAAAAACAAAACAACCACGGCGGGAAGAGAGGGTCAGCGACGGGCGACGACGGAGCGGCGGAGCCGGCGGGGAGGGGGGGCTAGGGTTCGGAGGCGGAGGCGGAGGCGGAGACGTACCATCGCTTAGGGTTGGAGGAGACGAGCGAATGGGAGTGCCGGCGGTGGAGGCGGAGTGGCGCAAACCCTACCGCGCTTTATAAGGGACGGAGAGCCAACGGGGTGCCGTGGTGGGCTTTGTTTGCCTGTTGGATTGTTGGGCCGTGAGAATGAGGACGCTGCATTTGGCCCATCTCGCTTCAGCACAAGCCCGATTGCCCAATCAGGTGCTTGCGCGAATCCCCTAAAAAAAAAGGTGCTTGCGTGAAGAAAAGAAACGTGCACTTGTGTAAAGAAACATTTGCCTAAAAAAACTTGTACTCCCTCCGTTCCCAAATACTTGTCTTTCTAGCCATCTCAAATGGTTACAACATACGGATGTATGTAGACATATTTTAGAGTGTAGGTTCATTCATTTTGCTTCGTATGTGGTCACTTGTTGAAATTTCTAGAAAGACAAGTATTTAGGAACGGAGGAAGTAAAAAACATGTCAAGAAAATAACTATCTTTTTCCGCCCCAGATGCTGAAAATCTAACATCAGATTTTGAATCAATAGCATGAATCGTAAAGTTGTGAGTGTGACATTTGTCTGCTCATGAGCGTTCGCTCGATTCGGAGATGCCCTGCAACAACAAGGGCCGTGCGTGAGGTGGTGGTGGCCGGCGTTGGTAGAAGGGGGCGACCTGGATCGTCATCGGGATCGGAAGTGCGGCTGGTCAGGAGGTGCGGGTGGCGGCTAGCGGAGTTGTCCACGCTATGATGTAGTTCCTTATCTGAATGCTATAAAAGGTCCATTCTAGAGCAGAAGGTTGTCATGCTAATTTGACCTAAATTTCCGGTTAACTGCTGACTTTCTTTGCTATCTTTGCAACTCGAATGAATAGTGTGGCACTCCATTAGTTTCTTTCAGAATTGCAAGGCAAATCATCTATGGAGTCGTTTACCACTGCAACAAAGTTGTTAGGTATTAGTGGCACAAATGTAGAATTAGATAGTATTTATCTTCAAACCATAAAAAAATCATGGTTATGGCCAAAGTGTCACTAGGAAAGAGATGTATTTAATCATGTTAGAATACATTCAAATGGACATATACGGAACATGAAAAGCACCGGAAACAGATTAAATTATTGAACAAGTCATGTTTTGTAATGCATGTTAAATTCACATTCAACTAGTTGGCAAGGCAAATTCATGGAACAAATTAACTACATTGCGTCGAGGATGACAATGAAAGAAATTGTTAAGATTCAATTAACACTAATACTAATCCGATTAGCATTGTCCTCTCATCACTGACCGGTGTCTCGCCAGGCGTCACTGACCAGTCATCTAGAGACGTCAATGATATGGTATTTTGGGCTTGGCTGGATGTATATCACATATGTGTCTAAAATGACCGGTCAGTGATCATGTGTTCTAATGGTCAAAATCGATGGCTTGTCAACACCGACTGACCTCTAAACTTGACCTTTCAAATCCGACACTTCGATTTTCTCGTTGATAAGTGTTGTTGTTTATGCCCCCAGTTATAACTTATAAGCCACATCGACTGCCCTGTCCCATTTCCAAATTCTCGTGGCCGTCGTCGAGCCCCTCTCCAGTTAGTTTTCACCATGTCTAGCTGTGTGCCGCCGCTCCTCTCCCTCTTATCATCCTCCCACAAACCCACATATCCCTCCCGCCGCTGATCCAGCTGGGGGTAGGGGGCGGTATGCCGGCCGATACAGCTAGTGGTGGTGTGTGTAGGCCTGGCCAGATATGGCCGGGTAGCGGTGGTGTATAGGGGGGAGCTATGCCTCTTCCGAAAAATGCCAAAAGGGGGGTGGGCTGGTGGGTTCAAATTCTTCCAACCAAGGGGTAATAAAAATTCATAGTTAACTAAAATGCCATATGATCACTTTTTTTAATTGAAAATTTGGTGTTAATTATACATATTCTTGGAAAATAAATATTTGAATACTTGTGTAAATAGTCATAAATTTCCCTGTGAAGAATTTTGTCCTCCCAGCCTACAAGGTCGATTGTGTTTGTTCCCTTTCCTCACTAATACAACTTCCGTGGGCTTGGGTGGCCAGGAGATTTGACACTGGTGTCTATGGCTCCTGCATGTGCATGTATGCTCTTCCAACCTGTTCACTTTCCCCACTCTCTTCTCCTGTCCTTCGTCCTGATCTCTAGGTCTCTGAATTCAACCTGTAGGGCCTCTCGTCGTTCCCCATTCTTAGAAGAACATTCTACAAGTAATCTCTATTTCTCAAAAAAGAAGAAGAAAAGAACAAATGTAATCTATATGTCGTCACATCAGGCTGCATCAGCCGGGGAGGTCAGAGATGAGAGGTAGCGCACGTCATAAGTAGCCGCATCTGAAGAAATAGAAAGCGGCAGCGGATGAGAGTGCTCTCCAGTAGGCAGTTGATTTGCCATTGAACGAGCTTCAGAATTACCGCAAACTCCATATGTAACCTTCAGGTTCAGGTAGATGGTGATTGTCACTTGGTGGCTCCTTGTTTTCTTGATCTGCGAAGTTTAATCGAGAATTAGGAGCTAGAATGCTTTGCGCTTTAATTTTTTCACTACACACCAATATTGATCTCTCATAGTTTGCCGCCGTTAAAATGAGATAGTAAAATTACCTTTCTATTGCTTTAATGAAGGATTATGGAAGTGCAGTAGTGCACTGTGGTGAACATAACTTTCATGCATAAATGGTATCCTAGTTCCTAAATCATCAAGGCGCCATCGCCAGAAAATTGATTGCAACATCAGGCCGTTATTTCAGAAAGAGTTGTTTTATGGTTCACCCAACATAGGCTTGTGTTGAGACTGAACAATATGATGTTAAGAAAACATAGGGTACTTGCCAGTCTGTTACTTTTTTTGACCTTTCATGACCCGATTTTGTGAAGTTCTTGCTGCACAAAAAACATCTTAGTTGTACCGAGACATTAGGCAGAGGGAGAGACGATAACTAGTAAAACCATAGCTGTTAAGGAGAGTTTAATGTTAAGTGAAATGACAACTTTTCGATCATCAGTGTGTCAGCTTTCACCTGTAATTTGTTCTGTTTGTTGCCAGATGATGTATAACTGAAATCATAAGGGAGTATGATTTTAATATTTCATCTAGCCAAGGTGAATTAATTAACCAACCTTCAGAGATACCCCGCAGAAGTTGAGATACTGGTTTAAATGTGTATTCATCTCTTATTTGTTAGTGTTTTGTTCCAGCTGGCTTGCAGAGTTGATCAGCATATACTGCTAAGCAGCAGCAATTACTGTACGAAAAGCAGACAACAACTACATTTGCTTGTTGCTTCTTGCAGAACATTCTCTTGGCAAGAACAAGGAGATATGGATCAAATCCAGTGAGAACAAGGTTTTCCTTTCCGCAACTTCGGAAATGATTCGAGCGTTGATAGAAAGGACAAGAGAGTCAGACTGGTGGGTCATAATTCACTCGGCAGGTAGGCTGATGGAGATGCAGCAGGACAACATGACAAGCTTGAGATCTCAACACTTCAATCTCTTACTCTATATTGTTTCTCTTGTTATGGTGGCTACCATTCTACCGAATTTGTGGATATCATGTGTTGGCTTCCTTCTATGGTATTTCTAGCTAGTTGGATACTTGGTTTTCTGCCGTGGTAAATAAATAACTCGACGTTCTCAGTTCAGCTTCGTATAACCTGAATATATGTTTATATGTTTACTGAATCAAATCATTCAAATGGCTTCTGGTGTGTAATTTTTCTTTCTTCCAAAACAGTGTACTCTCATCAAACCTAGTTCAAATAAATAAATAAATCGTAAAACAGATTTACAAAGCGCAAACAAAACTACAAGTAACTTCCACTGTGTAAGAAAATAGGCACAAAAGAGATCACAACATTAACAGGCACCACAAGGAGGTTCACTTCACTCTGCTGTTTGCTCATGGATTATATCACTCCACCTTATTTCCAAATACGAGACAAGTTCAATAGCTACAACGATGAGGAAGTATACATGAAGACCAAGATCGCCTTCGGCATCTCACATAACAGTATTTATGCGTCAAACACACCAATCATCCTCATATCAAAGGAACACACACAGTAAACTCCAGGTTAATTCTAGAAGATATTCTCACAGTCCAAACAAAGCCTCCTATTACAGACTAACATGTGGCCAAGCACTGAGTTGCCGCACAACCTCAATCAGCTCCATCTCCGATCCTCGACGCACCGGCTTGACCTCAGCATCAACACCATCAAAATTGCTCTCATCACGATGGCTATCTACGGGCTCTTGAGTTTGTAGCATTTTTGTGCCTTGTTCCAATACCTCCTTCCCATCAACTTTCTGAGTAACTGCGCAACAAATACATGGTCAGATTGTTACCATTTGGAACACTTGATAATTTCTTATGAGATAGATGAGCTAAAGTACTAGGACTTGAAACAAACCACATGTAACTTCGAGAATCAACCTTTGTAACTTTCCATTTTTGAAGTAAGGAGCTCCATTCCAAAATTTTATATTGCGCGAAGCTGATAAGAAAACAAAGCTCAATATACCCCCCCCCCCACACACACACACCACCACCACACACATACACACACACAAACCACATAGATGGTCAGAAAGGGATAACCCCTTTTATGAACAATGCCGACATGAAATAAGACCCAAAGAACATGCTCTAGCCAACATTCATACAACACAAACAAGAAACATGAGAACTCCCTCATGAGACCAAAACGTATCATAACTACCAACCCTTTATACACTTCTAACACATTGAGTTTCTGCGAAATGTTGCCACACTACTAGGGAAAACTCTAGCAGTAGCGCGGGATTAATGCCTATCAGTAGCGCGGGGAACCGCGCTACTAGTAAGGCACTACAGCTAAAGGTTAGCAGTAGCGTGGGTTAGACCACGCTACTGCTATATCGACTTAGTAGTAGTGCTTTCTACAATGAGCGCTACTGGTAATTAGTAGTAGCGCTTCTCCCAGCACGCGCTACGCGCTAGTACTATATATTATTCCGTATTTTACTTCTTTTTTATTTCATGTTGTATTCATACACCTTCATACAAGTGTCATACCGCGACAATTTAGAGATTGTTTTTACATCATAATGAGTTATTACATCACTGGGAGAAAGAACCGCGGATTAGTTTCAAGTGGATGGAAACAACTTATCATCATAATACATCATTGTCATATAACACCTCCTCATGATCATCGTTTTCATTAATGAGACATCACATAGCAAGTTGGTCATTAGTCATAATCACAACTACTCCTCATCATCAACTCTCATAAACATATTGTACCTCATAGGGCCTACTACATTCTCTTAGGACCTACTATATTCTCTTAGGTAAAATAGCATAAAACAAGATAGCCCCTGACTCTCCATTATGGAGAATGGAGATTATCCTGTCTCCAATTCTTGCCTTTCGCACAATGTTGCTTCCAAGAACCTCCTTACGACTGTCCATACTTTTTTCCATTTTTTGATTATCATGTGTTCATCGGTTTTAGAAATCCGGTATGGACAGGTGAGATTCGTAGGATGACCTGGCTGTATGTTCAAAACATCAAGGCAACCATTCTGATACATCAAATGAGGCACACAATCCATCGGGATTTTCTGTTAAAAAACATAGTAATAATTAGCTATGAAGTACTAGTTTTAGAAGTATGCAAAAGATGCACGGATGTCGTAATAGTAAAAAATCTTACCAGAGCATCTCCATGGAAGTTACCGTGGTTCAACACGTGCACTAGTGGCACATATTGACCATAATTTGAAGGAGTATGATAATAGGTATTGTAATTCTCAAGTTCAGTACAAAATGCGATCAGATGATTTTTCTCCTTATAAGTTAATTCGGAGCCATCGGTGTAGTGGGTTTTGTCTTCCATCTTCCGCACATTGTTTGAAGAATGAAAATAAGCTGTCAACTATTTTGAAATAAACAATATAAATTAGTTAATAACTATGTTTGAGAAACCCACATAGCGGTAGAATCGGAAGCGTATCGATAAGGACCCAAATGTCCATATTGTCTTGCTCGATGTCAGGATCACCAAGATCCATGGTGACAATCATATCCTCATAAAAACCATACATCTTGTAAACTGCTTTCCAATTTTGGCAATCAAAACGGGTTACGCTATGAGAATTGTACAAATTTACTTCAAAATCCATATCATGATGGGTCCTTAGGTGTATTTTCTTTGTTTCAAAATTTTTATGGTCTTCAAAACCCATCCTCTTCAAGACATAGCGTCTTGCATGGCATGGGATAAGCTAGTCGAATTGTAAAAGATGAAAATTACACGTTGAAATAGTTGAAGTCGTGCTTAATTATGAAAAAACACTTGTCGTCGTTGCGTACCGTTTCAACATCGAAGGTCACCTGGAGCTTAATGCTGAAGCACCGGTCTTCGTCTAGGTGAGGCCTGTCGCATAGACCTCGGTCGTCGTTGCACCAGTCGCACTCCCCCGGGAGACTTTCGTCGTTCGAGTACGACATTTCCTATGTTCATAATTCAAAGATTAAACTTGTACATTAAATATATGTACTACTAAAACTAAATTAGATCATTATTATTCATCACGGGTTGACTATCGGTCTGTCGAGTCTTTTCTTGAAAACTCTCAGCTCACGTGGTGTATACATTCGACCGTTGGTGATGGTCGCTCCTCCTTTCCTTCCCAAGTGCATTACACCAAAATGTCTAGCACACGGGAACGATTGAGAAGCGATGCTACCTCTTGATCTTGCGTTGGTTTTCCCCGGAGAGGAGAGGATGATGCAGCAGAGTAGCGTAAGTATTTCCCTCAGTTTTTGAGAACCAAGGTATCAATCCAGTAGGAGGCCACGCTCAAGTCCGTCGTACCTGCACAAATCGATAGCAACTCGCAACCAACGCGATTAGGGGTTGTCAATCCCTTCACGATCACTTAGAAGAGTGAGATCTGATAGAGATAATATTTTTGGTATTTTTGGTATAAAGATGCACTAGCTGCTGCTGGCCGCCCCGTCTCTGATTCAGAGATGATGGACTACATACTTGCAGGTCTGGACCGCGACTACGACTCCGTGGTGGCGGCGATCGGCGCTGTCAAGAACAGCATCACCGCCGATGATCTTTTTGCTCAGATCTCTGCCTTCGATCAAAGGATGGAGATGTTGGGCGACTCGTCTTCAGGCGGGTTTCATACATCCGCTAATGCAGTCTACAGAGGCCGTGGCTCGTCCCGCGGTAGATCCTATTGCGGGCGAGGAGGAAGGGGGCGCGGCCGTAGTGGTGACCGCGGTGACCGCCAGCCTTCTCCCTCTAATGGCGGCGGCGGCTTCAGAGGACGCCCTCGGCAGCAGCAACAACAGCAGGTGCATGAGCAGCAACATGACTTCCCAGAGTGTATTTGTCTCAAGCATCATCCAGGGGTGCACGTGTCTGCTGGTGGCGCTATGAAGAGAATGATCAAGAAGAAAAGGAGGCGCATGTAGTCTCCTATGGTGTTGACACAAATTGGTATGTCGACAGTGCAGCAACAAATCACATCACGGGTGAACTTGACAAGTTGACGATGCGGGAGAAGTACAATGGAGGTGACCAAATTTGCACGGCAAGCGGTTCTGGTATGAATATTACACATATTGGTAGTTCAATCGTTAAAAACCCCATGAAAAATTTGCACTTGAAAGATGTCTTGCATGTTCCAGAAACTTCCAAAAATCTTGTTTCCGTCCATCGTTTCACTCTTGATAACAATGTTCTCATAGAATCCTATCCTTATTTTTTCTTGGTTAAGGACTTGGCAACAAGGAGAATCATTCTTAGAGGACGGTGCATGGGAGGTCTCTACCCACTCATATCATCATCTTCTTCATGGTCAGATAAACAAGCAAATATTGTCACCAAGCCTTCTTCATCAAGGTGGCACAGTCGTTTGGGTCATCCATCTTCAGTCATAGTTAAATATATTCTTAGCAAAAATAAACTCTCTTATGAGCCTAGTGTTGAGTCAGTTTGTGATCCGTGTCAACAAGCTAAAAGTCATCAATTGCCTTACCCTATTCCTATTAGTGTATCTACTTCTCCATTACAACTCATCTTCTCAGATGTATGGGGACCAGCCCCTACTTCAGTTGGGAGATTTTCCTAATATGTAAGCTTCATTGATGATTATAGTAAATTTACTTGGATTTACTTGTTGAGAAAAAGATCTGATGTATTCCAAGTCTTTATCAACTTTCAAAATCTTGTTGAACGCAAACTGAACTCCAAAATCATTGTTATGCAAACCGACTGGGTGGTGAGTATGAAAAGTTGAATTCTTTTTTCCAAAAGCTTGGCATCTCACATCATGTCTCTTGTCCTCATGCTCACCAACAGAACGGTTCCGCTGAGAGAAAACATCGTCAAATTGTTGACATGGGACTAGCACTGCTAGCAAATGCATCCATACCACTTAAGTTTTGGGATGAAGCTTTTTTAACTGCCACATACCTCATCAATTTGCTTCCAAGCAAAGTTATCAAACTTGACACACCAATTACACGTCTCCTTAGTGTTACACCCAACTACACATCTCTTCGTGTTTTTGGGTGCGCATGTTGGCCCAATCTCAGACCCTACAACACACGCAAACTCGTAGGCTATAGCCCTATGCATAAAGGGATTAAATGTCTTGATGTTCCTACTGGTAGGGTCTACATATCTAGATATGTTGTTTTTTATGAGTCTGTGTTTCCTTTTGCATCACTTCATCCAAATGCTGGTGCACTCCTTCGCAAAGAAATTCTTCTTCTTCCTACACATCTTCGGTCTTTTGATCAGGGGGACGATGATTGTACTAACCAATGTGATGATATTCCTGCTGGTATTGGTCCTACTCTTATGCATGTGCCGGTCCCTGGAGAAAATGGCGCTCAAAATGATCTTATATTTCATGCTGAAGAAGGAGACGAGCCTGGCACGGACAACAAAGACGATCCGACGGCGCCTGATACGCCTGCACGCGCGCAGTCCTTGGATCACGCGACCGAATCCCCCTTGGATCGCGCTCCCACCAGCAGCAGCTTCGGCTCATGGGCCAGCCACTCCCGTGACACCACGTCATCGACAGGTAGGGACAGCAGCGGGACCGGATCTCCCTCGCCCCGCGTGCGCATGCAGCCACGGCCGGGCTGCGGATCCGCTGTGCCGCGCCGCGCGGTTACTTCCCGCATGCCTGCAGGAGCGGCGGCCTCACCGGTGGCCACAGGATCCCCTGTGTAGGCTGCGTCAGATTCTTCAACGTCAGGCCTGATTCTCCCGGATCGGCTGTGGCGAGTGCACCTGCAGTCCAATCTGTGGCGTCTCCAAGAATCAAGACTAGACTACAAAAAGGTATACGAAATCCAAAAATAAGAACGGATGGGACTATACCATATGGCATGTTGTGTATTTCAGGAGAGCCAACAACTGTGAGTAGTGCACTTGATGATCCCAAATGGAAGAAGGCAATGGATGAGGAATATTTAGCACTTATGAGTAACAAAACCTGGCATATTGTACCAAATCAGAAAGGTAAAAATATAATTTATTACAAATGGGTATATAGAATTAAAAAGAAGGCAGATGGCTCCATTGACAGGTATAAGGCACGTTTGGTTACAAAGGGCTTCAAGCAACATTATGTCATTGATTATGAAGGCACCTTTAGTCCTGTTGCGAAAGCTGCAACTATCAGACTTGTGCTAGACATTGCTCTGTCTAGAGGATGGAGCCTAAGACAGCTAGATGTACAGAACGTGTTTTTGCATGGTGTTCTGGAAGAGGAAGTGTTCATGAGATAACCACCTGGGTATGAAAGTAAGGAACTTCCACACTTTGTTTGCAAGCTTGATAAAGCACTCTATGGCTTGAAACAAGCACCTAGAGCATGGTATTCCAGACTGAGCTTACAATTGAAATCTCTTGGCTTCATTGCTTCAAAGGCTGATACATCCTTGTTTATTTATAACAAGGCAGGAGTGGTTATTTTCTTGCTTATATATGTTGATGATATCGTAGTTGCAAGTTCTTCACAAAATGCCACTAATGCTCTTCTGCATGAACTGAGTTCAGAGTTTGCCTTGAAGGACCTAGGCGATTTGCACTTCTTCCTAGGTACTGAAGTCAAGAAAATTCAAGATGGCATTATGTTAAAACAGGAGAAATACATCACTGAACTTCTTTCTCATATGGGAATGAAAAATTGTAAGCCAGTACCTACACCCTTGTCTTCTTCAGAAAAACTTTCAGCATATGACGGAGAGCCACTTCAAGAGGAAGAAAGTACAAGGTATAGGAGTACCGTGGGAGCATTGCAATATTTAACTCTCACACGTCCGGATATCTCCTTTGCTGTCAACAAGGTTTGTTAATATCTACATGCACCTACTTCTGCACATTGGACAGCTGTCAAGAGGATTGTAAGATATGTAAAGCATACTATGGGAATAGGACTTCATTTCAAATGTTCTAATTCCACTCTTGTGAGTGCATCTTCTGATGCTGACTGGGCATGATGTAGTGATGACAGAAGATCAACTGGAGGTTTTGCAATATTCTTTGGGCCAATCTTATTTCTTGGAGTGCCAGAAAATAAGCCACCGTGTCACGTTCAAGCACAGAGGCTGAGTATAAATCCTTGGCTAATGTAACTGCTGAAGTTATTTGGGTTGAATCACTTCTCGAAGAATTGGGAGTTAAAAATAATCGTATCTCATGCTTATGGTGTGATAATTCGGGTGCAACATATTTGTCTGCAAATCCGGTGTTTCATGCAAGAACAAAGCACATAGAAATTGATTTTTACTTTGTGCGAGAGAGGGTTGCAGCAAAGAAACTTGAGATACGGTTTATTCCCTCCAAGGATCAAGTGGCAGATGGTTTCACCAAGGCACTACCAACACGATCATTTGATGAGTTCAAGAGCAATCTTAATTTAGGATAGTTGAGATTAAGGGAGGGTGTTAGAACATATCATCACATTGTTGTAATCTCAACCTCCTCCTCTATCTCGTATTGTATCCAAACTCTTGTACTCATCCTTGTATGCCCAGGCAATGCCTTCGGCCCCATCAATATAAACGCACGCGGCTCCCCTCGAGGGAGTAGGAACGCTTCATAATCTTACAGAGCACGACACTCATGGACAGTGGATGAGAACATGCTAGCTGACTCCTATAGAACATTCTTGATTGTGGTGCCTTTAATTAATCGTTGAGCATGTTTTTTTGGTCAGAAATCATGCTTTGGAACATTTAATTAGGAAGTTCTACATAAATTTAATATGTTTGAATTGTCTTATTTGCTGTCCATGAGAAATATTTGCCATCCATGAGAAATATCTGCAGATTTGCATTGTGTGAGCAGGCATGCTTAAGGTTTACAGGTTTGTGAGAATGCAGATTAGAGCTAGCAATATAATGTTTTTTTGGTAAATATTGGGTTTCAAATCATCTTGTTATATGGTTTACTAAATATCCTCACCTTCTATTTATTGCTCCTGGTGTGGTTGCTGACCTATTGTGTCATTTGAATGGAATTTATGTTATGGTTTAGCTTCAATACCATAATCTGGTAAACCTTCTTGATTTTTGAAATTTCCATTCATTAGATTAAGTTTAGAGCATACTTTTAGCTACTATATAATATACATAGTTTGTATGTTCTAATTGAGAGAACAGATTTTCGAGACAAGAGAACCGACAAATACAATTATATATAGCGGTAATAATACATAAGAAGATGGGCGAGATAGGTTTTTTATTTTCCTTGCATTGTGACAGGGAAGCGGTAGGAGCTATCGGCGGGGGCTATTTGGGTGGTGATCCTGTTGGAAATATGAGCAATTTACCAAATAATTTTGCTAACGGAAATACTAGATAAAGCATGACTAATGTAGCAAATATAAAGCAAGTCATGCAATCTGACAGAGAGAAGGTAAACATCGTCTGCATATGCGACATAGAACCTAACATACGTAGGGCAGAAACTAGAGCCAAGAACTGAAGAAGGACTTCTAACAGAAAGGAGAAGAACACGTACGGCACAGCAGCAGCAGAAGCGCTGGACTTGGGGTCGGTGTCCTCGCCTGCCATGTCGTCGAGGACGTCTCGCGCGAGAAGGAGGCGAGAGGGCAGCGACGGGAGGCGAAAATCTTTTCAGCTTCCGTTTGACCTTTCGTATACCCATAGTGCGTGGCAAAAATTTAGATATGCGTGGCGAGGCGGGCGGCGGCAGCGGCGGAGGAGCGCGCGTGGATATCCGTCTTGTTCTCATGCTTATACAAGTGGGGAAAGAACCTCCCTTATAAGGAGGTCCAACTCCCACTAAACTAGCAATGTGTGACTAAACTTTAGTAGTATCCCTCGCCTTGCATAGATGGGCTAAGTGGGCCTTTAGGATTTATTAGGAATTTCTAAAATAGTTATTGGGGTGCCTAAAATAGACTAAATTCAAGCAGTTCCCCTGCCGATGCATTTCCGTGCGGGCCATACTTCCGTGGCGGCGCTGCCATTACAATGTTTCCCTTTCCGGCAGAGTGGTGTGCAGGCATTGTTTCTAGGGGAGCTTCGCTGCCGGTGTGTCTTTGTGCGGGCGTGCATCTTGTGTTTGACGCATTCTTTGATGTAGAGGCTAGCGGTTTCAACCTCCTTTTTCAGAAAAAAAAAGTTAATCTTGTATTGTTTCTGTTTGATGCAGAGGCCGCTTAAGAAGAGGCAATTTGGTGTGCTTTGCCGCTGCTTCGTCCTGGCTCTGCTGCCATTTCATCCAGGTTCTGCTGCTACTCCGTCTGGCTCTACAGTGCGTCCCTTCTTGCTTCGTCCTAGTGGTGGGTCGGGCTGCTGAGCATTCCCCCAGCTCTCCCCTCTCTGTGCAGGCGCTTATGGCGCCTTTCTCTGTCGATTGCTATCATGTGCTGGAGTTGTGTTTAGGGATTGTATGTGTGGGGGCATTGAAGGCGTTCCTCTGCTTGCTAACTGCAGGAGGGATTGTATGTGTGGGGGCATGAATCTACAGTGGGTTGGCAGATTAGCGACTTGGCTCTCCGAGCAACAAAATCAGCTCAGCTTCGCTCCTGGTTCCTCTTTCTCGCCTATTGGTCAAATTCTGAATCCAGATTCTGCTATTTTGGTTCATATTCTATTGATTTGGTACGCTACATCTACGTTCATGCATCAACTCTGCTCCATAAATTGGATACAGAGTGTTTGCTGCTAGTTTTCTTCGATAGTTTTGTGTTGCGATTGCTCCTAGTCACCAGCTTTCGAATGTAATGGTCAATACTTATCCATCAAATTACACTTTCCTTCAAGTGTTGCAATCTGTATGTAGAGATAAATAATGTCTGCCCGAGATTTGGATCGCTCTGATCTTAAATTATTTGGATTCCAGTAGTAAGTTTTTTGTGTATTGACTCTCCTACTGGAGTTAGCATATATAGTTGTACAAATTTAACTGTTCAAGAGCACTTTTTTTAGAAAAGGAGGAGGACCCTCGGCCTCTACATCTGGGCGATGCATACGGCCACTTTATTAATTATTCTCACAAGATCTTACAAAGTTACACAACAGTAAGACTAAAGCCACCGTCTAAACAACAACTGTCGCTACTCCTATCCAATTGATGAAGGGGCGCTGCTAGTGTGGGCCTAATACCAAACAGACATCGCAGCCAAACCTAAACATCTAAGACCTGAGGTCCCAACCAGGACGCCTGCCGGGTATGAGGCACCTACAACTGTTTAAGGCTCCAGGGCCGGATGGATTTCCGGCGGAGTTCTATAAAAAGTGTTGGCATATTATTAAGGAGGATTTGTTATCAATGTTCCATGATCTATTCTCTGGACAGCTTCAGTTATTTCATTTAAAATTTGGAACAATAACACTGCTTCCTAAGAAAACGGAAGCTGGGAGAATTGAGCAGTTCAGGCCGATCTGCCTCCTCAATGTTAGTTTCAAAATTTTCACCAAAGTTGGGACTAATAGGCTCACACAGATTACGCATTCTGTGGTGCAGCATTCCCAAACTGCTTTCATGCCGGACAGAAACATCCTAGAAGGGGTGGTGGTCCTTCATGAAACGCTCCATGAAATTCACACGAAAAAGTTAGATGAAGTTGTTTTTAAGGTGGATTTCGAGAAAGCGTACGATAAAGTCAAATGGCCATTCCTTCAACAGGCCTTGCGTATGAAAGGTTTTGATGAAGCCTGGCGACGCCAGGTAGAATCGTTCACGCAAAAAGGGAGTGTTGAAATTAAAGTGAATGACGACATAGGTCATTATTTCCAGACACATAAGGGCCTGAGACAAGAGGATCCGATGTCTCCTATCCTGTTCAACATTGTAGTTGATATGTTGGCAATTTTGATAGGAAGTGCTAAGGAGGCTGGTCAGGTGGGTGGCTTGGTACCTCATCTAGTTGATGGAGGTGTGTCCATCCTTCAGTACGCCGATGATACGGTCATCTTTATGGAGCATAACTTGGCCAAAGCAAGAAATATGAAGCTGGTGTTATGCTTATTTGAACAATTGACCGGGTTAAAGATTAACTTTCACAAAAGTGAATTGTTCTGCTTTGGTAGAGCCAATGACGAACAAGAGGCATATAGGCAATTGTTTGGGTGCGAATTGGGGACTTTACCTTTTACGTACTTAGGTATACCAATCCACCGTCATAAGCTGGCAAACAGAGAATGGAAGTGCATCGAGGACCGCTTTGAAAAGAAACTGAGTTGATGGAAGGGCAAGCTCATGTCATACGGAGGCCGATTAATTCTGATTAACTCGGTTCTCACGAGTATGCCTATGTTTCTTTTGTCGTTCTTCGAAATCCCAGTTGGAGTTAGGAAAAGACTGGACTTCTATCGATCACGATTTTTCTGGCAGAGCGATGAATTAAAAATAAAATACCGACTCGCCAAATGGGATATCATCTGTCGACCAAAAGACCAAGGGGGTCTTGGTATTGAGAATCTTGAGGTCAAGAACAAATGTCTTCTCAGCAAGTGGCTGTGGAAGTTATCGATTGAGACTGATGCCACTTGGGCGCAGATCCTCCATAGCAAGTATCTTCACTCCAAAACATTGTCACAGGTGACAGCAAGGCCGACTGACTCACCTTTTTGGAAAGGGCTTATGAAAGTAAAATTAACCTTGTTTAATAGGACAAAGTTTATTATTGGCAACGGTGCTAGTACGCGATTCCGGGAGGATACTTGGCTCAGAGAGACCCCCCTTGCCATTCAATACCCGTCTCTGTATCGTATTGTTCAACAACGTGAGGCGTTCGTTGCAACGGTACTTTAATCCAATCCCCTTAATATTCAGTTCAGAAGGACGCTAGTTGGCAATCGTTGGGAAGAAAGACTCCATCTAGTAAGTAGACTGATGGAGGTTCACCTATCTCAACAACCCGATAAATTACGCTGAAAGCTTAATAGGTCTGGAGAGTTTATAGTTAAATCAATGTATATTGATGTTATCAACTCAAGCTCGATTCCTAGTTCTAAACATGTTTGGGCTGTCAAAGTTCCTTTGAAAATTAAAGTGTTTATGTGGTTTGTCCATAAACAAGTAATATTAACCAAGGACAATTTGGAAAGCGTAATTGGACAGGACCTACTAGGTGTAGTTTCTGTGATCGGGATGAAATCATCAAGCACCTTTTTCTTGATTGCCCGTTAGCCAAAGTCCTATGGCGGACAATCCATATTGCATTTAATATTACTGCACCGAGTTATGTTAACACGTTATTTGGAACGTGGCTTAACGGGATAGAGCCCGAAACAGCGAGACATATTCGCGTAGGAGTTTGTGCTTTATTGTGGGCAGTCTGGAACTGCAGAAATGATTTGGTTTTTAACAGAACAACAAATATTCATTTTTCGCAGGTTGTCTTCCAAGCCACTGCGTTGATCCGTATGTGGTCGCTACTCACTCCGACGGAGGACAGGGAGCGTTTGGTTACTGGATCTATCCGTTGGGAGATGGTAGCACGGGATATCTTCAACCGGTTTGGATGGCGGTTATGTAATAGGATAGGCAATTAGTTTACCTGTCTCTCTTATGCCAGCCGGTTGTGGCTTTTTATGGCCAGTTTGTTTTTTGGCCCTTTTGGCTCTTTGTGAGCCCTCCTTTATTTTCGTTTTGAGACTCTAAGACCTTGTTTGAACCTATGTTTCTTTTTAATAAGATGGCCGTGCAGAGGCCGGGGAGTCCCTTTTTCGAAAAAAATGAATTGTGCTAATGAAGAACTTGGGATAGAGGAATTTGGAATTTACTAAAGTTTGAAGAAACTGTATGTTGGTTTTTTCCTTTTGTTGCTCTGAAATTGCTGCTTGTGTTGGATTGTTCTGTGTCGTACCTAAATGAAACTATACAATTAGAATATAGTTTGGTAGACCATATTCTTGATTTGGGGTGGTGTCTAGAGGGCTAGGGATCGTTCCCATATATTTATAGTTTGGTACTGTTGAGCTGGTGCATGACCAGTGTTTCTGTCATGTAAGTATTATTCTTGAGTCTTGTGGCTTATATTGGAAGGGGGACTATTGTGAGGTAGAATCGAGGGGACCGGGACTTTCTACCAGTATTAACTTAAAGATACTCCATCTGTCCCATAATATAAGAGCGTTTTTTACATTACACTAGTGTCAGAAACGCTCTTATATTATGGGACGGAGGGAGTACTTTTTTTATTGTTCTTCACATCGATCAGCTATAGAGATATATCGATGCACATACCCACGGTATAATCTTCTAAAAATTACAGCATGTTTCGCTTTCATTGCTCTATGGGTACAACTTTTATAGATATGATCCATTTTTTCCTTTCTTTCAAAATTTTCATGCTTGTTCGTGTTGTTGTATTCAGGTCAGAAACAGTAGAGCAGCAAGCATGAGGCGTCTTCTTTTGTGATGCACATATTCTCCGATTAACCAAATGTCAAAGTGGCCCTCTTGATGATGATGCACTGTTATTTTTATTGCATACATACTAGAGATTATTAGCATAATTGTATTCAAATTTCATGCCCGGTAATGTACACTTTAGCATTTTTAACGAATAGCCAATCATTGTTTTCCCATTTTGATCTTGATGCACATGCCATTGTCTGATACTAAAACGCCAAGGAGAAACCGGCGCAGCAAAGCGTGCGATCTCTTCTACTCCCTCCGTTCCAAAATAGATGACCCAACTTTATACTAATTTTAGAACAAAGTTGAGTCATCTATTTTGAAACGGAGGGAATAGTATTGTTCATCCTTGAGCTAGCTCTCCGCTCGCTGATTGTTCCCCATTTGTGTTGCGTGCCGACTCAAGCCCTGGACTCTGTGCTGGTACCGTCCAGTTCAGTTTGAAATTGCTCTTGCTTTTTTTAACATGCTCCCTCTTACCTCTCTTGTTCACATTTTAAAATTGCTCTTGCTTTTTTTATTATAGTTTTGTAACCGTTTTGTCTTGTGCATCATGGTCCTGGGCTTTACGGGAGTTGCATTTTTCAGATGTGTTCTATGCATTAAACAACTGCATAAGACCTTTATATATTTTTATTTTCATATGGTTACAGGAAAAAAGTTCACTTCAGCTTCATTAAAAGGTAACAAAATTTTACATAAGGTTGCCTTAGCATACTTATTACATCACTGAAAGTAAGTAAACATAGTGATTAGTAGTTAAGTAAACCAGGAGCCAGCTACATACAGTAAAAACACTATGGGGTTTATTCGGCCATGGTGGAAATTAAACTTATTGAAGGTGTGCGATTGCGGTAAACGTCTTGCCGATCCAGGCTGACGTGCTACGTGTTAAATAGAGGGGTTGCGAGCCCAATACGCGTACAGGTTGTTGGAGAGATTACAACTTGGGAGAGAAGAATACAAGAGATAAAACAAAATAAAGATTACATGAATATCCTGTATAACTACTCCTCCTTCGGTGGTGATCCTCCTTGCTGTACACGCATCATGTCACGCATATTGTGTCACACATATTGTGTTTAACATCCTCCCTTAATCACAACTTCATCAAGTTGAGATTATACTTGAAGACTTCAAAACTTTTTGTAGGAAGAGCTTTGGTGAAACCATCTGCAACTTGGTCTTGGGAGTGAATAAACCGAATGTCTAAGAGTTTGTTTGCAACTCTCTCACGGACAAAGTGAAAATCTATTTCAATATATGTTTAGTTCTAGCATGGAAAACTAGATTTGCTGATAAATAGGTAGCACCTAGATTATCACACCATAGACATGGAGCTTTAGTGTTTTTCATACCTAGTTCTTTCAAAATTGACTGCACCCATATGATCTCTGCAGTTGCATTGGCCAATGCTTTATATTCTGCTTCTGTACTAGATCTAGAAACTGTGGCTTGCTTCCTTGCACTCCAAGATATCAAATTAGGTCCAAAGAATACTGCAAAACCACCAGTTGAGCGTCTGTCATCTAGGCACCCTGCCCAATCTGAGTCAGAGAAAGCACTGACAAGTGTGGATGATGACTTGCTAAAATTCAGACCAATGCTCAATGTATTTTTCACATATCTCACTATGCGTTTTGCAGCAGTCAAGTGAACTGTGGTAGGTGCATCAAGGAATTGACATACTTTGTTAACAGCAAATGAGATATCTGGTCGTGTCAATGTCAAGTACTGAAGAGCACCTACCAAGCTTCTGTACTTTGTACTATTTTCTGAGTCCAGAAGTTCTCCTTCAGCAAGAGATAATTTTTCTGTGCTAGATAAAGGAGTGGGTGCAGGCTTACAACTTTGTAGACCAGCCTTTTTCACTAAGTCTGTTGCATACTTTTCTTGAGAGAGATGAAGACCATCCTTATGCTGCTTAACCTCAATACCAAGAAAGTAGTGTAGATCCCCTAGATCTTTGAGAGCAAATTCTGCACTTAAATCCTTCAACAGTGCTGTTATTGCTTCATCAGATGAGCTTGTCACAATTATATCATCAACATAAATGAGAACAAATATGGATATTTTTGACTTGTTATAAATGAATAACGAAGTGTCAGACTTTGAAGGAATAAAACCAAGTGTCTGCATCTTTTTACTGAGGCGAGAATACCACGCTCTTGGAGCCTGTTTCAGTCCATACAAAGCCTTGTCAAGTTTGCACACATGAAGTGGTACCTGTGCATTTACAAACCCAGGAGGTTGTTTCATGTAAACCTCTTCTTCCAGAACACCATGGAGGAACGCGTTCTGAACGTCTAGCTACCGTAAACTCCATCCCCTAGACACAACAATGGACAGAACAAGGCGTATGGTAGCTGCTTTAACAACTGGACTAAATGTGTCCTCATAGTCAATACCATACCTTTGTTTAAAACCCTTTGCAACAAGTCTGGCTTTGTAACGGTCAATAGTTCCATCAGCCTTTCTTTTTAACCTAAAGACCCACTTACAGTCAATAAGATTTTTACCTTGTCTTGGAGGAACCAAGTGCCATGTTTTATTTTTCCTTAATGCCACAATTTCGTCATGCATTGCCCTTCTCCAATGTGCATCACCAAGGGCTTCTTCAAGAGTATTGGGTTCTCCTGGTTCACCTGTTGAACAGATCATCCCATACTTTGAAATATGTTTATAATCAATGGGTTTAATTAGACCTTGTTGTAGCCGTGTGCGACATGGAGTAGTAGCAGGAGGCACTACAGAGAACCCCGGCGCAGAAGATCCCACACCTGGATCAGGTTGATCCTCCACCGATCCCGAGGAGGATCCGAGCACAGCTCCAGAACCGGCGTTGTCGATAGTAGCAGCCGGGTCTGGATCTTCTGTGATCGCCGGCTGTGATGCACGCGGCGAATCAGCCACAGAAAATCTGGGCCGAGCGGCGTCATCATCTCCTCGTGACTGCCTGGGCCCCGCTTCGATACGGTCTGTACCTGCGCTCGTCGGGCGAGTCACAGCCCGCCGCTTGTAAACAAGCTGTTGGGCCTGAGGCCGCGCGCGGTCCAGACCAACGCCGGCCCGCCATCTGTCCGACGGCGATTGGTGCGCGAGAGGAGAGTCCCCACGGCCTGCCAGGGCCCGCCGCGTGGCTGGCACGGGTGGCTCGGTGCGCCCACCTGCAGCTGTCGCGGCTGCACGCGTGCCTGCGCCTGCGCCTGTCGGGTCTGGTGCAGCAGATCCGCGGCAGAGCTCCGATCCTGAGGCAGATTCGCTGCGCAACGGCAGCACCTGCCCAGATCCCGAGAGGGATTTGCTGCTCAGGTCAGGGCACATGAAATATGGAGCTGCTGCACTGTTTTCTTCACCATTTTCTGGGATTTTTTCACCGCTGTTTTCTGCATCATCACAAAGCTCATTAAGGCTATTAGTAGGGTTAGTCAACATATGATCATCACAATTAGTAATGCCCCCTTGATCATAGCCAGAGAGATGGGATGGAAAAATCAAGATTTCCTTGCATAGGAGAGCACCGGCATTAGGATGTAGATCCGCAAAGGGAAACTTGGTCTCATCAAACACGACATCCCGTGAGATGTAGACCCGTCCGGTGGAGATGTCAAGACACTTGACACCTTTGTGCTGAGCACTATAGCCAAGAAAAGCACATTGCTTTGATCTAAACATGAGTTTGCGATTATTGTACGGACGGAGATTTGGCCAACAAGCACAGCCAAAAACACGGAGAGATGTGTAGTCTGGTTTGACATGGAGAAGGCGTTACATAGGTGTTTCATTATTGATGACACGGCTAGGTAGCATGTTGATGATGTGGACAGCTGTAAGAAACGCCTCGTCCCAGAATTTTAGGGGCATATAAGCTCCTGCTAGAAGGGCCAAACCGACCTCAACTATATGCCTATGCTTGCGTTCGGCCGACCCGTTTTGTTGGTGAGCGTGTGGGCATGATACGTGGTGAGATATGCCTATGTTTTTAAAGAAGGAATTGAGTTTCTCGTATTCCCCTCCCCAATCGGATTGAACAGCTAGAATTTTGCTGTCAAACTTCCTTTCAACGAGTGCTTGGAAGTTCTTAAAAACTTGAAACACGTCGGACCTTTTCTTAAGAAGATAGATCCAGGAGAACTTGCTATAGTCATCAATAAAACTGACATAGTAAGTATGTCTGCCAACAGAGGAGGGAGCAGGGCCCCACACATCAGAAAAGATAAATTGCAAAGGTTTAGTGGAGACACTAGTAGATATAGGATATGATAACTGATGACTTTTTGCACACTGACATGAATCACAAATAGTTTCAATATTTCGCTCACCAACAAACGGGAGCTTATTTTTCCTAAGTAGCTTTTCAAAAAAGAAAAAGAGGCATGTCCTAAACGATCGTGCCATCGTGTGGATGAAAGCTTGATAGCACCACAAGCTTTTTTATTGAATCTTCTAAACTCCGGAATCAACAGGTAGAGCCCTCGAACACATCTACCTCGATAGAGCACTTTCTTCGTTGCCTGATCCTTAATCAAAAAGAAATAAGAATGAAACTCGAGAAAAACATGATTGTCAAGAGCAATTCTATGAACAGATAGAAGATTTTTGTGGGCACTAGGAACATGCAAGATTCTTTTGAGATGTATTTTGCGTTTGGGGGTATTAAAAATTGAATGACCAATGTGACATATGCCCATACCTTCACCACTGGCCGTGTGGATTTGATCTTTTCCACGATACTTCTCCTTCATGGTGACCTTCTCAAGTTCGTTGGTGATGTGGTTGGTGGCTCCGCTATCGACATACCAATTTGTGTCGACCCCATAGGAACCATCGGCAGCGGCAGCAACTTTTTCTTCGTCTTGTGAGGAATCACCATCATCATCTTCGTAACGGTACCAACAGTCCCTCGCCGTGTGACCGGGTTTGCCACAAATCTGGCAGCGAGGCAGGTCCTGACGCGATCTGTTGGAGCCACCACCACGGCGCCCTTTTGAGCTGCCAGAACGTCCGCCGCCGCGAGTGTTGTTGGAGTAGCCGCCGCCACCGGACCTCCCCTTGCCATGAGAGGAGGAACGAGAGCGTCCGCCACCGCGGCCTCTGGAGACAGAGTTGGCCGAGGACTTGAAGCCGCCGCCTCCGCCGGAGCCGTGAAACTGCGCCATGTGCTGATCAAAGTTGCTAAGCATAGCGAAAAGCTCATCAAGGGTTACCGGAGTGACGCGGGCGTCCAAGGCGGAGACGAGGGGCTGATAGTCTTGGTCCAGCCCGTGGATGATGTAGGATATGAGCTCGTCGTCTTGGATTGGTTTTCCCGCCGCGGCGAGCTCATCAGCAGGCCCCCTCATGGCGGCGAAGAAGGAGGACACCGATTGGTTGCCCTTCTGCGCGTTGATTAGCGCCGTGCGAATGTTGTTGACGCGACTGAGGGACTGCGACGAGAACATGCTCGCCAGCGCCACCCAGAGTTCCCGCGCCGTGGTGATCGCGGTCACCGTGACGAGCACCTCCTTGGATAGGTGTTGGAGTAGATATCCAAGGACCTGCTGATCCTCCTTCACCCAGAGCGGATGGAGAGGATTCGGCCCCTCGGTTTGTTTCCCAGCGGCATCTTTGGTGACGTGGGTTTTGGCCGGCTCGGTCGACCCGTCGACGTAGTGGTAGACACCGGCGCCCCGCAGCTGTGGCGTGATCTGGGTCCGCCACAGGATGTAGTTGGTGCGGGAGAGTTTCTCCGTGACTCCGCCGCTGAGGTTTGGCTGGAAGGAGGTGGTGGAGGAAGACATGCTGCGCACTTTGGTGGAGATGGGTAGCTAGGGTTTTGGGAAGAAGATAGCTTTGTATACCATGTGCGATTGCAGTAAACGTCTTGCCGATCCAGGCTGACGTGCTGCGTGTTAAATAGAGGGGTTGCGAGCCCAATACGCGTACAGGTTGTTGGAGAGATTACAACTTGGGAGAGAAGAATACAAGAGATAAAACAAGATAAAGATTACATGAATATCTTGTATAACTACTCCTCCTTCGGTGGTGATCCTCCTTGCTGTACACGCATCATGTCACGCATATTGTGTCACGCATATTGTGTTTAACAGAAGGTACAAGCCTGATGGATGGAGCTGGCTAGTTGTTGACGGCCTCTCCTTGTCCTCCATGAGCTCCGTTGGAAAGAGAGAGGGGAGAAAGGGAGATCAATCACTGTGCCACACCACGCGATGTCACTGTTGTCTGTTTGGTGTACTCTGCTTTGATCTTCTTCAACATCACAACCACATTGCTCATCGTTGTTCTCTCGTCAGGCGAGTCGCTGCAACAGAACAAACCTAGCTCAAATACCGGCACAAGAAATCCTTTGGCCAAGTCGCAGCTAGAAGAGCAGCCTTGTAGAATCTGGCCATCCACAACACACACAAGCTCCGCAGGAAATGCATGGTGAACCCACTGCCTAAGGGTTAATTCACCCCCAAACATAGCATCAGTGGGACTTTTTCCAGTGAAGACTTCAAGGAGCATGATCCCGTAGCTGAACACGTCGCTCTTCCGTGATGCTTTTCCAAGAGATCCGTACTCTACACAAGAAATAAAAAATATATTAGAGCATGCATGTATGGTCAAACTTGGCAACCATTTCACAAGGCCTAGTTTAGTACCTGGTGCCATGTAGCCAACTGTTCCGGGCATGCTTGCAGAAAGTATGGAATTGTCATCACCTAGAAGCAACCTTGCAATGCCGAAGTCTGACACATGTGCAGTCATGTCCTCGTCAAACAACACGTTGCTCGGTTTCAAGTCACAATGCAAAATAACCTCGCAGTGCTCATGATGTAGATAGTCCATTGCCATCGACACATCGAGCATGATATTGAGCCTCTCAAGGAATCCCAAGTGCACTGTACGCTGAGACTGGTGTAATAACATCTCTAAACTTCCGTTTGGCATGTATTGAAGCACAAGTGCTTTGAAGTCTAGGTTGGAACATGTATTTAGTATTCGTATCAGGTTACGATGTCGTGCCATGCGAAGCACACGACACTCAACATCGAAGCTTCTCATGGCCTGCTCCAATTGCATGTCAAGAACTTTTATCGCGACAACCAAGCCACTCAGTTGTCCCCTGTAGACTTTTCCAAAGCTTCCGGATCCCAACAAGTTCTCTTCATTGAAATTATTTGTGCCCCGAATGATCTCATGGCAGGAGACTATCTGATGGCCTATTCCATCAATTGAATGGGCATACATTCTGACCTCTTCCTTATTTTTTGTCTCTTCTTGATCCATATGTATAAGCAGATAGACATACTTCCAAAACTTACCAAGGCTAGTGGGAGTACAAATTTCAGCAAGTGTCTATTACTTGAATGATGTTCTTCAAGACATTGCAAAAATCCTAGGCGTGGGGCACCACATAGCCCAGCATTCCCAATCAAAGATTGCAACGGGAGGTTCGAGAAAACACCTCCCTCCGGTATTTTGCCTTCTAGCCTATTGGATGAGAGATTCAAGGTAGTCAAGTCTGTAAAGTTTGCAAGGAAAACAGGAATGGTACCAGACAGGTTGTTGAAGGAGAAGTCGAGTGATGCCAAGCTAGTTAACTTTTGAAGTGTGTCTGGCATCGGGCCTCCGAATGAGTTGTGCGATAGATTTAAGTAGGTTAGCATCTTAAGTTGTCCAATTGATTGTGGGATGCTTCCTACGAAGAAATTAGAGGAAAGGTCCATTTGGTATGTTTGTATTAGCCGAGAAACATCCGCTGGTAGTGCACCACAAAAAGAGTTGAAAGATAGGTCGAGTCTGACAAGCTTATCAAGGCTGAATAGGCCTTCAGGTATCACTGAACTTAGCTGGTTATTGGACAAGTCGATTTCCTCTAACGAACTAAGATTGCCAAAACTACTTGGTATAGAGCCAAACAATTTGTTTCTTTGCAGAAACAAACGTTGTAGATTCCCAAGCTTGCCCATTTCTATTGGAATAGCTCCTAACAAGTTATTGTTATAGAGATGAAGCCACGCAAGATTTTCCAGTGTAGCTATGGATTCTGGGATTGACTTGATGAGTAGATTGTTAGAAAGATCTACCCATTCAAGGTTGCTTATGTTTGAAATTGTTGTTGGAAGTCCACCTACTAGCTGGTTATCATTTGCGAGGAACTTGATTAGTTTTGAAGTCAGGTTTCCTACATTGTCAGAAAGGGCACCCGTGAAAGAATTACCCCCTATGTCAAGCGATCTGAGGCTTCTGCAATTGGAAAGAGGGGACAAGATATCCATAATATCCCCCTCTAGGTCGTTATTTTGCAGGCCAAGCACTTCCAAAGATGCAATCTTCCCTAGTGCTGACGGTATCGAGCCAGATATTTTATTAATGTACAAATTTAGGTAAGACAACTCGGATAAATTCCCAAGGGAATCTTGAATTGTACCGGTAAGTTGATTGGCTCCAAGATTTATATATGAGAGTTTTTGCATTATTTCTAATTCTGGGGGAATGTGTCCTGTCAGGTTGCAAGAAGAGAGGTCCAGCACGGTAAGACTTGTGAGATTGCTAAGAGCTGCTGGGATGGAGCCAACAAGGTTGTTTTCACCCAAGGAAAGATATTTGAGGTATTGCAATTCAGCTATCCATAATGGAACAACATCTGCAAAAGAATTTGTAGCCAAATTCAATTCTTGTAGGTATTGACATGATGCGATCCCGGATGGAATCCGGCCACTAAATTTGTTTCCATAGAGGTCAAAAGTTTGCAACATTGGGAGGCTAAAACTTTCATTGTTCGGAATCGGTCCGAAAAGGTTATTGTATGCTAATGAAATGTATAGCAACTTGGACATGTTACATATGGATTGTGAAATGGGACCTGATAGACTGTTGTTTCCAAGGTCTATGTACTCCAACAACGGCGTGTTATTGAACAAATAAGGTGGTATTTGGCCTCTTAAGTCATTTCCAGTCAGAATGAATTTTCTAAGGTTGTGAAGACGTACAAGCATGTCACCAGGGATTTGGCCCGTTAGCATGTTGTTATATAAGAACATGTGTTTCAAGGAGGAGGTGTTGTTGAATAGGTTGGATGGTATTGGGCCACTCAAGTCGTTTCCGGCCAAAGAAATCAGTTCAAGTTTCTGCATACTAATGAACAGGTCAGGAGGGATTTGGCCGGTGAGTTGGTTAAAACCTATATTAAGGAACTCAAGACTCGTGAGGTTTCCTATGCTAGTAGGAATGCCGTTTGACAAGCTATTTTCTCTAAGATGAAGATACCTTAGTCGATGTAACCTGCCAAGTTCCGGAGGGATGGAACCCGTGAGGTTAGCATAGGTGATATTGAGAACGGAGAGGAAAGAAAGGTTACCGAGCTGAGGGACCAAAGATCCAAGGAGGGGCGTTTCTGACAGTGATAGAGCCGTGACGCGCTGCCGGCGGCGGCTGCATGAGACGCCGATCCAGTGGCAGAAGGACCTGCCGATTGTCCAGTTTCCAGCCAGGACGCCGAGAGGATCCGTGAGCTGGGCTTTGAAAGCCAGCAGCGCAGCGAGGTCCGTCTCGCTGCCATTGGGCGCCAGACTTGAAGAAGAAGAAGATGATGAAAAAGTAGGGATGGCCAAAGGTAAGAGCAGCAGTAGAATGATGGGAATAATGCGGGCAAATGATGGTGTAGCGGCCATGGATTGAGTTGCGTCTTGCTGTTTATCTTAATCTGTGCTATAGGGAGTGAGAGTTCCTGGATTTATATTGGTTTTCTGCAGTCACATTTCTCTGTTCGTTGGTGAGTCGCTTTCTTCATTTCGGTGGCAGCTGACTCGCTTGACGGCTTCCGCACGGCAGTGGATGCTTCCTATACCCAAAAAAAGGAGATGACGCTGATGCTCAAGTGGTGCTCGCAGTTCCTATCAGTCAACATATGCGGCCAATGTAGTAGTCAGGATGCTCAAGTGGTGTTGGCACTTGGCTAGTTTCGAGAAACGCTTGTGGAAAAAAGCATGGAAATTGTACGTCGCAGAAAGACATGGAATTCTCTTCTTAAAAACATCACGTAAAACAAGACTTGGAAAGTTTTTTATAACACATACACTCACCCCTATGAACGCACATACGCACACCCTACCCCTATGAGCACCACCGAAAGACTGAGCCGGCATATCATCTTGAGATTTACGAATTCACCGTAGGCACCTCGTCGTCGACAGGAACGTCACTACACCACAACACTACATCCCCAACAGACAAGTTGGTCGGGAAAACAACGGCCATCGACAGACAGTCGGTCGGGAAATACTATTGCCGACCGACCTTGTCTGTTGGGGAAAGTCGAGACGGGAAAGCCTTTTCCCAACCGACTGTTTGACGGCTATCAGAAGCATTACCGACCGACTTTCTGTTGGCCCTGCCATGAACCTTTCCCGACCGACTGTCTGATGGTAAACTTTCCCGACCAATTGTTTGATGGTAATTTCTTTGCCGACTGACTTTATGTTGGCATTGCCATGAACCTTTCCCGACCGATAGTCCGACGGCAGTATATTTGCCAACGGACTTTCTGTCAGCCCTACCAAAAATCTTTCCCGACCAACAGTAGGACGTTGTTTTCTTTTGCCGACCAACTGATCGATAGCATTTTTTTAGCCAAGCAAGATATATTTAATACCCACCCATTATTTGGCTTGTGCCTTGCCAAAAAGTATCAGTCGAGTTGCACATCTCATTACAACACAATATCAATCATGTTAAAGTAACTTGCATGTACTCCGAAAATATTAAACCAGAACGAAAGAAGAATATTCTTATAGATAAAGGTAACTAACAGAAAGGAGGAAACATTTATGTTTCTGTCACAGAGGCACCTGATAGGTTTACAAAATGATATATGCATGTCCAGGTGATTCATCGTTTGCTCCATTACACAAAATACCCAGTTGACAAGACACCATATAGGTTTACAAAATTATACCTAAAAGACACATTATTTTTACTCCATTACACAAAATGTCTAGCTGATGCAAACTGCCATATTCATGGTTCCCTCCTGGTAATCTTGTATGTCATTCCTACAAAGGATAAAAAAGTCACCGGTGAATTCATGCGTTCATAGAGATAATGGCAAAAATAATAATTGTACATCAATGGCAAAAACAAACTGTGGGATTTTAGTATTATAAAAACACGGCATGTTCGGAATAATGACACAACATGTTCTAATTTGAATCTGTGATGTGTTAGGCATAATAAAACATCAATGCCACACTGACCCACCATGTAGCCTGTATCAATCTCCACAAGCCGCAGACCAGGAAGTATATTACATGGTGTATCATCTGGACACAAGGCAACAATTTAGAATGTCTAGACGCCCAATTATTGGGAGCAACACATCCACGGACGGACACACGAAAGCCATTCTTGTAGAAAAGACTGCATAGTTTTCTTTCTTTTTCTTCTCTGGGGTGGAAAAGACCACACTTTGCTTCACTTGATGGCAATAAATTAGGCAAAATGATTACTATCTAATACACAGCTAGGAGTTTCAATGATGAGTGCAGCATGGCCTAGGAAAAGTATTGTGAAAAACCCACGTACATCAGGAGGTTATACATACTTCCCCTATGTTAGAAATGAATTTCAAGGACTCCATTTGGTATACACAATTACACATACATATAGAAGAATCTACTCGCAATCATTTCTAAATGCAGTACTAAGCACATGAGGACCTGCAAATTACTAATCAAAAAGCATATGAACTTAGACTGAACCTGACTATTATATTCATAATAGCGTCAGAGAAAAGCATCTGTACTTCAGTGCCACAAATTAGATTAGATTTAGCCATTACTTTCAGAGAAGCATATGTAATCTACATACAAATCTTCAGAAGGTATAAGAGCCAGAACCTAGGAAACCATCAGATTACGCATAAGAGAAATAAACTATCTCGTCTGCTGTTTAAGATTTGGTTATTACATTTCTGCTGGCGTGTGTTAACTATTGATGACCATCCTCTGATCCCACTGCACTAAGCACTAGCAATTCAAGCTGCGATTGGATGCCCGTGGTGCCACATCCAAGCCCGCAAAAATTGTTGTCGTGGACACCCACAGGTAAGGTGCCAAAATGATGTGGAAGACCATGTATGTGCTTCTGATAGTTCAACTTCTTATGATCCAAACTGACAGAGGAACATGTGGACAGTGTAGAGAAGATATATTCACTTCTCTGGTTAATTTTGATGTTTTCATATTATGCGAGAAAAGGCAATATGGTTGTGCACAAACTACTGTGTTATCTGTATGAAGTACATTCACGGTCAAATCTTTGTACCAACTTATAGGAACACTTATGCAAGATGAGTTGTGGCAATAGCGGGACGGACGCGGGCGAATTAACAATTACCTTTTTAGAACTAACTTGCTTATGCAATATGCACGGTAGGATCACCATTAAGCACCTGACTTGCTACTGATCAGGATTCCTATACAGTACACAAATACTGTTGGGATCAAGGAGGTATGCACATACATTAATTTTCAAATAGATACCAGCGCTTTAATGGAATATCTTGAAGCTTTCCTTCCCCACTAAAAAACAAAGAGAAAATTATCACAAAAATGTTCACTTATGATAACCAAGAGAAACCATCTGTGCATAAGTGTTTTATAAGAAGCAACAATATAGTAGTGGCAAGCCAGGATATAGGTTCCATTCATTTCAACCATCATTATTAAAATTCAGAACTTGCGGTCAAAAACTATTTATTGTTAAGATTCAGAAAACTAGCATACCATTTTGACATTGTAAATAGCATAGAAGACAATGCTCTTATTTAAAACATCCTCTGTTCTTTTGGTAAGTTTAACTTCTATTATAATAGAAGAAATCTCCATATATAATTTGTTCAGATATCCAAAGTCGAAACCTAAACAGTCAAAAACCAGCATGTAACCTGTTAGTAGTAACTTTTGCATGCTGTAAAATTGATAATGCAGGTTCCAACAGAAGCAACAAAATTCTATAATGACATATCAACATGTTTTTTATGACATTCAGACAAAATTCTTTTGCAGAAACAATGCAAACCAACTTCAAACTGAATGAAAAAGAGTGTCATCGGCATCCAGGTCAAGGACAACAAACATGTATGTTGGATAATATTAGATTAGTCATCCTTTCCCAAATATTACAAAGTTTAGAGGTGTACCAGCTTTTTTCCCAGACATTGTACTAGAATCCACGTCTGTCTGTGTTGCTGAATCAATCTGCGGATGCAAAAGGGATAGGTAAAGAATGATTGTTTGCCAATAATCAAACAATTATGATCTAGTAAGAGAAACTAATTTAATGAGGGTCTAGGAAAGACGAGTAGTTCTACTGCAAACTGACAAATAGGGATCTGAGGGAATTAAGATAAACAAGACATGCCTACAGTTGCACATCAAAATTCGAAGCAAATGGGAAGGACTCACTGGTTAGAGGTAGGGGCCGAACGGCAGCCTCTGGGAGAAAGGCGAAGTAGTGTGCAGAGCGCCACCACCGGGAGGAACGCGTAGTCGCCAAGAGTGAACAACCACCAGGAAGAACGAGCCTCTGCCCGGTCTGGCTGCAGCAAAACAACATGGCAGTGTGGGCCGTCGCGTGCGGCGGGCGGGGCATGAACAGAACAGTGCGGTAGCCACCGGTGGCCGGCGCGTGGGACTGACGAGATGGCGGATCTACGCCATGTGGGCTGCTAGCGCTCTGTGCGGAGGAGATGCGAGAGAGGGGCGAGCCCTCCATCTCCTAGAAATCCGCGTACCATGTCCTCGACTTCGGGGTGGAGCTCGCATGCAAATCGACGGGGCGGCGAGGCCTTCCTCCACATCTGGGCGGCGAGACCTTCTTCCACATCGGGGCGGAGCTCGATCTGAGGGAGAGGATGGGAGCCGCCGCCGCTCAGATCTGAAGAGAAAGAGATAAGGGAGAGAGGGCCGAGAGATAGGGGATAGATTAGGTTTTTCTTTTTTAGGTGTGGGGGGAGATGGGTTGTGGCCTGTGGCCTGTGGGGGCGAGGGGTCGAGAAATTTGGATTGCTTCGCGCGCTAAGTGTTTCCCAGGCGCGCGCACGAACAAATGTTTTGGCGGCCCAGTTGGCGACCCACGGTCGGTCGGCATTATTTGCCGACCAACAGTTTGATAGTAGTATAACTTTTATCGACCAACAGTTTGATGCTATATGTTTCAGCATTCCCGACTGATAGTTGATTGGGACACGTGAGTATTACCGACCAACAGTTTGATAGAAGTTTTTCCGACCAACAGTCGGTCGGCGAAATTGAATTTTGCCAACACATATCAGTAGGGAATGCAGTGTCGTGGTGTAGTGCGTCTCCTCCCACTGAATGCGCATCGCTGAAAATCCTGAAATAAATCCAGGAATAAATGCGAGCATCAGGATTTGAACGCTGGTGGACTGAGGATACCACAGTCCCTCTAACCATCCAACCACAAGTTGGTTCGCACAAGACTTGGAAAGTTGACGGGCCAGCAATTGTACAACTTGGAGCGAGGAAAGACATGGAATTCTCTTCTTAAAAAAATCAAGTAAATCATTGGTGAGCTAGCTGGTACCGGTCCGAGCGAGGAATTTTTGACGTATGCAATATGTTAATATCAATCCCATGAATAAATTGCACAAAATCATTATAATTGGGGATCCTAATTCAGAAAACCTTCACCATTCTTTTTTCTTTCTTTCAAAAAACCACCGGTATTGTATTGACAGTTTGCAGAAAACACTGATCTATCCGATTAGAGCGTTTAACGCTGAAACTGACTGCTGGGTCCCACTGTAAGTGATGATGTGGCAAAAAAAAATCAGCGACGTTTGTGTAGTATGTTAAGTGGATTGGGCCCCACTTGTCAAGGTCTCTTCCTCCTCCTACACATATTTTTTTCTAACTTACATGCTTGCGGTAGCAGCGCCCTCACGGCGGCTAAACCGAACGAGCTCCGTGCGCCCAGCACCTCAAGGCAGCGCGTGAGCCCAACCAGCTGGTCGACGGTTGCACACGTCCATGAGGAGGCAGACCTGCCGGCGTGCAGGGGCTGGTCGTCCCAAGTCTGCGGGAGGAAGCCACGACACCGAGGAAGGCCATCAGAGTGCCGGGGATGCTCGGATACGAGGCCACGGAACTCGCCGAAGGCCGCCAGAGCATGGCATGGCGGGGGAGGGCGTTCAAGATCACAGAGCTCGAAGGGGGCATGTCTAGAGGATCAGAACTCAGAAGAGACGTCCCATAGCGTACCAGGCCAACGAAAGTTGTTCGGGAGCGGTGGAGCGGCGGATTTGAAGGAGACACGACGGCGGCCGAACCGGAGGAAGACAATGTACTTGACACGGTCGGGCCTCCTCCGTTCTATTCGGTCAGCAGTTCGAACAAGCGAGTCGAGGCGAGACTTTAGGGCAATGAGGCGGGTCTTTTTGAGGTCGTTGGTCATGGCGGATGACGACTCGTGGCCCGAGCTTGAGCGAGGGCTGTATGGGAGTGTGGTTTTCTGTAGCTCAGGCTACACGGTACCCCTTATCTTTGCCATCCATTTATGCATCAAGATCCGTGCAGACACATTTATCTTTTTTGTTTCTCTCAAACGACACAATATATAAACTTCAAATTTTGCAGAACAACAATACATTCTAACTACAATCTAGGAAAAAAAATTCAGATTTTTTCGTGCATTTTAAATACTTGAAATAATATTTTTATTCAAAGTAAATCTCATTTTGCATGTTTATATCAGACCAAAAAATCTGAAAGTTTTTTTCACACATTGATGTTTTAATGTTTGTTCGATCTGCAAAGTTTGAAGTTCATATGTTGTTTCATTGTCGAGAAACAAAAAGGAGAAATCTTCTTGTTGTTAGTTAGTTGGGGAATACGGATCTCAAAGCAAGGCTGGAGGGTTGAGGATAAGAGGTTTCATGTAGCCTGAGCTACAAAGGAACTTTGTGTATGGATTAAGAGTGAGGCGGCGCTGGGAGGGAGAAGAGCCTAGGATTTGGAGGCGAGTAGCTAGGGTTCTCTGGGATCTAAGGGGCAAGGGGAGGAAGACGGGTGCGATGGGTGGATCGGCGCAGGCGGCGGCGTGCGTAGATGGCTGCGACACACCAGATCAGACCGTCCATCGACGGCGGGAAGGCACACAGGGAGGGGAGGCAAAAAAAAGTGTGGAGGCACGCGGGGAGGGGCGGCGCCCGGCGGGGAGCACGTCCTGAAACCGGAGGATGAAGAAGGGATGTGAGAAATAGGAGGATGATAGGTGGGCCCTCTGTCAGTTCTAACACTTCAGTCAAACACCGTTTGTTTTTATTGCCACGTCATCGCTTACAGTGGGACCCAACAGTCAGTTTCAGCGTCAAACACGCGTCAAACACTCTAATCCGAGCGTCTAGTCTTTTCTGCAAACTGTCAGTACAATACCGATGGTTTTTAAAAAAAACAAAGCAAATGATGGCGGTTTTCTGAATTAGGGTCCCCGATTATGATGGCTTTTTGCAATTTACCTCAAAACCATATCCAATATATCCGGACTGTGCAACGATGCTATGTTGACACCTAGTTGAAACATTGAGGATACACACAATAAATCATCTTCTAAAATACAGACAATAAAAATAAAAATCAACCTAGTCGAAGCCTTGTGGATACACACTAAAAGAACCAAAGAGGTCTAACGCCACCAACACAACAACACTGGCAGCAACACCACCGACTACTGGAAAATTCGGCGTTATCGAGTTCTTTGCTCTTTGCCGAGTACTGGAACACATGATCACGGTAATAGGTAAGTAAGCCGAGTGTGGCTCTCGGCAGAGAGCAGCACACGGCACATGCTCGTGGTTGCTGCTACAAATGGCCCGGCAAACAAATAAGGCTCGGTTTATGTGATGTATGCCGAGATCGTTTTCTACTGCACTTGACAAACAAGTGTCAGGTGGCACGGCCGTTTGCACTTGACGGCTGTGTCACGTACACTTCTCTAAGCCGAGACTCGCTGTCAAGTACTTGGCAAACTATTTATGAAAATACTTTTTTCCTCATCGTAAATGTTTTCCGAGCTCCTGCGGCCAAGCACTCCGCAAGGTATTTAAGGCATGTTTGGTTCCAATAAGTCACTTGACTTATAAGTCAGGTGACTTAAAACCAGTGACTTATAAGTCACGCCTGTTTGGTTGTCACCTGACTTATAAGTCACCTGACCACACCTTCTCACTTTGTATTTTTTTATGTAAAGGTGGTGGGACCCACGTAAAAGGGGGTGACTTATAAGTTTTAAGTTGGGGTAAAGCAATTTATGACTTATAAGTTGGGGTGACTTATAAGTTGTGTCTGTTTGGCAAAATAAGTCATTTTTTCACTTTTTGACTTATAAGTTGGTGATTTATTTGAAACCAAACAGGCCCTAAGTAAATTATCTTTCTCCTATGGCATAATTGTTTGGCGAGATCGCTGCCACACTACTTGGCATGCTATAATCAAATCATTCCACGTTTCCCGAGTACCTTAGTTCTCAGAAAAAAAGCTGGCAGTGGCAGCGTAGCCCAGGCACCACCTTTGCCAAGCTCCGCACTCGAGAAAGGCATGCATCGCCCAGCGCAGAACCCGGCAGAAGGTAACGAAACAGTACATAACTATCCGTTCTGTCCTAAGTTCCTGCAATTGACATACCACACATATATGTTTTTTGACATAATTTCACACCACATATATCACACAACACATATATCACATCGTTATAGCTCAAAGTGACATCACATATGAATTAAACTCATATATATCAACAAGTTCACAACATAGCTCATGACAAGTTCAAATCATAGTTCCACTACATAATCCATCAATGAACACAAACCATAAGAACCAACGAGTTCGCAAGTTCACTACATAGGAGGAGGACGAGGGTCGACACATCACTCCAATCCTGAAGGAGGAGTGGGAGGAGGAGGCGGAGGGTTTCCACTCATCATCATCGCCCACATTGCATGTAAGCCCTTCGGAGGCTGAGGTTCGACACTTCAGCATTGTTCCAAGTTGGTCAATCGGTTAATATGGATAGGCGTCGATATTGGAAAGTACTAACCACTAAGTCTATCATGATATTCTCCCTTTCTGCCTTTTCGTCCTTCATCCGTTCCTCCTCTTTGGCCACCTGTCTCTATCTAATGCTACGCCTCCTGTTCGGCCGCGTCTCTTGCACATGCGGCCTCGGATGCCTGCAGCGCGACCTGTAATACACAAGTTCGTTCACATATAGGTTGCGACGCCAAGAATGAAAAGACAATTGCATACAAGAAATTTAAAAAACTTGAGATTTGAAATCTCAACAGACTGAGTCGTCGGGCGACTCCTTATGGAGGCACTTTAGCTTGTGCTTTCCGCCCGCTTCTGAGATAGCTTGGGATGCACAGACGTGGAGATCGCGCCGTCGACGATCAGGTGGCGGACACTCCTATTCCCTGGGCCTGCCCTCATGACCACCATGGGATCGAGGTCCTGCGACGCAGACTCCTCCCTGTACGCCTCCTTGAAATGGGTTTCGTAAAACCATATCTTTCCGAGGCCGGCGTGCTGCAGAACTCCACCCCATCCTTGCCTCTATGCCTGTGTTACCACGCCTGCATGATGTTGATGTTGGCCTCATACTGTTTTATGTTGGCCTGAGACTGTTTTCTCACCTACAAAAGAAAGACGGTCGTGATTAGTAAAACCCAGATGAACCTATAGACAAAAATAACCTTGGGGTTGCACATACCATTCTTTCATGGTATGCTATAAGGTTGACTCAATATATCATGCGCCCACTGCACCACGTACCGCCTCGTGTTGTCCCTGTTGCACCACCCAACAACGCACACAAAATGTCTACTCGCACCAAATCCGGTTTTTGCATGCCTCGTCGCCTCTTCCTTGCCGACACGCCATCCACCACCATCTCACCCATTCCACCCACCTACAAATTGGCCCTCAAAGACCCCAATTGGCGCCAAGCTATGCTAGATGAGTACAATGCTTTAATGAATAACTCTACGTGGTCTTTGGTGCCTAAGCCTGCAGGTGTTAATGTGGTCACGGGTAAGTGGATATTTCGTCACAAATTCAACATGGATGGATCGTTGGCACGGTACAAAGCTCGATGGGTGCTTAGAGGCTTCACACAACGGGAAGGTGTGGACTATGACGAGACGTTCAGTCCGGTGGTCAAGCCGGCTACTATCCGTGTGGTGTTGAGCATTGCCACCTCCCACTCTTGGCCCATTCATCAAATGGACGTCAAGACTGCCTTTCTCCATGGAGATCTCAACGAGCTCGTCTACTGCTCCCAACCGGCTGGTTTTGTTGACACCGCTCGTCTGGATCATGTTTGTCGCCTCCACAAATCTCTTTACAGCCTCAAGCAAGCTCCTCGCACGTGGTTTCTTCGCTTTCGGGCCTTCCTTCTCTCCCTTGGATTTCACGGCTCCAAGAGTGACACTTCCTTGTTCATTCTTCATCACGGCACCTCCATCGCATACTTACTTGTGTACGTAGATGATATCATTCTCACAGCCAACTCTCCTCAAACTCTCCACCACATTATCTCGGCTCTCAAGTCTGAGTTTTCCATGACCGATATGGGACCCCTCCACCATTTCCTCGGCATCAACGTCACTCCAACCTCCTCGGGGCTCTTCCTAAGCCAGCAACAATACACCTTGGAGGTTCTTGAGCGTGCCAACATGCTACATTGTAAGCCCGTCTCTACCCCCATAGACACGAGCTCCAAGCTGTCCCTCTCCCATGGACGGCTTCTCTCCAACCCCACATATTACCGGAGTCTTGCAGGCGCGCTTCAGTATCTCACCTTGACCCGGCCGGACATATCTTATGCCGTCCAACAGGTGTGCCTTTTCATGCATGAGCCCCGCAACACTCATATGCAACTTGTCAAGCGCATTCTTCGTTACCTCCAAGGCACCTCCCACTATGGCTTACAATTCTACAAGTCCTCTTCCAAGTAACTCATCGCATACACGGATGCGGACTGGGCCGGTTGCCCTGACACGAGGAAATCCACGTTGGGTTTTTGTGTCTTCATTGGTTCCAATCTCATATCTTGGTCGTCCAAACGCCAGGGCACCGTTTCTCGTTCTAGTGCGGAGGCCGAGTATCGTGGTGTTGCAAATTGCGTTGCCGAGTCCTGCTGGTTACGCCAACTCCTTCACGAACTCAAGTGTCCACCATAGCGTGCCACAATCGTCTACTGTGACAATATCAGCGCCTCCTACCTCGCGTGCAATCCGGTTCAACATCAACGCACCAAACACATCGAGATAGATCTTCACTTTGTGCGTGATCGCGTTGCCTTCGGCGACGTCCGTGTCTTGCATGTCCCTTCGAGCTCCCAGTTTGCTGATTTGTTCACAAAAGGCCTGCCATCTCCGGTGTTCCACGAGTTCAGATCCAGCCTCAACGTCCACGCCAATGGAGTTCCGGCTGAGGGGGGGGGGTGTTGAGTTGTGTTGTAACGTGCTGTTATGCATGCCCATGTATATAGGATCAAGGGCCTGCGTGCCTCATGACTCGGGCAGCGCCCGGTGTATATAAACCATGTATGTAACACTTGATGATTAATAGAGAGTGAATTATATCCTCCAACTATATTTGTGGTTACTAGTTGGACGGTATCCCAAATAGATTCAGAACGCTAATAGGGTAAGAGTGTATGCCTTATTATGGTTGCTTTGGCCATGTAGAACGGTTTGTTTTTAATGGCAAAACTCTTGTCCTTTACAAGTTATTTTCTGATGTACGCGGTTCGTATGTGGTCTATATTACACCAAACGAAGTACCAACCGTCAAGGTATCATAATCGTGATTTTATTGTACAATTTCACGATTTTACGATCCCAACTAACTTTTTGATTCTAAGGTTTTGATTAGTAGAATCTACATTTTCATGAGTCTGATAGTTAAGATTCTATGATTTGCGATCCTCCAGCGAAGCTCCGATCCGATCTGAAATCACGATTCTGACAACCTCGCCAACTGCTATTCAAAGCAGTGTGTACGTGGTTGAAGCGGGTGGCCTGGGAGGTTTTTACCCAACATTAATCTCCTAATTGGTCACTTCCTTCGATATAGACATAGTGCCAGTCCTATGACTCAATTGTTGCGTATACATGTATTTATTTTGTAAGACTTTAGGTGTCTGTTGTGTGCATCTTATAGTTATTCAAAGGCTGGGTATCCACTATATTTTGAGTTACTAAAATCATTCTTTATCTAAAAATGTACTCCCTCCGTTCGAAAAAACTTGACATCAAAATAAACAAAAAGAGTTGTATCTAGAACTAAAATACATCTAGGTACATCCCCTTTTAGCCATTTTGATGACAAGTTTTTTGGAACGGAGGAAATATCTATATGTCCTGCAATAATTGAGTCGGAATGTGATGCCCTTGGACCCGGCACCCGGCACCTTCGTCGCCGCGTCCACAACGATCAGCTGGGCTGCTGGGGGATGGACGCCGAATGGGACCTACGGCAACTTCCAGTTCGTCGGCACTTTCTCGCAAATCAATCAACCACGAAGCAATCTGGAAGTTCCGCACCGAGTAAAAATGCAAACTTTTCCTCCGGTTGTTGGTCAGGCTCAGGCGTCGCATCTTCAGTTAACCTCCGACCGATCATATTGGAATTCATCCGGCGACTGCCAGTCATACGGCCGTCGGCTGCAGCAATTTCTCTCCCGCGGCACGTTCAAAATTGGCGTGGGGTGCTCCGCGCAAGACTCTGCATGCGACCGCGACAGCAGCCTCAACTGGACTACCTTCGGTTCTTGGAACCTTTTTTTTCCGAAGGAAGGCCTTCATGGCTAGCTTTATTAATAATCAACAGAAGTTGCATCATCCATCAAACTGGAAATAATACAGGCCGGGGCCTCATCATTCCAGGAGTTCGAGATCTTATTACAAAAACAAAAGCTGGCTAGCTCATGCGCTGCCTGATTACAAGATCTAAGGCAATGTTTAAACTTGACCTTCCCGATAAGTGACGCCGCATCCACGCAATCCGTGAACACCGCAGCAACTGCATCCCACCATCTGCTTTCACCTGTGCAATATTGTATCACCACTAGCGAGTCCGATTCAGCTTCCACCCTTGGAAATCCCAGTGAGTTTGCAAATATAAGCCCTTCCCTCATTGCCATTGCCTCCGAAGTAACAGCATCATAGGCACGAGGAAAGTATTTGCATTGAGCAGCCAAAAAATTCCCCTTGCTATCTCTTAGAACTGCGGCTACTGCTCCAGCCCCTACATCAGCATGAAACGCTGCATCGACATTTAGTTTCACAAACTTCGGTTCAGGTCTGCACCAAGTATTCACCAGATCGGTGTGCTTCTTTGAAAAGGCTTCGTGGTAGTTATTTGTGATTGCAAGGACAGAAATAGGCCATTTTGCTGGGTCCAGACGTTTACCATCATGTGTAACTTGTCGTCGAATCCACCAAAGGTACCATATTCCCACCGCAATAATCTGCTTTATATCTAAGTTTGGTTTGAGCGGAGCAGGACAGTCATCAGCTATTAGTAGATGTTCCAGAATGACTGAGCCTGACCGGTCAATCTTTTTAGCCTCTTCAATTATATATAGAATACCCAGCTGATCCCATAGAGATAATGCATGAGAGCAATCAAACAGCAAGTGACGCACATCCTCGGGTCCCTGGTGGCATATTGGACATGCACTATCTGAACTAACATGCCTATTGGTAAGTATGGATTTTAAGGGTATTATTCCATGCAGCGAACGCCAACAGAAAATTGAAACCTTTCGTGGAACTTTTAGCTTCCATAGCCTCGTCCATATTTCAGGTGAGTCTGAACCCCCCGGTCTCTCCCTTAAGTTTTGCTGCACCTGGTAGGTATGACTCCATTGCAGTTTGTACGCAGACCTTACTGAAAAAATTCCCCTTCGGTCTGGATGCCAAGCGATGAAATCCTCAAATGAGTTGTAACTAAGTGGGATTTGCAGCACTCTCCCAACGTCCACTGGGTTCAGGATAGATAGAAGAAGATCTTCGTCCCACATCCCAGTATTTGGGTCTATTAGATCGCTAACTCTTGACAACACAGTCTGCCCACGTGCAGAGATAATTTTCCTATCTGGACTTGCTGGTACCCAGGGGTCATTCCAAATATTGATGCTCTCACCATTCCCAATCCTCCATATATATCCCAGTTTGAACGTAGCAACTCCCTTCATGATGCTTTGCCAGCTAAAAGATGCGCCATTTTTCAAAGTGGCTTCGAGAATGCTGCAGTTTGGGAAGTACTTCGCCTTCAGCACCCGGGCACATAAAGAATGTGGGTCAGTGACAAGCCGCCAACATTGCTTCGAAAGCATTGCTAGGTTAAAGGAGTAAAGGTCTCGGAATCCCATACCACCCTCATTCTTTGGGTAACATAACTTCCACCAAGTGTACCAATGCATTCTCTTGTGTTCCTCATCATCTCCCCACCAAAATTGAGCTATTAAATCTGTTATGTCCTTGCAAAGTCCCTTTGGTAAACTGAATACCGACATAGCAAAGACTGGAATAGCGTGTGCTACGGACTTCAGAAGAATTTCTTTCCCACCATAAGATAGTTGCTTCTCCATCCATCCTTTTAATCTTTCCTTAATTCTCTCATAAAAGTGCTTGAAGCAGTCACTTCTATCCGCTCCTACCAAAGCAGGTAGTCCTAGGTATTTATCGGACAAAGCTTCAGTGTCAATATGGAGTTCCTGGCATATCTCAGTCCTGGACGTGGCAGTGGTGTTAGGACTAAAGAACACACTTGATTTTGCTAAACTCACCATTTTCCTGAACTCTGGCAGTAGGTCTCTAGAACACGCTGTAAGGAAGCTGCATTTAAAACATCTGCTTTCATAAGAACCAAAGAGTCGTCAGCGAATAAAAGGTGTGATACCGACGGTGCATTTCTACACACTTTGATTCCCTCTATGCCACCAGCTTCTTCTTCAAACTGCAATAGACTAGAAAGACCTTCCGCACAAAGAAGGAATAAATAGGGAGAGAGTGGATCCCCCTGACGGATACCTCTGGTAGGTACAAATGAATCTGTTTCTTGAGAGTTAAACCTTACTTTATATCTGACAGAGCTTACACATGCCATCATCAACTCCGCCCAATGTTCATGGAAGCCTAGGGTGATCATCATGTCACGCAGGAAAGACCATTCCACCCTATCATAGGCCTTATGCATATCTAGTTTCACGGCACAAAGTCCGGTCTGACCAGCTCTCTTATTCTTTATCTTGTGGACACATTCATATGCAATCAAAATGTTATCAGTTATCATCCTTCCTGGAACGAATGCACTCTGAGTTGGTGAAATAGTCTCTGGCAAAATGCTCTTTAGACGGCCTGCCAACATCTTAGAGATGATTTTATAAAGAACATTGCAAAGACTTATTGGCCGAAATTGAGTGACTACCTCTGGTGATTCGGTTTTTGTGATCATAACAATAGTAGTATCATTCCACTCATTCGGTATTTGCCTTGAGTTGATAGCTAACAGAACCTCTTGCGTAATTTCAGACCCAATAATGTGCCAGTACTTTTTAAAGAATAGAGCATGTAATCCATCTGGCCCGGGCGCCTTCAGATCACCAATACTATCAACTGCCTTCTTCACATCTTCATTTGTAAAAGGGGCCAGCAGAAAAACATCCATTTGATCTGTAACTTTGCATTGAACTTTTTGCAGAATCTCAGGATCTGTGTGCTGAACTTCCGTGGCAAAAAGGTGCGAGAAGTAATTCAAAATATGGGGATTCAGATCTTGCATACCTTCAAGCCAGTTCCCTGCGTCATCCTTCAGTTTTTTGACAAAGTTCTTCTTCCGCCGGGCCGAGGCAAAAGCTTGGAAAAAGCCCGTATTACGGTCTCCATATTTCAGCCAGTTAATCCGAGATCGCTGCATTACCTGAATCTCTTCTAGCTCGAGCAGATATTCAATCAACTCAGCAAGTTCCTTCTTTTTGGCATCGTTAACATCATTCATCGGGCCCTCCATAACTTTCTCTAACTCTCGTTGTGCTCTCCGTAACCTCTTCCTTGGTTTTTTCAGCACACGTTGGTCCCAGTCATGGAATTCTGAATGCATTTTGTTTAGTTTCTTCATTATATTACTTGTTCCCGGATCAGCTCCTACCTTCGCCCAAGCCTCTTCTACCAGAGCATTAAAATTATTCTCTCTGAGCCACCGAGCCTCAAATCGTTTCGGTTGCACCGTAGACGCCACATTTGATTTCCCATAGTACTCCAGATCCACTAGAAGCGGCCTGTGATCAGAATGATTATACTCTAGATTTTCTAGGGCTGCTTGGGGAAACATCGTTGACCATGAGTCATTCACCAGTCCTCTGTCTAGCCTTTCTCGTATCCTCCCTCTGTACCAAGTGAACCTGTCACCAAGAAAGCCTAAGTCATGGAGTTGGCAATCTTCTATTGCTTCCTGGAAAGCTCTCATATATTGACTAGGTCTCGGGTTCCCTCCCTCCTTTTCATGAAGGAATTGAATTTCGTTAAGATCACCTAATAACAGCCAAGGGAGGTTGTGATTTTGATGGAGCTGCCTCATTCTACTCCATGTCAAATGTTTATTCTCCCACTTGAACTCCCCATACATTCCTGTCATGCGCCAAAAATTATTATTCTTGTCCTCAATCTTTAAATCAATAAACATGGCATCAAGGGCCAATCTATGAACCTTTACAGTATTGTTCCAAAATAAAATAAGACCTCCTTTCTTCCCATTTCCTGGACATACTAATTTCTGGTCCATTTTCACTCTTCTACGCAAACATTCTGCCGGAAAATTGTTGAGGTGAGTTTCCGACAAAAACATCACATCGGGGTTGTTCCTTCACTGGACATCCAGCAAAGCTCGAATTGCCGGGGCGTTACCTAGCCCCCGGCAATTCCAAGATAATATTTTCATTGCGTCCGGACATCCCCCACTCGGGAGGACGCCGATATCTCAGAAATTTGGGTTTCAGATGCAGTTATTCCGCTTTCAGTGTCTCCATCAATTCCTCTTGGTTTCTTTCTATTCGCCCCCTTCTGTGGTGTACTAGCCAGGGCCTTATTCCTGTCCTCCGCATCATTTTCTCCCTCAAACAAATTCACTGTCGCAGCCACAAGGGATGTTCCAGCAGCCTTTTCCATCTCCTTACTAATATAGGGTATCATCTGTGTATATAGGGTATCATTTGTGTACTCTCGGGGCCGAAGCACCTACATTACCCAACTCGACTCCAGTTGAGCTGTTGGCCGCTATTCTTTTGCCGAGAACAGTTGTTGCATCAGCCATCCTCACGTCCTGGGGCGATCCACCAGTGCTGATTTTTGGTTCGGTGCCAACTCCATCACTCTCACTGTTTACCCCAGATTGATATAGCGCATTAAAGCGCCAGCTATCTCTCATAGCAACTGGCGGTGGTGCCTGCTTATTTCCTCCATGTCCTCTCCCAAAATCTCGTCCATTGCCTCTACCAGCACCATCAGACTCATCCTCCGGATCTCTCTGTCGTCCATCATTACCGCGGCCTCCACGGCCACCCCCTCTTCCTCTCCGCGAGGCCAGTATGAAGTTTCCCCACTCGAACTTGGACTTATCATGCTCACCTGTCCCGCACTCCTCGTGCCAATGACCCAACATCCCACAAGCATGACAGAACGTCGGCAATTTCTCAAACTTTACTAGGTATTTCTCTGTTTCTCCTGCCTTCGTGATCCCCACTGCTCTTGTTAACTTTTTGTGAACATTCAGCCTCACTCTGACCCGTATGAACTCCCCTATAAAACCATTAGGGAGTGTTACTTGCACCTCCTGAACTTCACCGATCCTTTTTGCAAGATTTTCCAACGCAGATTTGCTTTTCAGCACACCATCCGGCAATCTATGTATTTGGCACCAGGTTTCCAAAGTATCAAGCTTCACCTTCTCTGGCTTTGAGAAACCATCATATTCAGTCATAAGAAGTGCCTTCCCTTGGAAGTCCCATGGTCCTTGATGCATTGCCTTGTTCCAATCTCCAAGGCAACTGAATTGAATTGAAAATAAATTTGCGTTTATTCTCCTCCATACCACAGCTTGAGCTGGATTCCAGGCCGCTCTCATGTCCGCGATCAACGCGCTCTGACTAAAGAGCTTGTTTGTAAGCACGCGCCCTAGGGCAAGCCACTTCTGCTTGATTTCATCAGCATCAATCTCCTCTTCCCAGACCACATCATCCATCTCCTCATCCAGGAGGGTCAATCTCTCTAGCAACTTATCCGTTTCCTCCAACTCAACTCTTGATCCTCCTCCAATCTGATCTTCCGCCATGACGTTGCAGAACTCCCAGAGCCCTACCCTCGCTCCAGTTACTCCCTTGGACTAGCGACCGAGGAGGCAGCCAGGGGGAAGCAGCAGGCAGGTAGCGGAGGAGAGGAACTCGCCGTTGTATCACAAATCTACCCGTGAACAAAGGGAACTCACGGTGGCGGCGCCACCGGAGGACTATCGAACCCTAGTCGCGGGACCTAGGGGGAAAAAAGGTGCTCAATCCTAATACATATATTAATAATAGGATTTCCAGTTGTGCATGTATACACGGCGCAATCGGCGATCAGTAAGCTACCGAGGATACACGGTGTGTCTAGTGATTAATCTACCGTACGTGTAAATATTTAAACTTTTGGTAGTTTCTTTTCTCTTATCGGAAAAGGAGGAATATTCTCGGCCTCTGCATCAAGTGATGTAAATATCATATATTAATAATTATAGACGATGCCAAATAGATGGGTTTACAGATACAAAAAAAAAACTTGAGGTCAGCATGTCTGCATGGTCCCAAATCATATCATCAAATCTACGACCACATATTAGCCAACAAAGGACGCAATACTCCAAGACAACGTCTTCAAAATGAAATCCCCGCTCGTGCCCCTATGTTGCGCCTTGAGTTAGATGTCAGACTAAGGGCTATAAATTTGAAGCAGATCTTCAAACCAACACCTTCAACAAATTAACGACATATGGACGTTCAAAGTTGCCTGATCAAGTCTTAGGCAAGATTTTGAGTTTTCACCCGGGAAAAATGCAACCGTGATGTCTATCAACATAGTCCTCACCCACCATTCTACCTGTTTGCTTACACAGAAATTGCCAGCCAAAGGAGAAATCGCCGGAAGGGAAGTCTCACCACTTTTCTACTACTTAGGGGCCTGATGCTGATGCTGATGCAGAATAAAGAAACTTCAGTAAAATGTTCTTATTGTGTAGATGCATTGAGAGGGAAAGGCTACTAGTACTACTATGCATGCATACCCCAACCTGCTACTGTTTGCAGAATCTTGTATTTCTATTCCTACACTTCTCGAAATAGGCTTTTGTCCAGATTTATAAATAAAGGCACCATCACATCCATATAACAAGTTCAAATATAATGAAAAAAAATAGTCTGTTGGGGCATCAACACAAACACGCAAAAAGGAAAAATAAGAGAAATAAAGAAAAACAACCACAAAGTGGCCACAAACTCACGCGCCTGCTCCGAGGACAGTCAGCGAGCGGCAGCATACATCGCCTTCATCATAAGTCCCAGATGCTCGCGGTCGCGCTGCATATACAACGGGTCCCATTGGCATATATTAATAGCTTTCTATGTTTCTGATTGCCATATATTTTGTAAGCGGTAAATACACCAGTGGTGCTTGAACTTGTCACAGATGTTCAGTTTAGTGCCTGAAGTTTAAAAATACCTCGAACTGGTTCTAAAACTTGGCACGAAACATCCGTATATGTAAAGTGCGCAGACGTGGCACCGCATATGGCTGACATGGCATGGGGCCCACTTCTAACAACAAAACAGGGTGATTTCAAAACTCTATGTCCCTATGACTAATGGGCCCCGCCTGTCAGAGGAATTAAAATGTACAGGGCGTGTTGGCCACCACGATATGTCGGTTTTGTTGCCAACAATTTTTTTGAGGGGTTGTTGCCAACAATAACTCTTCAGGCTTATTTTTTTTTTGAGACAATCTCGCCAAGCTTTATTCAGAATCCAAAATGTTTACATGTAAAAATGCAACTCTCCCGGTTGTCCCAACCAAACATGGCGTCCAAATCCGAGATTTAAAGCATACTTAGCGAGATTGTGAGCCTCGAAATTCGAGCTCCTAAACTCATGAACTATGTTATGAGAATTGAAAAGGCTAGAATGACCTATAATTTCATGAACAATAGCTCCGTACTCCGACATCGTATTCTTCCCAATATCATTAACCACTGTCCTGCAATCTGATGCTATATGAATTGACATATAAGTCCTTAGCCAGGGCTTGCCCTTCTCTAATCGCCATTGCCTCCAAAGTAGCTGCCGCTGTAATACCTTTGACTTTGATAACTAAAGATCCCAGAAACTTCCCTTCCCGATCACGGCACGCAGCTGCCGCCGCACCATAGGATCCCTCTGTCACTACGGCCGCATCCGTATTTATTTTCATGAAGCCCTCCGGTGGTCTCAGCCACACCGCAGGTCGTGCCTCAATTTTCCTTGACTGCTTTGTTGTATCCTTTTGAGGGGTTGTTGCCAACAATAACTCTTCAGGCTTATATGAGTATGAATATGGTTGTGGTACTTAGATGGGCTGCACTCAGTGCGGCCCATCTAGCACACGTTATTTCTTTAAAAAATGAAAGTATGCAAACGATAATCATAATTAGTGCTAAAAATGTAAATAAAAATCATAATAATAAAATTATATTAGAATATTCATGTGCTATTAATAATTACCTCGTGGTCAACAAATATCCGTGTGCACATATTATTTCAAAAAAAAAATCATAATCAAGGCTCTATGCCACGCTGTCAGCTATGAATATTTGTGGTACATAAATAATAACTTCATGATACACAAATATTTGTGTGCACACAAAACAAATATTTTCCAGTAACTTTATGCAATAGTCAACTATATTGATAAAATAATTTTTCACCAAATATTATGAATATTCATTGGTGTATAATTTCACTCGTGGCTTATATTCATATGTTTAGATATTTTAAATATAATACACAAGTAAATATTCAAATAGAAAATTTTAAATTGAAAAATTGATTTAGTTATACAAACATTTTTTTAAGAAGATACTTATGAATTATAAAATCATGTTTATAATTCACATATACTTTTTCAAATTGTATGATGTTTTAAAATAATACGTGAATATTTTGAAAACTACATGAACACTTTTTAAAAGTTGCTTATTTTAGTTTTACGCAAGCCTCTATAACACATGAATAGTTGGACTTTATTTGTACTATTGCCATTATAGTTACGGACCTTTTCATTTTTCTGAGAAAAATAAAAGGTGCTAAATGGGCCACACAGACAGCAGCCCTTTTAAGAACCACAACCGTTTCAATTTGCAGTACATTAAGATTTAGGAGCTCCAGTTGACAAAAATAGCTTGTTTGCGTGGTGGCTATGACATTCTACATTTTACCCTGAATTGCCGGTTCGAGTCTGATTAGGCGTAGTTGTTAATTTTAATTTTTGATAGGCTGGACCCGTTAGTCATAAACATATACGGATGGGATTGGAACCGAATTTGCACATTCCCATCAAGTTTTGCAACGAATTTGGCATATTTTTCAAGTTCAGACACTAAACTGAACATCCATGGCAAGTTCAAGCACCACTGATGCATTTACCTCATTTTGTAACTATGTTCTGTAATAGAGCCTTGCAGCTTTTCTCACGCAAAGGAAACCAAAAATAAACAGGAATGAGATGAGGGAATGCCATAATAGAATGGGCAAAAATGCTCCTGCTAACTAAAAGAAATGGCGCTCGGCGATCCTTGTACAATTCACACATAGACACAGTCCACTGAACACTTCAAAACTTTCAAATAAAAGTTGAGCCTTCAAAACTTTAACTAGAAAAAATATATGAATTTGATCAGATTTAAATTTGAGTCGGCCATCTAAAATATAATAAATAAATATATAAACTTTAGATTGGACAAATTCAACTAACAAATTTCAAGAGAAAGAATCCAAAGTTAGGGTCTCTGTCGATGTATCTACAATGATATGACATCAACATGTTTTCACGCATGCCGACATATAAAATTGTATGAGGGATATCTCATCATCTTGTATATTCGGCCGTGTACTTGATTCGGTGATTGCTTTATATATAAAGCTGGGCGAAAGCCTATTTCGAGACATATAAGATTGTTAACTGAAAAGAGATAGAGACAAAACGAGAGTGAAAATTGTTTTTTCCTAGTCTGAGTGATCCATTCTCATGCGACGGAATAATTGTCTTTTAATCTCCATATATATGTTACACAAAAATCATTTACTGTTCGTCACATGTTGTACTATATTATAACTTTGATTGTCCTACGTATGCATATATTATAACTTTGATTGTCACATGTTGCACAAATCATAGTGGTGTCGCTACATCATTAGCCTTTTATTGGTTCTAATTGTTACACCTGGACTGCCATTGGCGTGCTGGGCCTGGACTGTACTCTGGACGACACAGGGTCAAGATCGCACGCGGCGTGGGAGAATGGATGTCTGTCCAGTCCAGTCGGCAACAGCGGCACGAGGAAGAATAGTATGGCCGCGGCATCCATATAAACTAAGCCCATGCAGCGCCTCCTCCCAGTACTAATCAACAGACCAATCGGCAATGGGATTACTCCATTCGTCTTCCTCGAGCTCGCGCGTAGCCTGGGTGCTGCTGCTGCTGCTTTGCTTCTGCGAGCTGTCATTCAGAGCACACGGAGGAGGATCTCGCAAGGTAATTAACATGTTTAATCGATTGGTTAACGGTGGAGCTAGCTTAGCTAATTAACCCTTCTGCGTGCGTGCGTGCTTCTCTAGCTCTATATAGCTTACCTAGGTCATGTGAAGCATGATGATCCCAACGATGTCGTCGCATCGCACCATGATCTGCTCACCACTCTTCTCGAAAGGTACGTACGTACGTACATATAGTTTCAGCAACGAAAAATGAAAGCCTTTGCTTAATAACTTTGGTATGCAATTACAAACATTGATATATTTTAGCAAGGAAGAATCTTTGGCCTCCGTGGTGTACAACTACAAGCATGGCTTCTCGGGGTTCGCCGCCATGCTCACCGCAGAGCAAGCAAAACAACTTGCAGGTTGGTGGGCAGTCGTTGTCAAAAAAAAAATTGACCTGTCAATTTGGTTGCATAATTGCATGTGTTGAATGTTGAATAATTATCATGTGATGTGATGTGTGTAGGGTTTCCGGAAGTAATCAGCGTCCAACCGAGTAAAAGGCACATGCCAACCACTACACGGAGCTGGGACTTCCTTGGGCTCAACCACCAGATGATGGGCAGTGATATGCTCCACGGAAGCAACTCTGGAGGAGAGGACGTGATCATCGGGGTGATCGACACCGGTTAGCATTTAAATCATAGTGCCTTCTCAGCAGGGTGCCGCTAAATGGTCGTCTTCACAAATAGCCCGCTATAGTTGATTTGGAGGACCGTCACTATTTAAAACACTGATTTAAATTGATTAATCAGCACTGCACGCATGACTTCGTAACCCTGTATTTTTTTTCATTATGGAAACATTTCACGTCATGCCATCATATCAATTAATTATCAGGGATCTGGCCGGAGTCGAGAAGCTTCAGCGACGCAGGGTACGGGCCGGTGCCATCAAGGTGGAAAGGGAAGTGCCAGGTCGGACACGACTGGGACAGCAAAAACTGCAGCCGTAAGATCATCGGTGCACGGTTCTATAGCGCGGGAGTTCCTGACCAGTTCCTCAAGACAGACTCGCTCTCGCCCCGGGACCACAACGGTCATGGCACACACTGTGCGTCCACTGCGGCGGGCTCGGCCGTGGAGGCGGCCAGCTTCCACGGCCTAGCCAAGGGGGTCGCTCGGGGAGGTGCAACGCGTGCTCGCATCGCGGTGTACAAGTCCTTCTGGGGCCTTGGCTTTGGGAACACAGCGACCGTGCTGGCGGCCATCGACGACGCGATCCATGACGGAGTGGACGTCTTGTCGATGTCCTTTGGTGTCGACGAGAACTCGTTCGGCGTCCTGCACGCGGTCCAGAAGGGGATCACCGTCGTGTATGCGGGGGGTAACGAGGGGCCAAGGCCACAGACGGTCAGGAACGGTGCGCCGTGGGCTATCACCGTTGCGGCTAGCAAGATTGATCGGTCGTTCCCGACAATGATCACGCTGGGAAACAAACAACAGATAGTGGTAAGTTTTTATTCACACGCAACTGAGGGCCTACTTGACTTAGGGGTCTTATTTATGCTTTCTGGTATTTAGCTCAAGAATAAGAAGCGGACACATTTTGCTTTTTCTTGCAGGGACAGTCTCTGTATTACCGAGGGAAGAATTCTTCAAAGAGCAGCGGTGGTTTGAAAGGTCTTGTGGTTCCAGTGAGGTAAGTGAATCAAATATATTTGTTTGTTTTCAAACCTTTTTGCACGGTTAGATTTTGTAAGCATTATTATTCTTTCCCCATCGCTACCCTAACAAAAACATGCTTACAATAGACTATTCATACCATTTTCATGGCTTCTTTTAGTACCATTTTGGTGGGCAATTCCAAATAAGATAAACTTTTCGCACTCATTATTCTCACCCTGTTGCTATCTGCATTATTATTCTTCCCTCATCGCTACCCTAACAAAAACACAATTATAGTTCTTCTTTTAGTACCATTTTCGTTGCCAATTCCAAATCCGATAAGGCTTTTCGCACTCAATATTCTCTCCTGTCGCTATCCTATAAAGCAAAACACGTTTTTCTTCTTACATCATTTTTATGGTCAATTCAATATCTTTTTTCCCTTTCAAAAAGTAGGATATCCCCCTTACCTCTGCATCAATTCGGTCTAAACAAGACTATACTTGACTTAATTTTACCTTCTGTATTTTAGTTGTGACATGGATATTCTCAATGGCACGGACGTGAAAGGGCAGATCCTGTTCTGCACCATGCAGCCAGGGGATCAAGATGTGTTCCAGCAGGCGTCACAGTACGTCCGGGATGGCCGTGGATCTGGCGTTATCTTCGCTCAGTATACCACGGACCTAAGCTTCACAGCACTAGATGTCTGCCAGGGCATAGCCTGCGTTCTCGTGGACCTTGACATCGGAAAGAAGATCGCCAGCTACATGGACGACGCAAGGTATGCACAAAAACTTTGATTTTTGTGAAATGAGAGTCTGAGTTCGGGCAAGGTGGCATGCAAGCGCCCTTCTCATGGTTGGAGAGAACTTTCTTGTTTTGTTTCCTGAGCAGCTCTCCCATGGCGAAGATCGAACCGGCGGGCACCGTCACAGGGAAAGAGATACTGGCACCAAAAGTGGCCATGTTCTCCTCGAGGGGCCCGTCGCCTGATTATCCCGCCATTATCAAGGTACGTGTCAGCCGCTAAGCTAAAATGTACTGTACTTAACATGCTCCGTGGCAACACAGGCCATCTCAGTGCCTTGATACATCTTTTAACAGCCTGACATAGCGGCACCTGGAGTCAACATCTTGGCGGCAAAGGAAAATTCGTATGCAATTTTGTCGGGGACGTCGATGGCAGCCCCACATGTAGCAGGCGTTGTTGCCCTGCTGAAAGCTCTTCACCCAAACTGGTCTTCTGCTGCAATCAAATCAGCCATCGTCACTACCGGTAATGATTAAGCACGCAGTTAGCACAATGCCCACCAATAACTCCGTACGTGTGGAGGTATCCGCCAACCACAATTTCATCTGTTTTTGTTGATTTTGCATGATGGTGAAGCCCATATAACCGATGAGCACGGCATGCCGATACTGGCAGAAGGGCTGCCTCGGAAGATTGCCGACCCGTTCGACTACGGAGGCGGCAACATCAACCCTCGTGGGGCAGCTGATCCGGGCCTGGTTTACGACATTGATTCGCAAGATTACGATAAATACTTCCGCTGCACCATTGTCAAGAAGGCCTCCGTGCACTGCAACACGACGGGAATGCTACCGGCGTACCACCTGAACTTGCCGTCCATCTCGGTTCCCAACCTAAGGAGTCCAGTCACCGTGTCAAGGACGGTGACAAACGTTGGGGATGTCGATTCCGTGTACCATGCAGAAATCCAGAGCCCTGTTGGAGTAAGGATGGAGGTTGATCCGCCTGTACTAGTGTTTGATGCGAAGAACAAGGTTCGCACATTTCGAGTGAAACTGTCCCCTGTGTGGAAGCTACAAGGGGATTACACTTTTGGTAGCCTTACATGGGGTAATGGTCGGAAGGTGGTGAGGATTCCAGTTGCGGCCCGGATTACAATTCAGGATTTCTTTGCGGATGTTGCGTAGTTAACTGGGCGAAACATGCAAAAATAAGATAATATTACATGATTGCATGATTATTCACTTTCACATGCACATAATTATTATTATGTGTCACCGTGTTGATGAGAGATGCTACTAGTGAACTTATGAACCCGACTCAACTTCCTTGACAAGAAAACCTCTAAACTCTCATTTACTTGCTTAATTATATTTTCGGTTATGCAAAAATACAGGACCGCTTCATATACCATCATGTACTCATTACTTACTACAACTAGCAGAGCTAGTGTTATTAACAATCACACAAGAACTGCAAACAAAAGTAGGCTCTTGATTTTTAATTTAGTGAGGAGGAGAGACTAGGTGATACCTCTACCTCTGCGAATTAATGACCTTGATTCTTCACTAAGGGGAGAACTTGCTGCTTCTGCAAAATGACTTACCTTTTTTTTCGAAAAGGGGGACTCCCTGGCCTCTGCATCAGAATGATGCATACGGCCATCTTATTAACCACAAAACAGTGTCAACATGGTTCTAAGGTCTCCAAGCAAAAATAGAAACAACGAAAGCTCACACAGAGCCAACAAAGGCTAGAAACATCGACTAGCCAAGATAAAGAGGCACAACCGACTAGCTATAAAAGGATAGATAAACTAGATGCCTATCCTATTACATGATCGCCATCCAAACCGGTTGAAGATATCCCGAGCTACCATCTCCCAACGGAAAGATCCAGTAACCAAATGCTCCCTGGCCTCCGTCTGAGTGAGTAGCGACCACGAACGGATCAGAGCCGTAGTGCGGAATATAACCTGCAAAAAATGAATACATGATATTCTGTTAAAGACCAAATTATTTCTGCAAGTCCAGATAGTCCACAGTAAAGCGCAAACCCCAACCCGAATGTGTTTCGCTAAGTCAGGCGGAATTCCATTCAGCCATGTCCCAAATAACGCGTTAACAGAATTCGGTGGTTTGATATTGAAAGCAATGTGAACCGTCTGCCAAAGGACTTTGGCCAGCGGGCAATCAAAAAAGAGATGTTTTATAGTCTCATCCCGATCACAGAAACTACACCTAGTAGGCCCTGTCCAATTACGCTTTTTCAAATTGTCCTTGGTTAAAATAACTTGTTTATGGACAAACCACATAAACACTTTTATTTTCAAAGGTATTTTGACATCCCAAACAGTCTTGGATGTAGGTATGGAGTTCAAATTAATAACATTAATGTACATTGATTTAACTGTGAAGACTCCAGACTTAGTCAACTTCCAGCGTAATTCATCGGGTTGTTGGGAGAGTTGGACCTCCATCAGTCTCCTAACTAGATGGAGCCACTCCTCCCAGCGATTGCCCGCCAGCGTCCGTCGGAACTGAATATTAAGGGGGGTCGATTGGAGTACCGTAGCTACAAACACCTCACGTCGTTGAACAATACGATACAAGGACGGATATTGGACGGCCAAGGGTATTTCGCCGAGCCAAGTATCCTCCCAGAAACGCGTGCTGGTGCCGTTGCCAATCACAAACTTCGTCCTATTGAACAAAGATTGTTTGACTTTCATCAGTCCTTTCCAGAAAGGTGAATCAGTCGGCCTGGCTGTAACCTGGGACAGAGTTTTAGTCTGAAGGTACTTGCTGCGAAGGATTTGAGTCCACATGGCATCATTCTCCGAAGAGAGCTTCCACAGCCACTTGCTAAGAAGGCATCTGTTTTTAACTTCGAGGTTCTCTATACCCAGACCCCCTTGGTCTTTCGGTCTACAGATGATATCCCATTTAGCAAGTCGGTATTTTCTTTTAAGCTCATCACTCTGCCAAAAGAACCGCGATCGATAAAAGTCCAGTCTCTTCCGAACACCAACTGGGACCTCAAAGAACGACAGGAGAAACATAGGCATACTCGTGAGCACCGAATTAATCAGGATTAATCAGCCTCCGTATGACATGAGTTTACCCTTCCAGCAACTCAGTTTCTTCTCAAATCGGTCCTTGATGCACTTCCATTCTCGGTTCGTTAACCTACGATGGTGGATTGGAATACCTAGGTAAGAAAAAGGTAATTCTCCCAACTCACACCCAAACAATTGCCTATACGCCTCCTGTTCGTCTTTGGCTCTACCAAAACATAGGCAAAATGACTTACGTACGAGGGTCCAACAACTAGCTGGCCATTATAGGGGTTGGAGCAAGTAATAGGCGGTTGTGTAGTCCACGAGCAAAAAACAATAGCAAAACCATTTGAAACGACCAACGGGTGGTGGTGGGAGGGAAGGGAGATGATGGTTTTGAACAACCAACGAATGATAACACCACACAACTGCTATTTGCGGCGTGACAGGGCCCACCACCAACACACAGAAGGCCCACACGACAAATGTCACACGCGAGCCAGGACACACTCATGGCCCACCAACAACAACATAGACATGATATTCTAGCTATTAAGAAACAGTATAACGGATGAAGCTTTATATTCATGACACAATAATTTCAAACACTCATACTTAGTAGATATATTGGTACAATATTAATTCTGATAGATATTTCTATAATTTTCTATTAAAATGGATGAGCGTGGAAATGCGCGCCTTCATGCTCTAGTATACTATAGAAAGGCTCACCCATGGCCTCACCCACTTTCCACGCGTCCGCTGAGTGGAGCTGGTTGGGCCAGGACCTAGGAAAGGGAAATAAACCTACACTCTTATATTGTACTTGTTCATATCAAAGTAGTATAAAATATCTTGTGTTATGCAACGAAGGGGATAAATATAAGACAAAAAATAGACACTTAACACGCCCTAAAATAATGCCCTGCCGTCTAGGGTGACGACCGAGTCTTGAACCCAAGACCTTGTTTCTCATACCGTATGGAATTGAACTGCATGCAGCAACATCTTGTTCAATCAAGATCTGAATTGATGGAAAAAAAGAGATGGGTGAGGGAGTCTTGGATTAGGGGGTGTTCGGATAGCCGAACTATACATTCGGCCGGACTCCAGGATTATAAAGATACCAAGTTGAAGACTTCGTCCCGTGTCCAGAAGGATCTTTTCTTGGCGTGGAAGGCAAGCTAGGTGTGCGGATATTCAAGATCTCCTACCAATGTAACCGACTCTGTGTAACCCTAACCCTATCGGGTATCTATATAAACCGGAGGGTTGTAGTCCGTAGGACAACCATCATCATACACAATCATACCATAGGCTAGCTTCTAGGGTTTAGCCTCCTTGATCTCGTGGTAGATCTACTCTTGTACTACCCATATCATCAATATTAATCTAGCAGGAGTAGGGTTTTACCTCCATCGAGAGGGCCCGAACCTGGGTAAAATAAAATGTCCCTTGTCTCCTGTTACCATCCGACCTTGACGCACAGTTCGGGACCCCCTACCCGAGATCCGCCGGTTTTGACACCGACATTGGTGCTTTCATTGAGAGTTCCTCTGTGCCGTCGTGATCAGGAAGGATGCCTCTTCCCGTCTTTAAAGACGGTGCCATTACGAAAGGAGCCTTGGCTGTTGGCCAAACTCTCCGGCTAGGTGGTTTTCTTGCAACCGCCTGTTCGGCTGTTGCGCCGACGGTGACCTCCCGGGTCATCGAAAGCAACCTCCACATAAGCTCAGAACTCGCCGAGCAATTGGATCCGATGGAGCTCTCTTCGGTTAATGAGCTCCTGGATCGTATCGCCGCACTGGGCGTCGCCACAAATTACGACCAGGTTGGGCTTAAACCCGATCTGAGAGAAATTAACTCTCCCCAGGTCACCCACCACGTAGCAGTGGTGGAGACACAATGCGGCGACCCTTCATCTATCTTAAGGACTAGCTATGTCCGAATCCCCGAACCCTCCATGCCGGATATCCTCGGAAGGGAATATACAATCCAAGACCTGAGCATAAAATCAGGCAACGGGCTAGACTCATCGGATAACATCCAAGACTCCAGATCTCGGGATTCGTATGTTCTTCAGCCTCCGAACAGTAAATTGGGTGAGGTCTCAAACTCGACGACACCCGCCCGCCCGATCATAAGCGATCTTTCCCAAATCAGGCAAATGCCCGAAGAAACAGTACATCATTACTGGGCCAGATTCCTCCTGGTTATGAACAGGATAAAGGACTGCCGCGAGGGAGACGCAATCTCAATCTTTTGCAGTAACTGCGCGGACGAGGGAATACTTAACACCGTAAGTCGTCGCAATATTACACGCTTTGCCGACTTGGCATCCATAGTACAAAAATACTGTATGATGGAAAGTGCTCGGAAAACCGAAATAAAATTTTGGGACAATCCGGCCCTGAATAGCAATCCCGTCCGAACTAAGAGGGTGCACCACAGTAAAGCACCCGGACTAAATACCAAAAAGTCAAAAACCTCCAGAGGGCATGGAACCGTACTGGAAAAGTGGCTAGATGGACCCTGCAAGATTCATAGTGCAGAGGACGCCACCCCAACTCACCGCCTCAGGGCATGTTGGATAATCCGGCAGGTGGCCAAAATTGGCGAGGACCTCCTAATTCCAGAGGTCGAAGGAAACCAACCCGAGAATTTCAGTTCCGTTCTCACAGTCTTTGAGACTTTCGCATCGAATAACATGCGAAAAAGAACACTCCGCAGCCTCACAGAAGTCTACCACGTGGCGACAATAAACCCATGGAGTAATACTGCTATCACCTTCAACGCGAGTGACGAACCTAAAATTCGAACAACCAGAGCACCAGCCGCATTGGTCCTCAGTCCCATAGTGGACGGCTGCCATCTCGCAAAGGTACTCATGGATGGAGGCAGCGGACTAAACCTCATTTACGAGGAAACCCTTCAAAAGATGGAAATAGACAGGAACCGCGTGGAGCGAAGCAGCACAACCTTTAGAGGAATAATTCCCAGTCAGGAAGCGCGCTGCACCAGAAAAATCACACTAGATGTGGTATTCGGCACGCGGATAATTATAGGTCCGAACAAATCACCTTTCAGGTGGCCCCGTTCAAAAGCGGATATCACGCTATATTAGGATGGGAGGCATTCACGGTTTTCCAAGCTATACCCCATTACGGGTACATGAAGCTCAAGATGCCCGGGCCAAACGGAATTATCACTCTCGCTAGTGATCCGGACATAGCACTCCGCGCCGAAAACAAGACAGCCGCATTGGCCCTCGAGGCGCTATCCGAAACCTTAGCGGCAGAAGAACTGACTGCGCTACGATCCACGGTCAATAGGGATGATGTGATACTCGATAAGAGATCCAAATCCACATCCTTCAAACCAGCGGACGAAATAGTCAAATTCCAGGTCCACCCAACGGACCCCAGTAAAACAGCCTCCATCGGGGCAAGACTAAACCCTGACGTAGACGCCGCACTGCGAGAGTTCCTACGAGAGAACTGGGACATCTTCGCTTGGCACCCCTCAGATATGCCAGGAATCCCACGCAGGCTGGCAGGACACGGCTTAAACATCCAGAAAGGATTCAAACCTGTCAAGCAAGCCCTCCGGCGTTTCTCCGAACCAAAGAGACAGGCCATGGGAGAGGAGCTAGCCAAGTTATTGGAGGCCGGATTCATTAGAGACATAAAACATCCGGACTGGCTAGCAAACCTAGTGATGGTACCAAAGAAGGACAAATCCTGGCGCCTGTGTGTCGACTTCAAAGACCTTAATAAGGCTTGCCCAAAGGATCCGTTTCCCCTCCCTTGAATAGATCAAATTATCGATGCCACTGCAGGACACGATTCGCTGTGCTTCCTCGACGCATACTCCGGTTACCATCAAATAAAGATGGCAGAGTCAGACCAAGCCGCAACGGCATTCATCACACCATACGGCCCATTCTGCTTCAACACAATGCCCTTTGGGCTAAAAAACACCGGCGCAACATACCAGCGCATGATTCAAACATGTCTGACAAACCAGATCGGCAAAACAGTTGAGGCGTACGTCGATGATGTGGTCGTCAAATCAAGACATGTCGAATCTCTAGTAGACGACTTGAGGCTTACATTCGACAACCTCCGAAAATATGACATTAAGCTCAATCCGGAAAAATGTGTTTTCGGTGTTCCAGCCGGAAAGCTCCTGGGCTTCATTGTATCCGGTAGAGGAATTGAAGCAAATCCAGCTAAAATCCGAGCTTTGTCACAATTGGACATCCCAAAAGACCTTAAACAAATACAGAAACTCACCGGATGCGTGGCGGCTTTAAGCCGCTTTATCTCCCGTTTGGGAGAGAAGGCATTGCCCCTTTATCGCCTCCTTAGGCGCACCGAACACTTCGAGTGGACAGACGCTGCAACGGCCGGACTCGAGGAAATAAAGGCCATCTTGGCAACAAATCCCGTCCTGGCCGCGCCGAATACTGGCGAACCCATGCTATTGTACATTGCCGCAACTCATCAAGTTGTTAGCGCAGTACTCGTCGTCGAACGGGTAACGGACGGACACAAACTCCCCCTTCAAAGGCCGGTTTATTACGTGTCCACTGTCCTCGCACCATGTAAATCACGGTACCCGCATTACCAAAAGATTGCATACGCGGTGTTCATGGCATCCCGGAAGCTACGACACTACTTTCAAAAGTGTTCTATAACAGTAGCCTCGGAAGTACCACTCAACGATATTATCAACAACCGCGACGCAACGGGCCGGATAGCAAAATGGGCCATAGAGCTCCTGCCGTTCGACATAACCTACAAACCACGACGAGCCATCAAATCGCAAGTCCTAGCCGACTTCGTCGCCGAATGGACAGAGGCCAAACTCCTTAAAGAGTACGGCACATACTCAAACTGGATCATGCGCTTCGACGGCTCCAAAATGTTGGCCGGACTGGGGGCTGGCGTCGTTTTGACGTCCCCTACAGGAGACACAGTCCAATATGTACTCCAAATTATGTACACGGACTCCAACAATGCAGCCGAATATGAGGCCCTTCTACATGGTCTCCGGATGGCAGTTTCCATGGGCATTCAACGCCTGGAAGTACGTGGGGATTCAAACCTCGGGATATCCCAGATAAATGGCGACTTCGACACCAAAGACCCAAAAATGGCAGCTTACCGCAACACCGTACTAAAAATGTCAGCTCGGTTCGAGGGACTAGAGTTTCACCATATAGCCCGAGAAAATAATCAGGCAACGGACGTCCTGGCACGCATTGGAGCAAAACGAGATGCCGTCCCCCCCAACATCTTCCTAGAAAGATTATTCAAACCATCTGTAGCATGGGAGGGGGAACCCTCGGATAACAGTCCGGACACAACCGCACAACCAGACGCCGAGCAATCTGACATAATCGGAGGCCCCGCCACCGAAATCACGCCTTCAGCCCGCGTAATAATGGCGGTCATCGCCCCGTGGACAGAACCATTCTTAGCCTACCTGATTAGGCAGGAACTCCCTGAGGACCAAAATGAGGCACGCTGCATAGTGCGGCGATCTAAAGCCTATAAAGTCCACGAGGGAGAGCTATATAAGAGAAGTACTACAGGAGTCCTTCAAAGGTGTATCTCCGAAGAGGAAGGGCGGAGTCTATTGGCCGAAATTCATGCCGGACTCGATGGCCACCACGCTGCAGCTCGGTCCCTCGTAAGCAAGGCTTTCCGTACAGGCTTTTATTGGCCGACGGCCCGAGCAGACGCCCATGACCTAGTCAAACGATGCGTCGGTTGCCAGCTTTTTGCCAACCAAAGTCATATGCCACCCAACGCCCTCCGAACTATCCCCATCACTTGGCCTTTTGCGGTCTGGGGACTTGATATGGTGGGACCCCTTAAAGGTGGAACCCACAAAAAAAATACCTACTGGTCATGGTGGATAAATTCACCAAATGGATAGAAGCCAAGCCTGTCAAGACGGCCGAATTCGGACCTGTGATAGATTTCATATCCGGGGTCGTACACCGTTACGGTGTCCCCCACAGCATTATCACCGATAACGGCACAAACTTCACCTCGGAGGAAGTAAAGCTGTGGTGCAAAAACATGGGCATTAAGCTCGATTATGCTTCCGTCTATCACCCACAAACTAACGGTCAGGTCGAACGCGCAGATGGTCTCATCATGAGCGGCATCAAACCCAGACTAATGCGGTCCCTCAAGGAATCTAATATGCACTGGGTAGAGGAGCTCGACTCCGTGCTCTGGGGGCTGCGAACCACGCCAAATCGCACCACCGGATTCACACCATTCTTTATGGTGTACGGCGCAGAGGCAGTCCTGCCCTGCGACATAATTCATGACTCACCTCGAGTGCGCATGTACGAAGAAAGAGAAGCCGAGCTTGATCGGCAGGACAACCTGGACGCCTTAGAGGAGGAACGCGACGTGGCTAAAGCCCGTTCCGCATTTTATCAACAGCAGGCTCGAAGATATCGAAGCAGAGAAGTACGGGCCAAAAATTACAACGTTGGCGAACTAGTTCTACGCGTGCCGGATAAGAAAAAGGACAAACTCAAGCCTAGATGGGAAGGTCCCTTCATAATTGACCAAGTCCTGACTGGTGGAGCGTACCGCCTACGAGATGCGTCGGATAACCGACTCGAGCCGAACCCATGGAATGCCACACGTCTCCGAAGATTTTATGCCTAGCGCCGAACTCGGGGTTTGTCTTCTTCCTCTGTCCATTTTTTATATTTTTCTGTTTTTATCTCCTCCCACTCTTTCCTCTTATAGCCCTTAAAGGCTCATCATGCGACGCGCTACCCGCGCTCCGTAAACCTGGGGGCTTCTTTAACAGAAGCTTGTATATATGGGTTTCACGCCCAACGCATGCGTCAGACTTCCGCATGCACCTTTTCTTCACCATTATATGCATCGATATGACTTAAGTTTTGGCCAAGCTGGGTTGCCTGGCTCCTGTGCTTACCCCTACGTTCCCGGTTGTTCGGCTAGGTGGTAAAGGGAGCACCTCTGCGATTGTTACTGCCGGATAAGCCGGATGTGTACCTCAGACTGAGTGAAGCCGAAAGCTAGCGTTCTTAAGGGAATATTCGGTCGGTGAACTAAAGATGAACCTTTTTTACTTATACATGCCCCCAGATGTTTTCCTGCACTTGCAGTCCGGACGTGCACTTCAGGGCACGCCACCCCAGCGAAAGGAACCCTTAACGGAACTATTCTCTCTGGAAGATGTTTCTTACTAACCATGTAATATAACATAACTAGTTGGGCACTTGTCTGATAAAGCACTAATGACCCCTACGCCTGGTCTCCACGCATACTTCGGTTCTTATATATCCGTTATGGTATTCGGACACACTCCGGACCGTCAGGTCCCGAGGTCGAAGCGAAAAGGTCGGCAACGACAAACGATCTACAATCCAGCTAGAAGGCATTACACATGTCAATTATAAATTACATAGTCATCAAGACTGATTGTATTCCTCTTCTATACCATCTAACAGGCTGTCTAATTTACAGTCCTGCTGGGAATACTTTGCGGCCAATTCTACTTGGCCATATACTAAGCTCACAGGGATCTCCTTCCCGTCAGGCCCCACCGGTCCAACTTCGGCCATATGATTGGGGTCAGACTTCGTAAAGCGGGTCTTCACCATGGCCCAAGCCTCCCTAGCGCCCTGCCGGCAGGACGATATCTTCCACAACCGGAAGCGCCGCCACGCTCCCTTCAACTTCTCCGCAAGTTCTCCAAAGCCCTCGGGTATGGAGTGGGCAGGCCACAAGGCTTGGGAAATACCTCGCATCGCCTGCCGAATTCGTTCGTGCAGTTGCAAGAGTTCGGGAAGAAGATCGCCCGTTGAACTGGGCATCTCCTCTGCAGGACGACCTGTAAGCATACCTACAGACATAACTCTGTTAGTCGTCTTCCTCGCCGAACTCCTTTTTTAAGAGTTCGCTTAAGCACCTACTAAAAATGCCGCGTCGAAGTCGCTGATTCTCCTTATTGGAGTCCGACAGCTGGCCACGAACGTCCTTCAGTTCAACATCCAGCTTGGTGTTGGCATCATGAAGGTCATTCTTCTTTTGCCTCACCCTTGTCAACATACTCTCACCGGCCTTTAACCGGCGTAAGAGTTGTTGCCTCTCCGGATCAAGTCCGGCGTCATCTGCAACATGCATTGTCAGATTTGCACCCATGCCGCACAATACTAATCTTTCGAAGTGTATCTTACCTGAGGGGGTCTCTTTGGGCTCCCCTGTTGCGGCTAGTGCGGCTTCTAGTTGGGCCTTGCACTTTTCCAGCTCCTGGGATAGTACGGTGTTCTTCTCAGTAAGAACCTACATGTTATATGATCCTTAAATCAGTTACTTTAACTGTTTCAAGTCTCGGGGGCTACTGGTATATATATATATAATCGAAATTTTCTTACCCGTATGTCTTTCACATACTGTTCCGTGGCTGTGGCTAAACCATCTTGAGCGGCACGAAGGTACACATCTCCCGAATTAAAGGCATTTAAAGCCTCTCGGGAGAAACAGGCGTCGCGCAGAACTGTCCGGCGACGCCTGTGGTTCATGGCACTCTCCACTTCTGAATTAGTGGCAGACAGCCGGTCTGCATCCTCTGTTGGAGGGGCGTCCGGTACGCGCCTGGTGCTCGTCCCCGCTTCCGGACCAGACGTTGGAGCCTGGCTGGCGGAGGCGCGGTTGGCAGCCTCTCTGGATACAGTCCGGAGAGGCCTCTTCGTCCTGGAAACAGCGTAGATGTTAACATGCCTTGACAAAATAACACCAGGGAAACAAAGGGCGCGCTATACCTTTGTGCCGAAGTCTCAGTCCGGACTACATTTCTTTTCGCCCCACGGGGCCCTACGGCCCCTAGTTGGCTGGCCGCTGCAGATTCGGCCTCCCGCCTCGGAAATCCTCCCTGCAAAATACGATTGTCATTTGAAACGCCGGAATATGTGAATGTGAAATCTCTCTTGAGGGAATAAACATTCCGGTTTCTGTCACCTGGGAGGCCTGGATTAACCCGGGGTAATCGGCCGTAATGGCCACCAAGGTATTGTCCTTGCTTAACTGGTGGAACACCCCGTCGATGAGCTCCACCGATATGTCCGGATCCTCTTCGGAGTCTGGATCGAAGGACCGTTCTGGGTCCTCAGGCTATGGAGGGCAGCTGTTGATATCCTTCACTTCCTGTCGCAGCTCCTGCATTGGAATCGTCAGATTACGTACCTAATCATGGGAGCATTGAAAAAACAGGCAAGTGCAATTGTTCACTTACCCAACTTGGAGGTTCGTACATAGTGAATCCGGCCCGCGGGTTGACGCGGAGGAAGTCCTCCTTTTCTCCCTTGTACAAAGATGTTAAAATCTTTACTAGAGCGGCAACTGTGGCTGGCCCCTTACGGCCGTAACGGGTGGCGTCATCCTCCCCGTTGAAATCCCACATGGGGTGGCCTCTATATTGAAGCGGTTGCACCCCCCGCATAATGCATGTGGCCATGACTCCAATCATGGTTAGTCCGGAATGAGCCAACAGTCTTATCTGGCCCATCAAATAAAGGACGTCTCTGTCGTTTTCTTTCCAAGAGCTCCGCGGACGCCGGCTCAAGCGTTTCTTCAATTGAGTGCTGTTAAACTCGGGGAGACTGACCCGGATAGGGTCCGGCAGCGGGACATCATCTATGTAAAACCATTCCGAAGGCCAGTCCTCGGACGCCTCTTTTGGGGTTCCGGATGGGTATCCGGTCCCGGCGATGCGCCATACCTCGGCTCCGCCTACTTGATATATGGACCCCTTTTGAGAACGGGGCACCAAGCAGAACAACCTCTTCCACAGCGCAAAAATGAGTCTCGACGCCTAGAAATAGCTCGCAAAGGGCAACGAAGCCCGCAATATGTAGCACGGAGCCGGGCGTGAGATTGTGCAGCTGCAGACCGTAGAACTCTAGAAGCCCACGGAGGAATGGATGAATTGGAAATCCCAGTCCCCTTAATAAATAAGGGACGAGGCACACCCGCTCTCCTTTAGAAGGATTGGGGATGCTCTCCGCTTGCTTTCCGCCATTATAGGTGGCGAGTCCGGCTCGGACCGGGACCATACGTGCCTGGGGAAGGAATCCCTTGGCCTGTAGCGACACTAACTCGCTGTGTGGGATGGTGCAACTCTCCCAGTCTCTGGATTTAGGACTGGAGGGGCGAGAGGAGGAGCTGCGACGGCTGGCCATGTTGGAATGTGCCTTTGCTGGAGACGCTCTGATGATAACTCGCGAAGGGGAGAAGATGTGGTCTGGATCTAAATCCCCCTCCCGTTAAATAGGCGGCTCGTTTATGTGACTAAGGGTGTGGATGTAAAAACACCCCGGACTTTTCGCATTCGTTCAACACGTGGAAGACGGCCATTATTGGGCACTGAAGCCGAGGAGCGCTAAATTACAAAAACCGGACATTATTCGGACAGGTACACAAGACTCGGAGGAGGAACCCGCCTTGCAATGCCGAAGACAACTTTGCGCGCCGGACTCGTCGTCATTGAAGCCTGGTTCGGGGGCTACTGAGGGAGTCCTAGATTAGGGGGTGTTCGGATAGCCGAACTATACCTTCGACCGGACTCCAGGATTATGAAGATACCAAGTTGAAGACTTCGTCCCGTGTCCAGAAGGATCTTTTCCTGGCGTGGAAGGCAAGCTAGGTGTGCGGATATTCAAGATCTCCTACCAATGTAACCGACTCTGTGTAACCCTAACCCTATCCGGTGTCTATATAAACCGGAGGGGTGTAGTCCGTAGGACAACCATCATCATACACAATCATACCATAGGCTAGCTTCTAGGGTTTAGCCTCCTTGATCTCGTGGTAGATCTACTCTTGTACTACCCATATCATCAATATTAATCTAGCAGGAGTAGGGTTTTACCTCCATCGAGAGGGCCCGAACCTGGGTAAAATAAAGTGTCCCTTGTCTTCTGTTACCATCCGACCTTGACGCACAGTTCGGGACCCCCTACCCGAGATCCGCCGGTTTTGACACCGACAATGGGCAATATATTTCAATGGTCCGGCCATCTTTCTCCCTTTCTTCCGATGAATAAGGTGCATTTCGTTTCGTTGAAACGAGACTTTGACCAACAAATACTCTTTAACTATTTGATTTATGTGATACAAAACCACTATCATAACAATGTACTTTTAAATACGAATCTAGTGGCACAAATTTCAAGTCATATAACCTTGTATTTATGGAGTAATTATTGGTCAAATGCATGTCTTAACGAAACAAAATGCACCTTACTTCAGGAATGAAAATACTGTAGTAGTAGTACTTTCAAGTATGTATACACCACGTGTGGTAAGTGTACCAATCATCATAGAAATGACTGTAAGTGCACAATAACGGAACGTGGAATAATGGAATATCACGTACGTACTGTGCCGACCTGTATGTTGTTGCGCTGACAATGATGCATGCTAGGGCGAGTTGCGTCGGCGGCAAGGCATTGCCCGGTGGCGTGGCTGCAGCCGGCGGTTGGCGGCACCGCACGGAGAGTCTGCTACGCCACGAAAGCATCATGTGCCCGGAGATAGCGTGATCATGGAAAGGTACAAGCACGTAGCCACGCTCACAGGGCCACACCCACTCACCACCCATATATACCAATTATTATTATTCGATCGCCATGCACACTTGGTTAGTCGATCTAATTATGGAGAATCATATATTCCATCACTAAACCGTTCGATGGATCATCACCATGCACCCCTGGCCCTCCACCTTTTGGTCCCGAATATATCCCTGACACGATAGATTGTTGAAGAATCTACATATTTCCTCAATGTGTTTGCAACTCATATGTGTGACCGGAAAAAATTGCCGCGTCAGTTGATTCCTGAAGAAGTAGGTACCTTGCCGGTGGCGGGGACAATGTGGCTTGTTGCCATGTCGATGATTACAGAGAAGTAGGGGGTAAGGAGGAGGGGCAGGGCGAAAAGGGTAGGAGCGGGAGATGAAGAATAAATCGCAGCCGTTAGATTTCAATCCAAACTCAAGCTGATTCGCTTGAAACTAATAAAAAAATAAAATAAAATTCAGTCGCCCCCTTTCATGGACGCCCGGAATACGTACGATTCCCTTTGAAAGTCTTTGAGCGACTTTTCCGGTCAGAAATGGCGACCGATCGCTATCCCCACATAACGGTCTCATGGCCTACAGCTACAAGGACCACTACGTGCTTCCAGGAAGCTGCAAAAGCTTCCGTTCAAAAAAAGGAAAAAAGTTGCAAGGCCTGCAATGCACGCGGAGTTGCGACCTGTCTACATAACCACACCACTAGCGCCCAGCCAAAACAGCAGGCCGTCGCTATAGCAACACACTTCCAAAGACCAACGAGTACGCCAGCAGGTGAAGTGCACCGAGCTGAGCAGTGAGTGAGCGGCCGGGGACGCGGTCGACGAGCCAACAATGGCGCCGCACCATCTTGCCCTCCTCCTGCTCGCCGCGCTGCTCCCGGCGGCGGCCATCGGCGCCGACCCGGACGCCGTGCAGGACTTCTGCGTGCCGGACGCCGGGCGCGGCCGGCCCGTGGAGCTCAACCTGATCCGCTCCTACCCGTGCAGGAGCCCCGCGAACCTCACCGCGGGCGACTTCGCCTTCTCGGGCGTGCGCGCGGCGGGCAACTTCTCGGCGGACACGGGGTTCGCGGGGGTGTCCGTCACGCCGGCGCAGTTCCCGGGCCTGCACACCCTCGGCATGTCCTTCGCGCGCGCCGACCTCTCGGCGGCCGGCGGCGTCAACCCACCGCACTACCACCCGCGCGCCACCGAGACGGCGCTCGTCCTCGCCGGCCGCGTCTACGCCGGCTTCGTCGACACCGCCGGCCGCCTCTTCGCCAAGGTGCTCGTGGAGGGGGAGGTCATGGTGTTCCCGCGCGGCATGGTGCACTTCCAGCTCAACGTCGGCGACCAGCCCGCCACCGTCTACGGCACCTTCAACAGCGAGAACCCCGGGATCGTGCGCATCCCGGCCACCGTGTTCGGGTCCGGGATCAGGGACGCCGTCCTCGAGAGGGCCTTCGGGCTCTCCCCCGAGGAGCTCCGGCGGATCGAGAAGAGGTTCGGCATGCCCAAGAAGACCGAGCTGGAGGACTAGTTAATTACTACTGTAGTTTACTACATCATCCGTTGCTGGTCGGCCATGGCCGCATGTGCATGATTAGTTGACAGGTAGACTTGTGGGTTGGGAGTATGGGCAATACTAGTACTTATTTCTTTTCCATTTTATTGATTAATATATACTTGTGGATTTATAGTGGTGGTTGGCAAGGCTGATCCGTACGTGTAATGATGTGAGGAAGTGTAAGGCATACAAATCTTGAGGCGAGTATATGACACCAAACAAATCAATGTTCATGTCACTCTAGCTAACACTCACTTCAGCCATGTCTTCCCTTCCTTTGAGATGATGGAGGGGTTGAAGGCAATGACGTTGGAGGCCGAGAAGAGCTTCAGTTCTGGATGTTCAGCTTTCGCCGGTATCGGTGAGACTGAGCCGGTGGACATGCTGGGCAACGCGGACAGCTCACGAGGGATCCGCGACAGGCGACCTGACCACCATAGTTCCCCAGAGGCTAAGGATAAGGATAGACATCCCCGAAAGACTGACAAGAAATTCAGATGTAGCATTGTGCAATTTCGAGAGGTCCTCTCTCATCATATACTAGTACTTACGTAAGCTTCCTAATTAGTAATGCAGTTGTCACTCCAGACGTTGACCATTTTTCAAATACATGTTAAACAGTTTTCATCCAATGCCATAGTTTTTTTTAAATTTCATGAAATTTTATTTAAATGGTATGGAATATTTTTTAAATTATGTGAACCATTTTTTTACATTTATAAATATTAAAAAAATGTTTTGTACATATTTTGCAATGCTAGATCATTTTCTTAATGCCATGGCATGAACATGTTTATGAATGTTATGAACAGTTTTAAAACTGTGTGAACGTATTGTTCACACTGCATGAATATTTTTTAAATGCGCGCTAAAAATTTCCTTAAAATGTTATTTTTTTCTAAAACATTTGTATTTTAAATATTTTCAAATATAAAAAATAAAGAACGACTGTTATAAAAAACAGAAGAACGAAGAAGAAGAGAATGTGAGAAAACGAACTAAGAAGCAATGGGTCCGCCCCCTATAGTTACACACCAGGCGAGAGATCCTTGTGTCTTCCAAATTCTGTTTGGCGCCTTAAGTGCCACTTATTGGCATTTTGTTACACGGGGCACACCGAATATGTAGTAAAATGGTGCGCCCATAAATGCCAGTTTTTCTGGGCGGGTTTTCATGCATGATTTTGCTTGTTTTTCTCATTTCTTCTTCTTTTTCCCTTAATTTTGAATTTTTTCCCTTAGTTATAACTTATAATTTTTTCCCCAAATTTCATGAACTTTCTAGAATACATGAACTTTTTTCGAATTTTGTGATGTTATTTTTCAAATTCATGAACGTTTTCCATTTGTGATTTTTTTAATCCATGAACATTTTCCAAATTTTGTGAACTTTTGTCATATTTACGAATTTTTCAAAATTTGTGAACTTCTTAAAAAAAGTGAACTTTCTAAATTTTGTGAACTTTTCAAAAAATCCAGCGTCTAAATTTTGTTAGTGGCAAGATAGACACTAAATGGCAAATAAATTAATTTCTAAAATATTTTTATTCAGCATATTTTCAAATAGGGAAAGAAAGAACGACCGTCAGAAAAGATAGACAAACGAAGAAAAAGAAAATGTGTGAAAATGAAAGAGAAGCAAATTTGGTTGGCCCACTACAGTGACGCATCAGGCGAGAGATCCTTCTGTCTCACAAATCCTACCAGCCACAGAATATGCGGCAGATTGCCACTAAATTCTATTTGGCGTCTTGAGAGCCACTTATAGGCATTTTGTTACATTGATGTACAACCCCACACCCCCACGGCACTATGCATGTAGCAAAATCGGGCACCCATGTAGGGGTATTTTTCACCGGTATATGGTTACCTTCCAATGAAGGCTCCGCCGGTTTTTCTGGGCGTTATTTCTTTCGGTCTTTCCAGCATGACTTTTCTTGGTGTTCTTATTATTTCTTCTTTTTTCCTTTTGATTTTTTTCTTCTTTTTCCTTTTTTTGCCGTTTCCTTTTTATTTGTATCAAATGCTTGATTTTTTTGAAAACTTCCTTTAACTTTGAAAACTTTCCACAAATGCACGAACTTTTCCCAAATTATATGAAATTTTAAAATACATGAGCTTATTTTTTAATTTTGTGATGTTTTTTTTCAAATTCATATACTTCTTCGATTTGCGAACTTTTTTTTAAATCTATCAACTTTTTCCCAAATTTTGTGAACTTTTCAAAAGTTTGTGAACAACACAAACCAGAAACATGAGAACTCCCTCATGCGACCAAATGTCTCCTAACTACCGACCATCTATATGCTTCCAACAAATTGAGTTTTTTGTGAAATGTATCATGCACCCCAATCACATTGATGTTATGGTGCTCCATTTTTTGCAATAAGAACGAGAAAGGTAAGAATTGCCAAACCATGTAGGTCAAAATTACTGATCACAATAATGAACAAATAAGTCAAGTTGTGAGACAAAATAGAGAGTTTACCACTTGCCACTCTTAGTCAGGACAACAACGAAGGTGGAATGCTGCAATATGCGCGCGGCCTTTAGATGCTTGTCTTTGAAGTGCACACCCTATCAAGCTAGAATGTATTGACATCAAGTGAGAAACAACCAACATCAGGCGATGCGCTTCCACCATGACATAAGAACAAGTGCCTATCCATTGAACCCACAAAAGGATACTGAAATCCCAGTGAGATGGTCTTCTCCAAGTGCCATTGACCATAACTCTCACCATTATTTCTGCTAATGGTAAGGTCTGTTGCACCTTTTTCATACACAAACACCTCGAGTTTGTCTTCCTCTGCCTCCACAAATGGTTGTATCCACTTTTCAAAAGGCTCCAACTTTAGAAGGGAGGTTGGGAATGTAAAACTCCATCCTCTTCGTGTCAAGCACCAACATTTTCTCACACCAACCCGACACCCAGTAGAAGCAGCCAACCGTGTATTAGCCCTAGGTGGATTCATAAATCCGCATACATAACTGGTTACCAACTAGAGTGCTCCATCTCAGGGTAGGAATGGCTCGCGATTTTCTGCTGCTAGAACTGAACAGAAAAGAAACCATCATAGTTTTACAATGCACCATCAAAATCACTCTAAGTGAAGTACCTTTTGCAATCGTTGCCTCCTCATATGGCATTGGGTTGCACGAGGAATGTCTCATACCAGCTCATCTGTTCTTTCCAGGGTGGATCCTCCACTGAAGCGACAAGGTCACCCGGAATTGAGGGATGAAGAAGATACTACCGGTACAAGGGGTCACACACCACACACTCTATAAATATTTTGCATTGATTACTAATGCCATCCTCGGGGAACTAATTGAGCAGGACACACCCATCAGGGATGTCCTCGACCAGCCTGTCGTGGGTGGGAGGAAGGAGAAGGAGCAGTCGGCCACACCCGTGATGATGTCATCTGCTAGTGTGGAGGTGTGAGACAGGATGGTGGGATGGAAGACTCGGGTACTGTCAAGGAGGCCGAGAAGGGGCAGGGTGTGGATCTTGTGGAAGCATTTCAGGAAGGAGCGTTCAACGATGATGTTACGGAAGGAGACACAACAAACTGCGGCACAGATGAGGTCGAATGGGATAGGTATGTGGAGGAAGATATCCTCGAGGAGCTCATCGGGGAGTGGGGACGACAAAGTTTTCTTGTGTGGTGCTCGAGGGTGTTTGTTTCTAGGAAAGGACCCATGAGGATCTTGCACTGGCACGCCAAAGCCGAATGAGGAGCAGGTGCTCTTATGGAAGTGGACGTCGCGGGGGCCGCAATGGATGCAAAGCATATGGGTCTAGTTTCAGCGCCTGCCAAAATATTTTCCTCCTACAACGGATGCAGAGCATATGGTTGTTGGTAAGGCTCATCCATGGAGTGGTGTGAGAAGTGTAAGGCATAGTACAAATGAGTAGACAAATCTTGTGAGTATGTATATATAACAAGAAATAAATTAATGATCATGTCACTCTAGCTAACACTCACTTCAGCCATGTCTTCCCTTGAAAAGATGGAGGGATTGAAGGCCGAGAACAACTTTTGGTTTCTGGATGTTCTGCTCCTGCTAGTATAGGTGATCAACCGGAGCTAGTGGACATGGTGCACAATCTGGACAGTTCACGAGGGATTCGCTGGTACCATGCGTTCCATGTCATGTCTGACAGGTTACGCTGACCACCATAGTTCCCCACAGACTAAGGATAAGGATGGACACCCCGGAAAGTCTATCTTTTCTTCTTTCAAAAACAAAATAAGTTATGTCAGGAAAATTCAGATGTAGCATTGTGCAATTCTAAGAGGTCCTTTCTCATCATATACTAGCACTCACATAAGCTTTCTAGTAGTAATGCAGTTGTCACTGCATATTTGTGTTATGTTTTTATTGTTTTGAGAGAGAACATAGTCGTGTTGTTTTTGTGAGATGAGAATATAGTTGTGTTAAGTAGAGAGCGGCGATTCGGTGCCCGAGCCCAGCTGCTCCCGAAATCATCGGCGTCAATTCCAGGCTCGGGATCCAAACAATTCACGATGGCATCTCTGACTCGAAATATAGAAAAAGGGACGTACGGCAGGAAACCGTAGCTCTGACGTGGGCCCAAATCGTATGGGCTGGGACGGCGTTTGCGGGCGGGCGCTCTGGTCCGTGGACCAGAACGTCGGCATTTCAACCGAGCCACGGATCAGATAAGGCGTTCATTCTAGAAACCCTCGCCGCCCCCCTCTCTTCCTCCCCAAACATCACTATCCCCTTCCATTCCATCTAGTGGCGCTCGTTCTGCACCGGCGGCAACGGGGAAAATGGATCATGCTGTTTGAGTTCCTGCTCGATGCAGTCGACAGGTTAGTTCATGAGGATCTACAAGGTTTTGATATTTGTTTTGCTAGCTGCCGTATGTGTAGAAGAAAGCTAACAAACGGGCCTTGGCGTCGGCCATTGCCGTCTTTTTCAGGTTCCCGCTGCGTGAGGAGTTCACCGACAGTTTTGAGCAGTCAGATCCAGTACCTCTAGGCTCTAGCCTTGTTGCGGAACAGCGAAGCCGACCATGCCGTTCCTGCGGACTCCAATCCTGGGTCTGGTTGCGGTCAACAGGTCGGTGGCGACGGCCAGATGAGATGGTTTTCGCCGGCGTCCGGATGCATCTCCGACTAGGTCGGCGCAATCGACTGCCAGAGTCAACCAAGAAGCCCCTGGTTGGACAAAAAGGTGTGAACCCAAGCTCCCCCCCCCCCCCCCCCCCACCCCCCGCGCGCTGTTGAACTGTAATTGTTCCCTGTGACTCTGCTTTCGTCTCCTCTGCACAATTTTGGACAGAAATTAGTTTAATTTGGAAATCGTTATCAAGATAACCATATCAAAATAGATAGTTGAACCATTGTAGCCAGACCTTAGTTACCTTGCTTCACTGAAGTGAACTTACCATACTGAATATGTACGTTTGGAAAATACAGGTTACGTCTGGGCAGTGCACCACCGGACCGAATTCCGTGTCCCTCTCGAATGAGTGCATTGGAGCAGTTGATTCGCAAGTATGCAGACGAACCTAAAAAGAGTATTATACGACCTGCACTTGGGCTGAGTTTCAATTCACTGGGTGAGGCGTACGACTTCTACTATTTGTATTATGGGGAGATCGGCTTCGGCAAGAGAAGACTAAATGCCGAGAGGACAAAATACATGCAGAGAGCGTATGCGGTTGCTCTGTTAGTAATGAGTTTTGTTTACATGCTTACATTTCAGGGATGGTGTGCAGCATAATCAGTAGCTTCTTCAGATTGGTTGACAAGGTGCCCTTCACGAGGAGGACTCTCAGGAACATATGTGGAAAGATAAACAGCGAGCAAGCAGAGGATGATGTCAGGAAGACTTTGGAGGTGTTTGCTGACATTGTTGGAGGTGATCCTGGCTTCACATATAGGGTTTTGGCTGACAGTACAAGTAAGGTGAAGAACCTGATGTGGACTAATGGATTGGAAGCAGCCGATTGCAGTACCTGGGCTCAGAAAACGAATATCCCGAAGTTTGTGTGTATCTTTCTCTCAAAAGAACTTTGAAACCTTCATATGTTCCATTTTTCTTGGTCATTGCGACACCAAAATGGGCTGATTAGGAGGTTATGATTAGTGTCTATAGCAAGGCTAGAGTGAAAACAGTTTATTCTGTTTTAGAGATTCTGCTTTGGGAGGCAATATCTGAAAGTCTTCCTAGATATACATGTTTACTTGCTCTGCTTGTCTTTGAATGTAGAGGTATCTCACATCAACAAGATATGTATTCTCAGAGGCATTGATTATCTTTATTTATGATTATTATTCTTCCTTTGTTGACAAAAACAATTTCTTGCTAAGAGAATGAATTATTATTTCGGTTTGTTTCAGGTCCTATTGATGAATTATTATTATTTTTGCATTGGATACAACTGTATTATCAAGACGCGGCTGTTTTCTGTGTCCTCCTCTATAATTGCTAATTCAGAACCTCATGTATTGGAAAATTATAAAATATATGCAATACCATTAATCGGATGTAAATCTGGACAGCTCATATTTAACTCTTTAGGTCACTTCGTTGTTTTTGAAGTTTTTTTTCTAAATATACTGGAGTAGTTAGGTTAGTTGTTTTTTAAGTGTAGCAATACATCAATTTTAAAATAAAAATAGCTCCAATTGCTACTTTTGTTGTTATATTGGACATAGTTAAGATTAAAATGACTTGCCTGGTTATTTATATTTATGATACTGGAGCTAATAATAATGAAGCTCTTAGTTAGCATGCCATTCTGTAGATTTGGAGATATGATATGATTGTATACAATGTCAGACAGTCGAACTACTGAAAATTAGGCTGGGACAATTTTCTCATTTTTAGCTGACCGATTAGTGGGTATATCAAAGTTCTTTAATCGCCTTTATAACTCAGATACTAACTTGTGTGCTCCCGACAGTACATGATGGTTGTTATCAAAGGTTCAGTGCCCATGGCATTGGGAGGTACCTAGGAGCCTGCAGCCTACAGTGAGCTGGTGGAGGGCTGAACCCTGATGTGAACAAGAAGCAGAGTGCCGACATTGCTTCCATCCTGGAGTCAAAGCTGTCCATCCCCAAGTTCCCACTTCTACCTCAAGTTCCAGGATTCAAAGGCAATCAGACATTATTTGTCGTCTACTGCTCATTCATGGGTCTTCATTAGGCATCATCGTGTTCTCATTGCAATTCTGCTGTTTGTTAGGCCCATCCTGCACAAGAACATGCTCAATGTTTGCATGCTTTTGCATCAAGCGTAGATCGTGTAACTGTCCATCTGTCATTTGAACTCGTAGTTGTCGTGTTAGCTTCCATAGTGGCTTCCTTTCTGTGCTAGATGCTTATATGAGAACTCTAATTAACCTTTTTTTTTACCATGCAGCACTCGAACTTTGGATGGAACTGATTGACCTTTTAGACACATCATATGGCGCGGAGTCTTGTAAGAACTTCAGAGTTCGCATTATTCTGTCCATTGCCTATTTAAGGAGAAACTGCTGCAGTAAGATGTAGTGTCAGTTTAATGGCCAGTGTTTATGAGTGCCGGAGTCCTTGTGTGATCTAGTGGGTTTGGTTTCGGACTTGCCATGCCAAGGGAATGTCGCAACTGTTTGGTTTGATTCGTAATCATGAAGCATTTTTGGTGTCCTCTGTGTTTGTGCTGGCTGTTGAGTTCCAGTGATTTGCTGCATGAACTAAAATTCAGAATTTGCATTTAGGTGCTATTCAGGCTTTTGATATGCAAATTTGTTTGATTGGATGTTTGTTTTCCATGAAAGAGGTTAAACACTCCAAAACATATACTCCATGGGGAGGGCGATCATGGTCAAGGAACCAAATGTCATCTTTACAGAACTCTCTATTCCTAGCCTCCATCAATACATACAGCCTCCAGAAAGAAAACATCCCCCTCTCCTCTGCCTCTGTTGAAAGTCGTACTTGGTGTGTGGGCGAGGATGGAAGACGAATTTATGAAGGGCCAGGCTGGTGTTTGTTTGTTAGTACGTGAGCCGGGGACGGCTCAGTAGAAGGGCTGAGCCGTGCTTCGCCCAGGTGTTCCGTGTGTACAGTGCGTGATGCTGTCACATTCAACGCGTGGCAGAGTTGGCCTATTTTGGGTGATATACGATCGTGAAATACACCGAGCAGCACAAATCCAGATGTGAGCGTGCGGTGCTGATTTCGAGAGCATCTGAGCCCGGGCTCAGAAACGAATATCCCTGTTAAGTACTCCTATTAAAGAAGCTTGGTGGGTGTACATGCGTAAGGCCTATGTCTCCCCTATTACGAGATGATCTACCGTCTCATCTCTAGCATTACAGTAAACGGAACGGACCAATGCGAAAATCCATAGGAGCGGACGACTTCGCCTGCTCACGGAATCACTATTCATTCATTCGTGTGGGGATCCGGCCTACTCAATGTATTATCGGGTTTATAATCTGTCCAGAAATGAAGTATCCGTCCCATATTGTAGAGGGGTTGATCCACATAAATTGTAGACGGTCGTTTGGCACTTGACGAAGACAAAGTTGCAGGCTAACGGCACACGACATGGCCGTATGGACGACAACATTTACTTTGGGTGGGTGGGCCGCCCAACAGACTAGTTGGTGTTTTTTAGACAGTACTACGCGCTGTTATCATCCATATAAGAGATCCCCCAATCGAAGATGGGCAAGATCTGATTGCTCTACTTATGTCCCATGCCCAGACTGCGTCATGGACATAGTGACGTACGTTCCTCGCCATGGATAGAACGCCGGTGAGTGGTTCGGCACAACAGTGTTCTAAAGAAACGCCGGGCAGTCTGCGAGCTACGTCAATTTGAATGTATACTCACAGCGACATACCTGAGGGTAACAAGCAAGTTCAATTACCAGTTTGGCCAGCGTCGTTCTCATGTACTACATCGCACAAATATCGCTTTTGGTGGTTCAGACATGACTTGCAACACTCACGCTAGCAGCCTAGCTTCAGAAGTAACCGAAAAACCATATGTCATATGAAAACAGAGAAACACTTGACCGATACATACAATAGACTTCATATAAAAATGCCAGATAATACAAACGTTTATGCATCTTTTACATCGATGACTACAGTTGGTACTTAACACACAGGAACTTGATTTATAAGGTATTTGTAGCATAGCCTTCCTATTTCTATTTTTCCTGTTCCTATATATTAGATGCAAAAGAATCAGCCATGAAATCGGTTTCCAAGGGAGAAAAAACTGTCCACAACATTGCCCCTTGGATGATTTGATACCAAATACAGAATAAGGCCAAAGCCCTAACCCAACTCATACCTTCCGCACAAATTATTTGGGGTCCTACCTTGTACCTTTTCATACGCAGTCATCCAAAGCAAACAACACAAGTCAATAAGTAACATATCCAGAGATAAATAAACGGTATGGTGACATTTCACCACAGCCGAACTTCAGCCTGTATTGTGTCAGGGTTCAATGCCATCATGCAAATCATATAGGACAGAAGACACTCCATCTCACCTTCAACCCAACAAAACATCCAAACGCCTCCTGATTTGTCGGTGTATAATAGAAAAATGGAAAAGTAGTAAGATACTTTCACTAGAGCTGAAGTGTTCCACAAATTGTATCATGTAACTTCTCAACATAAGCCATCTTGCAACTCCCTACTAAGTTACTATACGTATGTCTGACTTAAATATGAAACTAGCACTTTTTGAAAATGATTGAGAGCACTGAGATAAATAAGGGATGCAGAATACATGTCATATAGTCAGACTAATTGTAAAGAACAACGTTGAAGTCTACAAAGCTGGCATTGTTATGAGAAAAATGAAAGTTGGATAGGGTTCAAGAGAGAATCTGGTCAACAATAACATGATACTAGCTCCATACCAGCATTTAGGTCTTCAGATTTGACAATGTCAAATGAAAGGATGGAAACACAAAGAATGGCTAAACCCACACATTATTCTTGCATGTATTTTGGAGCATGTCAATTATACTGAGAAATATTACGTGCATTTGATGAATTTTACGGCTACTTAGCCCTCACCATATTTGAAAAACGTTTGCAGTTCACGCAATATCTAAAATACAAACTGATGTGGACTAATATCCTCCACATGCAGGGTAACTTTAGGTTTGCCGCAAGTGTTGTTCTGATGCCCACCGACAATGCAGTTTCAGCATTTAGACTCCCTCTGTTTCTGAGAGAGGTAACCCGTCTGTGGACATGTGGTACTCGTGTGCCCTCGTTGCCAGCAAATACTGCACAACTGCTTACGCTTGCTTGTCCCGCATTCCCTGATAGTCGCTCCTCTTGTCCTCTTGCCGCACCATTACGTAGTTTCATTATGCTTATCCGCGTATCCCCTAGTCGTCGTATGCCTCTCGTAGCGAATCAAAGTTGTTGCCGACTTCAGGAACTACCACAGTTTCAGTACGCTTATTGGCGCATCCCCTAAATGTTCTGTCCAGAGCACACACTCTTCCAATGCACGGTGACCGTTCTTTAGGCGCCCGTCCAACATGAACCCTGCAAGATGTATAATGTTTCATTCATACTCATCTCCCGGGCATCGATAGCCGACGCACGCGACGGCCAAATTAACAGCATGTATCAACCTGACACTAATAGGAGAGCAACAGCTAGCCCTGTATGTAATCGAGCAGTCACACCAAACCAATGGAAAATATACAGAAGGGACAGTTTACCTCTTCTCCCACTGGGGTGCTTGCGAGTCGTCGTGCGCATTGACTGTTCAGAGTCCGCCGCCGACAAGCTGATGCTCCTGCAAACGCCGCTCAGGTCTACTCCAGGCCCGGTAGCCGGTGGCCCACCTCACTAATGCTGGACTCGCCTTCTGAGTCCAGCAGATGTAGAGCGGGCTGCACTGGTAGCGCGTAGTCACCGCCTGTCAACGCTGGCGCAGGGAACCTGGCCAACGGGACAACGCACCCTGAGATTGATGCTTCGAAAGATCGACCATCAACGGAAATCAAGCGAGGGCAATAAACATACCAATGAACCGGATCTGCTAAGAACATGAACTCACCCCCCACCGCCTCCGCCATCGCCATGACTACAACCCTCTCAGGTCGCGCACCGAAACCGGAGGAAGCGTTTCTCTGAGAATAGCATGTCCCCATCTCCGTGGAGCCGGGTTTGCCAGCACTATATTTCCTTTTCTTTTCACCCCAAATGCCGTTCCTGAAAACCAGCTCCTGCGATCCTGCTATATCACGTCAGTTGCATCCTCCGTCAACACGTCACACGGGCCCCATTTCTGTATTCGCTCTGTTCTTCCTGTGTATATGCAGGAGTATTTTACCATCCATAAATGCAGACGAAACGTGCCACTGTTCCATTGGTCCATATAAGGGGAGCACGCTAGCTCGTCCGCTATATCACCACTCTCCGGCTTAATGTAGACTAGTCATCAACCCATGCTCTTGCACGGGCTAGCAAGTTTTGACAAATAATAATATACGTAGAAAGTTAATATAAATATTCTTTTCTTTAAATCTTGTAGAAACATAAGAGCATATATATATCTTTGCTACTTATTTTTCGTACCGTATACCATATTATATCTCCCTACTTCCGATTATAAATATAGTCAGAAGATAGTGGATCATTTCATATTGTTAAAAATTGTGTATTAAGCATTGTGCCAGAACAATAACCGGTGACAACATTATATGTATTTAATGGCTTCTAACTCTAGTAATTACTAAATACATAAAAAATGTTTGCTACTTAATATTATTATACATATAACATCTATGATTTTTCTCTACCATCATTACTGACACAGTTACTCCTTGCATCTACTTGCTACGTATGATTAAAATATTCCACCAAAAACATTGGTGACCTACAACCATTCTTGAAGGGGTTAGTTTATGTGATCACTCTCAAGTAGACCTGGTCATGGACAACCCGGCCCGCCGGCCCGAACCCGAAGCCCGACATTCGGGCCGGGCTCAGGCTCCATTTTCTGACCCGAAGCCCGGCCCGAAAGCCCGAATAAAGCCCGAAATATATATATAAACATATTTTATATAAAATATAGGTATAATAAATTAGTATAATAGCCCGAAATTGATTAATTTAATTAAAAAGTGTCACTGTTCATGTACTTCGGGCCGGGCCGGGCCGGGCTCGGGCTTGGGATTTTCCTTCGGGCTTTGTCAAGCCCGGCCCGAACCCGACCCGGCCCGACAAATGATCAGGTCTACTCTCAAGCATCTCTCTCTCTCTCCCCCCTCCCTCCCTCCCTCTCTCTCTCTCTCTCTCCCTCCCTCTCTCTCTCTCTCTCTCTCGCTCTCCCTCCCTCTCTCTCCCTCCCAGTGTCACGCATGTCCACAGACACACATAAACCTGCTACCCCCACCAGGCAAGCAACGATTACTTCAACATGCCGGTGAGCTACATGCCTCGCTATGGGCCATGGCTTGGTTCAAGCTTATCCTTGTACTTTTAAATGTTTGGAACATCAATGAATTTTTTCATGTCTGTTTTGAAAGTTGTGAAAGCCTTCTTTATCTTTCCAATAATTCTCTATATTTTTGGTTTTCTGGTTCAATCTTTTTTCATTGAAGTAAGCGTTCTCACACTATTGTTTGATCATTTTTATAACTTAAATATGATACTTAAACTATATGCCTTCCCTTTTGAAATCAGCGGACCTCGATGCACTTCGAGAGTTTAGCAAATCTTTTTTTTAATTTTTTTAGGATTTTTGATTCTTTACTATATTTTAGGATGTTTTTACATGTACTTAGAACGTAGATTCAAAAAAGTCTACACTGTTTTTATTTTATTTTCAGAAAACACTATGTGCATCACATACAAATTTGGGAGTAGATATGTACGTGTGATTTAGAGACATGATTGTGATAGTACATACATATAAGCTTTGTGGTAGTGTGCGTGCTGAGTTTCGGAGGAGAAAAAATAATACAGATACCTAGATGTACGCACAACATACTTAAATATATAGTACAAAGCTATGCCACACATGCATGTGTAGTACGTTGCCAGAACACAAATCTTTAATTTTCTAGGTGGCCTCACTTTTCACGTCTCCTACTCTAACACGCATGGTCTATTGGGCATATCTAATCTCCTTAAAAATATGTATGTACTTCTAAACAGATATAATAAAGTATATTTTTCATTTAATCCTACACGTAGAATTATGATCTAATGGTTATCTATGGACAGTTTTCTAGGATTAACGTGGAGGCTCGAATGGTGCCTTCAATAAGTAAATATAAGAAGATTTTGTGTATCGAATTTTGAAAGCAACAGGTTTGGACCGGTTTTAGAAGCTTCCACGCATTTTTTCTTTCATTTTTGTTTGTTTCCAGTATCGCTTTTTATTTTTTTTGTTCTTTTTCATATTTTCCTTTCCTTTTCTTTGAATAATATTGACTTTCTTAATACATGTTATATAGTTTTCATATACATGTGAAACGTTTTCTTGATACATCTTGAATATTTCTCAAATACATGATGAATATTTTTCAAATACATGTAAAATATTTTTTAGATACACCTTGAACGGTTTTGGAGTACACGTTGAACACTTTTCAAAAACATGTTAAACAGTTTTCATAAAAAGTCATAGGTATTTTTTAAATAGCAAAAAATATTTGTTTTCGAATTATCTAAAAATGTGATGAACATTTGGTTTAATGGTATGAAATATTATTTAAATTACGTGAACCATTTTTTACATTGTATATATATTTAAAACATTTTCTATACATATTTTTGCACAGTAGATCATTTTCTAAATGTCATGAACATGTTTATGAATGTTAAGGACATTTTTTAAATTGTGTGAACATATTGTTCACACTCCATCAATATTCTATTAATGCGCTCTAAACATTTTCTTAAAATGTAAGTAAGTTATTTCAAAAAATATTTGTACTCGGAATATTTTCAAATATGAAAAGAAAGAACAACCGCCAGAGAAAACAAAAGAACCAAGAAGAAGCAAATGGGAGAAACCGAAGGAAGAAGAAATTGGGCCCGCCCACATCAGTGACGAATTAGGCAAAAGATCCTTCTGTCTCGCAAATGCTATCTGCCGCGGAATATGTGGGTGATTAACAACAAATTCGATTTGGCCACTTATAGGCATTTTGTTACGTGTGGCACACCCCTCACGGCACTACGTAGCAAAATGCCTCGCCCGTGTAGGGCTATTTTCAGTAGTATTTGGGAACCTTCCCAGCCGGTTTTTCTGGGCGGGTTTCCTTTCATTTTTTTCATTCATGATTTTGATTGGTATTCTTAGGATTTTTTTTATTTTTTTTCTTGATCTTCGCCTCTTTATTTTCCTTTTTTCTTTTTATCAAACACATGAAAAATTGTCAAATTTCAAAACTTTTTCCAACTTCGAAAACTTTACACAAATTCATGAACTTTTTTACATTTTGTGAAGTTTTTTCAAATTCATAAACTTTTGTCAAATATATGAACTTTTTCAAGTTTTGAAAATTTGAAATTTTGGTGAGAGGAATGCCTCTTAACTACCTACCCTTTATACGCTTCCAACACATTGAGTTTTGGTGAAATTTTATCATGCACCCTAGTCACAATGATGGTATGGTGCTTGATTTTTTGCCATAATAACGAGAAAGGTAAGAATTACCAAACCATGTAGGTCAATATTACTGATCACAATAATGAACCAATAAGGCAAGTTGTGAGATAAGTATCAAAGGAAGGAGACAACTAGGAAAAAATAGAGAGTTTAGCACTTGCCACTTTTGACGAGGACAACAACGATGGTGGAACGTTGCTATATATGTGCGCGACCTATAGATGCCCGTCTTTGAAGTGCACACCCTATCAAGCTAGAATGAACTGACATCCAGTGAGAAACAACCAGCATCAAGCGATGTGCTTCCACCAAGATGTAGGAACAAGTGCCTCTCCGTTGAACCCACAAAAAGATACTAAAATCCCAACGAGATGGTCTTCTCCAAGTGCCATTGACCATAACAATCACCATTATTCCTGCTAATTAATGGTATGAAATTCAAGGTCAGTTGCACCTTCTCCATACACAAACACCCGGAGTTTCTCTTCCCCTGGCTCTACAATGGTTGTATCCGCTTTTTTAAAAGCTCCAACTATGGAAGGTTAGCAATGTAAAACTCCATCCTCTTCGTGTCAAGCACCAACATTGTCTCTCACCAACCGGGCACCGGTAGAAGCAAGCGATTGAAACGCCCAACAACATAGAGATGACTTTATTGCAAGCATAGTAGACATTTACCATATGGAACGCCCAGCGGCCCCATATGCTCCTAACAGAATATGAAACCAAGAATACTTTTAGTGGAGGAGGCATAGCTCATGTAAAAATCAATTTTCTAGGGATCAATGATATGTCTTGTTCCGACAAAATAATGTCCAGATAATATGCTAGCGAAACTCAATAATTGGGAGGTGCCTCACAAACGAGCATACCCGAAGCTTCTCCCGGGTCGGCGGATGGTACACCAAGTTGCAGGGTGGTGGAGCCACGTGTGGAGAATGGCGGACCAGGGTAGGACATCAAAGAACAGTACCCTGGAGAGCTTGTTCAAGCAGCGTTGTGGCGCGGCGATTGGGGTGATCCGTCATGGTAGCTCGATTGCCAGAGAGGCGACAACCAGGAACTGTGGGGATGTAGATGGAACGCGACCTCCAGGAGCCGTGGTCGCCCAGCTAGTCACAAGATTTAGACGGCCGCCGCTGTCGGCTGGGATACGAGCGAAGGCATTTTACACTACTCGCGTTGGGGATTTTTTGGGCCTAAGCCGCCACTCTATCATAAGAAAAATGACAAGAAACGAGGTACCTTTCCGCAATGAAGAGCGCACATATCAATCCACTAGAATCTGGGTCGTTCGGTTTATTGTGTTTTTTTGCAAGATAAGAATATAGTTGTGTTAAGTACTCCAATTAAAGAAGCTTGGTGGGTATGCATGCACAAGGTCCATGTCTCCCCTACTACGAGACGAGCTATCGTGTCATCTCTAGTGTTTCAATGAACAAAACAGCCCAATACAAAAATCCGTAGGAGCAGACGAGCTCGCCTGCTAATGAAATCACTATTCATTCGTTTGCATGGGGATCCGGCCCGCTCAAAGTATTATCGGGTGTATAATGTGTCCAGAAATGAAGTATCCGACCCATACTCTATAAGTGCTAACCCACATAAATTGTAGACGGCCGCTTAGCACTTAGACGATGAAGAAGTCGCAGGCTAAGGGCATGCGACGTGGCCGTATGCACGACAGCATTTACATGGGTGGGTGGGCCGCCCAACAGACTAGTTGGTTTTCTTAGATAGTACTCCGTGCTCGGTTATCATCCAGATAAGAGAGTCCTCACTCGAACATGGTAAACATCTATTCGTTCAACATATGTCCCATGCCCGGACTGTGGCATGGACATGGTGACGTACGTTGCTCGCCGTGGATAGAACACCGGCGAGCGGTTCGGCACGACAGTGTTCCGAAGAAACGCATCAGCGACCACGACAGTCTACGAGCTACGTCAGTTTGAATGTATACTATCAGTGACACACCTGAGGATAACAATAGTCAGATTACCAGTTTTGCCAGCGTCCTTCTCGTATTCTATATCGCACAAATATCGCTTTTGGTGGTTCAGACATGACATGCAACACTCACACTCGGAGCCAACGCACGCTTCTAGCTTCAGAAATAACCGAAAAACCATATGCCATATGAAAATAGAGAAACACTGAACCATTGACAGATACATATAATAGACTTCATATACAAATGCCAGATAATACAAACGATTCTGCAGGTTTTACATCGACAACTATAGTTGGTACTTAAAACACAGGAACTTGATTTATAAGATATTTGCAGCATAGCCTTCCTGTTCCTATCTTTCCTATTCCTATAGATAATATGCAAAAGAATCAGCCATGAAATCGGTTTCCAAGCGGGAAAAACTGTCCAAAACATTGCCCCTTGGATGATCTGATACCAATTGCAGATTCAAGCTGAAGCCCTAACCCAACTCATACCTTCCACACAAATCATTTGGGGTCCTACCTTGTACCTCTTCATATGCAGTCATCCAAAGCAAACAACACAAGTAAGTAAGTAACATATCCAGAGATAAATCAACGGTATGATGACATTTCACCACAACCGAACCTCAGCCTCTACCGTGTCAGGGTTCAATGCCACCATGCAAATCGTATAGGACAGAAGACACTCCATCCCACCTACGACCCAACAAAACATCCAAATGCCTCCTGATTTGTCAAGGTATAAAAGGAAACTGGGAAAGTAGTTAGATACTTTCATTGGAGTTGAAGTGTTCCAAAAATTGTATCATGTAACTTCTCAACATAAGCCATCTTGCAACTCCCTACTAAGTTACTACACGTACGTTTGACTTAAATATGAAACTAGCAATTTTTGAAAATGATCGAGTGCATTGAGATAAATAAGGGATGCATAATACATGTCATACAGTCAGACTAATTGTAAAGAACAAAGTTGAGGTCTACAAGACTCGCATTGTTATGAGAAAAATGAAAGTTGGATATGGTTAAAGAGAGAATCAGGTCAACAACAATAGGATACTAGCTCCATACCAGCATTTAGGTCTTCGACGATGTCAAATGAAAGGATGAAACACAAAGAATGGCTAAACCCACACATTATTCTTGCATGTATTTTGGAGCATGTCAAATATTCTGAGAAATATTACACGCATTTGACGAATTTTATGTCTACTGAGCCCTCGCCATATTGGAAAAATGTTTGGAGTTCACGCGATATCTAAGATACACACTGATGTGTACTAATAACCTCAGCATGCAGGAGAACTTTAGGTTTGTCGCAAGTGTTGTTCCGATGCCCACCGACAATGCGGTTTCAACAGTTAGACTCCTCTCTCTGTTTCTGAGGGAGGTCACCCTTCTGTGGACAAATGATGAAAATTTATCAAATTCATGTGAAATATTTCCCGATACACCTTGAACAGTTTTGGAGTACACATTGTACATTTTCCAATACATGTTAAATAGTTTTCATAAAATGACATAGGTATTTTTTTTAAATAGCACAAAATATTTGTTTTTTGAATTTTCTAAAAAAGTGATGAACATTTGGTTTAATGGTATGAAATGTTATTTAAATTGCGTGAACAATTTTTTACATTATATATATATATATATATATATATATATATATATATATATATATTAAAAAATGTTCTATACATATTTCACAATAGATCATTTTCTAAATGTCATGAACATGTTTATCAATGTTAAGGACATTTTTAAATTGTGTGAACACATTATTCACACTGCATCAACATTCTTTTAATGCACTCTAATTTTTTTTCTTGAAACGTAAGTAAATTATTTCTAATAATATTAGTACTCAAAATATTTTCAAATAAGAAAAGAAAGAACAATGGCCAGAAAAAAACAGAAGAACAAAGAAGCAGCATATGTGAGAAAATGAAGGAAGAAGCAAATTGGGCCCGCCCACATCGGTGACAAATCAGGCGAAAAATCCTTCTATCTCGTAAATATTATCTGCTGCGGAATATGCTGGTGATTAACAACAAATTTTATTCGGCCCCTTAAGGGCCACTTATAGGCATTTTCTTACATGTGGCACACCCCCCATGGCACTACCTAGCAAAACGGCTCTCTTGTGTAGGGCTATTTTCACTGGTACTTGGGAACCTTCCCATGAAGGTTCCGTCGGTTTTGCTCGGTGGGTTTTCTTTCGGTTCTTCGCCATTTTTATTTGGCTTTTTTCTTTATATCAAACACATGAAAGAAAAATTCAAATTTCAAAACCTTTTCCAACTTCAGAAACTTTACACAAATTCATGAACCTTTTACATTTTGTGAAGTTTTTTCAAATTCGTAAACTTCATCCAAATTTTGTGAACTTATGTCAAATATATGAACTTTTTCAAATTTTGTGAACATTTGAAATTTTGGTGAGAGCAATGTCTCATAACTACTAACCCTTTATATGCTTCCAACACATTGAATTTTGGTCAAATGTTATCATGCACCCTAGTCACAATGATTTTATGGTGCTTGATTTTTTGCCATAAGAACGAGAAAGCTAAGATTTACCAAACCAAATAGGTCAAAATTACTGCACAATAATGAACCAATAAGGCAAGTTGTGAGATAAGTATGAAAGGAAGGAGATAACTAGGACAAAATAGATAGTTTAGCACTTGCCACTTTTGGCGAGGACAACAACGATGGTCGAACATTGCTATATATGTGCGCGACCTATATATGCTTCTCTTTGAAGTGCACACCCTATCAAGCTGGAATGTATTGACATCCAGTGAGAAACAACCAACATCAAGCGATGTGCTTCCACCATGATATAGGAACAAGTGCTCTGTTGAACCCACAAAAAGATACTGAGATGTCAATGAGATGGTCTTCTCCAAGTGCCATTGACCAGAACTCTCACCCTTATTTCTGCTAATGAATGGTATGAAATTCAAGGTCAGCTGCACCTTTTCCATACACAAACACCCTGAGTTTCTCTTCCCCTGGCACCACAATGGTTGTATCCACTTTTTAAAAGGCTCCAACTTTAGATGGAAAGTTTGCAATGTAAAACTCCAGCATCTTCGTGTCAAGCACCAACATTTTTTCGAACCAACCCGAAACCCAGTAGAAGCAAGCGATTGGAATGCCCAACAGCGTAGAGATGACTTATTGCAAGCATAGTAGACATTTACCATATGGAACGCCCAATGGCTACACCCCATATGCTCCTAACAGAATATGAAACCAAGAATACTTTTAGTGGAGGAGGGATAGCTCATGTAAAAAACAGTTTTCCAGGGATCAATGATATGTCTTGTTGTAGCAAAATAATGTACAGATAATATGCTAGCGAAATTCAATAATTGGGTGGTGCCTCACTAATGAGCATACCCAAAGCTACTGCTGGGTCGGCGGATGGTACAACTAGTCCCAGGGTGATGGAGCCACGTGTAGAGAATGGCAGAGCAGGGTAGGACATTGGAGAACAGTAACCTGGAGAGCTTGTTCAGGCATCATTGTGGTGCAACGATTCGGGTGATCCGTCGTGGCAGCTCGATTTCCAGAGAGTAGAAGACCAAGAACTGTGGGGACGTAGATAGAAGGCGACCTCCAGTAACCGTGGTCGCCCAGCTAGGCATTAGATTTAGAAGGCCACCGCCGTTGCGACGGATACGGGCGGATGCATTTTACGCCGCTCGCGTTGGGGATTTTTTGGGCCTGAGCCACCTGTCGCATTCGGAGTAGATCATAAGAAAAATGATAAGAAACGAGGTACCTCTTTCTGTAATGAAGAGCGCACACATCAATCCGCTAGAATTTGGGCTATTCGGTTTATTGTGTTTTTTTTTGCAAGATGAGAATATAGTTGTGTTAAGTGTTGGGGAACGTTGCAGAAAATTAAAATTTTTCCTACGGTTTCACCAAGATCCATCTATGAGTTCATCTAGCAACGAGTATTCAAATTAGATAGCATCTACATACCACTTTGTAGATCGCAACGGAAGCGTTCGAGTGAACGTGGATGAGGTAGTCGTACTTGCCGTGATCCAATTCACCGATGATCTAGTACCGAACGGACGGCACCTCCGCGTTCAACACACGTACGGGACGGGAGACGTCTCCTCCTTCTTGATCCAGCAAGGGGGGAGGAGAGGTTGAGGAAGATCCAGCACGACGGTGTGGTGGTGGATGAAGCAGAACTCCGGCAGGGCTTCGCTAAGCAACTACGGGAGGAGGAGGAGGTGTTGCAGGGAGGAGGGAGGAGCCAGGGCACTAGGGTTGGTTTGCTCCTCCTTTTCCCCACTATATATAGGGCCAAGGGAGAGGGGGAGGCGCAGCCCTTGCCCCTTCCTCCAAGGAAGGGTGCGGCCAAGGGTGGGGAGGAGTCCATCCTCCCCAAGGCACCTCGGAGGTGCCTTCCCCTTGTAGGACTCTCCCCTTTTTTTTCTCTCTTGGCGCATGGGCCTCTTGGGGCTGGTGCCCCTTGGCCCAAGCAGGCCAAGGTGCACCCCCTAAGGCCCATGTGGCCCACCAAGGCAGGTGGCCCCACCTAGTGGACCCCGGGACCCCTCCGGTGGTCCCGGTACAATACCGATAACACCGAAACTTGTCCCGATGGCCGAATCAGCACTTCCTATATATAATTCTTTACCTCCGGACCATTCCGGAACTCCTCGTGACGTCCGGGATCTCATCCGGGACTCCGAACAACATTCGGATTACTGCACATACATATCTTCACAACCCTAGCGTCACCGAACCTTAAGTGTGTAGACCCTACGGGTTCGGGAGACATGCAGTCATGACCGAGACGGCTCTCGGGAAATAACCAACAGCGGGATCTGGATACCCATGTTGGCTCCCACATGCTCCACGATGATCTCATCGGATGAACCACGATGTCGAGGATTCAATTAATCCCGTATACGATTCCCTTTGTCAATCGGTATTTTACTTGCCCGAGATTCGATCGTCGGTATCCCAATACCTCGTTCAATCTCGTTATCGGCAAGTCACTTTTCTCGTACCGTAATGCATGATCCCGTGATCAAACACTTTGATCACCTTGAGCTCATTGTGATGATGCATTACCGAGAGGGCCCGGTGATACCTCTCCGTCAAGCGGAGTGACAAATCCCAGTCTCGATCCATGTCAACCCAACAGACACTTTCAGAGATACCCGTAGTATACCTTTATAGTCACCCAGTTACGTTGTGACGTTTGGCATACCCAAAGCACTCCTACGGTATCCGGGAGTTACACGATCTCATGGTCTAAGGAAAGGATACTTGACATTGGAAAACTCTAGCAAACGAACTATGCGATCTTATGCTATGTTTAGGATTGGGTCTTGTCCATCACATCATTCTCCTAATGATGTGATCCCGTTATCGATGACATCCAATGTCCATAGTCAGGAAACCATGACTATCTGTCGATCAACGAGCTAGTCAACTAGAGGCTCACTAGGGACATGTTTGTTGTTTGTTATTCACACATGTATTACGATTTCCGGTTAACACAATTATAGCACGAATAAAGACAATTATCATGAATAAGGAAATATAATAATAATGCTTTTATTATTGCCTCTAGGGCATATTTCCAACAGTCTCCCACTTGCACTAGAGTCAATAATCTAGTTACATTGTGATGAATCGAACACCCATAGAGTTCTGGTGCTGATCATGTTTTGCCTTAGGGAGAGGTTTAGTCAACGGATCTGCGACATTCAGATCTGTGTGCACTTTACAAATTTCTATGTCTCCATCTTGAACATTTTCACGAATGGAGTTGAAGCGACGCTTGATGTGCCTAGTCTTCTTGTGAAACCTGGGCTCCTTTGCAAGTGCAATAGCTCCAGTGTTGTCACAGAAGAGCTTGATTGGCCCCGACGCATTGGGTATGACTCCGAGGTCGGTGATGAACTCCTTCACCCAAATTGCTTCATGTGCTGCCTCCGAGGCTGCCATGTACTCCGCTTCACATGTAGATCCCGCCACGACGCTTTGCTTGCAACTGCACCAGCCTACTGCCCCACCATTCAAAATATACACGTATCCGGTTTGTGACTTAGAGTCATCCAGATCTGTGTCGAAGCTAGCGTCGACGTAACCTCTTACGACGAGCTCTTCGTCACCTCCATAAACGAGAAACATTTCCTTTGTCCTTTTCAGGTACTTCAGGATATTCTTGACCGCTGTCCAGTGTTCCTTGCCGGGATTGCTTTGGTACCTTCCTACCAAACTTACGGCAAGGTTTACATCAGGTCTGGTACACAGCATGGCATACATAATAGAACCTATGGCTGAGGCATAGGGGATGACGCTCATCTCTTCTATATCTTCTGCCGTGGTCGGACATTGAGCTGAGCTCAATTTCACACCTTGTAATACAGGTAAGAACCCTTTCTTAGATTGATCCATATTGAACTTCTTCAATATTTTATCAAGGTATGTGCTTTGTGAAATACCTATGAGGCGTCTCGATCTATCTCTATAGATTTTGATGCCTAATATATAAGCAGCTTCTCCAAGGTCCTTCATTGAAAAACTCTTATTCAAGTAGGCCTTAATGCTGTCCAAGAGTTCTATATCATTTCCCATCAAAAGTATGTCGTCTACATATAATATGAGAAATGCTACAGAGCTCCCACTCACTTTCTTGTAAACACAGGCTTCTCCATAAGTCTGTGTAAACCCAAACGCTTTGATCATTTCATCAAAGCGAATGTTCCAACTCCGAGATGCTTGCACCAGCCCATAAATCGAGCGTTGGAGCTTGCACACCTTGTCACCATTCTTAGGATCGACAAAACCTTCCGGCTGCATCATATACAATTCTTCCTTAAGGAAACCATTAAGGAATGCCGTTTTGACGTCCATTTGCCATATCTCATAATCATAGTATGCGGCAATTGCTAACATGATTCGGACGGACTTCAGCTTCGCTACCGGTGAGAAAGTCTCATCGTAGTCAACCCCTTGAACTTGTCGATAACCCTTAGCGACAAGCCGAGCTTTATAGATGGTCACATTACCATCCGCGTCTGTCTTCTTCTTAAAGATCCATTTATTTTCTATGGCTCGCCGTTCAACGGGCAAGTCAGTCAAAGTCCATACTTCGTTTTCATACATGGATCCTATCTCGGATTTCATGGCTTCCAGCCATTTGTCGGAATCCGGGCCCGCCATTGCTTCCTCATAGTTCGAAGGTTCACCGTTGTCTAACAACATGATTTCCAAGACAGGGTTGCCGTACCACTCTGGTGCGGAACGTGTCCTTGTGGACCTTCGAATTTCAGTAGGAGCTTGATCAGAAGTATCTTGATCATAATCATTAATTTCCTCTCTAGTCGGTGCAGGCACCTCAGGAACGATTTCTTGAGTTTCGCCATTTTCCGGTTCAAGAGGTAATACTTCATCAAGTTCTACTTTCCTCCCACTTACTTCTTTTGAGAGAAACTCTTTCTCCAGAAAGGATCCATTCTTGGCAACAAAGATCTTGCCTTCGGATCTGAGGTAGAAGGTATACCCAACAGTTTCTTTCGGGTATCCTATGAAGACGCATTTTTCTGACTTGGGTTCGAGCTTCTCAGGTTGAAGTTTCTTGACATAAGCATCGCATCCCCAAACTTTTAGAAACGACAGCTTAGGTTTCTTCCCAAACCATAATTCATACGGTGTCGTCTCAACGGATTTCGACGGAGCCCTATTTAAAGTGAATGCGGCAGTCTCTAAAGCATAGCCCCAAAAAGATAGCGGTAAATCGGTAAGAGACATCATAGATCGCACCATATCTAATAGAGTGCGATTACGACGTTCGGACACACCATTACGCTGAGGTGTTCCAGGCGGCGTGAGTTGTGAAACTATTCCGCATTTTCTTAAGTGTGTGCCAAATTCGTGACTCAAGTATTCTCCTCCACGATCTGATCGTAGAAACTTGATCTTTCTATCACGTTGATTTTCAACCTCACTCTGAAATTCCTTGAACTTTTCAAAGGTCTCAGACTTGTGTTTCATTAAGTAGATATACCCATATCTACTCAAGTCATCAGTGAGGGTGAGAACATAACGATAGCCTCCGCGAGCCTCAACACTCATTGGACCGCACACATCGGTATGTATGATTTCCAACAAGTTGGTTGCTCGCTCCATTGTTCCTGAGAACGGAGTCTTGGTCATTTTACCCATGAGGCATGGTTCGCACGTGTCAAATGATTCATAATCAAGAGACTCTAAAAGTCCATCTGCATGGAGCTTCTTCATGCGTTTGACACCTATGTGACCAAGGCGGCAGTGCCACAAATATGTGGGACTATTGTTATCAACTTTAATTCTTTTGGTATTCACACTATGAATATGTGTATCATCACGTACGAGATTCATTAAGAATAAACCATTAACCATCGGAGCATGACCATAAAACATTTCTCTCATATAAATAGAACAACCATTATTCTCGGATTTAAATGAGTAGCCATCTCGAATTAAACGAGATCCAGATACAATGTTCATGCTCAAACTTGGCACTAAATAACAATTATTGAGGTTTAAAACTAATCCCGTAGGTAAATGTAGAGGCAGCGTGCCGACGGCGATCACATCGACCTTGGAACCATTCCCAACGCGCATCGTCACCTCGTCCTTTGCCAGTCTCCGTTTATTCCGCAGCTCCTGCTTTGAGTTACAAATGTGAGCAACTGCACCGGTATCAAATACCCAAGAGCTACTACGAGTACTGGTAAGGTACACATCAATTACATGTATATCACATATACCTTTGGTTTTGCCGGCCTTCTTGTCCGCTAAGTATTTGGGGCAGTTCCGCTTCCAGTGACCACTTCCCTTGCAATAAAAACACTCAGTCTCGGGCTTGGGTCCATTCTTTGGCTTCTTCCCGGCAACTTGCTTACCGGGCGCGGCAACTTCCTTGCCGTCCTTCTTGAAGTTCTTTTTACCCTTGCCCTTCTTGAACTTAGTGGTTTTATTCACCATCAACACTTGATGCTCCTTCTTGATTTCTACCTCTGCTGATTTCAGCATAGCATATACTTCAGGAATGGTCTTTACCATCCCCTGCATATTGTAGTTCATCACAAAGCTCTTGTAGCTAGGTGGAAGCGACTGGAGGATTCTGTCAATGACCGCTTCATCCGGGAGATTAACTTCCAGTTGAGTCAAGCGGTTGTGCAACCCAGACATTTTGAGTATGTGCTCACTGATAGAGCCATTTTCCTCCATCTTACAGCTAAAGAATTTGTCGGAGACTTCATATCTCTCGACCCGGGCATGAGCTTGGAAAACCATTTTCAGCTCTTCGAACATCTCATATGCTCCATGTCTCTCAAAACGCTTTTGGAGCCCCGGCTCTAAGCAGTAAAGCATGCCGCACTGAACGAGGGAGTAATCATCGCAGCGTGACTGCCAAGCGTTCATAACGTCTTGTTCTGCAGGGAGAATAGGTGCGTCACCCAGCGGTGCTCTTAGGACATAATCTTTCTTGGCAGCTATGAGGATAATCCTCAGGTTCCGGACCCAGTCCGTATAGTTGCTACCATCGTCTTTCAGCTTGGTTTTCTCTAGGAACGCGTTGAAATTGAGGACTAAGTTGGCCATTTGATCTACAAGACATATTGTAAATATTTAGACTAAGTTCATGATAATAAAGTTCATTTAATCAAATTATTTAATGAACTCCCACTTAGATAGACATCCCTCTATTAGTCATCTAAGTATTACATGATCCGAGTCAACTAGGCCGTGTCCGATCATCACGTGAGACGGACTAGTCAACATCGGTGAACATCTTCATGTTGATCGTATCTTCTATACGACTCATGCTCGACCTTTCGGTCTTCTGTGTTCCGAGGCCATGTCTGTACATGCTAGGCTCGTCAAGGCAACCTAAGTGTTTTGCGTGTGTAAATCTGTCTTACACCCGTTGTATGCGAACGTAAGGACCTATCACACCCGATCATCACGTGGTGCTTCGGAACGACGAACTTTAGCAACGGTGCACAGTTAGGGTGAACACTTTCTTGAAATTATTATGAGGGATCATCTTATTTACTACCGTCGTTCTAAGTAAACAAGATGCAAAACATGATAAACATCACATGCAATCAAATAATAAACGTGACATGATATGGCCAATATCACATAGCTCCTTTGATCTCCATCTTGGGGCTCCATGATCATCTTGTCACCGGCTTGACACCATGATCTTCATCATCATGATCTTCATCATCGTGTCTCCATGAAGTTGCTCGCCAACTATTACTTCTACTACTATGGCTAACGCGTTTAGCAATAAAGTAAAGTAACTTACATGGCGATTCTCAATGACACGCAGGTCATACAAAAAATAAAGACAACTCCTATGGCTCCTGCCGGTTGTCATACTCATCGACATGCAAGTCGTGATTCCTATTACAATAGCATGAACATCTCATACATCACATATAGATCATTCATCATACATCACAACTTTGGCCATATCATATCACAAAGCACTTGCTGCAAAAACAAGTTAGACGTCCTCTAATTGTTGTTGCAAGTTTTACGTGGCTGAATTAGGGTTCTAGCAAGAACGTTTTCTTACCTACGTTCAAACCACAACGTGATTTGTCAATCTCTATTTACCCTTCATAAGGACCCTGTTCATCGAATCCGATCCAACTAAAGTAGGAGAGACAGACACCCGCCAGCCACCTTATGCAACTAGTGCATGTTAGTCGGTGGAACCGGTCTCACGTAAGCGTACGTGTAAGGTTGGTCCGGGCCGCTTCATCCCACAATACCGCTGAATCAAGATTGACTAGTAACGGCAAGAAGAATTGACAACATCTACGCCCACAACAAATTGTGTTCTACTCGCACAAGAAGAACTACGCATAGACCTAGCTCATGATGCCACTGTTGGGGAACGTTGCAGAAAATTAAAATTTTTCCTACGGTTTCACCAAGATCCATCTATGAGTTCATCTAGCAACGAGTATTCAGATTAGATAGAATCTACATACCACTTTGTAGATCGCAACGGAAGCGTTCGAGTGAACGTGGATGAGGTAGTCGTACTTGCCGTGATCCAATTCACCGATGATCTAGTACCGAACGGACGGCACCTCCGCGTTCAACACACGTACGGGACGGGAGACGTCTCCTCCTTCTTGATCCAGCAAGGGGGGAGGAGAGGTTGAGGAAGATCCAGCACGACGGTGTGGTGGTGGATGAAGCAGAACTCCGGCAGGGCTTCGCTAAGCAACTACGGGAGGAGGAGGAGGTGTTGCAGGGAGGAGGGAGGAGCCAGGGCACTAGGGTTGGTTTGCTCCTCCTTTTCCCCACTATATATAGGGCCAAGGGAGAGGGGGAGGCGCAGCCCTTGCCCCTTCCTCCAAGGAAGGGTGCGGCCAAGGGTGGGGAGGAGTCCATCCTCCCCAAGGCACCTCGGAGGTGCCTTCCCCTTGTAGGACTCTCCCCTTTTTTTTCTCTCTTGGCGCATGGGCCTCTTGGGGCTGGTGCCCCTTGGCCCAAGCAGGCCAAGGTGCACCCCCTAAGGCCCATGTGGCCCACCAAGGCAGGTGGCCCCACCTAGTGGACCCCGGGACCCCTCCGGTGGTCCCGGTACAATACCGATAACACCAAAACTTGTCCCGATGGCCGAATCAGCACTTCCTATATATAATTCTTTACCTCCGGACCATTCCGGAACTCCTCGTGACGTCCGGGATCTCATCCGGGACTCCGAACAACATTCGGGTTACTGCACATACATATCTTCACAACCCTAGCGTCACCGAACCTTAAGTGTGTAGACCCTACGGGTTCGGGAGACATGCAGTCATGACCGAGACGGCTCTCGGGCAATAACCAACAGCGGGATCTGGATACCCATGTTGGCTCCCACATGCTCCACGATGATCTCATTGGATGAACCACGATGTCGAGGATTCAATTAATCCCGTATACGATTCCCTTTGTCAATCGGTATTTTACTTGCCCGAGATTCGATCGTCGGTATCCCAATACCTCGTTCAATCTCGTTATCGGCAAGTCACTTTTCTCGTACCGTAATGCATGATCCCGTTATCAAACACTTTGATCACCTTGAGCTCATTGTGATGATGCATTACCGAGAGGGCCCGGTGATACCTCTCCGTCAAGCGGAGTGACAAATCCCAGTCTCGATCCATGTCAACCCAACAGACACTTTCAGAGATACCCGTAGTATACCTTTATAGTCACCCAGTTACGTTGTGACGTTTGGCATACCCAAAGCACTCCTACGGTATCCGGGAGTTACACGATCTCATGGTCTAAGGAAAGGATACTTGACATTGGAAAACTCTAGCAAACGAACTATGCGATCTTATGCTATGTTTAGGATTGGGTCTTGTCCATCACATCATTCTCCTAATGATGTGATCCCGTTATCGATGACATCCAATGTCCATAGTCAGGAAACCATGACTATCTGTCGATCAACGAGCTAGTCAACTAGAGGCTCACTAGGGACATGTTTGTTGTCTGTTATTCACACATGTATTACGATTTCCGGTTAACACAATTATAGCACGAATAAAGACAATTATCATGAATAAGGAAATATAATAATAATGCTTTTATTATTGCCTCTAGGGCATATTTCCAACAGTCTCCCACTTGCACTAGAGTCAATAATCTAGTTACATTGTGATGAATCGAACACCCATAGAGTTCTGGTGCTGATCATGTTTTGCCTTAGGGAGAGGTTTAGTCAACGGATCTGCGACATTCAGATCTGTGTGCACTTTACAAATTTCTATGTCTCCATCTTGAACATTTTCACGAATGGAGTTGAAGCGACGCTTGATGTGCCTAGTCTTCTTGTGAAACCTGGGCTCCTTTGCAAGTGCAATAGCTCCAGTGTTGTCACAGAAGAGCTTGATTGGCCCCGACGCATTGGGTATGACTCCGAGGTCGGTGATGAACTCCTTCACCCAAATTGCTTCATGTGCTGCCTCCGAGGCTGCCATGTACTCCGCTTCACATGTAGATCCCGCCACGACGCTTTGCTTGCAACTGCACCAGCTTACTGCCCCACCATTCAAGATATACATGTATTCGGTTTGTGACTTAGAGTCATCCAGATCTGTGTTGAAGCTAGCCCAACATCCATGGAATCAGTTTCCAAGGGGGGAAACTGTCCACAACATTGCCCCTTGGATGATCTGGTACCAAATGCAGATTCAAGCAAAAGCCCTAGCCCAACTCATACTTTCCACAAAAATCATTTGGGGTCCTACCTTGTAAATTTTCATAGAGTCATCCAAAGCAAACAACACAAGTAAATAAGTAACATATCCAGAGGTAAATCAACGGTATAATGACTATTCACCACATCCGAAGTTCAGCCTCTACTGTGTCAGGGTTCAATGCAACCATGCAAATCGTATAGGACAGAAGACACTCCATCCAACCATCAACCCAGCAAAACATCCAAACGCCTCCTAATTTGTCAGTGTATAAAAGAAAACTGGGAAAGTAGTTAGATACTTTCATCGGAGCTGAAGTGTTCCACAAATTCTATCATGTAACTTCTCAACATAAGCCATCTTGCAACTCCCTACTAAGTTACTATACGTATGTCTAACTTAAATATGAAAGTAGTAATTTTTTGAAAATGATCGAGTGCAATGAGATAAATAAGGGATGCAGAATACATGTTATACAGTCAAACGAATTGTAAAGAACAAAGTTCGGGTCTACAAGACTAGCATTGTTATGAAAAAAAAGTTGGATATGGTTAAAGAGAGAATTTGGTCAACAACAAGAGGTTACTAGCTCCATACCAGCAGTTAGGTCTTCAGATTTGACGATGTCAAATGAAAGGATGGAAACACAAAGAATGGCTAAACCCACACATTATTCCTGTATCTATTTTGGAGCATGTCAATTATTTTGAGAAATATTACACGCATTTGTTGAATTTTACGGCTACTGAGCCCTCACCATATTGGAAAAATGTTTGGAGTCCACGCAATATCTAAAATGCACACTGATGTGGACTAATATCCTCAACATGCAGGAGCACTTTAGGTTTGTCTCAAGTGTTGTTCCGATGCCCACCGACAATGCAGTTTCAACACTTAGACTACTCCCTCTGTTTCTGTGACGCCCCCGATTCAATCATACACTAATAATGCATGCAAACGTGTACGATCAAGATCAGGGACTCACGGGAAGATATCACAACACAACTCTAAAACATAAATAAGTCATACAAGCATCATAATACAAGCCAGGGGCCTCGAGGGCTCGAATACAAGTGCTCGATCATAGACGAGTCAGCGGAAGCAACAATATCTGAGCACAGACATAAGTTAAACAAGTTGCCATAAGATGGCTAGCACAAACTGAGATACAATCGAAAGAGGCGCAAGCCTCCTGCCTGGGATCCTCCTAACAACTCCTGGTCGTCGTCAGCGGGCTGCACGTAGTAGTAGGCACCTCCGATGTAGTAGGAGTCGTCGTCGACGGTGGCGTCTGGCTCCTGGGCTCCAGCATCTGGTTGCGACAACTAGGTAGAAAGGAAAGGGGAAAAAGAGGGAGAAAAGCAACCGTGAGTACTCATCCAAAGTACTCGCAAGCAAGGAGCTACACTACATATGCATGGGTATATGTGTAAAGGGCCTTATCGGTGGACTGAACTGCAGAATGCCAGAATAAGAGGGGGATAGCTAATCCTGTCGAAGACTACGCTTCAGGCAGCCTCCGTCTTGCAGCATGTATAAGAGAGTAGACTGAAGTCCTCCAAGTAGCGTCGCATAGCATAAACCTACCCGGCGATCCCCTCCTCGTCGCCCTGTTAGAGAGAGATCACCGGGTTATATCTGGCACTTGGAAGGGTGTGTTTTATTAAGTATCCGGTTCTAGTTGTCATAAGGTCAAGGTACAGCTCCAAGTCGTCCTGTTACCGAAGATCACGACTATTCGAACAGATAAACTTCCCTGTAGGGGTGCAGCACATAACCCAACACGCTCGATCCCATTTGGTCGGACACACTTTTCTGGGTCATGCCCGGCTGTAGAAGATCAACTCGTCGCAGCCCCACCTAGGCCAACAGAGAGGTCAGCACGCCGGTCTAAACCTAAGCGCACAGGGGTCTGGGCCCATCGCCCTTAGCACACCTGCATGTTGCGAGGGCGGCGGGAAGCAGAACTAGCCCCCTTAATACAAGAGCAGGCTTACGTTCCAATCCGGCGCGCGCCGCTCAGTCGCTGACGTCACGAAGGCTTCGGCTGATACCACGACGTCGAGTGCCCATAACTTTCCCACGTAATTGGTTAGTGCGTATAGACCAAATGGCCAGACTCAGATCAAATACCAAGAACTCGTTAAGCGTGTTATTTTTAAGTATCTGCGGACGCCGACTAGGGCCAGGCCCACCTCTCTCCTAGGCGGTCTCAACCTGCCATGTCGCTCTGCCACAAAGTAACAGTCGAGGGCCGTCAGGAACCCAGGCCCACCTCTACCGGGATGGAGCCACCTGTCCTTTCAGCCCCCTCATCAGAATCACTTGCGGGTACTCAACGAGCTGACCCGAATTTAGTCACCACATGTGTCATGTATATAAAATATATAGATATACCCGTGATCACCTCTCTAGTGATCACGGCCCGATAGTATAGCATGGCAGACGGACAAGAATGTAGGGCCACTGATGGAAAACTAGCATCCTATACTAAGTATTTAGGATTGCAGGTAAAGGTAACAACGGTAGTAGCAAAGACATGCTATGCAGCAGAATAGGATTAACCGAAAGCAGTAAGATGCTACACTACTCTAATGCAAGCAGTATAGAGAAGAAATAAGCGATATCTGGTGATAGGGGGGGGGGGGGGCTTTCCTGGTTTCTCTGGCAAGAAGGAAGGGTCGTCAACATCGTAGTCGAACTCAGTGGCATCAGCGCCGGTCTCGGGGTCTACCGGAGAAGAAGAGGGGGGAAGAAACAGTAAATACGGAGCAAACAAAGCAGCACAAAGCATAACAAGGCAATACGCGGTGCTAGGGTGACATAACGTAGTAGTAGGTGATATCGGCGAAGGGGGAAACATCCGAGAAAGTATTCTCGGTGTTTCGCGTTTTTGGACAGATGAACCGGAGGGGTAAAGTTGCGTGTTTGCTATGCTAGGGATGTGTGGCGGACGAACGGGCTACGTATACGGATTCGTCTCGTCGTTCTGAGCAATTTTCATGTAGAAAACTTTTTCATCCGAGTTACGGATTATTTTAAATGATTTTTCAAAGATTTAAACAATAATCTGAAATTAGTTTTAAAAAATAAAAGCTTAAATGCTAGGCGCACCCAGCACAGTGTACACAGTGGCTGACAAGTGGGCCAGGGGGTTCCAGTTGACCAGTCCACGTTTGACTGGTCAACAAGGGGTGGGCCCCCCTGTCATTGCCTCATTTTCTAACTACAGATTAAACATTTTGTTAATTAAGTTAATTAGATTTTAACTAATTAATTGATTAATTGATTAATCAACTAATTAATTTTATCACTATTTTTTTTTGAAAAAGGTGGTGTGGGGCCCCTGGGTCAGTGGCCCACAAGGCCTTAGCAGGCGAGTGAAGCGGGGCGGGCGTCGGCGCCCGTGGAGGACGAACCCGCCTGGGCGCGGGGCGAGGCCACTGGCGACGGGGAAGCCCGCCGAGCGGGGCAGTGGGGAGGCGGCGGCGGGCGGCGGTGTGGGGAGGCCACGCGGCCGAGCGGCGCGGGCGGAGGCGGGGCGCTGGCTGCAGGAGGCGCGGGATGAGGCGTGGCCATGGCGCGGTGGGACGCGGGCTCGCTGGCCGCAACAAGGGGAACACGAGCGGGGTTCGGCGCAGGTGGGTGCGGGGGCGTGCCTAGGCACGGCCAGGGAACGCCGCGAGTGCGTGCGAGAGCAGGGGGCTCCGGCGGACCGGTCATGGCGGCCGAAATGTGGGAACGGCGGCTAAACGGCAACAAACCAACGGAGATGAAGGGGAACGGGTGAGGCTCACCCCGGGGAGGCCGTGGACGAGCTCGGTGAGCTCGGGGAGGCACTGAGGGAGGAGATCGACCGGCAATGGAGACGGCGGCCGTCAGGAAGAAGCAGTCGGTGCCGAGGTTGTAGTGGCTCCGGTCTCGATCCATTCCTTGCAGTCGACGAGGACGGGGCTGGCGAAGCAGTTGGGCATGGCGGCGCTAGTCAGCGGCGGCGCGAGGATGGAGGTCGAGAGAGGCGGCGCTCGACGCCGGCTAGTTGCAGCCTTCGGGTGCGGGCGCGTCGGGAGGAGGGAGACCGAACAGATGTGCCCCTCCCCTTTGCGCATGTGTGTGTGTGTGTCGCGGGTGACAGCGTGAGGAGGGAACGAGGGAGAGTGGGGGTCGTGCGGGAGAGAGTGGGTAGTGCTAGGGTTTGGGTGGGGGTGGCCTTGTAGGCCACAGAGGGAGGCGGCTGGGCCAGCCGGTTGACTAGTTGGGCCGGTTGGTTCGGCGACCAGCTAGGCCGTTCGGCCCAGTTGGACAGGGGGGTTTCCTCTTTCCTTTTCTTTTTTTCTTTTTACTTTTTTCTCTAATTTTCAATATATCTTAGTTTTATTAAAATATCAAAGTTGCACCTAATTTAGTATATGTAAATATGCCACAACCACATTTAACTTGGCACACAAAGTAAAAAAGTTTGTGATGGTTTATTATTATAAAAGCTTTTAAATATTTGTTTTTGCTACTGTTTTGTTCATTTTAGAGTACTTAAATAATTTATAAAAGTGTGATTTCTCCACCACAATTGCCTATGCATTATTTGGTTCACTTCGAACATTTTAGTTTCTATATTCGAAATTTTTTAATTGTTTGACTTGATTTTGAATTTGAATTTTGAATCGGCTTTTGAACTAACCCGAGATTAACTACAGTGACAGAGATGACGTGGCATCATTAACGAGGGATTACTGTAGCCTAATTATCCGGGAGTCACAGTTACTAAGGGAGGTCACCCTTGTGTGGACACATGATGAATATTTATCAAATTCATGTGAAATATTTTTCGGATACACCTTGAACAGTTTTGGAGTACATGTTGAATATTTTCCAATACATGTTAAACATTTTTCATGAGATGACATAGGTTTTTTTAAATAGCACAATATATTTTTTTTTTGAATTTTCTAAAAATGTGATGAACATTTTGTTTAATGGTATGAAATGTTATTTAAATTGCATGAACCATTTTTTACGTTGTATATATATTAAAAAAATATTATGTCCTTATTTTTGCACAGTAGATTATTTTCAAAATGTCATGAACATGTTTATGAATGTTAAGCACATTTTTAAATTGTGTGAATACATTTTTCACACTGCATCAGTATTCTTTTAATGCGCTCTAAGCATTTTCTTAAAATGTAAGTAAATTATTTCCCAAAATATAAGTACTCAAAATATTTTTAAATATGAATAGAAAGAACAACGGTCAGAAAAAACAGAAGAACAAAGAAGCAACAAATGTGAGAAAACGAAGGAGGAAGCAAACTGGGCCCGCCCACATCGGTGACAAATCAGGCAAAAAATCCTACTGTCTCGCTAATACTATCTGTTGCGGAATACGCTGGTGATTAACAACAAATTCTATCCGGCCCCTTAAGGGCCACTTATAGGCATTTTGTTACATGTGGCACACCCACCCCCCATGGCACTATATAGCAAAATGGCTCTCCTTTGTAGGGCTATTTTCAACGGTACTTGGGCACCTTCCAATGAAGGTTCTACTGGTTTTGCTCGGCGGGTTTTCTTTCGGTTCTTCGCCTTTGTTATTTTCTTTTCTCTTTTTATCAAACTCATGAAAGAAAAATTAAATTTTCGAAACTTTTTCCAACTTCGAAAACTTTACACAAACTTATGAACTTTTTACATTTTTTGATTTTTTTTCAAATTCGTAAACTTCTTCCAAATTGTGTGTACTTTTGTCAAATATACGAACTTCTTCAAATTTTGTGAACATTTGAAATTTTGGTGAGAGGAATGTCTCATAACTACCAACCCTTTATATGCTTCCAACACATTGAGTTTTGGTCAAATGTTATCATGCACCCTAGTCAAAATGATGTTATGGTGCTTGATTTGCCATAAGAACGAGAAATGTAAGAATTACCAAACCATGTAGGTCAAAATTACTGATCACAATAATGAACTAATAAGGCTAGTTGTGAGATAAGTATGAAACGAAGGAGATAACTAGGACAAAATAGAGTTTAGCACTTGCCACTTTTGGTGAGGACAACGACGATGGTCGAACGTTGCTATATATGTGCGCGACCTATAGATGCTCGTCTTTGAAGTGCACACCCTATCTAGCTGGATTGTATCGACATCTAGTGAGAAACAACCAGCATCAAGCGATGTGCTCCCACCTTGATATAGGAACAAGTGCCTCTCCATTTAAACCACAAAAAGATACTAAAATGTCAATGAGATGGTCTTCTCCAAGTGACATTGACCATAATTCTCACCATTATTTCTGCTAATTAATGGTATGAAATTCAAGGTCAGCTGCACCATTTCAATACACAAACACCCTGAGTTTCTCTTCCCTTGGCTCCACAATGGTTGTATCCACTTTTTAAAAGGCTCCAACTTTAGATGGAAGGATAGCAATGTAAAACTCCAGAACCTTTGTGTCAAGCACCAAAATTTTCTCGAACCAACCCGACACCCAGTAGAAGCAAGTGATTGAAACGCCCAACAGCGTAAACATGCCTTTATTGCAAGCATAGTAGACACTTACCATATGGAACACCCAACGGCTACACCCCATATGCTCCTAACAGAATTTGAAGCCAAGAATCTTTTAGTGGAGGAGGGATAGCTCATGTAAAAATCAGTTTTCCAGGGATCAATGATATGTCTTGTTGTAGCAAACTAATGTCCAGATAATATGCTAGCGAAACTCAATAATTCACAAACAAGCATACCCGAAGCTTATCCTGGGTCGGCGGATGGTACAACTAGTCCCAGGGTCATGGAGCCACGTGTGGAGATATTTTACGCCGCTTGCGTTTGGGTTTTTTGGGCCTGTGCCGCCTCTCGCATTTGGAGTAGATCGTAAGAAAAATGATAAGAAACGAGGTACCTTTCTACAATGAAGAGCGCACACATCAATCCGGTAGAACCTGGGCCGTTCGATTTATTGTGTTTTTTGCGAGATGAGAATATAGTTGTGTTAAGTACTCCTATTAAAGAAGCTTAGTGGGTATACATGCGCAAGGGCTATGTCTCCCCTATTACAAGACGAGCTACCCAGCAGACTAGTTGGTTTTTTAAACAGTACCCCGTGCTCGGTTATCATCTAGATAAGAGATTTCCCAATCGAACATGGTCAACATCTAATCGCTCTACCTATGTCCCATGCCCGCACTGCGGCATGGACATAGTGACGTACGTTGCTCGCCATGGATAGAACGCCGGTGAGTGGTTCGGCACAACAGTGTTCTGAAGAAATGCACCAGCGACCACGACAGTCTGCGAGCTACGCCAGTATGAATGTATACTATCAGCGACACAACTGAGGGTCACAAGAAAGTCCGATTGCCCGTTTGGCGAACGTTGTTCTCCTATACTATATCGCACAAATATCGCTTTTGGTGGTTCAAACATGACATACAACACTCATGCTCGGAGCCAACGCAAGCTTCTAGCTTCATAAATAACCGAAAAATCATATGCCATATGAAAACAGAGAAATACTGAACCATTGACAGGTACATATAATAGACTTCGTATACAAATGCCAGATAAGACAAATGTTTCTGCAGGTTTTACATCAACAACTACAATTGGCACTTAAACACAGGAACTTGATTTATAAGATATTTGTAGCATAGCCTTTTGGTTTCTATTTTTCCTATTCCTATATATTAGATGCAAAAGAATCAGCCATGAAATCGGTTTCCAGGGGGAAAACTGTCCACAACATTGCCCCTTGGATGATCTGATACCGAATGCAGATTCAAGCTGAAGCCCTAACCTAACTCGTACCTTCCACACAAATCATTTGGGGTCCTACCTTTTACCTTTTCGTATGCAGTCATCCAAAGCAAACAACACAAGAAAATAAGTAACATATCTAGAGATAAATAAACAATATGATGACATTTCACCACAGCCGAAATCCAGCCTCTACTGTGTCAGAGTTCAATGGCACCATGCAAATCGTATTGGACAGATGACAGTCCATCCCACGTTCAACCCAATAAAGCATCCAAACGCCTCCTGATTTATTAGTGTATAAAAGAAAACTGGGAAAGTAGTTAGATACTTTCTTTGGATCTGAAGTGTTCCACATATTGTATCATGTAACTTCTCAACCCAAGCCATCTAGCGATTCCCTACTAAGTTACTATACGTATGTCTGGCTTGATTATGAAACTAGCAATTTTTGAAAATGATCGAGTGCACTGAGATAAATAAGGGATGCAGAATACATGGCATACAATCAGACTAATTATAAAGGACAAAGTTGAGGTCTACAAGACTGGCATTGTTATGAGAAAAATGAAAGTTGGATATAGTTCAAGAGAGAATCTGGTCAACAACAACAGATTTCCACAACATTTGGTTCAGGTACTTTTTGGTCCTTGCGGGCTTTCCTCTGCATTTGGAATAGGTCAATATAGGTCTGATAATATAGTACAACGAAAAGAGTGAAACAGCAGCTAATTACAAGAGCCTCGCAGTGCGCAATATAGGATACTAGCTCCATACCAGTATTTAAGTCTTCAGATTTGTTGTCAAATGAAAGGATGGAAACACAAAGAATGGCTAAACCCACACATTATTTTTGCATGTATTTTCGTGCATGTGAATTATTTCGAGAAATATTACCCGCATTTGATGAATTTTACGGCTACTGAGCCCTCACCATATTGGAAAAATGTTTGGAGTTCATGCAATATCTAAAATACACACTAATGTTGACTAATATCCTCAACATGCAAGAGAACTTTAGGTTTGCCGCAAGTGTTGTTCTGATGCCCACCAACAATGCAGTTTCAGCACTTAGACTCCTCCCTCAGTTTCTGAGGGAGGTCACCCTTCTGTGGACACATGATGAATATTTTTCAAATAAATGTGAAATATTTTTCAGATACACCTTGAACAGTTTTGGAGTACACGTTAAACATTTTCCAATACATGTTAAATAGTTTTCATAAAATGACAAATATATTTTTTAAATAGCACAAAATATTTGTTTTTGAATTTTAAAATTGTGATGAACATTTGGTTTATTGGTATGAAATGTTATTTAATTGCGAGAAGAAACAATTTTTACGTTGTATATTTTTGCACAGTAGATCATTTTCTAAATATCATGAACATGTTTATGAATGTTAAGGACATTTTTTAAATTGTGTGAACACATTTTTCACACTGCATCAATATTCTTTTAATGCGCTCTAAACATTTTTTTAAAACATAAATACATTATTTCTGAAAATATTAGTACTCAAAATATTTTCAAATGTGAAAAGAAAGAAGAACAGTCAGAAAAAAAAGAACAAAGAAGCAGCAAATGTGAGAAAACAAAGGAAGAACAAAATTGGGCCTGCCCACATTTGTGACAAATCAGGCGAAAAATCCTTCTGTCTCGTAAATACTATCTGCCATGGAATATCTGCTGATTAACAACAAATTCTATCCGGCCCCATAAGGGCCACTTATAGGCATTTTGTCACATGTGGCACACCCCCCATGACACTATGTAGCAAAATGGCTCGCCCGTGCACGGCTATTTTAACCGGTACTTGGGAACCTTCCCATGAAGGTTCCACTGGTTTTGCTGGACGGGTTTTCTTTCGGTTCTTCCCCTATTTTATTATGCTTTTTTCTTTTTATCAAATGCATGACTGAAAAATTCAAATTTCAAAACTTTTTCCAACTTCAAAATTTTTAAACAAATTCATGAACTTTTTACATTTTGTGAAGTTTTTTTTCAAATTCGTAAACTTTTTCCAAAATTTGTGAACTTTTGTAAGAACTTTTTAAAATTTTGAGAACATTTGAAATTTTGGTGAGAGGAATGTCACATAACTACCAACCCTATATACGCTTCCAACACATTGAGTTTTGGTCAAATGTTATCATGCACCCTAGTCAAAATGATGTTATGGTGCTTGATTTTTTGCCATAAGAACGAGAAAGGTAAGAATTACAAAACCATGTAGGTCAAAATTACTGATCACAATAATGAACCAATAAGGCAAATTATGAGATAAAGTATGAAAGGAAGGAGATAACTAGGACAAAATAGAGAGTTTAGAATTTGCCACTTTTGCCGAGGCCAACAACGATGGTGGAACGTTCCTATATATGTTTGCGACCAATAGATGCCCGTCTTTGAAGAGCACGCACTATCAAGCTAGAATGTATTGACATCCAGTGAGAAACAACCAGCATCATGCGATGTGCTTCCACCATGATATAGGAACAACTGCCTCTCTCTTGAACCCAGGAAAAGATATTGAAATCTCAATGCGATGGACTTCTCCAAGTGCCATTGACCGTAACTCTCGCCATTATTTCTGCTAATTAATGGTATGAAATTCAAGGTCAGTTGCACCTTGTCCATACACAAACACACTGAGTTTCTCTTCCATTGCCTCCACAATGGTTGTATCCACTTTTTAAAAGGCTCCGACTTTAGATGGAAGGTTAGCAATGTAGAACTCCATCCTCTTCGTGTCAAGCACCAACATTTTCTCTCACCAACCCGACACCCAGTAGAAGCAAGCGATTGGAACGCCCAACAACGTAGAGATGACTTTATTGCAAGCAGGGTAGACTTTTACCATATGGAATGCCCGACGGCTACACCCCATATGCTCCTAACAGAATATGAAACCAATAATACTTTTAGGGTAGGAGGCATAGCTCATGTAAAAATTAATTTTCCAGGGATCAATGATATGTCTAGTTGCAGCAAATTAATGTCCAGATAATATGCTAGAGGAACTCAATAATTTGGAGGTGCCTCACAAAGTAGCATACCCGAAGCTTCTCCTGGGTCGGCGAATGGTACAACTAGTCGTAGGGTGGTGGAGCCACGTGTGGAGAATGGCGGAGCAGGGTAGGACATTAGAGAACAGTACCCTGCAGAGCTTGTTCAGACAGCGTTGCGGAGCAGCGATTGGGGTGATCCGTCGTGGCAGCTCGATTGCAAGAGAGGAGGCAACCAGGAATTGTGGGGACGTAGATGGAACGTGACCTCCAGTAGCCATGGTCGCCTTGCTAGCCACGAGATTTAGACGGCCGCGTTGTCGCCAGGGATACAGGCAGAGGCCTTTTACGCCGCTTGCGTTGGGGATTATTTGGGCCTGAGCCGCCTGTCGCATTCAGAGTAGATCGTAAGAAAAATGACAAGAAACGAGGTACCTTTCTACAATGAAGAGCGCACACATCAATCCGCTAGAATTTGGGCCGTTCGGTTTATTGTGTTTTTTGCGAGATGAGAATATAGTTGTGTTAAGTACTCCTATTAAAGAAGCTTGGTGGGTATGCATGCGCAAGGTCTATGTCTCCCCTATTACGAGATAAGCTACTGTGTCATCTCTAGCGTTACAGTAAATGAATTGGCCCAATGCGAAAATCCATAGGAGCGGACGAGCTCACTTGCTCACGGAATCAATATTCGTTCGTTCGCGTGGGGATCCGGCCCGCTTAAAGTATTATCGGTGCTGTATAGGTGTCCAGAAATGAACTATGCGACCCATACTGTATAGGTGCTAACCCACATAAATTATAGACGGCCACTTGGCACTTGACGACGACGAAGACGCAGGCTAAGGGCACGCGACGTGTCAGTATGCACGACAGCATTTACATGGGTGGGTGGGTAGCCCAGCAGACTTGTTGGGTTTTTTAGACAGTACTCCGCGCTCGGTTATCATCCAGATAAGAGATTCCCCAATCGAACATGGTCAACATCTAATCACTCTTCTTATGTCCCTTGCCCGGACTGCGGCATGGACATAGTGATGTACGTTGCTCACCGTGGATAGAATGTTGGCGATCGGTTCGGCACAACGGTATTATGAAGAAACGCACCTGCGACCACGAGAGTCTGCGAGCTACGTCAGATTCAATGTATACTAATACATCTCCGTTGTACCTATAAGTTTTGATTGTTCCATGCCAATATTATACAACTTTCACATACTATTGGCAACATTTTATATGATTTATTGGACTAACCTATTGATTCAGTGCCCAGTGCTAATTCATGTTTGTTGCATGTTTTTTGTTTCACAGAATATCCATATATCAAACGAAGTCCAAGCGCGATAAAAATTTACGAGAATTATTTTGGAATATATGTGATTTTTGGGACTTGGAATCAATGCAAACAGGGGCCCACAGCCCCCAAGATACACCAGGGCGCGCCCAGTGGCCAGGTGCGTGGTGGTGGGTTGTGCTGACCTCGTACGTCGGTTGGAGCTCTATTTTGGGCGCAAGGAAGCTTATATCCGGAAAAAATCGTGTTAAAATCTCAGCGCAATCGGAGTTATAGATCTCTGAATATTTAAGAAACGATTTTCGGCCAGATCTGGGGAGCGCGAAACAGAAGAGAACAGAGAGGGAGATCCAATCTCAGAGGGGCTCCTGCCCCTCCGCTACCATGGAGGCCATGGACCAGAGGGGGAATCCTCCTCCCATCTAGGGGGAGGCCAAGGAATAAGAAGAAGGAGGGGGCTCTCTCCCCCTCTCTCCCGGTGGTGCCGGGGTGTCGCCAGCGCAAGGATCGTGACGGCGATCTTCATCAACAATCTTGCTACCGTCAACACAAACTTTCTCCCCCTCTATGCAGCGGCATAACACACCTTCTCCCCGCTGTAATCTCTACTTAAACATGGTGCTCAACACTGTATATTATTTCCCAATGATATGTGGTTATCATATGATGTTTGAGTAGATTTGTTTTGTCATGTGGGCTAATTGTGATCTTGGTTGGTATGAGTGTATATTTTATTTATGGTGCTGTCCTACGGTGCCCTCCGTGTCGCGCAAACGTGAGGGATCCTCGTTGTAGGGTGTTGCAATATGTTCATGATTCGCTTATTGTCGGTTGCGGGAGTGACAAAAGCCTAATCACGGATAAGTGGGTTGTTGCGTATGGGAGTAAAGAGGACTTGATACCTAACGCTATGGTTGGGCTTCATGACCTTAATGATCTTTAGTACTTGCAGATGCTTGCTAGAGTTCCAATCATAAGTGCATATGATCCAAGCAGAGAATGTATGTTAGCTCATGCCTCTCCCTCATATAAAATTGCAAGAATGATTACCGGTCTAGTTATCGATTGCCTAGGGACAAATAAGCTTCTTGTTGAAAAAACCTTTTTACTAACCAACTAACTTTTGTTATCTCGCTAATTACTCCTAGTTTTATTCTTGCAAAGTAGTTCTAGCACCACACCTACAAAGTACTTCTAGTTTTATTCTTGTTCTAGGTAAAGCAAACGTTAAGTGTGCGTAGAGTTGTATCGGTGGTCGATAGAACGTGAGGGAATATTTGTTCTGCCTTTATCTCCTCATTGGGTTCGACACTCTTATTTATCGAGAAAGGCTACAACAGATCCCCTATACTTGTGGGTTATCATATACTATCAGCGACACACCTAAGGGTCACAAGCAAGTTTGATTACCACTTTCTCCATTTCCATTTTTTTAAATCATGATTTTTTTCCAAATTTTGTAAACTTTTGAATTTTTTCAATAATGTGTGAACAACACAAACCAGAAACAAGAGAACTCCCTCACGGGACCGCATGGCTCATAAATACCAACTCTTTATAAGCTTCCAACATATTGAGTTTTTGCAAAATGTTATCATGTAACCCGCCCAGCAATCTCCTTCCCAGTTCCAAACCTAAATGCAAACCCTAGCGCAACTATGGGTGGCGGCTACCTTCACTACCTGCGGGATCTCCGATACCTCATACCCTGCTCAGTCAACTCCTACGTCCGAAACCCGAACCTGAGTGTTAACCTCAGAGACGCCTTGAGCCGCCTGCAGGATCGCCAATCTCCCATGGCCAGCTCAGGCAACTCCATCCACACAATGAACCCAAACACAACCTGAACCTGAGCGCCAACCCCAGCGCCGCCTCGCACGCCCACTACCTTCAGAACGCGCGGGATATTCAACATCCCATGCCCCGCCGAGTAATATCCTCTGCCATGCGAAACCAAAGCGACAACCCCTGCATTGCCTCAAAAGCCAAACCTGAAAATAATAAAGGTATTTATATCTGGCATGGAAGTTTTTTAATCTATGACTTCTCTGGGTACTTTTTTTGTTGTTCAGTTGTGTGATCCTGCAATATGATGATTGATGATTTTACAACTTTATCAAAATGAATGATGTGTCAGTTGAGCTTTCGGAGGCAAGTTTAGAGTTCGACAGATTTCTTAACTGGTTTATTCTTACGGGAGCACCGAACAGGAAGGCAAAACAATTCTAATGATGTTGTTCACATTCCTGATTTTGATTCTGGTTCTGATGGTAATAATATTGCCCAATCTCATTATTATACATTTTCCAGGCAACAATTCATTTAAATCTAGTTTCACTACACTTATCACAGCTCTGCCCCATGACAAAATCCTTTGGTATTTGCTTTTGTTATAAGAATATCACTTGTGTCTGCCAGCACGTTAGAAGCTATCTGTCTGACATGATCAACATCCATTGTGTTTTATTTATCATTGTCAGAAAATTTCATTTGTACAGTTGTACCCTGCTACCCTAGGGCTTAGGGCATCTTTAGCAAGAAGGGGTAAACTTTTATGTTTGAAAACATGAAATGATACTTTTTTGTTCCGGTAAAGAATCATTTAACTAGAAGAGTCCCACAACCTTGTACACTCACCAAATACTTATCTTGGCAGCCTTCATAGGATTGATCAAATACTATAGAAAAAATGTTAGAAGAGAATTGTATAACATGTTGTGGTTCCCATTTTGTTTTATTTGCAGATGATGCATTGAGTATTTGTTCATAGTTGATGTAATTTCCGTTACATTGAGTCTGAAAGGACACTTCTATATTGTTTGTAGTTGAAGGCAAGACACTGTTGTTTTGTTTCACAAATTTATGGTTGTGCATAACAAATGGTAATCATTTAGCTGCTTACATTGTAACAGTTGCATCATTTGATAGGGCAGGATATCTGATAACAGTACATAAATAAGCACTAAAATTTACTTGATTGTTGAATGACACTGAACAAGTAAATGTGAATAATATACTGATATATAGATGAAAATATACAAGAACCTCATATATCACTGCATGTATTTAGATTTTTTCGAAGAAGAGGCTCCCCCCACACACTCCAAGTCAAATGGGAAAGCTTCATCTGATAGCCTAAAAACTGGTGGAAAGGCTTCGCCATTTTCTAATGGTATGTATGCATCATTTTGTACTTTTTCTATACATTGCCATAAGAACGAGAAAGGTAAGAATTACCAAACCATGTACGTTAAAAATACTGATCACAATAATGAACCAATAAGGCAAGTTGTGAGATAAGTATGAAAGGAAGGAGATAACAAGGACAAAATAGAGAGTTTAGCACTTGCCACTTTTGGTGAGGAGAACAATGATGGTGGAACATTGCTATATATGTGTGCGACCTATAGATGCTCGTCTTTGAAGTGCACACCATATCAAGCTGGAATGTATTGACATCCAGTGAGAAACAACCAACATCAAGTGATGTGCTTTCACCATGATATAGGAACAAGTGCCTCTCTGTTGAACCCACAAAAAGAGACTGAAATCCCAATGAGATGGTCTTCTCCAAGTGCCATTGACCATAACTCTCACCGTTATTTCTGCTAATTAATTGTATGAAATTCAAGGTCAGTTGCACCTTTTCCATACACAAATACCCTGAGTTTCCCTTCCACTGCCTCCACAATGTTTGTATCCACTTTTTAGGAGGCTCCTACTTTAGATGGAAGGTTAGAAATGTAAAACTCCATCATCTTCGTGTCAAGCACCAACATTATCTCTCACCAACCCGACACCCAATAGAAGCAAGCGATTGGAACGCCCAACAACGTAGAGATGACTTTCTTGCAAGCATAGTAGACATTTACCATATGGAACGCCCAACGGCTACACCCCATATGCTCCTAACAGAATATGAAACCAAGAATACTTTAGTGGAGCATGCATAGCTCTTGTAAAAAAAAATCAGTTTTCCAGGGATCAATGATATGTCTAGTTGCAGCAAAATAACGTCCAGATAATATGCTAGAGAAACTCAGTAATTGGGAGGTGCCTCACAAACGAGCATACCCGAAGCTTCTCCTGGGTTGGCGGATGGTACAACTAGTCGCAGGGTGGTGGAGCCACGTGTGGAGAATGGCAGAGCAGGGTAGGACATCAGAGAGGAGTAACCTGGAGAGCTCGTTCAGGCAGCGTTGTGGCGCAACGATTGGGGTGATCCGTCGTGGCAGCTCGATTGCCAGAGAGGATATGGCCAAGAACTATGGGGACGTAGATGGAACGCGGCCTCCAGTAGACGTGGTCGCCCTGCTAGGCACGGGATTTAGGCAGCCGCCGCCATCGATAGGGATATGGGGGGAGGCCCTTTACGCCGCTCGCGTTGGGGATTTTTTGGGCCTGAGCTGCCGCTCGCATTCGAGTATATCGTAAGAAAGTTGACAAGAAACGAGGTACCTTTCTGCAATGAAGAGCGCACACATCAATCCGCTAGAATCTGGGTCGTTTGGTTTATTGTGTTTTTTGCGAGATAAGAATATAGTTGAGATAAATACTACTATTAAAGAAGCTTGATGGGTATGCATGCGCAAGGGCTATGTCTCCCCTATTACGATACGAGCTACCATGTCATCTCTAGCATTACAATAAATGAAATGGCCAATTGCAAAAATCCATAGGAGCGGACGAGCTCGCCTGCTCCCGGAATCGCTATTCGTTCGTTCGCATGGGGATCCGACTCACTCAAAGTATTATCGGGTGTATAATGTGTCTAGAAATGAAGTATCTGACCCATACTGTATAGGGGCTGACCCACATAAATTGCAGATGGCCGCTTCGCGCTTGACGACGAAGTCGCATGCCAAGGGCATGCGATGTGGCCGTATGCACGATGGCATATACATGGGTGGATGGGCCACCCAGTAGACTAGTTGGTTTTTTTAGACAGTACTCCGTGCTCGGATATCATCCAGATAAGAGATTCCCCAATCGAACAAGGTCAACATCTAATTGCTCTATATATGTCCCATGCCCGGATTGCGGCATGGACATAGTAACGTACGTTGCTCGCCATGGATAGAACATCGATGAGTGGTTCGGCACAACAATTATCTGAAGAAACGCACCAGCGACCACGACAGTCTACGAGCTACATCAGTTTGACTGTATTCTATCAGCGACACACCTGAGGTCACAAGCAAGTTCGATTACCACTTTTCCATTTCCAATTTTTTAAATCATGATTTTTTTTCCAAATTTTGTGAACTTATGAATTTTTCAAAAATGTGTGAACAACACAAACTAGAAACATGAGAACTCCCTCATGGGACCAAATGGCTCATTAATACCAACACTTTATAAGTTTCCAACATATTGAGTTTTTGAAAAATGTTATCATGTAACCCACCCAGCCATCTCCATCCCTGTTCCAAACCTAAATGCCAATCCTAGCGCCGCCTTGGGCGGCGGCTAACTTCACTATGCGCAAGATCTCTGATACCTCATACTCAGCCTAGTCAACTCCTACAAGCGAAACCTGAACCTGAGTGTTAACCTTAGAGCCGCCTTGAGCCGCGTGCAGGATCGCCAATCTCCCATAGCCAGCTCAGGCAATTCCATCCACACACTGAAACCAAACACAACCTAAACCTAAGCGCCAACCCCAGCACCGCCTCGCACGACCACTACCTTCAGAATGTGCAGGATATTCAACATCCCATGCCCCGCCCAGTAATATCCTCTGCGATGCCAAACCAATGCGACAACACTCGCACTGCCTCAGGTGCCAAACCTGAACATGATAAAGGTATTTATGTCTAACAGGCTAGTTTTTTAATCTAAGTCTTTTATGGTATGTTTTCTTTGTTTAGTTGTGTGATCCTGCTATATGTTGATTGATGATTTTACAGCTTTATCAAAATGAATGATGTGTCAGTTGAGCTTTCGAAGGCAAGTTTAGAGTTCGACAGATTTCTTAACTGGTTTATTCTTACAAAAGCACCGAACATAAGGCAGAACAATTCTAATGATGTTGTTAACATTTCTTATTCTGATTCTGATTCTGATGGTAATAATATTGCCCAATCTCGTTATTATTCATTTTCCAGGCAACAATTCATTTAAATCAAGTTTCACTACACTTATCACAGCTCCACCCCATGATAAAATCCTTTGGTATTTGATTTTGTTATAAGAATATCACTTGTGTTTGCTACCACGTTACGAGCTATCTGTCTGACATGATCAACTTCCATTGTGTTTTATTTATCACTGTCAGAAAATTTCATTTGTACCGTTGTACCCTGCTACCCTAGGGCTTACGGCATCTTTAGCAAGAAGATGGTAAACTTTTATGTTTGAAAACATGAAATTATACTTTTTTTGTTCCAGTAAAGAATCATTTAACTGGAAGAGTCCCGCAACCTTCTGCGCTCGCAAAATACTTATCTTGGCAGCCTTCATAGGATTGATCAAATATTACAGAAAAAATGTCAGAAGAGAATTATATACCATGTTGGTGGTTCCCCTTTGGTTTTATTTGAAGATGATTCGTTGGGTATTTGTTCATAGTTGATGTTATTTACAATTACATTGAGTCTGAAAGGACACTTCATATTGTTTGTAGTTGAAGGCAAGACAGTGTTGTTTTGTTTCACCAATTTAGTTACGGTTATGCATAACAAATGGTAATCATTGAGCTTCTTACATTGTAACTGTTGCATTATTTCATAGGGCAGGATATCTGATCACAGTATGTATATAAACACTAGAATTTACTGGATTGTTGAATGAAACTGAATAAGTCAATGTGAAGAATATACTGATATATAGATGAAAATATACGAGAACCTCATATATCACTGCTTGCATTTAGATTTTTTTGAAGAAGAGGCTCTCCCACACACTCCAAGTCAAATAGGAAATCTTCATCTGATGGCCTAAAAACTAGTGGAAAGGCTTCATCCTTTTCTAATGGTATGTATGCATCATTTTGTACTTTTGCTATACATTGCCATAAGAAAAAGAAAGGTAAGAATTACCAAACCATGTAGGTCAAAATTACTGATCACAATAATGAACCAATAAGGCAAGTTCTGAGACAAGTATAAAATGAAGGAGAGAACGAGGATAAAATAGAGAGTTTAGCACTTGCCACTTTTGGCGAGGACAAGAACGATGGTGGAACATTGCTATATATGTGAGCGGCCTATAAATGCTCGTCTTTGAAGTGCACACCCTATCAAGCTGGATTGTATTGTCATCCAGTGACAAACAACCAGCATCAAGCGATGTGCTTCAACCATGATATAGGAACAAGTGCCTCTTTGTTGAACCCACAAAAAGATACTGAAATCCCAATGAGACGGTCTTCTCCAAGTGCCATTGACCATAACTCTCACCATTATTTCTACTAATTAATGATACAAAATTCAAGGTTAGTTGCACCTTCTCCATACACAAACACCGTGAGCTTCTATTCCCCTTCCTCCACAATGGTCGTATCCACTTTTTAAAAGGCTCCAACTTTAGATGGAAGGTTAGAAATGTAAAACTCCATCCTCTTCGTGTCAAGCACCAACATTTTCTCTCACCAACCCGACACCCATTAGAAGCAAGCGATTGGAATGCCCAACACAGTAGAGATGACTTTATTGCAAGCATAGTAGACATTTACCATTTGGAACGCCCAAAGGCTACACCCCATATGCTCCTAACAGAATATGAAACCAAGAATACTTTAAGTGCAGGATGCATAGCTCATGTAAAAATGTATTTTCCAGGGATCAATGATATGTCTAGTTGCAACAAAATAATGTCCATATAATATGCTAGAGAAACTGAATAATTTGGAGCTGCCTCACAAACGAGCATACCAGAAACTTTTACTGGGTTGGCAGATGGTACAACTTGTCGCAGGGTGGTGGAGCCACGTGTGGAGAATGGCGGAGCAGTGTAGGACATCTGAGAACAGTACACTGCAGAGCTTGTTGAGAAAGCGTTGTGGCGTAGCGATTGGGGTGATACGTCATGGCAGCTCGATTTCCAGTGAGGAGACGGCCAGGAACTGCTGGGACGTAGATGGAACGCGCCATCCTGTAGCCATGGTCGCCCAGCTAGGCACGAGATTTAGGCGGCCGCCGCTGTCGGCAGGGATACGGGCGGAGGCCTTTTACACCGCTCGCGTTTGGGATTTTTGGGCCCGACCCGCCGCTCGCATTCGGAGTAGATCTTAAGAAAACTGACTAGAAATGAGGTACGTTACTTCAATGAAGGGTGCACACATCAATCCGCTAGAATCTGGGCCATTCGGTTTATTGTGTTTTTGTTTGCGAGATGAGAATATACATGTGTTAAGTACTCCTATTAAAGAAGCTTGGGGGTATGCATGTGCAAGGGCTATGTCTCCCCTATTACAAGAAGAGCTCTCGTGTCATCTGTAGCATTATAGTAAACAAAACGGCCCAATGCAAAAATCCTTAGGACCAGACGAGCTCGCATGCTCACGGAATCACTATTCGTTCATTCACGTGGGGACCTGACCGCATTCAAAGTATTATCGGGTGTATAATGTATCCAAAATTGAAGTATCTGACCCACACTGTATAGGGGCGGACCCACATAAATTGTAGATGGCCGCTTGGCACTTGAGGACGAAGAAGTCGTAGGCTAAGGGCACGCGACATGGCCGTATGCATGACATCATTTACATGGGTGGGTAGGCCGCCCAACAGCCTTGTTAGTTTTTTTAGACAGTACTCTGTGCTCGGTTATCATCCAGATAAGAGGTCCCCCAATCGAATAAGGTCAACATCTAATCGCTCTACCTATGTCCCATGCCCGGACTGCGCCATGGACATAATGACGTACGTTGCTCGCCGTGGATAGAACACCGACGAGCGGTTCGACACAACAGTGTTCTGAAGAAATGCACCAGCCACCACGATAGTCGGCGAGCTACGTCAATTTGAATGTATACTATCAGCGACACACCTAAGGGTCACAAGCAAGTTTGATTACCAGTTTGGCCAAGCGTTCATAACGTCTTGTTCTGCAGGGAGAATAGGTGCGTCACCCAGCGGTGCTCTTAGGACATAATCTTTCTTGGCAGCTATGAGGATAATCCTCAGGTTCCGGACCCAGTCCGTATAGTTGCTACCATCGTCTTTCAGCTTGGTTTTCTCTAGGAACGCGTTGAAATTGAGGACTACGTTGGCCATTTGATCTACAAGACATATTGTAAATATTTAGACTAAGTTCATGATAATAAAATTCATTTAATCAAATTATTTAATGAACTCCCACTTAGATAGACATCCCTCTATTAGTCATCTAAGTATTACATGACCCGAGTCAACTAGGCCGTGTCCGATCATCACGTGAGACGGACTAGTCAACATCGGTGAACATCTTCATGTTGATCGTATCTTCTATACGACTCATGCTCGACCTTTCGGTCTTCTGTGTTCCGAGGCCATGTCTGTACATGCTAGGCTCGTCAAGGCAACCTAAGTGTTTTGCGTGTGTAAATCTGTCTTACACCCGTTGTATGCGAACGTAAGGACCTATCACACCCGATCATCACGTGGTGCTTCGGAACGACGAACTTTAGCAACGGTGCACAGTTAGGGTGAACACTTTCTTGAAATTATTATGAGGGATCATCTTATTTACTACCGTCGTTCTAAGTAAACAAGATGCAAAACATGATAAACATCACATGCAATCAAATAATAAACGTGACATGATATGGCCAATATCACATAGCTCCTTTGATCTCCATCTTGGGGCTCCATGATCATCTTGTCACCGGCTTGACACCATGATCTTCATCATCATGATCTTCATCATCGTGTCTCCATGAAGTTGCTCGCCAACTATTACTTCTACTACTATGGCTAACGCGTTTAGCAATAAAGTAAAGTAACTTACATGGCGATTCTCAATGACACGCAGGTCATACAAAAAATAAAGACAACTCCTATGGCTCCTGCCGGTTGTCATACTCATCGACATGCAAGTCGTGATTCCTATTACAATAGCATGAACATCTCATACATCACATATAGATCATTCATCATACATCACAACTTTGGCCATATCATATCACAAAGCACTTGCTGCAAAAACAAGTTAGACGTCCTCTAATTGTTGTTGCAAGTTTTACGTGGCTGAATTAGGGTTCTAGCAAGAACGTTTTCTTACCTACGTTCAAACCACAACGTGATTTGTCAATCTCTATTTACCCTTCATAAGGACCCTGTTCATCGAATCCGATCCAACTAAAGTAGGAGAGACAGACACCCGCCAGCCACCTTATGCAACTAGTGCATGTTAGTCGGTGGAACCGGTCTCACGTAAGCGTACGTGTAAGGTTGGTCCGGGCCGCTTCATCCCACAATACCGCTGAATCAAGATTGACTAGTAACGGCAAGAAGAATTGACAACATCTACGCCCACAACAAATTGTGTTCTACTCGCACAAGAAGAACTACGCATAGACCTAGCTCATGATGCCACTGTTGGGGAACGTTGCAGAAAATTAAAATTTTTCCTACGGTTTCACCAAGATCCATCTATGAGTTCATCTAGCAACGAGTATTCAGATTAGATAGAATCTACATACCACTTTGTAGATCGCAACGGAAGCGTTCGAGTGAACGTGGATGAGGTAGTCGTACTTGCCGTGATCCAATTCACCGATGATCTAGTACGGAACGGACGGCACCTCCGCGTTCAACACACGTACGGAACGGGAGACGTCTCCTCCTTCTTGATCCAGCAAGGGGGGAGGAGAGGTTGAGGAAGATCCAGCACGACGGTGTGGTGGTGGATGAAGCAGAACTCCGGCAGGGCTTCGCTAAGCAACTACGGGAGGAGGAGGAGGTGTTGCAGGGAGGAGGGAGGAGCCAGGGCACTAGGGTTGGTTTGCTCCTCCTTTTCCCCACTATATATAGGGCCAAGGGAGAGGGGGAGGCGCAGCCCTTGCCCCTTCCTCCAAGGAAGGGTGCGGCCAAGGGTGGGGAGGAGTCCATCCTCCCCAAGGCACCTCGGAGGTTCCTTCCCCTTGTAGGACTCTCCCCTTTTTTTTCTCTCTTGGCGCATGGGCCTCTTGGGGCTGGTGCCCCTTGGCCCAAGCAGGCCAAGGTGCACCCCCTAAGGCCCATGTGGCCCACCAAGGCAGGTGGCCCCACCTGGTGGACCCCGGGACCCCTCCGGTGGTCCCGGTACAATACCGATAACACCGAAACTTGTCCCGATGGCCGAATCAGCACTTCCTATATATAATTCTTTACCTCCGGACCATTCCGGAACTCCTCGTGATGTCCGGGATCTCATCCGGGACTCCGAACAACATTTGGGTTACTGCACATACATATCTTCACAACCCTAGCGTCACCGAACCTTAAGTGTGTAGACCCTACGGGTTCGGGAGACATGCAGTCATGACCGAGACGGCTCTCGGGCAATAACCAACAGCGGGATCTGGATACCCATGTTGGCTCCCACATGCTCCACGATGATCTCATCGGATGAACCACGATGTCGAGGATTCAATTAATCCCGTATACGATTCCCTTTGTCAATCGGTATTTTACTTGCCCGAGATTCGATCGTCGGTATCCCAATACCTCGTTCAATCTCGTTATCGGCAAGTCACTTTTCTCGTACCGTAATGCATGATCCCGTGATCAAACACTTTGATCACCTTGAGCTCATTGTGATGATGCATTACCGAGAGGGCCCGGTGATACCTCTCCGTCAAGCGGAGTGACAAATCCCAGTCTCGATCCATGTCAACCCAACAGACACTTTCAGAGATACCCGTAGTATACCTTTATAGTCACCCAGTTACGTTGTGACGTTTGGCATACCCAAAGCACTCCTACGGTATCCGGGAGTTACACGATCTCATGGTCTAAGGAAAGGATACTTGACATTGGAAAACTCTAGCAAACGAACTATGCGATCTTATGCTATGTTTAGGATTGGGTCTTGTCCATCACATCATTCTCCTAATGATGTGATCCCGTTATCGATGACATCCAATGTCCATAGTCAGGAAACCATGACTATCTGTCGATCAACGAGCTAGTCAACTAGAGGCTCACTAGAGACATGTTTGTTGTCTGTTATTCACACATGTATTACGATTTCCGGTTAACACAATTATAGCACGAATAAAGACAATTATCATGAATAAGGAAATATAATAATAATGCTTTTATTATTGCCTCTAGGGCATATTTCCAACAGTCTCCCACTTGCACTAGAGTCAATAATCTAGTTACATTGTGATGAATCGAACACCCATAGAGTTCTGGTGCTGATCATGTTTTGCCTTAGGGAGAGGTTTAGTCAACGGATCTGCGACATTCAGATCTGTGTGCACTTTACAAATTTCTATGTCTCCATCTTGAACATTTTCACGAATGGAGTTGAAGCGACGCTTGATGTGCCTAGTCTTCTTGTGAAACCTGGGCTCCTTTGCAAGTGCAATAGCTCCAGTGTTGTCACAGAAGAGCTTGATTGGCCCCGACGCATTGGGTATGACTCCGAGGTCGGTGATGAACTCCTTCACCCAAATTGCTTCATGTGCTGCCTCCGAGGCTGCCATGTACTCCGCTTCACATGTAGATCCCGCCACGACGCTTTGCTTGCAACTGCACCAGCTTACTGCCCCACCATTCAAAATATACACGTATTCGGTTTGTGACTTAGAGTCATCCAGATCTGTGTCGAAGCTAGCCCAACATCCATGGAATCAGTTTCCAAGGGGGGGAAACTGTCCACAACATTGCCCCTTGGATGATCTGGTACCAAATGCAGATTCAAGCAAAAGCCCTAGCCCAACTCATACTTTCCACAAAAATCATTTGGGGTCCTACCTTGTAAATTTTCATAGAGTCATCCAAAGCAAACAACACAAGTAAATAAGTAACATATCCAGAGGTAAATCAACGGTATAATGACTATTCACCACATCCGAAGTTCAGCCTCTACTGTGTCAGGGTTCAATGCAACCATGCAAATCGTATAGGACAGAAGACACTCCATCCAACCATCAACCCAGCAAAACATCCAAACGCCTCCTAATTTGTCAGTGTATAAAAGAAAACTGGGAAAGTAGTTAGATACTTTCATCGGAGCTGAAGTGTTCCACAAATTCTATCATGTAACTTCTCAACATAAGCCATCTTGCAACTCCCTACTAAGTTACTATACGTATGTCTGACTTAAATATGAAAGTAGTAAGTTCGGGTCTACAAGACTAGCATTGTTATGAAAAAAAAGTTGGATATGGTTAAAGAGAGAATTTGGTCAACAACAAGAGGTTACTAGCTCCATACCAGCAGTTAGGTCTTCAGATTTGACGATGTCAAATGAAAGGATGGAAACACAAAGAATGGCTAAACCCACACATTATTCCTGTATCTATTTTGGAGCATGTCAATTATTTTGAGAAATATTACACGCATTTGTTGAATTTTACGGCTACTGAGCCCTCACCATATTGGAAAAATGTTTGGAGTCCACGCAATATCTAAAATGCACACTGATGTGGACTAATATCCTCAACATGCAGGAGCACTTTAGGTTTGTCTCAAGTGTTGTTCCGATGCCCACCGACAATGCAGTTTCAACACTTAGACTACTCCCTCTGTTTCTGTGACGCCCCCGATTCAATCATACACTAATAATGCATGCAAACGTGTACGATCAAGATCAGGGACTCACGGGAAGATATCACAACACAACTCTAAAACATAAATAAGTCATACAAGCATCATAATACAAGCCAGGGGCCTCGAGGGCTCGAATACAAGTGCTCGATCATAGACGAGTCAGCGGAAGCAACAATATCTGAGCACAGACATAAGTTAAACAAGTTGCCATAAGATGGCTAGCACAAACTGAGATACAATCGAAAGAGGCGCAAGCCTCCTGCCTGGGATCCTCCTAACAACTCCTGGTCGTCGTCAGCGGGCTGCACGTAGTAGTAGGCACCTCCGATGTAGTAGGAGTCGTCGTCGACGGTGGCGTCTGGCTCCTGGGCTCCAGCATCTGGTTGCGACAACTAGGTAGAAAGGAAAGGGGAAAAAGAGGGAGAAAAGCAACCGTGAGTACTCATCCAAAGTACTCGCAAGCAAGGAGCTACACTACATATGCATGGGTATATGTGTAAAGGGCCTTATCGGTGGACTGAACTGCAGAATGCCAGAATAAGAGGGGGATAGCTAATCCTGTCGAAGACTACGCTTCAGGCAGCCTCCGTCTTGCAGCATGTATAAGAGAGTAGACTGAAGTCCTCCAAGTAGCGTCGCATAGCATAAACCTACCCGGCGATCCCCTCCTCGTCGCCCTATTAGAGAGAGATCACCGGGTTATATCTGGCACTTGGAAGGGTGTGTTTTATTAAGTATCCGGTTCTAGTTGTCATAAGGTCAAGGTACAGCTCCAAGTCGTCCTGTTACCGAAGATCACGACTATTCGAACAGATAAACTTCCCTGTAGGGGTGCAGCACATAACCCAACACGCTCGATCCCATTTGGTCGGACACACTTTTCTGGGTCATGCCCGGCTGTAGAAGATCAACTCGTCGCAGCCCCACCTAGGCCAACAGAGAGGTCAGCACGCCGGTCTAAACCTAAGCGCACAGGGGTCTGGGCCCATCGCCCTTAGCACACCTGCATGTTGCGAGGGCGGCGGGAAGCAGACCTAGCCCCCTTAATACAAGAGCAGGCTTACGTTCCAATCCGGCGCGCGCCGCTCAGTCGCTGACGTCACGAAGGCTTCGGCTGATACCACGACGTCGAGTGCCCATAACTTTCCCACGTAATTGGTTAGTGCGTATAGACCAAATGGCCAGACTCAGATCAAATACCAAGAACTCGTTAAGCGTGTTATTTTTAAGTATCTGCGGACGCCGACTAGGGCCAGGCCCACCTCTCTCCTAGGCGGTCTCAACCTGCCATGTCGCTCTGCCACAAAGTAACAGTCGAGGGCCGTCAGGAACCCAGGCCCACCTCTACCGGGATGGAGCCACCTGTCCTTTCAGCCCCCTCATCAGAATCACTTGCGGGTACTCAACGAGCTGACCCGAATTTAGTCACCACATGTGTCATGTATATAAAATATATAGATATACCCGTGATCACCTCTCTAGTGATCACGGCCCGATAGTATAGCATGGCAGACGGACAAGAATGTAGGGCCACTGATGGAAAACTAGCATCCTATACTAAGTATTTAGGATTGCAGGTAAAGGTAACAACGGTAGTAGCAAAGACATGCTATGCAGCAGAATAGGATTAACCGAAAGCAGTAAGATGCTACACTACTCTAATGCAAGCAGTATAGAGAAGAAATAAGCGATATCTGGTGATAGGGGGGGGGCTTTCCTGGTTTCTCTGGCAAGAAGGAAGGGTCGTCAACATCGTAGTCGAACTCAGTGGCATCAGCGCCGGTCTCGGGGTCTACCGGAGAAGAAGAGGGGGGAAGAAACAGTAAATACGGAGCAAACAAAGCAGCACAAAGCATAACAAGGCAATACGCGGTGCTAGGGTGACATAACGTAGTAGTAGGTGATATCGGCGAAGGGGGAAACATCCGAGAAAGTATTCTCGGTGTTTCGCGTTTTTGGACAGATGAACCGGAGGGGTAAAGTTGCGTGTTTGCTATGCTAGGGATGTGTGGCGGACGAACGGGCTACGTATCCGGATTCGTCTCGTCGTTCTGAGCAATTTTCATGTAGAAAACTTTTTCATCCGAGTTACGGATTATTTTAAATGATTTTTCAAAGATTTAAACAATAATCTGAAATTAGTTTTAAAAAATAAAAGCTTAAATGCTAGGCGCACCCAGCACAGTGTACACCAAAGTGTACCCAGTGGCTGACAAGTGGGCCAGGGGGTTCCAGTTGACCAGTCCACGTTTGACTGGTCAACAGGGGGTGGGCCCCCCTGTCATTGGCTCATTTTCTAACTACAGATTAAACATTTTGTTAATTAAGTTAATTAGATTTTAACTAATTAATTGATTAATCAACTAATTAATTTTATCACTATTTTTTTTTTGAAAAAGGTGGTGTGGGGCCCCTGGGTCAGTGGCCCACAAGGCCTTAGCGGGCGAGTGAAGCGGGGCGGGCGTCGGCGCCCGTGGAGGACGAACCCGCCTGGGCGCGGGGCGAGGCCACTGGCGACGGGGAAGCCCGCCGAGCGGGGCAGTGGGGAGGCGGCGGCGGGCGGCGGTGTGGGGAGGCCACGCGGCCGAGCGGCGCGGGCGGAGGCGGGGCGCTGGCTGCGGGAGGCGCGGGATGAGGCGTGGCCATGGCGCGGTGGGACGCGGGCTCGCTGGCCGCAACAAGGGGAACACGAGCGGGGTTCGGCGCAGGTGGGTGCGGGGGCGTGCCTTGGCGCGGCCAGGGAACGCCGCGAGTGCGTGCGAGAGCAGGGGGCTCCGGCGGACCGGTCATGGCGGCTAAACGGCAACAAACCAACGGAGATGAAGGGGAACGGGTGCGGCTCACCCCGGGGAGGCCGTGGACGAGCTCGGTGAGCTCGGGGTGGCACTGAGGGAGGAGATCGACCGGCAATGGAGACGGCGGCCGTCAGGAAGAAGCAGTCGGTGCCGAGGTTGTAGTGGCTCCGGTCTCGATCCATTCCTTGCAGTCAACGAGGACGGGGCTGGCGAAGCAGTTGGGCATGGCGGCGCTAGTCAGCGGCGGCGCGAGGATGGAGGTCGAGAGAGGCGGCGCTCGACGCCGGCTAGTTGCAGCCTTCGGGTGCGGGCGCGTCGGGAGGAGGGAGACCGAACAGATGTGCCCCTCCCCTTTGCGCATGTGTGTGTGTGTGTCGCGGGTGACAGCGTGAGGAGGGAACGAGGGAGAGTGGGGGTCGTGCGGGAGAGAGTGGGTAGTGCTAGGGTTTGGGTGGGGGTGGCCTTGTAGGCCACAGAGGGAGGCGGCTGGGCCAGCCGGTTGACTAGTTGGGCCGGTTGGTTCGGCGACCAGCTAGGCCGTTCGGCCCAGTTGGACAGGGGGGTTTCCTCTTTCCTTTTCTTTTTTTCTTTTTACTTTTTTCTCTAATTTTCAATATATCTTAGTTTTATTAAAATATCAAAGTTGCACCTAATTTAGTATATGTAAATATGCCACAACCACATTTAACTTGGCACACAAAGTAAAAAAGTTTGTGATGGTTTATTATTATAAAAGCTTTTAAATATTTGTTTTTGCTACTGTTTTGTTCATTTTAGAGTACTTAAATAATTTATAAAAGTGTGATTTCTCCACCACAATTGCCTATGCATTATTTGGTTCACTTCGAACATTTTAGTTTCTATATCCGAAATTTTTTAATTGTTTGACTTGATTTTGAATTTGAATTTTGAATCGGCTTTTGAACTAACCCGAGATTAACTACAGTGACAGAGATGACGTGGCATCATTAACGAGGGATTACTGTAGCCTAATTATCCGGGAGTCACAGTTACTAAGGGAGGTCACCCTTGTGTGGACACATGATGAATATTTATCAAATTCATGTGAAATATTTTTCGGATACACCTTGAACAGTTTTGGAGTACATGTTGAATATTTTCCAATACATGTTAAACATTTTTCATGAAATGACATAGGTTTTTTTAAATAGCACAAATTTTTTTTTTTGAATTTTCTAAAAATGTGATGAACATTTTGTTTAATGGTATGAAATGTTATTTAAATTGCATGAACCATTTTTTACGTTGTATATATATTAAAAAAATATTATGTCCTTATTTTTGCACAGTAGATTATTTTCAAAATGTCATGAACATGTTTATGAATGTTAAGCACATTTTTAAATTGTGTGAATACATTTTTCACACTGCATCAGTATTCTTTTAATGCGCTCTAAGCATTTTCTTAAAATGTAAGTAAATTATTTCCCAAAATATAAGTACTCAAAATATTTTTAAATATGAATAGAAAGAACAACGGTCAGAAAAAACAGAAGAACAAAGAAGCAACAAATGTGAGAAAACGAAGGAGGAAGCAAACTGGGCCCGCCCACATCGGTGACAAATCAGGCAAACAATCCTACTGTCTCGCTAATACTATCTGTTGCGGAATACGCTGGTGATTAACAACAAATTCTATCCGGCCCCTTAAGGGCCACTTATAGGCATTTTGTTACATGTGGCACACCCACCCCCCATGGCACTATATAGCAAAATGGCTCTCCTTTGTAGGGCTATTTTCAACGGTACTTGGGCACCTTCCAATGAAGGTTCTACTGGTTTTGCTCGGCGGGTTTTCTTTCGGTTCTTCGCCTTTGTTATTTTCTTTTCTCTTTTTATCAAACTCATGAAAGAAAAATTAAATTTTCGAAACTTTTTCCAACTTCGAAAACTTTACACAAACTTATGAACTTTTTACATTTTTTGATTTTTTTTCAAATTCGTAAACTTCTTCCAAATTGTGTGTACTTTTGTCAAATATACGAACTTCTTCAAATTTTGTGAACATTTGAAATTTTGGTGAGAGGAATGTCTCATAACTACCAACCCTTTATATGCTTCCAACACATTGAGTTTTGGTCAAATGTTATCATGCACCCTAGTCAAAATGATGTTATGGTGCTTGATTTGCCATAAGAACGAGAAATGTAAGAATTACCAAACCATGTAGGTCAAAATTACTGATCACAATAATGAACTAATAAGGCTAGTTGTGAGATAAGTATGAAACGAAGGAGATAACTAGGACAAAATAGAGTTTAGCACTTGCCACTTTTGGTGAGGACAACGACGATGGTCGAACGTTGCTATATATGTGCGCGACCTATAGATGCTCGTCTTTGAAGTGCACACCCTATCTAGCTGGATTGTATCGACATCTAGTGAGAAACAACCAGCATCAAGCGATGTGCTCCCACCTTGATATAGGAACAAGTGCCTCTCCATTTAAACCACAAAAAGATACTAAAATGTCAATGAGATGGTCTTCTCCAAGTGACATTGACCATAATTCTCACCATTATTTCTGCTAATTAATGGTATGAAATTCAAGGTCAGCTGCACCATTTCAATACACAAACACCCTGAGTTTCTCTTCCCTTGGCTCCACAATGGTTGTATCCACTTTTTAAAAGGCTCCAACTTTAGATGGAAGGATAGCAATGTAAAACTCCAGAACCTTTGTGTCAAGCACCAAAATTTTCTCGAACCAACCCGACACCCAGTAGAAGCAAGTGATTGAAACGCCCAACAGCGTAAAGATGCCTTTATTGCAAGCATAGTAGACACTTACCATATGGAACACCCAACGGCTACACCCCATATGCTCCTAACAGAATTTGAAGCCAAGAATCTTTTAGTGGAGGAGGGATAGCTCATGTAAAAATCAGTTTTCCAGGGATCAATGATATGTCTTGTTGTAGCAAACTAATGTCCAGATAATATGCTAGCGAAACTCAATAATTCACAAACAAGCATACCCGAAGCTTATCCTGGGTCGGCGGATGGTACAACTAGTCCCAGGGTCATGGAGCCACGTGTGGAGATATTTTACGCCGCTTGCGTTTGGGTTTTTTGGGCCTGTGCCGCCTCTCGCATTTGGAGTAGATCGTAAGAAAAATGATAAGAAACGAGGTACCTTTCTACAATGAAGAGCGCACACATCAATCCGGTAGAACCTGGGCCGTTCGATTTATTGTGTTTTTTGCGAGATGAGAATATAGTTGTGTTAAGTACTCCTATTAAAGAAGCTTAGTGGGTATACATGCGCAAGGGCTATGTCTCCCCTATTACAAGACGAGCTACCCAGCAGACTAGTTGGTTTTTTAAACAGTACCCCGTGCTCGGTTATCATCTAGATAAGAGATTTCCCAATCGAACATGGTCAACATCTAATCGCTCTACCTATGTCCCATGCCCGCACTGCGGCATGGACATAGTGACGTACGTTGCTCGCCATGGATAGAACGCCGGTGAGTGGCTCGGCACAACAGTGTTCTGAAGAAATGCACCAGCGACCACGACAGTCTGCGAGCTACGCCAGTATGAATGTATACTATCAGCGACACAACTGAGGGTCACAAGAAAGTCCGATTGCCCGTTTGGCGAACGTTGTTCTCCTATACTATATCGCACAAATATCGCTTTTGGTGGTTCAAACATGACATACAACACTCATGCTCGGAGCCAACACAAGCTTCTAGCTTCATAAATAACCGAAAAATCATATGCCATATGAAAACAGAGAAAGACTGAACCATTGACAGGTACATATAATAGACTTCGTATACAAATGCCAGATAAGACAAATGTTTCTGCAGGTTTTACATCAACAACTACAATTGGCACTTAAACACAGGAACTTGATTTATAAGATATTTGTAGCATAGCCTTTTGGTTTCTATTTTTCCTATTCCTATATATTAGATGCAAAAGAATCAGCCATGAAATCGGTTTCCAGGGGGAAAACTGTCCACAACATTGCCCCTTGGATGATCTGATACCGAATGCAGATTCAAGCTGAAGCCCTAACCTAACTCGTACCTTCCACACAAATCATTTGGGGTCCTACCTTGTACCTTTTCGTATGCAGTCATCCAAAGCAAACAACACAAGAAAATAAGTAACATATCTAGAGATAAATAAACAATATGATGACATTTCACCACAGCCGAAATCCAGCCTCTACTGTGTCAGAGTTCAATGGCACCATGCAAATCGTATTGGACAGATGACAGTCCATCCCACGTTCAACCCAATAAAGCATCCAAACGCCTCCTGATTTATTAGTGTATAAAAGAAAACTGGGAAAGTAGTTAGATACTTTCTTTGGATCTGAAGTGTTCCACATATTGTATCATGTAACTTCTCAACCCAAGCCATCTAGCGATTCCCTACTAAGTTACTATACGTATGTCTGGCTTGATTATGAAACTAGCAATTTTTGAAAATGATCGAGTGCACTGAGATAAATAAGGGATGCAGAATACATGGCATACAATCAGACTAATTATAAAGGACAAAGTTGAGGTCTAAAAGACTGGCATTGTTATGAGAAAAATGAAAGTTGGATATAGTTCAAGAGAGAATCTGGTCAACAACAACAGATTTCCACAACATTTGGTTCAGGTACTTTTTGGTCCTTGCGGGCTTTCCTCTGCATTTGGAATAGGTCAATATAGGTCTGATAATATGGTACAACGAAAAGAGTGAAACAACAGCTAATTACAAGAGCCTCGCAGTGCGCAATATAGGATACTAGCTCCATACCAGTATTTAAGTCTTCAGATTTGTTGTCAAATGAAAGGATGGAAACACAAAGAATGGCTAAACCCACACATTATTTTTGCATGTATTTTCGTGCATGTGAATTATTTCGAGAAATATTACCCGCATTTGATGAATTTTACGGCTACTGAGCCCTCACCATATTGGAAAAATGTTTGGAGTTCATGCAATATCTAAAATACACACTAATGTTGACTAATATCCTCAACATGCAAGAGAACTTTAGGTTTGCCGCAAGTGTTGTTCTGATGCCCACCAACAATGCAGTTTCAGCACTTAGACTCCTCCCTCAGTTTCTGAGGGAGGTCACCCTTCTGTGGACACATGATGAATATTTTTCAAATAAATGTGAAATATTTTTCAGATACACCTTGAACAGTTTTGGAGTACACGTTAAACATTTTCCAATACATGTTAAATAGTTTTCATAAAATGACAAATATATTTTTTAAATAGCACAAAATATTTGTTTTTGAATTTTAAAATTGTGATGAACATTTGGTTTATTGGTATGAAATGTTATTTAATTGCGAGAAGAAACAATTTTTACGTTGTATATTTTTGCACAGTAGATCATTTTCTAAATATCATGAACATGTTTATGAATGTTAAGGACATTTTTTAAATTGTGTGAACACATTTTTCACACTGCATCAATATTCTTTTAATGCGCTCTAAACATTTTTTTAAAACATAAATACATTATTTCTGAAAATATTAGTACTCAAAATATTTTCAAATGTGAAAAGAAAGAAGAACAGTCAGAAAAAAAAGAACAAAGAAGCAGCAAATGTGAGAAAACAAAGGAAGAACAAAATTGGGCCTGCCCACATTTGTGACAAATCAGGCGAAAAATCCTTCTGTCTCGTAAATACTATCTGCCATGGAATATCTGCTGATTAACAACAAATTCTATCCGGCCCCATAAGGGCCACTTATAGGCATTTTGTTACATGTGGCACACCCCCCATGACACTATGTAGCAAAATGGCTCGCCCGTGCACGGCTATTTTAACCGGTACTTGGGAACCTTCCCATGAAGGTTCCACTGGTTTTGCTGGACGGGTTTTCTTTCGGTTCTTCCCCTATTTTATTATGCTTTTTTCTTTTTATCAAATGCATGACTGAAAAATTCAAATTTCAAAACTTTTTCCAACTTCAAAATTTTTAAACAAATTCATGAACTTTTTACATTTTGTGAAGTTTTTTTTTTCAAATTCGTAAACTTTTTCCAAAATTTGTGAACTTTTGTAAGAACTTTTTAAAATTTTGAGAACATTTGAAATTTTGGTGAGAGGAATGTCACATAACTACCAACCCTATATACGCTTCCAACACATTGAGTTTTGGTCAAATGTTATCATGCACCCTAGTCAAAATGATGTTATGGTGCTTGATTTTTTGCCATAAGAACGAGAAAGGTAAGAATTACAAAACCATGTAGGTCAAAATTACTGATCACAATAATGAACCAATAAGGCAAATTATGAGATAAAGTATGAAAGGAAGGAGATAACTAGGACAAAATAGAGAGTTTAGAATTTGCCACTTTTGCCGAGGCCAACAACGATGGTGGAACGTTCCTATATATGTTTGCGACCAATAGATGCCCGTCTTTGAAGAGCACGCACTATCAAGCTAGAATGTATTGACATCCAGTGAGAAACAACCAGCATCATTCGATGTGCTTCCACCATGATATAGGAACAACTGCCTCTCTCTTGAACCCAGGAAAAGATATTGAAATCTCAATGCGATGGACTTCTCCAAGTGCCATTGACCGTAACTCTCGCCATTATTTCTGCTAATTAATGGTATGAAATTCAAGGTCAGTTGCACCTTGTCCATACACAAACACACTGAGTTTCTCTTCCATTGCCTCCACAATGGTTGTATCCACTTTTTAAAAGGCTCCGACTTTAGATGGAAGGTTAGCAATGTAGAACTCCATCCTCTTCGTGTCAAGCACCAACATTTTCTCTCACCAACCCGACACCCAGTAGAAGCAAGCGATTGGAACGCCCAACAACGTAGAGATGACTTTATTGCAAGCAGGGTAGACTTTTACCATATGGAATGCCCGACGGCTACACCCCATATGCTCCTAACAGAATATGAAACCAATAATACTTTTAGGGTAGGAGGCATAGCTCATGTAAAGATTAATTTTCCAGGGATCAATGATATGTCTAGTTGCAGCAAATTAATGTCCAGATAATATGCTAGAGGAACTCAATAATTTGGAGGTGCCTCACAAAGTAGCATACCCGAAGCTTCTCCTGGGTCGGCGAATGGTACAACTAGTCGCAGGATGGTGGAGCCACGTGTGGAGAATGGCGGAGCAGGGTAGGACATTAGAGAACAGTACCCTGCAGAGCTTGTTCAGACAGCGTTGTGGAGCAGCGATTGGGGTGATCCGTCGTGGCAGCTCGATTGCAAGAGAGGAGGCAACCAGGAATTGTGGGGACGTAGATGGAACGTGACCTCCAGTAGCCATGGTCGCCTTGCTAGCCACGAGATTTAGACGGCCGCGTTGTCGCTAGGGATACAGGCGGAGGCCTTTTACGCCGCTTGCGTTGGGGATTATTTGGGCCTGAGCCGCCTGTCGCATTCAGAGTAGATCGTAAGAAAAATGACAAGAAACGAGGTACCTTTCTACAATGAAGAGCGCACACATCAATCCGCTAGAATTTGGGCCGTTCGGTTTATTGTGTTTTTTGCGAGATGAGAATATAGTTGTGTTAAGTACTCCTATTAAAGAAGCTTGGTGGGTATGCATGCGCAAGGTCTATGTCTCCCCTATTACGAGATAAGCTACTGTGTCATCTCTAGCGTTACAGTAAATGAATTGGCCCAATGCGAAAATCCATAGGAGCGGACGAGCTCACACTACAAGGATTCGGGTCTATTGCAACAAAATCATTCGTCACAATAAGTGCCCAATTGTCGCAATAGGTACCTATTGCCACAACATGATGTTCGTTGCCGGCCGTTGCGACAGGACACATGGTAATAGGTTATTGCCACAAAAAAAAGAAATGTGGCAAGAAAGTGTGATATTGCAACAACCATGTGACAAGTTGCCACATTTTCCCTCGTGGCAGCTCGCATTTTATGCCACAATTTGGTTTGTGGCGATAGCTTAATGCAACAGGTGCCAAATCGTGCCGGGATTTGTGGCAATAACCTTTGCCAACAACTCTTTTCTCGTGGCGCATGCTCATCCGTGGTAATAGTCAATTGTGGCAATACCCTAGTAACGTAAGGCAACGACTCTCTGAACGTAGTGATACTAAAATTGCAGCATAATCATTTTGGTGGTGATAAATAGTTGTCACAACAGACAAGACATTTGTGGTGAAAGGCTGTTGCGACAATACAGACTTTTCGTGGCGAAAGGACTATTCCAACAAAACTGAATTGGTTGTGACAACTAGTTATCTCAATGGACTGTCTATTTGTAGTGATAAGTTATTGCGATAATATAAAGTGTATCGTCGCAACAGCCTAGTGCAACAAAATAGGTCGGCATGGCAACTAAGATTTGATGCAACGCAACATTCTTCGTTGTGCCACCATGATCCAACCAAAAATAGGTTGTGGCAATAGCCTATTGCAACCAGAAAAAATATACATGGATTCAATTACATGATTCAGATAATACATATATGATGTACATTCATACAATGTCAATATTTGCATAGCCAATATCCATCAAATGAAACTGAAATATAATTTAGCACGCATTCAACATACTGAATGTGCCAACCTAATTAAGAGCGAAGAGTAAATTGTCCGTGGTCTAGAGTCCATTCTAGTTAAATCTTTGGATCCTGCAATGAAGAAATCAAAATTTTAGTTAGCTCAAGTTAACTGATAATAGAAAATAATTAGTCAAGAAAATAAATAAACAACACAACGACTAATTAGCATAAAGATATAACCACTGTCATGACAATTGTATAATTACTATATTCATGCATGCATAGTACCTTTCTGCCCAATTGTTATGACTACAACAACTAGCAAGCAAATGCCTGTGCCTGATGTACCACTCCATTAACAATCAGGTGCTATGCAAAAAGAATTGGATAATTTCACAAAAGAATTTGTAGTTCAAACACAAGAATAATTACCTAAATTAATAAAACATCTAAACCTCTACAAAACAACTACATGCTGGCGCAAGTTCACAATTTCTAATGGTGAGAAAACTGTTCTATTTCTGGCTTCCCTACTTTATGTGCTTCAACAACAACAAAATACAGTAGTGCAAGCAAGTAGACAATTGCACATTATGAATGATATTTGCGTATCAAATAAAGGTCAACATGAAGACAAACCAAGCTTGTGACTTACCATTGCTCGAAACATTTGAATTGTTGCAGCATGTATGAGCGTATTCGGAGGAATTACATTGTGCCTTGTACCTAGAGTCCCAGTAGTACTAGCGGTCTGTAAAAGAGTATTTTGCAAGTTTGGATTACTATTTTCTGCCAGTCCTTTTCTTATTCATCTGCAAATAGAAGTGCACTTTTAGCAATGCAAGCAAGCAAAATAAATCTTACAAATTTGCAAGCATATGCCTAATCACCTGATGTGTTTGCGTCTGCTGGGACAACTGTGCAAACTTTGCCATCATGTTTTTCTCAAATTCCAGTGTTGATCTTCGCTCCTCTTCCAACAATCTTTTCGTTTCAGCACGCTCTTCTTCTAACCTCTCCTCAAGGTTTTCTCTCAACACGCTCCAAGTTAATCCTCTCTTGTGTACTTTCACGTTCAGCTTGTAATTGATCTTGTAATTTGGTGACCTAATGGCTGAGCTCAGAGTTTACCTTTTGGATCTCTGCTGTAGCACATGCTTGCTCTTCAAATTGTGATTTAATCATTTTCAGAACCACTTGGTGGTTTGGCCATTCGTACAGTGCACACATGTCATTAGCAGCTACATGAGTACCAGGTTGTTCTTGAGTTCCTGTAAAAGAATTAACAGTTTTGAAGATTAAGCGATCCAGGATTTTCCATATTATAGCAAATGTTAGAGGTAGCTTAAATGGCATAAACTTTTTACAAGATCTGTGTTGTCCATATTGGTTTTTGTAAGCTGTTATACTTTCCATCCTTGTTATGAGAACATATCCTTTCTTTACTGAACACAAAAACAATTAAGGGACTTAGCATTATCAATTTGCACCATTTAGATAAGTGATAAAGATTTAAGGTTGTTGTGTACCTTGCAGAAAGGAGTAATGTGCATCATCTCTTTCCTCTGTAGCGAGCATGTTGTGTACCTTGCAGAAAGTCTTAAAAGATTAAATGAAATCAAATTGTGTTATACCGTGCAGAACAGGAGCATGCAAAACAGAAGTCTTTTAGCATAGCATATGTCTATGATTTTGATTTAGAAATTAAAAGCTAGGCGTTAAAGATCAAAGCAGAGCACATATAATCAAGTCTATACTGAAGCTGTGAAGCATAGACATGACACACCAATTAGAGCCCATCCTGACAAGGCTACTCCCAATGCATACACATGCAGTAATCTAGCCTGAATGTGGTAAGCAAACTACTAGTAGTCTACTACCATGGTTAAATAAGCTGAATGTGGCAGTATGCTTCAGTCTAGCCTGAATGTGGTATGCTTCAGAAAACATGGTAAGAACAACACGGGCACATTCTGGAACAGTACTAGCACACACACCTCCACCATTAGACTAGGCACCATCAGACTACGCATAACACTCCAAAATACAGAAATTACTGGAGTCGTGGTTGTGGTCGCGGCCGCCGGCCATGGCTGTGGTCGTCGTGGCCGAGGCCGTGGATGGCATCGACGACAGCAGGTCGACCGTCTCCCAGCTCGGCGTGTGCGCCGCCGCCGCCGGCGAGGGAGCATGTTGCATCTCGGGGGTTGTTGTAGTACGAAGGCGAGGCGGGCTATTGCATCCCGGCGGCCATGCCGGAGGCGAGACCGAGGAGTGCTGCACGGCGGCCGGCGGCGTGGTAGTTCTACGATGGAAAGGGGGCGCTGCGCTGCACATCTACGAGGAGGAGGATTTGGGACAAAGGAAAAACCTGTATGTTCGATGGACTGCGTTGTGATCCGCGGTGTCGACGCCGTCATGACGCCGTGAGGAGGGAGGAACCAGAACGAGAGAGCTCAGATCCAATCTTCACGATATTGTGAAGAGAAATAATCGGGAGCACTTATGAGGGGCGTTTAGCGGGGATGTTAAGATTTTTTTTGGCGCAAGACACGACCAAATTATTTGGTGGGAAATTAAAAAAAATTGGAGGGAGACTGAGGGCTTTAGCGGAAAGGTTAAACATTATTTCAAAGTACATGCTTAATTATTATTTTAGAAAGTAATTTTTAAGAGAACATTTAGAATAATGAAATAAATTAGGAAAAAATCGAATCAATATGGAATATATCTGGAGCTAAAAATAATATTACTAAAATTTGTTCATAAAAAGGTTATTTCGCTGACTGACCGAGATAGATGTCCTCGTCGTTCGCAATCGTACATGACGGTTGTCGTGGCGGGGAGACTACGCAGTCGACACAAGAACAACAGACGAGGCACCGAGCCAGCAAGGGTAATGGAGGTGGTGTGTGCTACACTCATTGACAGAAACCTCATATCACCCTTGCTTTAAAACTATTATGTTATACTCCCACAAAAAAACATAAGTAGATATGGGGTGATGAGACGATCAATCTATGTCGGTCCCAATCTCACGGTTCAATCTTGAGATTGGGTGATAAGACGGGAGATGGTAAAGAAAATGAAGGACGTGATGGAAAACCGCTGTCAACCGCTTTCTTCTTATCGGCCAGCCCGTCGATCTAATATAATCGAATCCAAAGAAGGCCCGATGGCCAGGGAGGTCATGTGGTTCCCACGGAGGTCCCGATGGAAATATCTACACCAAAAACATATATAGATCATCTTCATCGGAGGTCTTGTGGTTTCCACACAGATGGCGAAATATAGCCATAGCTCATCTATCTCATCATCATCTTTGTCCCAGATCAACAAGTAGTTTATACATACATATATAGCGGGTCATCATGTTAATCATGCAACCAAAATTCAATGCCACCACATATGTTCACATTTTCCAACTTGCAAAACTTAGCTAATCAAGCGATCTAGCTAGCTAACCATAACTGGCACTCCCGAGCTAGCAACTCACCGGGGCTTCTAGTGCGAGGATGACACTGATCCAATATAACCCAATCCAAGGAAGACCCGACAACCACGCTGATGTAGAATCTTGCAAGGGAAAGATTGGCGTTGTGCATACTGGAATCACATGGGAGAAGGAGTAGCTATCAGGGCATACTAGATCCTTGCATGGAAATACCTAAACCAAGAACATATATAGATCATCTCCATCTAACTTGTGGTTTGCGCACATGTGGGGGAATAGAGCCATAGCTCATCATCATCTTTGTCCCAGATCAACAAGTAGTTTATACCTACATATATAGGAGGTCACCATGTTAATCATACAACCAAAATTAAATGCAACCACATATATTCGACATTTTCCAACTAGCAAACCCTAGCTAACCGTAACCGGCGCTCCCAGGCTACAAACTCACCCGGAGCTTTTAGTGCGAGAATGACGCAGATCCAATATAATCCAGTCCGAGGAAGACACGATGGCCTGGACTCGGATGGAGATCCATTTGCAGAGAAAGAGGCCATGTACGTCTAGTTTGTCTACATAAATCATGTTTGAATTGAATTTCTGCACTCATCAAAAGGTCCGGGTAAAGAAAACACTTTAGTTCAGTTTGGAAACAGTCAAAACTCTATTGACCCGGAACTCTGTCCCGACCTCCATTGCGATCTCGCCGAATTGCTAGGTCTGAGCAGATCCTATTTTGACGCGCGCGTGCATCAAGGACCGCGGCATCGCTGAAAGCGCGCAGTCTCGATGCCCAGTTTGGACTAGCCCACTCTCGAGCTTCACTGGTTCTACATTTTTTCTGTTTCTATTTCTTATTTTTCTTTTCTTTTCAGTTTTTTTCTATTTTTGTTTATTTGTATTTGTATTGTATTTTTTTTCCTTTTCATTTTTTCACATTTCAATTTTTTGGTATGATACAAAAGTTCATTGTGTAAAAAAATGTCCAATGTGTATTACAAAAAAGTTTATTCTATATTAAGAAAATGTTTATGGTATAGAAAAAAACTTAATACGTATTATAAAAATATTCATTGTATACTAAAAATGTTAAGTATGTATTTGTTTTTTATTCAGCATATATTAAACAAAATGTTCAATGTGTATTTGCGAACTAGTCAACTCATGTTATGAAAATATTCAATGCATATTAAAAAATTATGCATTATACATTAAAATATGTTTAATGTGTACTTGAAAATTGTTCATCGTATATCTATTGGTATTTTCAAAATTAGAACAGAGTAAATAGCAGGCGGTACAGTGAACCGGGATAGTGAACCTTTACGAAGTGATTTTTAGTAAAAGGCAAAAAACAGGACGACGAGAAGGAATCGAACAATCAATCTCTCGTGTAATGTTCGATGGCAACAACCACACCACCACCTCCTTTCTTCTTTCTTCTAGTTTTTTTTCCTTGGAATGGGTTTCGTCAGCTTTTGTTTTCCTTTTCTTTTGCTAAATGCGTGAACTTATTTTAATTCAGAAATTATTTTTAAAATTTGATGAACTTTTATAAAAATTGATGAATTTGTTTTTAAAAAACGATGAAGTTTTTCAAATTTAATGAACTTTTTCCAAGTATGAGAATGTTTTTTTTACAATTAATGAACTTTTTGCGAAATTCGATGAACTTTTTCCCAAAATCAATGAACTTTCTTCGAAATTGCTGATTTTTTCAAAATTGATATGCTTTTCTTATAAAAAAACGATGAACTTTTATCAAATTTGATGAACTTTTTTTCAAAATCAATTAACTTTCAGAATATTTTTTAAAATTGATGAACTTTTTTCGAAATCAACGAACTTTTTAAAAAAGCCGTGAAATTATTCCTCAAAATTACGTGAACTTTTCTCTAATTCAATGAAGTTTTTAAAATTCGTGCAAAGCTTTTTTATATAATTTGTGAATATTTGTTGACATTCATGAACTTTTATTTTTTGAAATCAGTGAATTTTCAAATCCATGATTTTTGGTCCAATTGATGATTTTTTAAAATTTGTGAACTTTTTTTTTGCTAAATCCAGCTTTTTCAAAATCAATGAACGTTTAAAATGTTCAAAATCTTTTGGAAAACAGATGAACGTTTTCCAATTTGTACGAACATTTTCAAATATTTGAAGTTTCCTCAAGTTCAATTTTTTATTGTGTATTATTTTTTATCAGAAAATAACACACATAATAAACTGGGTATATATCCTACATGATAATACCAGAAGAACTGTCAATTACCATGTTTTCTAAAAAATGAACAATGAAAAGAGTTGGCGTAGTTGTTATTCTGCCGGCTGCGGATGTGGGCAGGCTGGGATCGAATCTTGCTTCTCCAAGAAATAATTCCTTGCTGTTTTTCGCGGTACACAAGCAGATATTTTTTTCTCCTCGCCGCGTTTGCTGGCCGGCCCGCCACACCGGCCTGCTACGCTGGTCTGCGGGCGCCAGTAGCGGTAACCCGCGGAGCGGGCGCTGAAAAGGAGCCCCCCCCCCCCCCCCGTTAGCATCAAATCGTCGCTCCTTCAATGAGAGCGAGTAACCTCCTCGCTTCCACGATTCGGCTTCGCTCCATTTTCTTCATTGCGGGATCCTTGTTTCGGGAATTTTCTCGAAGGTTCATGACCGGTTTTAGGAACCATGCACGGGTTTTATTCTTGTGTGTGTCTAGGGCTCATCCAGATGTGAGATAACTATTTCACATCTAAGTATGACATAAGCCCACCTCATCCAAAAAACATCCCGCTCTATTTTTTGCCTCAATTGTTTGTTTGTTGTTTCCTTTTTGTTTTTTTACTCATCAACTAAAAACACACATAGCCCAAAGGTGCCCTTTGACGCCGTCGCGTGCGGCTGTTGCAACTCGAACCTGGAGACTTCCTGCTGGTGCACTGATTATGCTAACCATCGAAACCGACAACTTCTACTGAGAAATAATCAGCACAAAGTGTAAAGAACTAACAGAAGCGGCGTACCTGAACATTTTTTGAATTTCAAATAGTTTTTCAAATTGCGAACCTTTCTTCGAAATTACAACCTTTTTTTCAAACGCGAGTAATTTTTTTGAATTATGAATATTTAAAAAAACTGTGAAGCAATATTAAAATCTCCAAACTTTTTTGAAATTCTAAACAAAACAGAGAACATCTTTAGAAATTCTGTACAATTTTTTTAAAGGGCGGTCATTTTTAAATTTCCAGAATATTTTTCCAAAACAAGAATATTTTTCGTACTGGTAAGCACAATTTTTTAAACCGCGAACATTTTTTAAATTCCAAAACATTTTTCGGAAAAGCGGATTTGTTTTTGAATTGGTGAACAAAATAGTCTTATATACAAAGAATATGACTCAAAGGAGTGTGTGTCATTTGTATACAAGAATGAGATTTTGAAAAAAAAGTAGGGAAACTCTCTCAATGGGTTGGGAACCCTGCATCTGCTCCCATCTAGGGTGTATTCTACAAATTCTTCATCAGGCCACAAAATGTGCACAATGAAAATGAACAAAAATAAACAGCCCCGCCCCCCTCCCCAGCGACGACATATATGAACTCATGTGAAAAGAAATGCGGGAACTGACCGACACAAAACAAACAAGACAAAAAGGACACGAGACAAAAAGAACGAGCTAACATGGGTGTGCATAATTGAGTTTGTGCGAATATTAAAGCAAACAAATTAGATGGTTATAGACTTATTAGACGAGACATCACTACGATTTAACAAATCCAAAAATAAAAAAAACCAGTTCCCTGTTTTTTATTCTGTTCGCGAGAACAGGTCAACAAATAGACATCAGACAAAGGACGCGCGCAACAAAAAGAACCCGCAATAAACATTTGCACAACATTTAAAGTTAAAAGAAGAGAGAGTGAAAACGGTTCGTGAATTTAAAACAAATAAATAATGACGAAAGAAAGGAAAAGAGAAAAGAAAAAATGGTAAAATAGGAAAATATAAATAAAACAAAAAACATGAATTTAAATAGTTCATAATTTTAAAAAATAATGAAACAGAAAAAATAAAACAAAAAGCCAAAAAAACAAATACAGGGTGTCGAATGAAAGTGTCAAAAATAAGAAAAACTTGAAGTCAGTCATAGCATAGACTTGAAAAGGAAATGAAAATCGCAGCCGGCCGCCAAACAAACAAAAGCCCACAATAAAAAGGCCCAGGCCTAGACACGAGGGTATATATCCTTGAACGGACAAGCGAACAAAAAAAGCCCAGACTCACGAGACACATCGAACAAGATCGACACGTTATTTATCTGAACAAATCATATAGATGTGACTTAGACAATCCGTTTATTCTTTTCTTGATTTCTTTGTTCTTTCTCTTTTTCTTATTCTTTTTTTCCCCTTATTTCATTCTATTCATTTTTCGTTTTTTTGTGGTTTATTTCCTCTATTTTGCTTTTTACCTATTTATTTTCTCTGTTTTCCTTTTTGTAGTATATAAAAGGTTCACCGTGTATTAAAAATATGTTCATCCTATATTAAGAAAATATTCACCTGATATTATGAAAAGGTTCGCCATACATTATAAAAATATTCATCGTGTACTACAAAATGATCATCGTATATTAAGAAATTGTTCACCTTGTATGTGAAACTTGTTCATCATATATTAAGAAATTGTTCAACATATACAACAAAATATTCATGGTGTATTTCAAAAAATTGTTCAGCCAATATCACAAAAATGTTCAATATGTTTTTAAAATTGTTCGGCGTATATTAAAAAAATATCAATGTATATTTAAAATATTTACATCCTATATAAAACATTGTCCATATTTTTCTTTTTTTTAATGTACGCTATTGCGACCAATCCATATTTTGTTGCAATAGGTAGCCTAGTTTTTGCAACGATATTTGCAACTAACGCAACGTCTCACAGATGTCGGAATATCTTTCCGAATATTACCACGAATAGATATTTTGTTGAAATACCTAGTCTCTATTACAACAAAACGACTGTCTCGCGCAACATAATTTGTTTGTTGCAATATCACTACCATGTTGCAACGATGATGTAGTTTGTTGCAATACGGGGCCTCTATTGCAACAAAATGAGTATTTATCGCGAGCAGACTCAGTTGTGGCAGTACGTGTATCCTATTACCACAACCGGGGAATTTGTGGTAATATTGTGTTCTATTGCAACAAAAGATATTTGTAGCAATAAATTTTGTTGCAATAGACTGGAATCCTTGTAGTGTCACTTGCTCACGGAATCAATATTCGTTCGTTCGCGTGGGGATCCGGCCCGCTTAAAGTATTATCGGTGCTGTATAGGTGTCCAGAAATGAACTATGCGACCCATACTGTATAGGTGCTAACCCACATAAATTATAGACGGCCACTTGGCACTTGACGACGACGAAGACGCAGGCTAAGGGCACGCGACGTGTCAGTATGCACGACAGCATTTACATGGGTGGGTGGGTAGCCTAGCAAACTTGTTGGGTTTTTTAGACAGTACTCCGCGCTCGGTTATCATCCAGATAAGAGATTCCCCAATCGAACATGGTCAACATCTAATCACTCTTCTTATGTCCCTTGCCCGGACTGCGGCATGGACATAGTGATGTACGTTGCTCACCGTGGATAGAATGTTGGCGATCGGTTCGGCACAACGGTATTATGAAGAAACGCACCTGCGACCACGAGAGTCTGCGAGCTACGTCAGATTCAATGTATACTAATACATCTCCGTTGTACCTATAAGTTTTGATTGTTCCATGCCAATATTATACAACTTTCACATACTATTGGCAACATTTTATATGATTTATTGGACTAACCTATTGATTCAGTGCCCAGTGCTAATTCATGTTTGTTGCATGTTTTTTGTTTCACAGAATATCCATATATCAAACGAAGTCCAAGCGCGATAAAAATTTACGAGAATTATTTTGGAATATATGTGATTTTTGGGACTTGGAATCAATGCAAACAGGGGCCCACAACCCCCAAGATACACCAGGGCGCGCCCAGTGGCCAGGTGCGTGGTGGTGGGTTGTGCTGACCTCGTACGTCGGTTGGAGCTCTATTTTGGGCGCAAGGAAGCTTATATCCGGAAAAAATCGTGTTAAAATCTCAGCGCAATCGGAGTTATAGATCTCTGAATATTTAAGAAACGGTTTTCGGCCAGATCTGGGGAGCGCAAAACAGAAGAGAACAGAGAGGGAGATCCAATCTCAGAGGGGCTCCTGCCCCTCCGCTGCCATGGAGGCCATGGACCAGAGGGGGAATCCTCCTCCCATCTAGGGGGAGGCCAAGGAATAAGAAGAAGGAGGGGGCTCTCTCCCCCTCTCTCCCGGTGGTGTCGGGGTGTCGCCGGCGCAAGGATCGTGATGGCGATCTTCATCAACAATCTTGCTACCGTCAACACAAACTTTCTCCCCCTCTATGCAGCGGCATAACACACCTTCTCCCCGCTGTAATCTCTACTTAAACATGGTGCTCAACACTGTATATTATTTCCCAATGATATGTGGTTATCATATGATGTTTGAGTAGATTTGTTTTGTCATGTGGGCTAATTGTGATCTTGGTTGGTATGAGTGTATATTTTATTTATGGTGCTGTCCTACGGTGCCCTCCGTGTCGCGCAAACGTGAGGGATCCTCGCTGTAGGGTGTTGCAATATGTTCATGATTCGCTTATTGTCGGTTGCGGGAGTGACAAAAGCCTAATCACGGATAAGTGGGTTGTTGCGTATGGGAGTAAAGAGGACTTGATACCTAACGCTATGGTTGGGCTTCATGACCTTAATGATCTTTAGTACTTGCAGATGCTTGCTAGAGTTCCAATCATAAGTGCATATGATCCAAGCAGAGAATGTATGTTAGCTCATGCCTCTCCCTCATATAAAATTGCAAGAATGATTACCGGTCTAGTTATCGATTGCCTAGGGACAAATAAGCTTCTTGTTGAAAAAACCTTTTTACTAACCAACTAACTTTTTTTATCTCGCTAATTACTCCTAGTTTTATTCTTGCAAAGTAGTTCTAGCACCACACCTACAAAGTACTTCTAGTTTTATTCTTGTTCTAGGTAAAGCAAACGTTAAGTGTGCGTAGAGTTGTATCGGTGGTCGATAGAACGTGAGGGAATATTTGTTCTGCCTTTATCTCCTCATTGGGTTCGACACTCTTATTTATCGAGAAAGGCTACAACAGATCCCCTATACTTGTGGGTTATCATATACTATCAGCGACACACCTAAGGGTCACAAGCAAGTTTGATTACCACTTTCTCCATTTCCATTTTTTTAAATCATGATTTTTTTCCAAATTTTGTAAACTTTTGAATTTTTTCAATAATGTGTGAACAACACAAACCAGAAACAAGAGAACTCCCTCACGGGACCGAATGGCTCATAAATACCAACTCTTTATAAGCTTCCAACATATTGAGTTTTTGCAAAATGTTATCATGTAACCCGCCCAGCAATCTCCTTCCCAGTTCCAAACCTAAATGCAAACCCTAGCGCAACTATGGGTGGCGGCTACCTTCACTACCTGCGGGATCTCCGATACCTCATACCCTGCTCAGTCAACTCCTACGTCCGAAACCCGAACCTGAGTGTTAACCTCAGAGACGCCTTGAGCCGCCTGCAGGATCGCCAATCTCCCATGGCCAGCTCAGGCAACTCCATCCACACAATGAACCCAAACACAACCTGAACCTGAGCGCCAACCCCAGCGCCGCCTCGCACGCCCACTACCTTCAGAACGCGCGGGATATTCAACATCCCATGCCCCGCCGAGTAATATCCTCTGCCATGCGAAACCAAAGCGACAACCCCTGCATTGCCTCAAAAGCCAAACCTGAAAATAATAAAGGTATTTATATCTGACATGGAAGTTTTTTAATCTATGACTTCTCTGGGTACTTTTTTTGTTGTTCAGTTGTGTGATCCTGCAATATGATGATTGATGATTTTACAACTTTATCAAAATGAATGATGTGTCAGTTGAGCTTTCGGAGGCAAGTTTAGAGTTTGACAGATTTCTTAACTGGTTTATTCTTACGGGAGCACCGAACAGGAAGGCAAAACAATTCTAATGATGTTGTTCACATTCCTGATTTTGATTCTGGTTCTGATGGTAATAATATTGCCCAATCTCATTATTATACATTTTCCAGGCAACAATTCATTTAAATCTAGTTTCACTACACTTATCACAGCTCTGCCCCATGACAAAATCCTTTGGTATTTGCTTTTGTTATAAGAATATCACTTGTGTCTGCCAGCACGTTAGAAGCTATCTGTCTGACATGATCAACATCCATTGTGTTTTATTTATCATTGTCAGAAAATTTCATTTGTACAGTTGTACCCTGCTACCCTAGGGCTTAGGGCATCTTTAGCAAGAAGGGGTAAACTTTTATGTTTGAAAACATGAAATGATACTTTTTTGTTCCGGTAAAGAATCATTTAACTAGAAGAGTCCCACAACCTTGTACACTCACCAAATACTTATCTTGGCAGCCTTCATAGGATTGATCAAATACTATAGAAAAAATGTTAGAAGAGAATTGTATAACATGTTGTGGTTCCCATTTTGTTTTATTTGCAGATGATGCATTGAGTATTTGTTCATAGTTGATGTAATTTCCGTTACATTGAGTCTGAAAGGACACTTCTATATTGTTTGTAGTTGAAGGCAAGACACTGTTGTTTTGTTTCACAAATTTATGGTTGTGCATAACAAATGGTAATCATTTAGCTGCTTACATTGTAACAGTTGCATCATTTGATAGGGCAGGATATCTGATAACAGTAAATAAATAAGCACTAAAATTTACTTGATTGTTGAATGACACTGAACAAGTAAATGTGAATAATATACTGATATATAGATGAAAATATACAAGAACCTCATATATCACTGCATGTATTTAGATTTTTTCGAAGAAGAGGCTCCCCCCACACACTCCAAGTCAAATGGGAAAGCTTCATCTGATAGCCTAAAAACTGGTGGAAAGGCTTCGCCATTTTCTAATGGTATGTATGCATCATTTTGTACTTTTTCTATACATTGCCATAAGAACGAGAAAGGTAAGAATTACCAAACCATGTACGTTAAAAATACTGATCACAATAATGAACCAATAAGGCAAGTTGTGAGATAAGTATGAAAGGAAGGAGATAACAAGGACAAAATAGAGAGTTTAGCACTTGCCACTTTTGGTGAGGAGAACAATGATGGTGGAACATTGCTATATATGTGTGCGAGCTATAGATGCTCGTCTTTGAAGTGCACACCATATCAAGCTGGAATGTATTGACATCCAGTGAGAAACAACCAACATCAAGTGATGTGCTTTCACCATGATATAGGAACAAGTGCCTCTCTGTTGAACCCACAAAAAGAGACTGAAATCCCAATGAGATGGTCTTCTCCAAGTGCCATTGACCATAACTCTCACCGTTATTTCTGCTAATTAATTGTATGAAATTCAAGGTCAGTTGCACCTTTTCCATACACAAATACCCTGAGTTTCCCTTCCACTGCCTCCACAATGTTTGTATCCACTTTTTAGGAGGCTCCTACTTTAGATGGAAGGTTAGAAATGTAAAACTCCATCCTCTTCGTGTCAAGCACCAACATTATCTCTCACCAACCCGACACCCAATAGAAGCAAGCGATTGGAACGCCCAACAACGTAGAGATGACTTTCTTGCAAGCATAGTAGACATTTACCATATGGAACGCCCAACGGCTACACCCCATATGCTCCTAACAGAATATGAAACCAAGAATACTTTAGTGGAGCATGCATAGCTCTTGTAAAAAAAATCAGTTTTCCAGGGATCAATGATATGTCTAGTTGCAGCAAAATAACGTCCAGATAATATGCTAGAGAAACTCAGTAATTGGGAGGTGCCTCACAAACGAGCATACCGGAAGCTTCTCCTGGGTTGGCGGATGGTACAACTAGTCGCAGGGTGGTGGAGCCACGTGTGGAGAATGGCAGAGCAGGGTAGGACATCAGAGAGGAGTAACCTGGAGAGCTCGTTCAGGCAGCGTTGTGGCGCAGCGATTGGGGTGATCCGTCGTGGCAGCTCGATTGCCAGAGAGGATATGGCCAAGAACTATGGGGACGTAGATGGAACGCGGCCTCCAGTAGACGTGGTCGCCCTGCTAGGCACGGGATTTAGGCGGCCGCCGCCATCGATAGGGATATGGGGGGAGGCCCTTTACGCCGCTCGCGTTGGGGATTTTTTGGGCCTGAGCTGCCGCTCGCATTCGAGTATATCGTAAGAAAGTTGACAAGAAACGAGGTACCTTTCTGCAATGAAGAGCGCACACATCAATCCGCTAGAATCTGGGTCGTTTGGTTTATTGTGTTTTTTGCGAGATAAGAATATAGTTGAGTTAAATACTACTATTAAAGAAGCTTGATGGGTATGCATGCGCAAGGGCTATGTCTCCCCTATTACGATACGAGCTACCATGTCATCTCTAGCATTACAATAAATGAAATGGCCAATTGCAAAAATCCATAGGAGCGGACGAGCTCGCCTGCTCACGGAATCGCTATTCGTTCGTTCGCATGGGGATCCGACTCACTCAAAGTATTATCGGGTGTATAATGTGTCCAGAAATGAAGTATCTGACCCATACTGTATAGGGGCTGACCCACATAAATTGCAGATGGCCGCTTCGCGCTTGACGACGACGAAGTCGCATGCCAAGGGCATGCGACGTGGCCGTATGCACGATGGCATATACATGGGTGGATGGGCCACCCAGTAGACTAGTTTGTTTTTTTAGACAGTACTCCGTGCTCGGATATCATCCAGATAAGAGATTCCCCAATCGAACAAGGTCAACATCTAATTGCTCTATATATGTCCCATGCCCGGATTGCGGCATGGACATAGTAACGTACGTTGCTCGCCATGGATAGAACATCGATGAGTGGTTCGGCACAACAATTATCTGAAGAAACGCACCAGCGACCACGACAGTCTACGAGCTACGTCAGTTTGACTGTATTCTATCAGCGACACACCTGAGGTCACAAGCAAGTTCGATTACCACTTTTCCATTTCCAATTTTTTAAATCATGATTTTTTTCCAAATTTTGTGAACTTATGAATTTTTCAAAAATGTGTGAACAACACAAACTAGAAACATGAGAACTCCCTCATGGGACCAAATGGCTCATTAATACCAACACTTTATAAGTTTCCAACATATTGAGTTTTTGAAAAATGTTATCATGTAACCCACCCAGCCATCTCCATCCCTGTTCCAAACCTAAATGCCAATCCTAGCACCGCCTTGGGCGGCGGCTAACTTCACTATGCGCAAGATCTCTGATACCTCATACTCAGCCTAGTCAACTCCTACAAGCGAAACCTGAACCTGAGTGTTAACCTTAGAGCCGCCTTGAGCCGCGTGCAGGATCGCCAATCTCCCATAGCCAGCTCAGGCAATTCCATCCACACACTGAAACCAAACACAACCTAAACCTAAGCGCCAACCCCAGCACCGCCTCGCACGACCACTACCTTCAGAATGTGCAGGATATTCAACATCCCATGCCCCGCCCAGTAATATCCTCTGCGATGCCAAACCAATGCGACAACACTCGCACTGCCTCAGGTGCCAAACCTGAACATGATAAAGGTATTTATGTCTAACAGGCTAGTTTTTTAATCTAAGTCTTTTATGGTATGTTTTCTTTGTTTAGTTGTGTGATCCTGCTATATGTTGATTGATGATTTTACAGCTTTATCAAAATGAATGATGTGTCAGTTGAGCTTTCGAAGGCAAGTTTAGAGTTCGACAGATTTCTTAACTGGTTTATTCTTACAAAAGCACCGAACATAAGGCAGAACAATTCTAATGATGTTGTTAACATTTCTTATTCTGATTCTGATTCTGATGGTAATAATATTGCCCAATCTCGTTATTATTCATTTTCCAGGCAACAATTCATTTAAATCAAGTTTCACTACACTTATCACAGCTCCACCCCATGATAAAATCCTTTGGTATTTGATTTTGTTATAAGAATATCACTTGTGTTTGCTACCACGTTACGAGCTATCTGTCTGACATGATCAACTTCCATTGTGTTTTATTTATCACTGTCAGAAAATTTCATTTGTACCGTTGTACCCTGCTACCCTAGGGCTTACGGCATCTTTAGCAAGAAGATGGTAAACTTTTATGTTTGAAAACATGAAATTATACTTTTTTTGTTCCAGTAAAGAATCATTTAACTGGAAGAGTCCCGCAACCTTCTGCGCTCGCAAAATACTTATCTTGGCAGCCTTCATAGGATTGATCAAATATTACAGAAAAAATGTCAGAAGAGAATTATATACCATGTTGGTGGTTCCCCTTTGGTTTTATTTGAAGATGATTCGTTGGGTATTTGTTCATAGTTGATGTTATTTACAATTACATTGAGTCTGAAAGGACACTTCATATTGTTTGTAGTTGAAGGCAAGACAGTGTTGTTTTGTTTCACCAATTTAGTTACGGTTATGCATAACAAATGGTAATCATTGAGCTTCTTACATTGTAACTGTTGCATTATTTCATAGGGCAGGATATCTGATCACAGTATGTATATAAACACTAGAATTTACTGGATTGTTGAATGAAACTGAATAAGTCAATGTGAAGAATATACTGATATATAGATGAAAATATACGAGAACCTCATATATCACTGCTTGCATTTAGATTTTTTTGAAGAAGAGGCTCTCCCACACACTCCAAGTCAAATAGGAAATCTTCATCTGATGGCCTAAAAACTAGTGGAAAGGCTTCATCCTTTTCTAATGGTATGTATGCATCATTTTGTACTTTTGCTATACATTGCCATAAGAAAAAGAAAGGTAAGAATTACCAAACCATGTAGGTCAAAATTACTGATCACAATAATGAACCAATAAGGCAAGTTCTGAGACAAGTATAAAATGAAGGAGAGAACGAGGATAAAATAGAGAGTTTAGCACTTGCCACTTTTGGCGAGGACAAGAACGATGGTGGAACATTGCTATATATGTGAGCGGCCTATAAATGCTCGTCTTTGAAGTGCACACCCTATCAAGCTGGATTGTATTGTCATCCAGTGACAAACAACCAGCATCAAGCGATGTGCTTCAACCATGATATAGGAACAAGTGCCTCTTTGTTGAACCCACAAAAAGATACTGAAATCCCAATGAGACGGTCTTCTCCAAGTGCCATTGACCATAACTCTCACCATTATTTCTACTAATTAATGATACAAAATTCAAGGTTAGTTGCACCTTCTCCATACACAAACACCGTGAGCTTCTATTCCCCTTCCTCCACAATGGTCGTATCCACTTTTTAAAAGGCTCCAACTTTAGATGGAAGGTTAGAAATGTAAAACTCCATCCTCTTCGTGTCAAGCACCAACATTTTCTCTCACCAACCCGACACCCATTAGAAGCAAGCGATTGGAATGCCCAACACAGTAGAGATGACTTTATTGCAAGCATAGTAGACATTTACCATTTGGAACGCCCAAAGGCTACACCCCATATGCTCCTAACAGAATATGAAACCAAGAATACTTTAAGTGCAGGATGCATAGCTCATGTAAAAATGTATTTTCCAGGGATCAATGATATGTCTAGTTGCAACAAAATAATGTCCATATAATATGCTAGAGAAACTGAATAATTTGGAGCTGCCTCACAAACGAGCATACCAGAAACTTTTACTGGGTTGGCAGATGGTACAACTTGTCGCAGGGTGGTGGAGCCACGTGTGGAGAATGGCGGAGCAGTGTAGGACATCTGAGAACAGTACACTGCAGAGCTTGTTGAGAAAGCGTTGTGGCGTAGCGATTGGGGTGATACGTCATGGCAGCTCGATTTCCAGTGAGGAGACGGCCAGGAACTGCTGGGACGTAGATGGAACGCGCCATCCTGTAGCCATGGTCGCCCAGCTAGGCACGAGATTTAGGCGGCCGCCGCTGTCGGCAGGGATACGGGCGGAGGCCTTTTACACCGCTCGCGTTTGGGATTTTTGGGCCCGACCCGCCGCTCGCATTCGGAGTAGATCTTAAGAAAACTGACTAGAAATGAGGTACGTTACTTCAATGAAGGGTGCACACATCAATCCGCTAGAATCTGGGCCATTCGGTTTATTGTGTTTTTGTTTGCGAGATGAGAATATACATGTGTTAAGTACTCCTATTAAAGAAGATTGGGGGTATGCATGTGCAAGGGCTATGTCTCCCCTATTACAAGAAGAGCTTTCGTGTCATCTGTAGCATTATAGTAAACAAAACGGCCCAATGCAAAAATCCTTAGGACCAGACGAGCTCGCATGCTCACGGAATCACTATTCGTTCATTCACGTGGGGACCTGACCGCATTCAAAGTATTATCGGGTGTATAATGTATCCAAAATTGAAGTATCTGACCCACACTGTATAGGGGCGGACCCACATAAATTGTAGATGGCCGCCTGGCACTTGAGGACGAAGAAGTCGTAGGCTAAGGGCACGCGACATGGCCGTATGCATGACATCATTTACATGGGTGGGTAGGCCGCCCAACAGCCTTGTTAGTTTTTTTAGACAGTACTCTGTGCTCGGTTATCATCCAGATAAGAGGTCCCCCAATCGAATAAGGTCAACATCTAATCGCTCTACCTATGTCCCATGCCCGGACTGCGCCATGGACATAATGACGTACGTTGCTCGCCGTGGATAGAACACCGACAAGCGGTTCGACACAACAGTGTTCTGAAGAAATGCACCAGCCACCACGACAGTCGGCGAGCTACGTCAATTTGAATGTATACTATCAGCGACACACCTAAGGGTCACAAGCAAGTTTGATTACCAGTTTGGCCAGCATCGTTCTCCTATACTATATCACACAAATATCGCTTTTAGTGGTTCAGACATGACATGCATCAATCACGCTCGCAGCCAAAGCAAGCTTCTAGCTTCAGCAATAACCAAAAAACAATATGCCATATGAAAACAGAGAAACACTGAACCATTGACAGATACATATAATATACTTCATATACAAATACCAGATAATACAAACGTTTCTGCAGGTTTTACATCGACAACTATAGTTGGTACTTAAAACACAGGAACTTGATTTATAAGATATTTGTAGCATAGCCTCCCTGTTTCTATTTTTCCTATTCCTATATATTAGATGCAGAAGAATCAGTCATGAAATCGGTTTCCAAGGGGGAAAAACTGTCCACAATTGCACCTTGGATGATCTGATACCAAATGCAGATTCAAGCTGAAGCCCTAACCCAACTCATACCTTCCACACAAGTCATTTGGGGTCCTAGCTTGTACATTTCCGTATGCAGTCATCCAGAGCAAACAACACAATTAAATAAGTCACATATCAAGAGATAAATCAATGGTATGATGACATTTCACCACAGCCGAACTTCAGCCTCTACTGTGTCAGGGTTCAATGCCACCATGCAAATTGTATAGGACAGAAGACACTCCATCCCACCTTCATCCCAACAAAACATCCAAACGCCCCCTCTTTTGTCAGTGTAGAAAAGAAAATTGGGAAAGTAGTTAGATACTTTCATTGGAGCTGAAGTGCTCCCCAAATTGTATCATGTAACTTATCAACATACCATCTTGCAACTCCCTACTAAGTTACTATACGTATGTCTGACTTAAATATGAAACTAGCAAATTTTGAAAATGATCGAGAGCACTGAGATAAATAAGGGATGCAGAATACATGTCACACAGTCAGACTAATTGTAAAGAACAAAGTTGAGGTCTACAAGACTGGCATTGTCATGAGAAAAATGAAAGTTGGATATGGTTCAAGAGAGAATCTGGTCAAAAACAACATGATACTAGCTCCATACCAGCATTTGATCTTAAGATTTGACAATGTCAAATGAAAGGATGGAAATACAAAGAATGGCTAAACCCACACATTATTCATGCATGCATTTTGGAGCATGTCAATTATTCTGAGAAATATTACACGCATTTGATGAATTTTACGGCTATTGAGCCCTCACCATATTGGAAAAATGTTTGCAGTTCACGCAATATCTAAAATACACCCTCATGTGGACTAATATCCTCAACATGCAGGAGAACTTTTGGTTTGTCGCAAGCGTTGTTCCGATGCCCATCGACAATGCAATTTCATCACTTAGACTCCTCCCTTTGTTTCTGAGGGAGGTCAACCTTCTGTGGACACATGATTAATATTTTTCAAATACATGTGAAATATTTTTCAGATTTGAACAGTTTTGGAGTACACGTTGAAAATTTTCCGAATACATGTTAAATAGTTTTTGTAAAAAGCCATAGGTATTTTTTTAAATGGCACAAAATATTTGTTTTTCGAATTTTCCAAAAATGAGATTAACATTTGGTTTAATGGTATCAAAATGTTATTTAAATTGTGTGAACCATTTTTTAAATTATATATATATATTTAAAAAAATGTACTGTACATATTCCAGCACAGTAGATCATTTTCTAAATGTCATGAACATGTTTATGAATGTTGAGGACATTATTTTAATTGTGTGAACACATTTTCAGACTTCATCAATATACATTTAATGCGCTCTAAACATTTTCTTAAAACGTAAGTAAATTATTTCTCAAAATAGTAGTACTCAAAATATTTTCAAATATGAAAAGAAAGAACAATGGTCAGAAAAAACAAAAGAACAAAGAAGCAGCAAATGTGAGAAAATGAAGGAAGAAGCAAATTGCCCCCCCCCCCCACATCAATGACAAATCAGGCGAAAAAATCTCCTGTCTCGCAAATACTATCTGCCGCTAATAAGCTCATGATTAACACCAAATTCTATTCGGCCCCCCTAAGGGCCACTTATAGGCATTTTGTTACATGTGGCACACCCCCCACGACACTATGTAGCAAAATGGCTCACCCGTGTACGGCCATTTTCACCGACACTTGGGAACCTTCCCATGAAGGTTCCGCTGGTTTTGCTGGTCTGGTTTTCTTTCGGTTCTTCGCCTTTTTTATTTTGCATTTCTCTTTTCATCAAACACATGGAAGAAAAATTCAAATTTCAAAACTTTTTCCAACTTCGAAAACTTTACACAAATTCATGAACTTTTTACATTCTATGAAGTTTTTTCAAATTCGTAAACTTTATCCAGATTTTGTGAACTTTTGTCAAATATACGAACGTTTTTCAATTTTTTTGTGAACGTTTTCAATTTTGGTGAGAAGAATGTCTCATAACTACCAACCCTTTATACGCTTCCAACACATTCAGTTTTGGTGAAATGCTATCATGCACCCTAGTCAAAATGATGTTATGGTGCTTGATTTTTTGCCATAAGAACGGGAAAGGTAAAAATTACCAAACCATGTAGGTTAAAAATACTGGTCACAATAATGAACCAATAAGGCAAGTTGTGAGATAAGTATGAAAGGAAGGAGATAACAAGGACAAAATAGAGTGTTTAGAATTTGCCGCTTTTGGCAAGGCCAACAACGATGGTGGAATGTTGCTATATATGTGCGCGACCTGTAGATGCTCGTCTTTGAAGAGCACACTCTATCAAGCTGGAATGTATAGACATCCAGTGAGAAAGAACCAGCATCAAGCGATGTGCTTCCACCATGATATAGGAACAAGTGCCTCTCCGTTGAACCCACAAAAAGATTCTGAAATCTCAATGAGATGGTCTTCTCCAAGTGCCATTGACTATAATTCTCACCAATCTTTCTGCTAATTAATTAATGGTATAAAATTCAAGGTCAGTTGCACCTTGTCCATACACAAACACCCTGAGTTTCGCTTCCACTACCTCCACAATGGTTGTATCCACTTTTTAAAAGGCTCCAACTTTAGATGGAAGGTTAGCAATGTAAAACTCCATCCTCTTCATGTCAAGCACCAACATTTTCTCTCACCAACCCGATACCCAGTAGAAGCAAGCGATTGGAATGCCCAACAGCGTAGAGATGACTTTTTTGCAAGCATAGTAGACATTTACCATATGGAACGCCCAAAGGCTACACCCCATATGCTCCTAACAGAATATAAATCCAATAATACTTTTAGTGCAGGAGGCATAGCTCATGAAAAATTCAATTTTCCACGGATCAAAGATATGTCTAATTGCAGCAAAATAATGACCAGATAATATGCTAGAGAAACTCAATAATTGGGCGGTGCCTCACAAACGAGCATACCCGAAGCTTCTCCTGGGTCGGTAGATGGTACAACTAGTCGCAGGGTGGTGCAGCCACGTGTGGAGAATGGCGGAGCAGGGCAGGACATCAGAGAACAATACCCTGGAGAGTTTGTTCAGACAACGTTGTGGCGCAGCGATTGGGGTGATCCGTCATGGTAACTCGATTCCAAAGAGGAGACGACCAGGAACTGTGGGGGCGTAGATGGAACGCAACCTCCAGTAGCCGTGGTCGCCCAACTAGGCACAAGATTAAGACGGCCACCGCCGCCGGCAGGGATACGGGCGGAGGCCATTTACGCCGCTCGCTTTGGGGATTTTTTTGGGCCTGAGCCACCGCTCGCATTCAGAGTAGATCGTTAGAAAAATGACAAGAAACGCATACATCAATCCGCTAGAATTTGGGTCATTCAGCTTATTGTGTTTTTTTGCAAGATGAGAATATAGTTGTGTTAAGTACTCCTATTAAAGAAGCTTGGTGGGTATGCATGCACAAGGGCTATGTCTCCCCTATTACAAGACAAGCTAACATGTCATCTCTAGCGTTATAGGAAATGAAAGGGCCCAACGCGAAAATCCATAGGTGTGGACGAGCTCGCCTGCTCACGGAATCACTATTCGCTCGTTCCCGTGGCGATCCGGCCCGCTCAAAGTCTTATCGGGTGTATAATCTGTCTAGAAATGAAGTATGCGACCCATACTGTATAGGTGCTGACCCACTTAAATTGTAGACGAACGCTTGGCACTTGACGACGATGAAGTCGCAAGCTAAGGACATGCGACGTGGCCGTATGTACGACAGTATTTACATGTGTGGGTGGGTCGGCCAGCAGTCTAGTTGGTTTTTTTGACAGTACTCCATGCTCGGTTATCATCCAGATAAGAGATTCCCCATTTGAACATGGTCAACATCTAATCGCTCTTCTTATGTCCCATGCCCGACTGTGGCATGGACATAGTGACGTACGTTGCTTGACGTGAATAAAACACCGGCGAGCGGTTCGGCACAACGGTGTTATGAAGAAACGCACCAGTGACCACGACAGTTTGCGAGCTATGTCGGTTTCAATGTATACTATCAGCGACACATCTGAGGGTCACAAGCAAGTTTGATTACCACTTCTTCCGTTTCCATTTTTTAAAATCATGATTTTTTCCAAATTTTGTAAACTTCTGAATTTTTTCAAAAATGTGTGAACAACACAAACCAGAAACATGAGAACTCCCTCATGGGACCAAATGGCTCATAAATACCAACCCTTGATAAGCTTCCACGTATTGAGTTGTTGCAAAATGTTATTATGTAACCCGCCCAGCCATCTCCTGCGCCGTTCCAAACCTAAATGCAAACCGTACCACTGCCTCGGACGGCGTCTACCTTCACTACCCACAGGATCTCCAATACCTCATACCCTGCTCAGTCAACTCCTACATGCGAAACCTGAACCTGAGTGTTAACCTCAGAGAAGCCTTGAGCCGCCTGCAGGATCGCCAATCTCCCATGGCCAGCTCAGGCAACTCCATCCACACATTGAACCAAAACACAACCTGAACCTAAGCGCCAACCCCAGCGCCGCCTCGCACGACCACTACCTTCAGAACGCACAGGATATTTGATATCCCATGCCCCGCCGAGTAATATCCTCTGCCATCCGAATCCAATGAGACAACCCCCGCACTGCCTCAGGTGCCAAACCTGAACATAATAAAGTTATTTATGTTTGACATGGAAGTTTTTTAATCTAAGACTTTTATGGTATGTTTTTTTGCTGTTCAGTTGTGTGATCATGCTATATGATAATTGATGATGTTACAGCTTTACCAAAATGAATGATGTGTCAGCTGAGCTTTCAAAGGCAAGTTTAGAGTTTGACAGATTTCTTAACTGGTTTATTCTTACAGGAGCACCGAACAGAAGGCATAACAAATGATGTTGTTCACATTTCCGATTCTGATTCTGATGGTAATAATATTGCCCAATCTTGTTATTATACATTTTCCAAGCAACAATTCATTTAAATCTAGTTTCACTACACTTATCACAGCTCTGCCCCATGAGAAAATGCTTTGGTATCTATTATATAATTAAGACAGAAGCCAAATAAGACACCACGTTCTTCCACATTAGCTAAAATAATATACACCGTTGATTAGTAATATTTACGGCTGAGATTTAATGATATTACGTTACATAGAAATATTCTGGACATGCCCTATTTTGCATATGTTAAATCTGTCACGTACAACTACCTATGATGGAAACAGTGTAAAAAAAGAATAGAAATACGTATAGGAAAAATAAAAAAAAGTTTGAGAAGCCAATCTGTCACGTACAGCTACCTATGATTGAAACAGTGTAAAAAAAGAATAGAAATACGTATAGGAGAAGGACAACTAAAAATTTGAGAAGCCAAATATCACGCAGTACACGGACAGGCTAATCAATTCCTATATGGATTCTGTTATAAGAGGAAAAGTCAACATCCGCCATACACGGACAGCTAATCAGTTATTCCAATTTGAGTTTGTTATATAAGAGAAAAAAGACAACTTCCATAGCGATCCAACTTTCATAGCCATCCAGGCTACGCAAAGAACCTGACACCTTTTATTTAATCGAAAGAAACTACCATATTTTGGCCCAGTTTCACGCTCCAGCAAATCAAAAAAGCTAATGGGAAATAGTACGTGGTATCTCCAGCAAATCAGAAAAAAACTTATGGGCTAATAGTACTGCGTCATCAAAGGGTAAAGAAACAAGCGAGTTGAGAAAAGATTAGAAACGTGAAACATTCAGATTCGTCCAATCTATAAATGACACGTACCAGATAAATAAATAATATAGCCTAAAAAAGATAAATAAATAACACTACTTTGTTTTATAGTACTCCATCCTATCAAAAACAAGTGTCATGGTTTTAGATCAAATTTGAACTAAAACCGCAACACTTATTTTGGATCGGAGGGAGTACTATATATGATATTATTAGAAAAAGTAGCATTTTTATTTTAAATATAATATTAGAAATATATACATACATATATACATATAATGTTATATTAAATCCGTGTAACATTTATAAATATCATATATGAATACCGTTGTAATATTAGAAACACTTGGTGAATGGATAATGAAACTACATTGTGTCGTGTGAAAGTTGGTAACTGAAAAGGATAGTGATTCGGTGACCAAAAAGGATTGATACATAACTAGATATGAAATAATAAATAAATTAATAAATACTCTCAAATTGCAGGTAAAGAATACAAATATATGTTTACCAAATGAAATAAAATAAAAGAAAAATAGAAAATTTGTTTTCGTTGTAACTTCAAGTGAAATCCTCGGACAGTAGAAGGAAAATAAATGTCTATATCAAGAAATCTTATTAGGAGTATTGTGATTACTTCTCTGTAGGTGTATGAATTTAGGAATAAAGGAAATCAGAAAAAATATTGTCGTAAAAAAATCCAAATATAGTCTACAAATACATGGCAAACTTTATATTTTTTAAAACTGGATTAATCGAGTAGCATCATAGTACATTTTTTCATTACTATTTTTTGTAATACTATCATTTATTAACTTATAGAGTAATATAGAGATATGAAAAACACAGATTAATGTTGTATAAAGATGATTATGTGAAGACATAAGCTGACATGCAGAAATTGTAACAGTTTTGGTTGTAGTAATGCGCGAGTCAACACACGAAAAAAATAGGGCAAATACAAACTGTCTATGTAAGCTATATGATGCAATCTGTGTTCATATATAAAATGAAAGAAAAAATGATGACATTAAAATGAAAAAACGATTAGATTCCTAAATTCCCAATATATAATTGTATTTAGAGCAGATGAAAAAGCTAATGTGAAGTTGATTTCTAAGTTGAGTTTTTCTTGCAAGAGCCGAATTAACAACAAAACTTGATACGGGAATATTAAAAAATTTCATGTGCTATCAATCTAGCCATTAGTTATAGTTACTCCTAATTATTACTACTGTTGTGAGATTTATAAACAAAAAACAAGATGTACGGTCAAACTTAATACAAATTTCTAGAAATGAGGTCTATATGTATGATCTTGGTACAAAGAACGACAAAAACTAGACGTACATCTCTCACAACTTAGAAATAATACTAAGTAAATTACGGATACCAATTTCAAGAAAACAATATAAGTGTATGTAGCTAGAATCTTGGTACAAAGAACGACAACTAGTGGTGTTCAATGACAAAATCATAATGGGAATTTTTGCATACTCTATGTTACGGCCGGTGTTGATATATAATTAGTTGATGCTTATTCGTCAGTTACTATCATTGTATCTCCTATGACATTTTTTGACGATCCTTGGGCCTTCAAGGTCCATGTGGCAATTATCCATGACCTCTTTCCCATTACCAAAAATTGATCGTTGTCACAGCCCAAATTATGTATTTTCCATTCCTGGCTAATGGGAATTGGGCATATGTATAAGTAGTTTGACCTTCTAGGATGGAGACAAAGAAGCACACCTAAATAAGTATTCACCACTACTTAACTTAGATGACCATACTGATACATTGGGTGTCCCACAACAATATTCCTAGATTTGAGGTGAGTGGACAAAAAGAACAAATGATTTTGGCATGAGCCATTGTTGATTAGATTTAGTTCATGTTGGAAAGTAATTGTTCATGCAGCTCACACAGACAAACAGTATAACAATGTGTAGCCATTCTAGCCACGCAAATGCGCGGGTGACTCTGCTAGTTTGCTTTTGTTATACGAATATCACTTGTGTCTGCTAGCACGTTACGAGCTATCTGTCTGACATGATCAGCATCCATTATGTTTTATTTATCACTGTCAGAAAATTTCATTTGTATGGTTGTACCCTGCTACCCTAGGGCTTAGGGCATCTTTAGCAAGAAGGGGGTAAACTTTTATGCTTGAAAACATGAAATGACACGTTTTTGTTCCAGTAAAGAATCATTTAACTAGAAGAGTCTCACAACCTTCTACGCTCACCAAATACTTATATTGGCAGCCTTCATAGGATTGATCAAATACTACAGAAAAAATGTCGAAATAGAATTATATACAATGTTTGTGGTTCCCACTTGTTTTTATTTGCATATGATTCGTTGAGTATTTGTTTGTAGTTGATGTTATTTCCACTACATTGAGTCTGAAAGGACACTTCATATTGTTTGTAGTTGAAGGAAAGACATTGTTGTTTTGTTTCACCAATTTATGGATGTGCATAACAAATGGTAATCATTGAGCTGCTTACATTGTATATGTTGCATTGTTTGATAAGGTAGGATATCTCATCACAGTACATAAATAAGCACTAAAATTTACTGGATAGTTAAATGAAACTGAATAAGTCAAGTGAATAATACACTGATATATAGATGAAAATATACAAGAACCTCATATATCACTGCCTGTATTTAGATTCTTTTTTCCGAAGAAGAGGCTCCCCCACACACTCCAAGTCAAATGGCAAAGCTTCATCCGATAGCCTAAAAACTGGTGGAAAGGTTTCATCCTTTTCTAATGGTATGTATGCATAATTTAGTACTTTTGCTATACATTGCCATAAGAACGAGAAAGGAGAGAATTACCAAACCATGTAGGTTAAAAATACTGGTCACAATAATGAACCATTAAGGCAAGTTGTGAGATAAGTATGAAAGAAGGAGATAACAAGGACAAATAGAGAGTTTAGCACTTGACACTTTTGGCGAGGACAACAACGATGGTGGAATGTTGCTATATATGTGTGCGACCTATAGATGCCCGTATTTGAAGTGCACACCCTATCAAGCTGGAATGTATTGACATCCAGTGAGAAACAACCAGCATCAAGAGATGTGCTTCAACCATGATATAGGAACATGTGCCTCTCCGTTGAACCTACAAAAAGATATTGAAATCCCAATGAGATGGTCTTCTCCACGTGCCATTGACCATAACTCTCACCATTATTTCTGCTAATTAATGGTATGAAATTCAAGGCCAGTTGCACCGTTTCCATACACAAACACCTTGTGTTTCTCTTCCCTGCCTCCACAATGGTTGTATCCACTTTTTAAAAGGCTCCAACTTTATATGGAAGGTTAGCAATGTAAAACTCCATCCTCTTCGCGTCAAACACCGACATTTTCTCTCACTAACATGAAACCCAGTAGAAGCAAGCGATTTCAACGCCCAACAGCGTAGAGATGACTTTATTGCAAGCATAGTAGACATTTACCATATGGAACACCCAACGGCTACACCCCATATGCTCCTAACAGAATATGAAACCAAGAATACTTTTAGTGGAGGAGCTACAGCTCATGTAAAAATCAAGTTTCCTTGGATCGATGATATGTCTAGTCACAGCAAAATAATTTCCAGATAATATGCTAGAGAAACTCAATAATTGGGAGGTGACCCACAAACGAGCATACCCGAAACTTCTCCTGGGTCGGCGGATGGTACAACTAGTCGCGGGGTGGTGGAGCACGTGTGGAGAATGGCGGAGCAGGGTAGGACATCAGAGAGTAGTACCCTGGAGAGCTTGTTCAGGCAGCATTCTGGCACTACGATTGGGGTGATCCATCGTGGCATCTTGATTGTGAGAGAGGAGACAACCAAGAACTGTGGGGACGTAGATAGAACGCGACCTCCAGTAGCCGTGGTCGCCCATATAGGCACCAGATTTACGCGACCACCACCGTCGGTAGGGATAAGGGAGGAGGACTTTTACGCCGCTCGCGTTGGGGATTTTTAGGGCCTGAGCCGCCACTCGCATTCGGAGTTTATCGTAAGAAAAATGACATAAACGAGGTACCTTTCTGCAATGAAGAGCGCACACATCAATCCGCTAGAGTCTGGGTCGTTCGGTTTATTGCGTTTTTTGGCGAGATAAGAATATAGTTGTGTTAAGTACTCCTATTAAAGAAGCTTGGTGGGTATGCATGCACAATCGCTAAGTCTCCCCTGTTATGAGACGAGCTACCATGTCATCTCTAGCGTTATAGTAAACGAAATGGCCCAATGCAAAAATTCATAGGAGCAGACGAGCTCGCGTGCTCACAGAATCACTATTCATTTGTTCGCATGGGGATCCGGCCCACTCAAAGTATTATCGGGTGTATAATGTGTCCAGAAATGATGTATCCGACCTGTACTGTATCGGGGCTGGCCCACATAAACTGTAGATGGCTGCTTGGCACTTGACGACGACGAAGTCGCGGGCTCAGGGCATGCGATGTGGCCGTATGCACGACAACATTTACATGGGTAGATGGGCTGCCCAGTAGACTAGTTGGTTTTTTTAGACAGTACTCCGCGCTCAGTTATCATCGAGATAAGAGATGCCCGAATCAAACATGGTTAACATCTAATTCTTCTACCTATGTTCCATGCCCGGGCTGCGGCATTGACATAGTAATGTACGTTCCTCGCCGTGGATAGAACGTCGACGACCAGTTCGGCACAACATTGTTCCGAGCAAACGCACCAGCGACCATGACAGTCTGCGAGCTACGTCAGTTTGAATGTATACTATCAGCGACACACTTGAGGGTCACAAGCAAATTCGATTACCTCTTTTTTCCATTTCCAATTTTTTTAATCATGATTTTTTTTCAAATTCTGTAAACTTTTGAAGTTTTTCAAAAATGTGTGAACAAAACAAACCAGGAACATGAGAACTCCCTCATGGGACCAAACGGCTCATAAATACCAACCCTTTATAAGTTTCCAACATATTGAGTTTTTGCAAAATGTTATCATGTAACCCGCACAACCATCTCCTTCCCCGTTCCAAACATAAATGCAAACCCTACCTCCGCCTTGGGCGGCAGCTACCTTCAGTACCCGCAAGATCTCTGATACCTCATACCCTGCTCAGTCAACTCCTACATGCGAAACATGAACCCGAGTGTTAACCTCAGAGCCGCCTTGAGCCGCCTGCAGGATCGCCAATCTCCCATGGCCAACTCAGGCAACTCCATCCACACACTGAACCCAAACAGAACCTGAACCTGAGTGCCAACCCCAGCGCCACCTTGCACAACCACTACCTTCAGAACGCGCAGGATATTCAACATCCCATGCCCCGCCTAGTAATATCCTCTGCCATGCCAAACCAATGCAACAACCCCCACACTGCCTCAGGTGCCAAGCCTGAACATAATAAAGGTATTTATGTCAGAGAGGGTAGTTTTTTAATCTAAGACTTTTATGTTACGTTTTTTTGTTCAGTTGTGTGATCCTACTATATGTTGATTGATGATTTTACAGCTTTATCAAAATGAATGTTGTGTCAATTAAGCTTTCCAAGGCAAGTTTCGAGCTTGATAGATTTCTTCACTGGTCTATTCTTACAGGAGCACCGAACAGAAGGCAGAACAATTCTAATGATGTTGTTCACATTTCAGATTTTGATTTTGATTTTGATGGCAATAATATTGCCCAATCTCGTTATTATACATTTTCCAGGCAACAATTAATTTAAATCTAGTTTCACTACACTTATCCCAGCTCTGCCCCATGAGAAAAATCCTTTGGTATTTGCTTTTGTTATAAGAATATCACTTGTGTCTGCTGGCACGTTATGAGCTATCTGTCTGACATGTCAGCTAACTCTCACGATTATTTCTGCTAATTAATGATACGTAATTCAAGGTCAGTTGCACCTTTTCCATACACAAACACCCTGAGTTTCTATTCCCCTGCCTCCACAATGGTTGTATCCACTTTTTAAAAGGCTCCAACTTTAGATGGAATGATAGAAATGTAAAAGTCCATCCTCGTCGTGTCAAGCACCAACATTTTCTCTCACCAACCCGACACCCAGCATAAGCAAGCGATTGGAACGTCCAACGGCGTAGAGATGACTTTATTGCAAGCATAGTAGACATTTACCATATGGAACGCCCAACGGCTACACCCCATATGCTCCTAACAGAATATGAAACCAAGAATACTATTAGTGGAGGAGGCATAGCTCATGTAAAAATGAATTTTCCAGGGATCAATGATATGTCTAGTTGCAGCAAAATAATGTCCAGATAATATGCTAGAGAAACTCAATAATTTGGAGGTGCCTCACAAACGAGCATACCCGAAGCTTCTCCTGGGTCGGCGGATGGTACGACTAGTCGCAGGGTGGTGGTGCCATGTGTGGAGAATGGCGGAGCAGGGTAGGACATCAGAGAACAATACCCTGGAGAGCTTGTTCAGAAAGCGTTGTGGCGTAGCGATTGGGGTGATTTGTCGTGGCAGCTCGATTGCCAGAGAGGAGACGGCCAGGAACTATGGGGACGTAGATGCAACGCGACCTCCCATAGCCATGGTCGCCCAGGTAGGCACGAGATTTAGGCGGCCGCCGCCGTCGGCAGGGATATGGGCGAAGGCCTTTTACACCGCTCGCGTTGGGTATTTTTTGGGCCCGACCCGCCGCTCACATTCGGAATAGATCGTAAGAAATATGACAAGAAATGAGGCACCTTTCTGCAATGAAGGGCGCACACATCAATCCGCTAGAATCTGGGCCATTCGGTTTATTGTGTTTTTTTACGAGATGAGAATATAATTGTGTTAAGTACTCCTATTGAAGAAGCTTGGGGTATGCATGTGCAAGGGCTATTTCTCCCCAGGAAGAGCTACCATGTCATCCCTAGCGTTACAGTAAACAAAACAGACCGATGCGAAAATCCATAGGAGCAGACGAGCTCGCATGCTCATGGAATCACTATTGTTCGTTCGCGTGGGGATCCGACCCCATTCAAAGTATTATCAGATGTATAATGTATCCAGAAATGAAGTATCCGACCCACACTGTATCGGGGCGGACCCACATAAATTGTAGACGGACGCTTGGCCCTTGAGGACAACGAAGTCACATGCTAAGGGCACGTCACATCGCCGTATGCACGACATCATTTACATGGGTGGGTAGGCCGCCCAACAGACTAGTTCGTTTTTTAGACAGTACTTTGCGCTCAGTTATCGTCCAGATAAGAGATTCCCCAATTGAATATGGTCAATATTTAATCGCTCTACCTATGTCCAAAGCCCGGACCGCGCCATGGACATAGTGACGTACATTGCTCGCCATGGATAGAACGCTGGCGTGCGGTTCGGCACAACAGTGTTATGAAGGAACGCACCAGCGACCACGACAGTCTGCAAGCTACGTCAGTTTGAATGTATACTATCAGCGACACACATGAGGGTCACAAGCAACTTCGATTAACAGTTTGGCTAGCACCGTTCTCTTGTACTATATCACACAAATATCGCTTTTGGTGGTTCAGACATGACATGCAACATTCACGATGGCAGCCAACACAAGCTTCTAGCTTCAGAAATAACCGAAAAAACATATGCCATATGAAAACAGAGAAACACTAAACCATTGACAGATACATATAATAGATTGCATATACAAATGCCAGATAATACAAATGTTTCTGCAGGTTTACATCGACAACTACAGTTGGTACTTAAAACACATGAACTTGATATATAAGATATTTGTAGCATAGCCTCCCTGTTTCCATTTTTCCTATTCCTATATATTAGACGCAAAAGAACCATCCATGAAATCGGTTTCCAAGGGGGGAAAGTGTCCACAGCATTGCCTTTTGGATGATCTGATACCAAATGCAGATTCAAGTTGAAGCCCTAACCCAACTCATACCTTCCACACAAATCATTTGGGGTCCTACCTTGTACCTTTTCGTATGCAGTCATCCAAAGCAAACAACACAAGTAAACAAGTAACATATCCAGACATAAATCAACGGTATGGTGACATTTCACCACAGCCGAACTTCAGCCTCTACTGTGTCACGGTTCAATGCCACTATGCAAATCATATAGAACAGAGGACAATCCACCACCTTCATCCCAACAAAACATCCAAACGCCTCCTGATTTGTCAGTGTATAAAAGAAAATTGGGAAAGTGGGTAGATACTTTCATTGGAGCTGAAGTGTTCCACAAATTGTATCATGTAACTTCTAAAAAGAAGCGATCTTGCAACTCCCTACTAAGTTACTATACGTATGTCTAGACTTAAATATGAAGCTAGCAATTTTTGAAAATGATCGAGATCACTGAGATAAATAAGGGATGCAAAATACATGTCATACAGTCAGACTAGTTGTAAAGAACAAAGTTGAGGTCTACAAGACTGGCATTGTCATGAGAAAAATGAAAGTTGGATATGGTTCAAGAGAGAATCTGGTCAACAACAACATGATACTCGCTACATACCAGCATTTAGGTCTTCGGATTTGACAATGTCAAATCAGAGGATGGAAACACAAAGAATGGCTAAACACACACATTATTCTTGCATGTATTTTGGAGCATGTCAATTATTCTGAGAAATATTACACACATTTGATGAATTTTATGGATATTGAGCCCTCACCACATTGCAAAAATGTTTGCAGCTCACGCAATATCTAAAATACACACAGATGTGGACTAATATCTGCAACATTCAGGAGAACTTTAGGTTTTCCACAAGCGTTGTTCCGATGCCCACCGACAGCAATTTCACACTTAGACTCATCCCTCTGTTTCTGAGGGAGGTCAACCTTTTGTGGACACATGATGAATATTTTTCAAATACATGTGAAATATTTTTCAGATACACCTTGAACAGTTTTGGAGTACACATTGAACATTTTTCGAATACATGTTAAATAGTTTTCGTAAAATGCCATAGTTATTCTTTTAAATGGCACAAAATATTTGTTTTTAGAATTTTGTAAAAATGTGATTAACATTGGTTTAATGGTTTGAAATTTTATTTAAATTGTGTGAACCATTTTTTACATATATATATATATACACATATACATATATATATATACATACATATATATATATATATATATATATATATATATATATTGAAAAATGTATTGTACATATTTCTGCACGGTAGATCATTTTCTAAATGTCATGAACATGTTTATGAATGTTTAAAATTGTGTGAACACATTTTTCACACTGCATCAATATACTTTTAATGTGCTCTAAACATTTTCTTAAAACGTAAGTAAATTATTTCTCAAAATAGTAGTACTCAAAATATTTTCAAATATGAAAAGAAAGAACAATGGTCAGAAAAAACAAAAGAACAAATAAGCATCAAATGTGAGAATGTAGGAAGAAGCAAATTGGGCCCACCCACATCAGTGACAAATCAGGCAAAAAAACCTCCTGTCTCGCAAATACTATCTGCCGCTAATATGCTCGTGATTAACAACAAATTCTATTCGGCCCCCTTAAGGGCCACTTATAGGCATTTTGTTACATGTGGCACACCCCCCACAGCACTATGTAGCAAAATGGTTCGCCCGTGTAGGGCTATTTTCACCGGTACTTCGGAACCTTCCCATGAAGGTTCCGCTGGTTTTGCTGGGCGCGTGTATTTTTGGTTCTTCGCCTTTTATTTTTTGCATTTTTATTTTTATCAAACACATGGTAGAAAAATTCAAATTTCAAAACTTTTTCCAACTTTGAAAACTTTACGCAAATTCATGAACTATTTACATTCTATGAATTTTTTTCAAATTCATATACTATATCCAGATTTTGTGAACTTTTGTCAAATCTATGAACTTCTTCAAATTTTGTGAACGTTTTCAATTTTGGTGAGAACAATGTCTCATAACTACCAACCCTTTATACGCTTCCAACACATTCAGTTTTGGTGAAATGTTATCATGCACCCTAGTCACAATGATGTTATGGTGCTTGATTTTTTGCCATAAGAACAAGAAAGGTAAGAATTACCAAATCATGTCGGTCAAATTACTTATGACAATAATGAACCAATAACGCAAGTTGTGAGATAAGTATGAAACGAAGGAGATAACTAGGACAAAATAGAGAGTTTTGAACTTGCCACTTTTTGCGAGGCCAACAACAATGGTGGAACGTTGCTATATATGTGCGCGGCCTATAGATGCTCGTCTTTGAAGAGCACACCCTATCAAGCTAGAATGTATTGACATCCAGTGAAAAACACCCAGCATCAAGCGATGTGATTCCACCATGATATAGGAACAAGTGCCTCTCCGTTGAACCCACAAAAAGATTCTAAAATTTCAATGAGATGGTCTTCTCCAAGTGCCATTGACTATAACTCTCACATTATTCCTGCTAATTAATGGTATGAAATTCAAGGTCAGTTGCACCTTGTCCATACACAAACACCCTGAGTTTCTCTTGCACTACCTCCATAATGGTTGTATCCACTTTTTAAAATGCTCCAACTTTAGATGGAAGGTTAACAATGTAAAACTCCATCCTCTTTGTGTCAAGCACCAATATTTTCTCTCACCAACTCGACACCCAATAGAAGCAAGCGATTGGAACCAACTTTAGATGCAAGCCATGCCAAACCAATGCGACAACCCTCACACTACCTAGGGTGCCAAACCTGAACATGATAAAGGTATTTATGTCTAATAGGCTAGTTTTTTAATCTAAGTCTTTTATGGTATGTTTTTTTGTTCATTTGTGTGATCCTGCAATATGTTTATTGATGATTTTACTGCTTTATCAAAAACAATGATGTGTCAGTTGAGCTTTCGGAGGAAATTTTAGAGTTTGACAGATTTCTTAACTGGTTTATTCTTACTGGGGAACCGAATAGAAGGCAGAACAATTCTAATGATGTTGTTCACATTTCTTATTCCGATTATGATTCTAATGGTAATAATATTTCCCAATCTCATTATTATACATTTTCCAGGCAACAATTCATTTAAGTCTAGTTTCACTACACTAATCACAGCTCCACCCCATGAGAAAATCCTTTGGTATTCGCTTTTGTTATAAGAATATCGCTTGTGTATGCTAGCACGTTACGAGCTATCTGTCTGACATGATCAGCATCCATTGTGTTTTATTTATCACTGTCAGAAAATTTCATTTGTACTGTTGTACCCTGCTACCCTAGAGCTTAGGGCATGTTTGGCAAGAAGGGGGTAAACTTTTTTGTTTGAAAACATGAAATTATACTTTTTTGTTCCAGTAAAGGATCATTTAACTCGAAGAGTCCCACAACCTTCTGCGCTCGCAAAATACTTATCTTGGCAGCCTTCATAGGATTGATCAAATATTACAGAAAAAATGTCAGAAGAGAATTATATACCATGTTGGTGGTTCCCCTTTGGTTTTATTTGAAGATGATTCGTTGGGTATTTGTTCATGGTTGATGCTATTTACAATTACATTGAGTCTGAAAAGACACTTCATATTGTTTGTAGTTGAAGGCAAGACATTGTTGTTTTGCTTCACCAATTTAGTTATGGTTGTGCATAAGAAATGGTAATCATTGAGCTGCTTACATTGTAACTGTTGCATTATTTCATAGGGAAGGATATCTGATCACACTACGTACATAAACACTAGAATTTACTGGATTGTTGAATGAAACTGAATAAGTTAATGTGAAGAATATACTGATATATAGATGAAAATATACAAGAACCTCACATATCACTGCTTGCATTTAGATTTTTTTGATGAAGAGGCTCTCCCACACACTCCAAGTCAAATAGGAAAGCTTCATCTGATGGCCTAAAAACTGTTGGAAAGGCTTCATCCTTTTCTAATGGTATGTATGCAACATTTTGTACTTTTGCTATACATTGCCATAAGAGCTAGAAAGGTAAGAATTACCAAACCATGTAGGTCAAAATTACTGATCACAATAATGAACCAATAAGGCAAGTTCTGAGACAAGTATAAAATGAAGGAGATAACGAGGATAAAATAGAGATTTTAGCACTTGCCACTTTTGGCGAGGACAACAACGATGGTGGAACGTTGCTATATGTGTAAGCGACCTATAGATGCCCGTCTTTGAAGTGCACACCCTGTCAAGCTGGAATGTATTGTCATCCAGTGACAAACAACCAGCATCAAGTGATGTGCTTCCACCATGATAGAGGAACAAGTGCCTTTTTGTTGAACCCACACAAAGATTCTGAAATCCCAATGAGATGGTCTTCTCCAAGTGCCATTGACCATAACTCTCACCATTATTTCTGCTAACTGATGATACAAAGCTCAAGCTCAGTTGCACCTTTTCCATACACAAACACCGTGAGTTTCTATTCCCCTGCCTCCACGATGGTTGTATCCACTTTTTAAAAGGCTCCAAGTTTAGATGGAAGGTTAGAAATGTAAAACTACATCCTCTTCATGTCAAGCACCAACATTTTCTCTCACCAACCCGACACCCAATAGAAGCAAGCAATTGGAATGCCCAACAGAGTAGAGATGACTGTATTGCAAGCATAGTAGACATTTACCATTTGAAACGCCCAACGGCTACACCCCATGTGCTCCTAACAGAATATGAAAGCAAGAATACTTTAAGTGCAGGATGCATAGCTCAAGTAAAAATGAAATTTCCAGGGATTAATGATATGTCTAGTTGCAGCAAAATAGTGTCCAGATAATATGCTAGAGAAACTCAATAATTTGGAGGTGCCTCACAAACGAGCATACGAGAAGCTTCTACTAGGTCGGCAGATGGTACAACTTGTCACAGGGTGGTGGAGCCACGTGTGGAGAATGGCGGAGCAGTGTAGGACATCCGAGAACAGTACCCTGCAGAGCTTGTTCAGAAAGCGTTGTGGCATAGCGATTGGGGTGATTCATCGTGGCAGCTTGATTGCGAGAGAGGAGATGACCGGGAACTGTTGGAACGTAGATGGAACGTGACCTCCAGTAGCCGTGGTCGCCCAGCTAAGCGCGAGATTTAGGCGGCCGCCACCGTCGGCAGGGATACAGGCGGAGGCCTTTAACACCGCTCGCGTTTCGGATTTTTTGGGCCCGACCGGCCGCTCGCATTCGGAGTAGATCTTAAGAAAAATGACAACAAATGAGGTACCTTTCTGCAATGAAGGTCACACACATCAATCCGCTAGAATCTGGGCCATTCGGTTCATTGTGTTTTTTTGCGAGATGAGAATATAATTGTGTTAAGTACTCCTATTAAAGAAGCTTGGGGGTATGCATGTGCAAGGGCTACGTCTCCCCTATTACAAGAATAGCTCTCGTGTAATCTCTAGCATTATAGTAAACAAAACGGCCCAATGCGAAAATCCATAGGACCAGAAGAGCTCGCATGCTCACGGAATCACTATTCATTCGTTCGCGTGGGGACCCGGCCCCATTCAAAGTATTATCGGGTGTATAATGTATCCAAAATTGAAGTATCCGACCCACACTGTCTACGGGCGGACCCACATAAACTGTAGATGGCCGCTGGGCACTTGAGGACGACGAAGTTGCTGGCTAAGGGCACGCGATATGGCCGTATGCACGGTATCATTTATATGGAAGGGTAGGCCGCCCAACAGACTTGTAAGTTTTTTTAGACAATACTCTGCGCTCGCTTATCATCCAGATAAGATGTCCCCCAATCGAATATGGTCAACATCTAATCGCTCTACATCTGTCCCATGCCCGAACTGCGCCATGGACATAGTGACGTATGTTGCTCGCCGTGGATAGAACGCTAACGAGCGGTTCAGCACAACAGTGTCCTGAAGAAACACCAGCCACCACGACAGTCGGTGAGCTACGTCAGTTTGAATGTATACTATCAGCGACACACCTGAGGGACACAAGCAAGTTCGATTACCAGTTTGGCCAGCATCGTTCTCCTATACTATATCACACAAATATCGCTTTTGGTGGTTCAGACATGACATGCAACATTCACGCTCGCTGCCTAGAGCAGCCAACGCAAGCTTCTAGCTTCAGACATAACCGAAAAACCATATGCCGTATGAAAACAGAGAAACACAGAACCATTGACAGATCCATATAATATACTACATATACAAATGCCAGATAATACAAACGTTTCTGCAGGTTTTACATCGACAACTACAGTTGGTACTTAAAACACAGGAACTTGATTTATAAGATATTGTAGCATAGCCTCCCTGTTTCTATTTTTCCTATTCCTATATATTAGATGCAAAAGAATCATTCATGAAATTGGTTTCCAAGGGGGGAAATTGTCCACAACATTGCACCTTGGATGTCTGATACCAAATGTAGATTCAAGCTAAAGCCCTGACCCAACTCATACCTTCCACACAAATCATTTGGCGTCCTACCTTGTACCTTTTTGTATGTTGTCATCCAAAGCAAACAACAAAAGTAAATAAATAACATATCAATTGATAAATCAACGTATGATGACATTTCACCACAGCCGAACTTCAGCCTCTACTGTGTCAGGGTTCAATGCCACCATGCAAATTGTATAGGACAGAAGACACTCCATCCCAACTTCATACCAACACAACATCCAAACGCCCCTTGATTTGTCAGTGTAAAAAAGAAAATTGGGGAAGTAGTTAGATACTTTCATTTGAGCTGAAGTGTTCCACAAATTGTATCATGTAACTTCTCAACTAAGCCATCTTGCAAGTCCCTACTAAGTTACTATATGTATGTCTAACTTATGAAACTAGCAAATTTCGAAAATGATCGAGAGCAGAATACATGTCATACAGTCAGACTAATTGTAAACAACAAAGTTGAGGTCTACAAGACTGGCATTGATATGAGAAAAATGGAAGTTGGATATGGTTCAAGAGAGAATCTGATCAAAAACAACATGATACTAGCTCCATACGAGCATTTGGTCTTAAGATTTGACAATGTCAAATGAAAGGATGGAAATACAAAGAATGGCTAAACCCACACATTATCTATTACATAATTAAAACATAAGTAAAACAAGCCATCACGTTTATCCACACAGATTAAATTATCTTAGCCATTAGATTTGTAAATAAATGGCTCAGATTTTAAGATGTATACGTTACATACGAATATTTATTACATGCACTGTTGGCACATAAAAAATTGTCACGTAAAATTACCTATGGAAAAGGTTTTCTTTTTTCCCTAAAAAATGGAAAAGGTTTTCTTTAGAGCAAACCTACGATGGAAAAGTGCAACATGAATCCGTATAGGAGTACACAGATCGGTATGAGTCAAAAGGAGTCCAACAGGGTCACGTCATCTATTGTGATTGGATTCTTTTGTTTAGCGAGGTTGGACTCTACAAAGCTAGCCACGCTACACAAAGGAACCTGCACCTATTTAGCCCAGTTTCACGATCCAATTTGACAAGCGTATGGCCAATTAGTAGCGGGGCATTATACAAGAAAAAAAACGAGGCAGTATATCAAAGATTAAAAGTTTGAAACAGACATATCCGTCTAAACAATAAATGTCTCTTACTATGTTGTAAAAAAATGTAACAGCTATAAATAGTAAATTCGAATTCGGTTGAAAAAGATAGTGATTTGTTTCTTGCACAAATTAGGTATGAAATACTAAATAAAAATATAACAAATGGTTACCATGCTGGTAAAGAGTACAACTATATGCTTACTAAATGAACTAAAATAATTAAAAATAAAATTAGCAAATTTGTTTTATCCAAAGTCCAAGTGAAATCCTTAATATATAAAATTCATATATATATATATATATATATATATATATATATATATATAAATAAAACAATAAATGTCTCTTACTATGTTGTAAAATAATGTACCAGCTATAAATAGTAAATTCGAATTCGGTTGAAAAAGATATTGATTTGTTTCTTGCACAAATTAGGTATGAAATACTAAATAAAAATATAACAAATGGTTACCATGCTGGTAAAGAGTACAACTATATGCTTACTAAATGAACTAAAATAATTAAAAATAAAATTAGCAAATTTGTTTTATCCAAACTCCAAGTGTAATCCTTAATATATAAATATATATATAAGAAATCTAATTAGGTGGATAGTGATTACTACTCTTTTGGTGTATGAATTTTAAAATAAAGGATATCAGAAAAGATTTTCATATGAAATCCGTACATAGTCCATAAAGGCATAGTAAACTTTATATTATATGTATTAAAATGATATTGACCGAGTCAAAACATAGTGCTTTTTGTCGTTACTATTTATTCTAATACTTCCATTTGTTAATTTATACAAAAGTAGCCATGTGAAAAACTCTACTTAATGTTGTGTACAAACGATGCACAAAACGTAACAATTCTGGAAGCACTAATGCACGAGTCTACACAACAAAAAATAACAGTCAAGATTTGGAGGTAATAGAAACTATCTACGCAAGTGGTGCGCTGCATATGTGTTCGTATATAAGAACTATAGCGAAGTGCACAACATATTACCACAGATGATGTCAGTAATCAGGTTCCTAAATGTACCAATCCATATATCTTTCTAGACAAGATTAACTAGCCAATGTGAGGCTTAATCCAGAGTTTAGTTATTCTTGCATGCACTAGAATAACAAGAAAACCTGACTTGGAAATATAAAATGAGTTATAATTATAATTATTGTTGTAGTGATTTAGAAGTCAAAACACTAGACATATCATACATGTGCATTCATCTATGTATGCATAGGGGGAACCTATAATGACTGTTACCAGCTAGAAGGACATGCATGATATTGTGTAAAGGTACGCAACTCTACGCTCACCGGCTATGCCGTTCAAGACGATACAAGATTCATGCCTATCACCTCCCCGGTTACATCTGTTCATCGAGTCTGTCTAGAAGGAACGAGCCATAGATGAGGATCACTAAATGTTAATCTGCAATGTTACTAAATGAGGTTATGGTTCAAGAAAATCTTTGACAACCCAGAACGAATACTTGATAAATTATGCAAACCATGTCCAAGAAAACATTATATATCTAAATGGCTAGAGTCTATATGTATGATGGTTCTCACACTCAAAATTAGTTTAACGACAACTATACATAATTGTCGACCATTCAATGCTGATCAAAATGTTGAGAAAGGAGGTTATCATTCAAGAAATTGTCTGAAAACCTATAAAAAATAAATATTTTTTAAATCCAATAATTGAAAAAAAATTGTTTAAATAGTTTGACCTGCTAAGCTTAATCTTGGTTCAAATATAAATTCAAGATATGGCATGGAGTTCGTTCGGGAGAAAACACATATAGCAGACAAAATTGGATACGTGGGTCACTGCGATGCAACTATAGCCTACAAGTGTCATATTTCAAGTGAATAATATTTAAATTTTAGACGAAAAAATTCACTCCCCGTTTTACAAGATATAAATAAGAAAGGGTGTTGTCCAAGTGGAATTACACAGAGAAAACATTCACAACGTTATTTTGGTACCATCAAGTATTTTAGGACGAACTAAAATAATTGCATGGAAAATACAAATCTAGCCGCGCAAATTGCGTGGGTCACTCCGCTAGTTCTTGCATATATTTTGTAGCATGTCAATTATACTGAGAAATATTACACGCATTTCATGAGTTTTACTGCTATTGTGCCCTCACCATATTGGAAAAATGGTTGCAGTTCACGCAATATCTAAAATACACACTCATGTGGACTAATATCCTCAACATGCAGGAGAACTTTAGGTTTGTCGCAAGAGTTGTTCCGATACCCATCGACAATGCAATTTCACCACTTAGACTCCTCCCAAAGTTTCTGAGGGAGATCAACCTTTTGTGGACACATGATGAATATTCTTCTAATACATGTGAAATATTTTTCAGATACACCTTGAACAGTTTTGCAGTACACGTTGAAAATTTTCCTAATACATGTTAAATAGTTTTCGTAAAATGCCATAGGTATTTTTTTTAAATGGCACAAAATATTTGTTTTTCGAATTTTCTAAAAATGAGATTAACATTTGGTTTAATGGTATGAAATGTTATTTTGTATATATATTAAAAAATGCACTGAACATATTTCTGCACAGTAGATCATTTTCTAAATGTCATTAACATGTTTATGAATGTTAAGGACATTTTTAAAATTGTGTGAACACATTTTTCACACTGCATCAATATACTTTTAATGTGCTCTAAAGATTTTCTTGAAACGTAAGTAAATTAATTCTCAAAATAGTAGTGCTCAAAATATTTTCAAATATGAAAAGAAAGAACAATGGTCAGAAAAAACAAAAGAACAAAGAAGAAGGAAATGTGAGAGAATGAAGGAAGAAGCAAATTGGGCCCACCCACATCAATGAAAAATCAGGCGAAAAAACCTCCTGTCTCGCGAATACTATCTGCCGCTAATAAGCTCATGATTACCAACAAATTCTATTCGCCCCCCTTAAGGGCCACTTATAGGAATTTTGTTACATGTGGCACACCCCCCACGACACTATGTAGCAAAATAGCTCACCCGTGTAGGGCCATTGTCACCGATACTTGCGAACTTTCCCATGAAGGTTCCGCTAGTTTTACTGGGCTGGTTTTCTTTCGGTTCTTCGCCTTTTTTATTTTGCATTTTTTTATCAAACACATGGAAGAAAAATTCAAAATTCAAAACTTTTTCCAAGTTCGAAAACTTTACACAAATTCAGAAACTTTTTACATTCTATGAAGTTTTTTCAAATTCGTAAACTTTATCCAGATTTTGTGAACTTATGTCAAATATACAAACTATTTCAAATTTTGTGAACGTTTTCAATTTTGGTGAGAAGAATGTCTCATAACAACCAACGCTTTATACGCTTCCAGCACATTAAGTTCTGGTGAAATGTTATGATGCACCCTAGTCACAACGATGTTATGGTGCTTGAGTTTTTTCCATAAGAACGAGAAAGGTAAGAATTACCAAACCATCTTGTTCAAATTAATTATGACAATAATGGACAAATAAGGCAAGTTGTGAGATAAGTAAGAAAGGAAGGAGATAACAAGGACAAAATAGAGAGTTTAGTACTTGCCACTTTTGGCGAGGCCAACAACGATGGTGGAATGTTGCTATATATGTGTGCGACCTATAGATGTCTGTCTTTGAAGAGCACACCCTATCAAGCTGGAATGTATTAACATCCAGTGAGAAAGAACCAGCATCAAGCGAGGTGCTTCCACCATGATATAGGAACAAGTGCCTCTCCATTAAACCCACAAAAAGATTTTGAAATCTCAATGAGATGGTCTTCTCCAAGTGCCATTGACTATAACTCTCAGCAATACTTCTACTAATTAATAACTCTCACCAATACTTCTGCTAATTAATGGTATGAAATTCACGGTCAGTTGCACCTTGTCCATACACAAACAACCTGAGTTTCGCTTCCACTGCCTACACAATGGTTGTATCCACTTTTTAAAAGGCTCCAACTTTAGATGGAAGGTATGCAATGTAAAACTCCATCCTCTTCGTGTAAAGCACCAACATTTTCTCTCACCAACCCGACACCCGGTAGAAGCAAGCGATTGGAATGCCCAACAGTGTAGAGATGACTTTATTGCAAGCATAGTAGACATTTACCATATGGAACGCCCAACAGCTACACCCCATATGCTCCTAACAAAAAATGAAACCAATAATAGTTTTAGTGCAGGAGGCATAACTCATGTAAAAGTCAAATTTCCACGGATCAATGATATGTCTAATTGCAGCAAAATAATGTCCAGATAATATGCTAGAGAAACTCAATAATTGGGATGTGCCTAAAAAACGAGCATACCCGAAGCTTCTCCTAGGTCGGCAGATGGTACAACTAGTCGCAGGGTGGTGGAGCCACGTATGAGGAATGGCGGAGCAGGGCAGGACATCAGAGAACAATACCCTGGAGAGCTTGTTCAGACTACGTTGTGGCGCAGGGATTGGGGTGATCCGTCGTGGCAGCTCGATTTCCAGAGAGGAGACGACCAGGAACTGTGGGGGCGTAGATGGAACGCGACCTCCAGTAGCCATGGTCGCCCAGCTAGGCACGAGATTTAGAGCATAATTGGTTTGCTACCAACATTTGGCATTGCCAATATTTCGCAACCAACATTTGGCAAAATCAAAAGTTGCCAATATTTGGCAACCTTTTGTGAGATTGGCAACGAAAATTGGCAAGCAACCAATCTCTAGCCAACATTTGGTAGTTGCCAAAATTTGGCATGCCAACTTTTGGCATCAAACCAATTATGCTCTTAGACGGCCGCCGCCGTCGGCAGGGATACGGGCGGAGGCCATTTACGCCGCTCGCATTGGGGATTTTTTGGGCCTGAGCCGCTGCTCGCTTTCAGAGTAGATAGCAAGAAAAATGACAAGAAACGAGGTACTTTTCTGCAATAAAGAGCGCAGACATCAATCCGCTAGAATTTGGGTCGTTCGGTTTATAGTGTTTTTTGTGAGATGAGAATATAGTTGTGTTAAGTACTCCTATTAAAGAAGCTTGGTGGGTATGCATGCGCAAGGGCTATGTCTCCCCTATTACAAGACAAACTAACATGTCATCTCTAGTGTTATGGTAAATGAAATGGCCCAACGCGAAAATCCATAGGAGTGGACGAGCTCGCCTGCTGACGGAATCACTATTCGCTCGTTCCCGTGGGGATCCGGCCCGCTCAAAGTCTTATCGGGTGTATAATCTGTCTAGAAATGAAGTATGCGACCCATCTTGTATAGGTGCTGACCCACTTAAATTGTAGGCGGCCGCTTGGCACTTGACAACGATGAAGTCGCAGGCTAAGGACATGTGACATGGCCGTATGCACGACATCATTTACATGGGTGGGTGCGTCGCCCAACAGTCTAGTTGGTTTTTTTAGACAGTACTCCGCGTCGGTTATCATCTAGATAGGAGATTCTCCATTTGAACATGGTCAACATCTAATCGCTCTTCTTATGTCCCATGCCCGGATTGTGGCACGAACATAGTGACATATGTTGCTCGCCGTGGATAGAACGCCGGCGAGCGGTTCGGAACAACGGTGTTATGACGAAACGCACCAGTGACCACGACAGTTTGCGAGCTACGTCGGTTTCAATGTATACTATCAGTGACACATCTGAGGGTCACAAGCAAGTTCGGTTACCACTTTTCCGTTTCCATTTTTTGAAATCATGATTTTTTTCCAAATTTTGTGAACTTTTGAAATTTTTCAAAAATGTGAGAACAACACAAACCAAAAACATGAGAACTCCCTCATGGGACCAAATGGCTCATAAATACCAACCCTTGATAAGCTTCCAACATATTGAGTTGTTGCAAAATGTTATTATGTAACCTACCTAGCCATCTCCTGGCCAGTTCCAAACCTAAATGAAAACCCTAGCGCTCCCTCGGACGGCGTCTACCTTCACTACCCACCGGATCTCCAATACCTCATACCCTGCTCAGTCAACTCCTACATGTGAAATCTGAACCTGAGTGTTAACCTCGGAGCCGCCTTGAGCCGCCTCAGGATCGCCAATCTCCCATGCCCAGCTCAGGCAACTCCATTCACACACTGAACCAAAACACAACCTGAACCTGAGCGCCAACCCCAGCGTCGCGTCGCACGACCACTACCTTCAGAACGCACAGGATATTCGACATCCCATGCCCCTCGCGAGTAATATCCTCTGCCATCCGAATCCAATGCTACAACCCCCGCACTGCCTCAGGTGCCAAACCTGAACATAATAAAGGTATTTATGTCTGACATGGAAGTTTTTTAATCTAAGACTTTTATGGCGGACCCACATAAATTGTAGACGGACGCTTGGCCCTTGAGGACAACGAAGTCACATGCTAAGGGCACGTGATATCGCCGTATGCACGACATCATTTACATGGGTGGGTAGGCCGCCCAACAAACTAGTTAGTTTTTTAGACAGTACTTTGCGCTCAGTTATCGTCCAGATAAGAGATTCCCCAATCGAATATGGTCAACATTTAATCGCTCTACCTATGTCCAAAGCCCGGACCGCGCCATGGACATAGTGACGTACATTGCTCGCCATGGATAGAACGCTGGCGTGCGGCTCGGCACAACAGTGTTATGAAGGAACGCCCCAGCGACCACGACAGACTGCAAGCTACGTCAGTTTGAATGTATACTATCAGCGACACACATGAGGGTCACAAGCAACTTCGATTAACAGTTTGGCTAGCACCATTCTCCTGTACTATATCACACAAATATCGCTTTTAGTGGTTCAGACATGACATGCAACATTCACGATGGCAGCCAACACAAGCTTCTACCTTCAGAAATAACCGAAAAACCATATGCCATATGAAAACAGAGAAACACTAAACCATTGACAGATACATATAATAGATTGCATATACAAATGCCAGATAATACAAATGTTTCTGCAGGTTTACATCGATAACTACAGTTGGTACTTAAAACACATGAACTTGATATATTAGATATTTGTAGCATAGCCTCCCTGTTTCCATTTTTCCTATTCCTATATATTAGATGCAAAATAACCATCCATGAAATCGATTTCCAAGGGGGGAAAGTGTCCACAACATTGCCTTTTGGATGATCTGATACCAAATGCAGATTCAAGTTGAAGCCCTAACCCAACTCATACCTTCCACACAAATCATTTGGGGTCCTACCTTGTACCTTTTCGTATGCAGTCATCCAAAGCAAACAACACAAGTAAACAAGTAACATATCCAGATATAAATCAACGGTATGATGACATTTCACCACAGCCGAACTTCAGCCTCTACTGTGTCAGGGTTCAATGCCACCATGCAAATCATATAGAACAGAGGACACTCCATCCCACCTTTATCCCAACAAAACATCCAAAATCCTCCTGATTTGTCAGTGTATAAAAGAAAATTGGGAAAGTGGGTAGATACTTTCATTGGAGCTGAAGTGTTCCACAAATTGTATCATGTAACTTCTAAACAGAAGCGATCTTGCAACTCCCTACTAAGTTACTATACGTATGTCTGACTTAAATATGAAGCTAGCAATTTTTGAAAATGATCGAGATCACTGAGATAAATAAGGGATGCAAAATACATGTCATACAGTCAGACTAGTTGTAAAGAACAAAGTTGAGGTCTACAAGACTTGCATTGTCATGAGAAAAATGAAAGTTGGATATGGTTCAAGAGAGAATCTGGTCAACAACAACATGATACTCGCTACATACCAGCATTTAGGTCTTCGGATTTGACAATGTCAAATCAGAGGACGGAAACACAAAGAATGGCTAAACACACACACATTATTCTTGCATGTATTTTGGAGCATGTCAATTATTCTGAGAAATATTACACACATTTGATGAATTTTATGGCTATTGAGCCCTCACCATATTGCAAAAATGTTTGCAGCTCACGCAATATCTAAAATACACACAGATGTGGACTAATATCTGCAACATTCAGGAGAACTTTAGGTTTTCCGCAAGCGTTGTTCCGATGCCCACCGACAATGCAATTTCACACTTAGACTCCTCCCTCTGTTTCTGAGGGAGGTCAACCTTTTGTGGACACACGATGAATATTTTTCAAATACATGTGAAATATTTTTCAGATACACCTTGAACGGTTTTGGAGTACACGTTGAACATTTTTCGAATACATGTTAAATAGTTTTCCTAAAATGCCATAGTATTCTTTTAAATGGCACAAAATATTTGTTTTTAGAATTTTGTAAAAATGTGATTAACATTTGGTTTAATGGTTTGAAATTTTATTTAAATTGTGTGAACCATTTTTTACATTGTATATATATATATATATATACATATACATATATATATATATATATATATATATATTGAAAAATGTATTGTACATATTTCTGCACGGTAGATCATTTTCTAAATGTCATGAACATGTTTATGAATGTTTAAAATTGTGTGAACACATTTTTCACAATGCATCAGTACACTTTTAATGCGCTCTAAACATTTTCTTAAAATGTAAGTAAATTATTTCTCAAAATAGTAGTACTCAAAATATTTTCAAATGTGAAAAGAAAGAACAATGGTCAGAAAAAACAAAAGAACAAATAAGCATCAAATGTGAGAATGTAGGAAGAAGCAAATTGGGCCCACCCACATCAGTGACAAATCAGGCGAAAAAACCTCCTGTCTCGCAAATACTATCTGCCGCTAATATGCTCGTGATTAACAACAAATTCTATTCGGCCCCCTTAAGGGCCACTTATAGGTATTTTGTTACATGTGGCACACCCCCCACAGCACTATGTAGCAAAATGGTTCGCCCGTGTAGGGCTATTTTCACCGGTACTTCGGAACCTTCCCATGAAGGTTCCTCTGGTTTTGCTGGGCGCGTGTCCTTTTGGTTCTTCGCCTTTTTTATTTTGCATTTTTATTTTTATCAAACACATGGTAGAAAAATTCAAATTTCAAAACTTTTTCCAACTTTGAAAACTTTACGCAAATTCATGAACTATTTACATTCTATGAAATTTTTTCAAACTCGTATACTTTATCCAGATTTTGTGAACTTTTGTCAAATCTATGAACTTCTTCAAATTTTGTGAACGTTTTCAATTTTGGTGAGAACAATGTCTCATAACTACCAACCCTTTATACGCTTCCAACACATTCAGTTTTGGTGAAATGTTATCATGCACCCTAGTCACAATGATGTTATGGTGCTTGATTTTTTGCCATAAGAACAAGAAAGGTAAGAATTACCAAATCATGTCGGTCAAATTACTTATCACAATAATGAACCAATAACGCAAGTTGTGAGATAAGTATGAAATGAAGGAGATAACTAGGACAAAATAGAGAGTTTTGAACTTGCCACTTTTTGCGAGGCCAACAACAATGGTGGAACGTTGCTATATATGTGCGCGGCCTATAGATGCTCGTCTTTGAAGAGCACACCCTATCAAGCTAGAATGTATTGACATCCAGTGAAAAACAACCAGCATCAAGCGATGTGATTCCACCATGATATAGGAACAAGTGTCTCTCCGTTGCACCCACAAAAAGATTCTAAAATTTCAATGAGATGGTCTTCTCCAAGTGCCATTGACTATAACTCTCACATTATTCCTGCTAATTAATGGTATGAAATTCAAGGTCAGTTGCACCTTGTCCATACACAAACACCCTGAGTTTCTCTTGCACTACCTCCATAATGGTTGTATCCACTTTTTAAAAGGCTCCAACTTTAGATGGAAGGTTAACAATGTAAAACCCCATCCTCTTTGTGTCAAGCACCAATATTTTCTCTCACCAACTCGACACCCAATAGAAGCAAGCGATTGGAACCAACTTTAGATGCAAGCCATGCCAAACCAATGCGACAACCCTCACACTACCTAGGGTGCCAAACCTGAACATGATAAAGGTATTTATGTCTAACAGGCTAGTTTTTTAATCTAAGTCTTTTATGGTATGTTTTTTTGTTCATTTGTGTGATCCTGCAATATGTTTATTGATGATTTTACTGCTTTATCAAAATGAATGATGTGTCAGTTGAGCTTTCAGAGGCAAGTTTAGAGTTTGACAGATTTCTTAACTGGTTTATTCTTACAGGGAAACCGAACAGAAGGCAGAACAATTCTAATGATGTTGTTCACATTTCTTATTCCGATTCTAATTCTAATGGTAATAATATTTCCCAATCTCATTATTATACATTTTCCAGGCAACAATTCATTTAAGTCTACTTTCACTACACTAATCACAGCTCCACCCCATGAGAAAATCCTTTGGTATTTGCTTTTGTTATAAGAATATCGCTTGTGTATGCTAGCACGTTACGAGCTATCTGTCTGACATGATCAGCATCCATTGTGTTTTATTTATCACTGTCTGAAAATTTCATTTGTACTGTTGTACCCTGCTACCCTAGGGCTTAGGGCATGTTTGGCAAGAAGGGGGTAAACTTTTTTGTTTGAAAACATGAAATTATATTTTTTTGTTCCAGTAAAGGATCATTTAACTCGAAGAGTCCCACAACCTTCTGCGCTCGCAAAATACTTATCTTGGAAGCCTTCATAGGATTGATCAAATATTACAGAAAAAATGTCAGAAGAGAATTATATACCATGTTGGTGGTTCCCCTTTGGTTTTATTTGAAGATGATTTGTTGGGTATTTGTTCATGGTTGATGTTATTTACAATTACATCGAGTCTCAAAGGACACTTCATATTGTTTGTAGTTGAAGGCAAGACATTGTTGTTTTGCCTCACCAATTTAGTTATGGTTGTGCATAAGAAATGGTAATCATTGAGCTGCTTACATTGTAACTGTTGCATTACTTCATAGGGAAGGATATCTGATCACACTATGTACATAAACACTAGAATTTACTGGATTGTTGAATGAAACTGAATAAGTTAATGTGAAGAATATACTGATATATAGATGAAAATATACAAGAACCTCACATATCACTGCTTGCATTTAGATTTTTTTGAAGAAGAGGCTCTCCCACACACTCCAAGTCAAATAAGGAAGCTTCATCTGATGGCCTAAAAACTGTTGGAAAGGCTTCATCCTTTTCTAATGGTATGTATGCAACATTTTGTACTTTTGCTATACATTGCCATAAGAGCTAGAAAGGTAAGAATTACCAAACCATGTAGGTCAAAATTACTGATCACAATAATGAACCAATAAGACAAGTTCTGAGACAAGTATAAAATGAAGGAGATAACGAGGATAAAATAGAGATTTTAGCACTTGCCACTTTTGGCGAGGACAACAACGATGGTGGAACGTTGCTATATGTGTAAGCGACCTATAGATGCCCGTCTTTGAAGTGCACACCCTGTCAAGCTGGAATGTATTGTCATCCAGTGACAAACAACCAGCATCAAGTGATGTGCTTCCACCATGATAGAGGAACAGGTGCCTTTTTGTTGAACCCACACAAAGATTCTGAAATCCCAATGAGATGGTCTTCTCCAAGTGCCATTGACCATAACTCTCACCATTATTTCTGCTAACTAATGATACAAAGTTCAAGCTCATTTGCACCTTTTCCATACACAAACACCGTGAGTTTCTATTCCCCTGCCTCCACGATGGTTGTATCCACTTTTTAAAAGGCTCCAAGTTTAGATGGAAGGTTAGAAATGTAAAACTCCATCCTCTTCGTCTCAAGCACCAACATTTTCTCTCACCAACCCGACACCCAATAGAAGCAAGCAATTGGAATGCCCAACAGAGTAGAGATGACTTTATTGCAAGCATAGTAGACATTTACCACTTGGAACGCCCAACGGCTACACCCCATGTGCTCCTAACAGAATATGAAACCAAGAATACTTTAAGTGCAGGATGCATAGCTCATGTAAAAATGAATTTTCCAGGGATTAATGATATGTCTAGTTGCAGAAAAACAATGTCCAGATAATATGCTAGAGAAACTCAATAATTGGGAGGTGCGTCACAAACGAGCATACCAGAAGCTTCTACTAGGTTGGCAGATGGTACAACTTGTCGCAGGGTGGTGGAGCCACGTGTGGAGAATGGCGGAGCAGTGTAGGACATCCGAGAACAGTACCCTGCAGAGCCTGTTCAGAAAGCATTGTGGCATAGCGATTGGGGTGATTCATCGTGGCATCTTGATTGCGAGAGAGGAGACGACCGGGAACTATTGGAACGTAGATGGAACGCGACTTCCAGTAGCCATGGTCGCCTAGCTAGGCGTGAGATTTAGGCGGCCGCCGCCGTCGGCAGGGATACAGGCGGAGGCCTTTAACACCGCTCGCGTTTCGGATTTTTTGGGCCCGACCGGCCGCTTGCATTCGGAGTAGATCTTAAGAAAAATGACAACAAATGAGGTACCTTTCTGCAATGAAGGGCACACACATCAATCCGCTAGAATCTGGGCCATTCGGTTCATTGTGTTTTTTTTGCGAGATGAGAATATAATTGTGTTAAGTACTCCTATTAAAGAAGCTTGGGGGTATGCATGTGCAAGGGATACATCTCCCCTATTACAAGAAGAGCTCTCGTGTAATCTTTAGCATTATAGTAAACAAAACGGCCCAATGCGAAAATCCATAGGACCAGACGAGCTCGCATGCTCATGGAATCACTATTCATTCGTTAGCGTGGGGACCCGACCCCATTCAAAGTATTATCGGGTGTATAATGTATCCAAAATTGAAGTATCCGACCCACACTATCTAGGGGCGGACCCACATAAACTGTAGATGGCCGCTGGGCACTTGAGGACGACGAAGTTGCAGGCTAAGGGCACGCGATATGGCCGTATGCACGGTATCATTTATATGGATGGGTAGGCCGCCCAACAGACTTGTAAGTTTTTTTAGACTATACTCTGCGCTCGGTTATCATCCAGATAAGATGTCCCCCAATCGAATATGGTCAACATCTAATCGCTCTACGTATGTCCCATGCCCAAACTGCGCCATGGACATAGTGATGTATGTTGCTCGCCGTGGATACAATGCTAACGAGCGGTTCGACACAACATTGTCCTGAAGAAACACCAGCCACCACGACAGTCGGTGAGCTACGTCAGTTTGAATGTATACTATCAGCGACACACCTGAGGGATACAAGCAAGTTCGATTACCAGTTTGGCCAGCATCGTTCTCCTATACTATATCACACAAAAATCGCCTTTGGTGGTTCAGACATGACATGCAACATTCACGCTCGCTGCCTAGAGCAGCCAACGCAAGCTTCTAGCTTCAGACATAACCGAAAAACCATATGCCGTATGAAAACAGAGAAACATTGAACCATTGACAGATCCATATAATATACTACATATACAAATGCCAGATAATACAAACATTTCTGCAGGTTTTACATCGACAACTACAGTTGGTACTTAAAACATAGGAACTTGATTTATAAGATATTGTAGCATAGCCTCCCTGTTCTATTTTTCCTATTCCTATATATTAGATGCAAAAGAATCATTCATGAAATTGGTTTCCAAGGGGGGGGGGGGGGGATTGTCCACAACATTGCACCTTGGATGTCTGATACCAAATGCAGAGTCAAGCTAAAGCCCTAACCCAACTCATACCTTCCACACAAATCATTTGGCGTCCTACCTTGTACCTTTTTCTATGTTGTCATCCAAAGCAAAGAATAAAAGTAAATAAATAACATATCAATTGATAAATCAACGTATGATGACATTTCACCACAGCCGAACTTCAGCCTCTACTGTGTCAGGGTTCAATGCCACCATGCAAATTGTATAGGACAGAAGACACTCCATCCCAACTTCATCCCAACACAACATCCAAACGCCCCTTGATTTGTCAGTGTAAAAAAGAAAATTGGGGAAGTAGTTAGATACTTTCATTTGAGCTGAAGTGTTCCACAAATTGTATCATGTAACTTCTCAACTAAGCCATCTTGCAAGTCCCTACTAAGTTACTATATGTATGTCTAACTTATGAAACTAGCAAATTTCGAAAATGATCGAGAGCAGAATACATGTCATACAGTCAGACTAATTGTAAACAACAAAGTTGAGGTCTACAAGACTGGCATTGATATGAGAAAAATGGAAGTTGGATATGGTTCAAGAGAGAATCTGATCAAAAACAACATGATACTAGCTCCATACGAGCATTTGGTCTTAAGATTTGACAATGTCAAATGAAAGGTTGGAAATACAAAGAATGGCTAAACCCACACATTATTCTTGCATATATTTTGGAGCATGTCAATTATTCTGAGAAATATTACACGCATTTCATGAATTTTACTGCTATTGTGCCCTCACCATATTGGAAAAATGTTTGCAGTTCACGCAATATCTAAAATACACACTCATGTGGACTAATATCCTCAACATGTAGGAGAATTTAGGTTTGTCGCAAGCGTTGTTTTGATACCCATCGACAATGCAATTTCACCACTTAGACTCCTCCCAAAGTTTCTGAGGGAGATCAACCTTTTGTGGACACATGATGAATATTCTTCTAATACATGTGAAATATTTTTCAGATACATCTTGAACAATTTTGCAGTACACGTTGAAAATTTTCCTAATACATGTTAAATAGTTTTCAAAAAATGCCATAGGTATTTTTTTAAATGGCACAAAATATTTGTTTTTCAAATTTTCTAAAAATGAGATTAAATTTGGTTTAATGGTATGAAATGTTAATTTGTATACATACTAAAAAATGCAATGAACATATTTCTGCACAGTAGATCATTTTCTAAATGTCATTAACATGTTTATGAATGTTAAGGACATTTTTAAAATTGTGTGAACACATTTTTCACACTGCATCAATATACTTTTAATGCGCTCTAAAGATTTTCTTGAAACGTAAGTAAATTATTTCTCAAAATAGTAGTGCTCAAAATATTTTCCAATATGAAAAGAAAGAACAATGGTCAGAAAAAACAAAAGAACAAAGAAGAAGCAAATGTGAGAGAATGAAGGAAGAAGCAAATTGGGCCCACCCACATCAATGAAAAATCAGGCGAAAAAACCTCCTGTCTCGCGAATACTATCTGCCGCTAATAAGCTCATGATTACCAACAAATTCTATTCGGCCCCCTTAAGGGCCACTTATAGGCATTTTGTTACATGTGGCACACCCCCCACGGCACTATGTAGCAAAATAGCTCACCCGTGCAGGGCCATTGTCACCGATACTTGCGAACCTTCCCATGAAGGTTCCGCTAGTTTTACTGGGCTGGTTTTCTTTCGGTTCTTCGCCTTTTTTATTTTGCATTTTTATTTTTATCAAACACATGGAAGAAAAATTCAAAATTCAAAACTTTTTCCAAGTTCGAAAACTTTACACAAATTCAGAAACTTTTTACATTCTATGAAGTTTTTTCAAATTCGTAAACTTTATTCAGATTTTGTGAACTTATGTCAAATATACAAATTGTTTCAAATTTTGTGAACGTTTTCAATTTTGGTGAGAAGAATGACTCATAACAACCAACGCTTTATACGCTTCCAACACATTAAGTTCTGGTGAAATGTTATCATGCACCCTAGTCACAACGATGTTATGGTGCTTGAGTTTTTTCCATAACAACGAGAAAGGTAAGAATTACCAAACCATCTTGTTCAAATTACTTATCACAATAATGGACAAATAAGGCAAGTTGTGAGATAAGTACGAAAGGAAGGAGATAACAAGGACAAAATAGAGAGTTTAGTACTTGCCACTTTTGGCGAGGCCAACAACGATGGTGGAATGTTGCTATATATGTGTGCGATCTATAGATGTCCGTCTTTGAAGAGCACACCCCATCAAGCTGGAATGTATTAACATCCAGTGAGAAAGAACCCGCATCAAGCGAGGTGCTTCCACCATGATATAGGAACAAGTGCCTCTCCATTAAACCCACAAAAAGATTTTGAAATCTCAATGAGATGGTCTTCTCCAAGTGTCATTGACTATAACTCTCACCAATACTTCTGCTAATTAATAACTCTCACCAATACTTCTGCTAATTAATGGTATGAAATTCACGGTCAGTTGCACCTTGTCCATACACAAACAACCTGAGTTTCGCTTCCACTGCCTCCACAATGGTTGTATCCACTTTTTAAAAGGTTCCAACTTTAGATGGAAGGTTTGCAATGTAAAACTCCATCCTCTTCATGTAAAGCGCCAACATTTTCTCTCACCAACCCGACACCCGGTAGAAGCAAGCGATTGGAATGCCCAACAGTGTAGACATGACTTTATTGCAAGCATAGTAGACATTTACCATATGGAACGCCCAACGGCTACACCCCATATGCTCCAAACAAAATATGAAAGCAATAATACTTTTAGTGCAGGAGGCATAACTCATGTAAAAGTCAAATTTCCACGGATCAATGATATGTCTAATTGCAGCAAAATAATGTCCAGATAATATGCTAGAGAAACTCAATAATTGGGATGTGCCTAAAAAACGAGCATACCCGAAGCTTCTCCTTGGTCGGCAGATGGTACAACTAGTCGCAGGGTGGTGGAGCCACGTATGGAGAATGGCGGAGCAGGGCAGGACATCAGAGAACAATACCCTGGAGAGCTTGTTCAGACTACGTTGTGGCGCAGCGATTGGGGTGATCCGTCGTGGCAGCTCGATTTCCAGAGAGGAGACGACCAGGAACTGTGGGGGCGTAGATGGAACGTGACCTCCAGTAGCCATGGTCGCCTAGCTAGGCACGAGATTTAGAGCATAACTGGTTTGCTACCAACATTTGGCATTGCCAATATTTCGCAAGCCAACATTTGGCAAAATCAAAAGTTGCCAATATTTGGCAACCTTTTGTGAGATTGGCAACGAAAATTGGCAAGCAACCAATCTCTAGCCAACATTTGGTAGTTGCCAAAATTTGGCATGCCAACTTTTGGCATCAAACCAATTATGCTCTTAACCGGCCGCCGCCGTCGGCAGGGATACGGGCGGAGGCCATTTACGCCGCTCGCATTGGGGATTTTTTGGGCCTGAGCCGCCGCTCGCTTTCAGAGTAGATCGTAAGAAAAATGACAAGAAACGAGGTACCTTTCTGCAATAAAGAGCGCAGACATCAATCCGCTAGAATTTGGGTCGCTCGGTTTATAGTGTTTTTTGTGAGATGAGAATATAGTTGTGTTAAGTACTCCTATTAAAGAAGCTTGGTGGGTATGCATGCGCAAGGGTTGTGTCTCCCCTATTACAAGACAAACTAACATGTCATCTCTAGTGTTATGGTAAATGAAATGGCCCAACGCGAAAATCCATAGGAGTGGACAAGCTCGCCTGCTCACGGAATCACTATTCGCTCGTTCCCGTGGGGATCCGGCCAGCTCAAAGTCTTATCGGGTGTATAATCTGTCTAGAAATGAAGTATGTGACCCATCTTGTATAGGTGCTGACCCACTTAAATTGTAGGCGGCCGCTTGGCACTTGACAACGACGAAGTCGCAGGCTAAGGACATGCGACATGGCCGTATGCACGACATCATTTACATGGGTGGGAGCATCGCCCAGCAGTCTAGTTGGTTTTTTTAGACAGTACTCCGCGTCGGTTATCATCTAGATAAGAGATTCCCCATTTGAACATGGTCAACATCTAATCGCTCTTCTTATGTCCCATGCCCGGATTGTGGCACGAACATAGTGACATATGTTGCTCGCCGTGGATAGAACGCCGGCGAGCGGTTCGGAACAACGGTGTTATGACGAAACGCACCAGTGACCACGACAGTTTGCGAGCTACGTCGGTTTCAATGTATACTATCAGTGACACACCTGAGGGTCACAAGCAAGTTCGGTTACCACTTTTCCGTTTCCATTTTTTGAAATCATGATTTTTTTTCCAAATTTTGTGAACTTTTGAAATTTTTCAAAAATGTGAGAACAACACAAACCAAAAACATGAGAACTCCCTCATGGAACCAAATGGCTCATAAATACCAACCCTTGATAAGCTTCCAACATATTGAGTTGTTGCAAAATGTTATTATGTAACCTGCCCAGCCATCTCCTGCCCAGTTCCAAACCTAAATGAAAACCCTAGCGCTCCCTCGGACGGCGTCTACCTTCACTACCCACCGGATCTCCAATACCTCATACCCTGCTCAGTCAACTCCTACATGCGAAATCTGAACCTGAGTGTTAACCTCGGAGCCGCCTTGAGCCGCCTCAGGATCGCCAATCTCCCATGCCCAGCTCAGGCAACTCCATTCACACATTGAACCAAAACACAACCTGAACCTGAGCGCCAACCCCAGCGTCGCGTCGCACGACCACTACCTTCAGAACGCACAGGATATTCGACATCCCATGCCCCTCCGAGTAATATCCTCTGCCATCCGAATCCAATGCTACAACCCCCACACTGCCTCAGGTGCCAAACCTGAACATAATAAAGGTATTTATGTCTGACATGGAAGTTTTTTAATCTAAGACTTTTACGGTACGTTTTTTTGTTGTTCAGTTGTGTGATCATACTATATGATGATTAATGATTTTACAGCTTTATCAAAATGAATGATGTGTTAGTTGAGCTTTTGAAGGCAAGTTTAGAGTTTGACAGATTTTTTAACTGGTTTATTCTTACAGGAGCACCGAATAGAAGGCAGAACAATTCTAATGATGTTGTTCACATTTCTGATTCTGATTTTGATGGTAATAATATTGCCCAATCTTGTTATTATACATTTTCCAAGCAACAATTCATTTAAATCTAGTTTCACTACACTTATCACAGCTCTGCCCCATGAGAAAATCCTTTGGTATTTGCTTTTGTTATACGAATATCACTTGTGTCTGCTAGCACGTTATGAGCTATCTGTCTGACATGATCAGCATCCATTGTGTTTATCACTATCAGAAAATTTCATTTGTATGGTTGTACCCTGCTACCCTAGGGCTTAGGGCATCTTTAGCAAGAAGGGGGTAAACTTTTATGCTTGAAAACATGAAATGATACTTTTTGGTTCTAGTAAAGAATCATTTAACTAGAAGAGTCTCACAACCTACTACGCTCACCAAATACTTATCTTGGCAGCCTTCATAGGATTGATCAAATACTACAGAAAAGATGTCGGAAGAGAATTATATACCATGTTTGTGGTTCCCATTTGGTTTTATTTGCAGATGATTCGTTGAGTATTTGTTCGTAGTTGATGTTATTTCCACTACATTGAATCTGGAAGGACACTTCATATTGTTTGTAGTTGAAGGAAAGACATTGTTGATTTGTTTCACCAATTTATGGATGTGCATAACAAATGGTAATCATTGAGCTGCTTACATTGTAACTGTTGCATTATTTGATAGGGCAGGATATCTGATCAGAGTGCATAAATAAGTACTCAAATTTACTGGATTGTTAAATGAAACTTAATAAGTTAATGTGAATAATATACTGTTATATAGATGAATATATACAAGAACCTCATATATCACTGCATGTATTTAGATTCTTTTTTTCCGAAGAAGAGGCTCCCCCACACACTCCAAGTCAAATGGGAAAGCTTCATCTGATAGCCTAAAAACTGGTGGAAAGGCTTCATCCTTTTCTAATGGTAGGTATGCATTATTTTGTACTTTTGCTCTACATTGCCATAAGAACGAGAAAGGTGAGAATTACCAAACCATCTAGGTTAAAAATACTTACCACAATAATGAACCAATAAGGCAAGTTGTGAGATAAGTATGAAAGGAAGGAGATAACAAGGACAAAATGGAGAGTTTAGCACTTGGCACTTTTGGCGAGGACAAAAATGATGGTGGAATGTTGCTATATATGTGCGCGACCTATAGATGCCCGTCTTTGAAGTGCACACCCTATCAAGCTAAAATGTATTGGCATCCAGTGAGAAACAACTAGCATCAATAGATGTGCTTCAACCATGATATCAGAACATGTGCCTCTCCGTTGAACCCACAAAAAGATAATGAAATCCGAATGAGATGGTCTTCTCCACATGCCACTGACCATAACTCTCACCATTATTTCTGCTAATTAATGGTATGAAATTCAAGGTCAGCTGCACCTTTTCCATAAACAAACACCCTGAGTTTCTCTTCCCCTGCCTCCACAATGGTTGTATCCACTTTTTAAAGTGCTCCAACTTTAGATGGAAGGTGAGCAATGTAAAACTCTATCCTCTTCGCATCAAACACCAACATTTTCTCTCACTAACACGACACCCAGTAGAAGCAAGTGACGGTGTCCTGGACTAGGGGGTACTCACCACGTCATCTCCCGATCTGTTAGATTGGGCCGAGGACCCCCATGGCCGTATACTCATGGGCCAGTTCGGACAGCTGCCGCATACAAGGAAGATTCCACAAGACTTGGCAATCAAGACAAGGACTCCTCCCCACCGGCGTATTCGGCTAGGACTCTTGTTATCCTAGGCCTCTGGTACATTATATAAACCGAGGCCAGGCTAGTCGGTAGATCATATACAACAATCATACCATAGGCTAGCTTCTAGGGTTTTAGCCTCCTTGATCTCGTGGTAGATCTACTCTTGTACTACTCATATTATCAATATCAATCAAGCAGGACGTAGGGTATTACCTCCATCAAGAGGGCCCGAACCTGGGTAAACATCGTTTCCCCTACCTCCTGTTACCATCGATCCTAGACGCACAGTTCGGGACCCCTTACCCGAGATTCGCCGGTTTTGACACCGACAGCAAGTGATTGGAACGCCCAACAGCGTAGAGATGACTTTATTACAAGCATAGTAGACATTTACGATATGGAATGCCCAATGGCTACACCCCATATGCTCCTAACAGAATATGAAACCAAGAATACATTTAGTGGAGGAGCCATAGCTCATGTAAAAATCAAATTTCTATGGATCAGTGATACGTCTAGTTGCAGCAAAATAATGTCCAGATAATATGCTAGAGAAACTCAATAATTGGGAGGTGCCTCACAAACGAGCATACCCGAAGCTTCTCCTGGTTCGGCGGATGGTACAACTAGTCGCAAGGTGGTGGAGCACGTGTGGAGAATGGCGGAGCAGGGTAGGAAATCAGAGAGCAGTACCCTGGACAGCTTGTTCAGGCAACGTTCTGGCGCTGCGATTGGGGTGATCCATCGAGGCAGCTTGATTGCGAGAGAGGAGACAACCAAGAATTGTGGGGACGTAGATAGAACGCGACCTCCAGTAGCCGTGGTCGCCCAGATAGGCACGAGATTTACGCGACCACCACCGTTGGTAGGGATACGAGAGGAGGCCTTTTACGCCACTCGCGTTGGGGATTTTTTGGGCCTGAGCCACCACTCGCATTCGGAGTATATCTTAAGAAAAATGACAATAAACAAGGTACCTTTCTGCAATGAAGAGTGCCCACATCAATCCGCTAGAATCTGGGTCGTTCGGTTTATTGCCTTTTTTTCGCGAGATGAGAATATAGTTGTGTTAAGTACTCCTATTAAAGAAGCTTGGTGGGTATGCATGCACAATGGCTATGTCTCCCCTGTTATGAGACGAGCTACCATGTCATCTCTAGCGTTATAGTAAACGACATGGCCCAATGCAAAAATTCATAGGAGCAGACCAGCTCGCGTGCTCATAGAATCACTATTCGTTTGTTCGCGTGGGGATCCGGCCCACTCAAAGTATTATCGGGTGTATAATGTGTCCAGAAATGAAGTATCCGACCCATATTGTATCAGGGCTGGCCCATATAAATTGTAGATGGCCGCTTGGCACTTGACGACGAAAAGTCGCGGGCTAAGGGCATGCGGCGTGGCCGTATGTACGACAACATTTACATGGGTGGATGGGCCGCCCAGTAGACTAGTTGGGATTTTTAGACAGTACTCCGTGCTCCGTTATCATTGAGATAAGAGATTCCCCAATCAAACATGGTCAACATCTAATTCCTCTACCTATGTTCCATGCCTGGACTGCGGCATGGACATAGTGACGTATGTTCCTTGCCGTGGATATAATGTCGGCGAGCGGTTTGGCACAACAGTGTTCTGAGGAAACGCACCAGCGACCACGACAGTCTGCGAGCTACGTCAGTTTGAATGTATACTATCAGCGACACACTTGAGGGTCACAAGCAAATTCGCTTACCACTTTTTCCATTCTGAATTTTTTTAAAATCATAATTTCTTTTCCAAATTTTGTAAACTTTTGAAATTTTTCAAAAATGTGTGTACAACATAAACTAGAAACATGAGAACTCCCTCATGGGACCAAATGGCTCATAAATAATAACCCTTTATAAGTTTCCAACATATTGATTTTTTGCAAAATGTTATCATGTAACCCGCCCAGCCATCTCCTTCCCCGTTCCAAACCTAAATGCAAACCCTAGCGCCGCATTGGGTGGCGGCTACCTTTAGTACTAACAAGATCTCTGATACCTCATACCCTGCTTAGTCAACTCCTACACGCGAAACTTGAACCTGATTGTTAACCTCAGAGCCGCCTTGAGCAGCCTGCAGGATCGCCAATCTCCCATGGCCAGCTCAGGCAACTCCATCCACACACTGAACTCAAACACAACCTGAACCTGAGCGCCAACCCCAGCGCCACCTCGCACAACCACTACCTTCGAAAGGCGCAGGATATTCAACATCCCATAGTAATATCCTCTGCCATGCCAAACCAGTGCGACAACCCCCGCACTACCTCAGGTGTCAAACCTGAACATAATAAAAGTATTTATGTCAGACAAGGTAGTTTTTCAATCTAAAACTTTTATGGTACGTTTTTTTGTTCAGTTGTGTGATCATGCTATATGTTGATTGATGATTTTACAGCTTTATCAAAATGAATGCCGTGTTAGTTGAGCTTTCGGAGGCAAGCTTAGAGTTTGATAGATTTTTTAACTGGTTTATTCTTATAGGAGCACCGAACAGAAGGCAGAACAATTCAAATGATGTAGTTCACATTTCGGATTCTGATTCTGATGGTAATAATATTGCCCCATTTCGTTATTATACATTTACAGGCAACAATTCATTTAAATCTAGTTTCTCTACACTTATCACAGCTCTACCCCATGAGAAAATCCTCATGTATTTGCTTTTGTTATAAGAATATCACTTGTGTCTACTAGCACGTTACAAGCTATCTGTCCGACATGATCAGCATCCAGTGTGTTTTATTTATCACTATCGCAAAATTTTATTTGTACAGTTGTACCCTGCTACCCTAGGGCTTAGGACTTCTTTAGCAAGAAGGGGGTAAACTTTTATGTTTGAAAACATGAAAGGATTTTTTTTTTGTTCCAGTAAAGAATCAATTAACTAGAAGAGTCCCACAACCTTCTACGCTCGCCAAGAAGGTGGTATATTGGAGCATGTCAATTATTCTGAGAAATATTACACGCATTTGATGAACTTTACGACTATTGTGCCCTCACCATATTGGAAAAACGTTTGCAGTTCACGCAATATTAACATACACACTAATGTTGACTAATTCATCAACATGCGGGAGAACTTTAGATTTTCCGCAAGCGTTGTTCCGATGCCCACCGACAATGCAATTTCAACACTTAGACTCCTCCATCTGTTTCCGAGGGAGGTCAACCTTTTGTGGACACATGATGAATATTTTTCAAATACATGTGAAATATTTTTCAGATACACCTTGAACAGTTTTGGAGAACACGTTGAAAATTTTCCGAATACATGTTAAATAGTTTTTGTAAAATGCCATAGGAATTATTTTTTTAAATTGCACAAAATATTTGTTTCTCGAATTTTCTAAAAATGTGATTAACATTTGGTTTACTGGTATGAAATGTTATTTAAATTGCGTGAACCATTTTTTACACTGTATATATATCAAAAAATGTATTGTACATATTTCTGCACAGTAGAACATTTTCTAAATGTCATGAACCTGTTACTGATGTTTAGAATTTTGTGAACATATTTTTTGCACTGCATCAATATACTTTTAATGCGCTCTAAACATTTTCTTCAAACGTAAGTAAATTATTTCTCAAAATAGTGGTACTCAAAGTATTTTCAAATATGAAAAGAAAGAACAATGGTCATAAAAAACAAAAGAACAAATAAGCATCAAATGTGAGAAAATGAAGGAAGACGAAAATTGGGCCCACACACATCACTGACAAATCATGCGAAAAAACCTCCTGTCTCACAAATACTATCAGCCGCTAATATGCTTGTGATTAACAAGAAATTCTATTCGGTCCCCTTAAGGGCCACTTATAGGCATTTTGTTACATGTGCCACACCCCCCATGGCACTATGTAGCAAAATGGCTTGCCCGTGTAGGTCTATTTTCATCGGTATTTGGGAACCTTCCCATGAAGGTTTCGCTGGTTTTGCTGGGCTGGTGTTCTTTCGGTTCTTCCCCTTTTTTATTTTGCATTTATTTTTTATCAAACACATGGAAGAAAAATTCAAATTTCAAAACTTTTTCCAAATTCAAAAACTTTACTCGAATTCATGAACTATTTACATTCTATGAAGTGTTTTCAAATTCGTATACTTTATCCAGATTTTGTGAACTTCTGTCAAATCTACGAACTTTTTCAAATTTTGTGAACGTTTTCAATTTTGGTGAGAAGAATGTCTCATAACTACCAACCCTTTATACACTTCCAACACATTGAGTTTTGGTGAAATGTTATCATGCACCCTAGTCACAATGATGTTATGGTGCTTGATTTTTTGCCATAAGAACGAGAAAGGTAAGAATTACCAAACCATGTCGGTCAAATTACTTATCACAATAATGGATCAATAAGGCAAGTTGTGAGATAAGTATGAAAGGAATGAGATAACTAGGAAAAAATAGAGAGTTTAGCACTTGCCACTTTTGGCGAGGCCAACAACGATGGTGGAACGTTGCCATATATGTGCGCGACATATAAATGCCCGTCTTTGAAGTGCAAACTCTATCAAGCTGGAATGTATTGACATCCAGTGAGATACAACCAGCATCAAGTGATGTGCTTAAACCATGATATAGGAACAAATGCATCTCCGCTGAACCCACAAAAATATAGCCATTGACCATAACTCTCACCATTATTTCTGCTAATTAATGGTACGAAATTCAAGGTCAATTGCACCTTGTCCATACACAAACACCCTGAGTTTCCCTTCCACTGCCTCCACAATGGTTGTATCCACTTTTTAAAAGGCTCCTACTTTAGATCGAAGGTTAGCAATGTAAAATTCCAACCTCTTCGTGTCAAGCACCAACATTTTCTCTCACCAACCCGACACCCAGTAGAACCAAGCGATTGGAACGCCCAACAGCGTAGAGATGGCTTTATTGCAAGCATGGAGGCATTTACCATATGGAATGCCCGACGGCTACACCCCATATGCTCCTAACAGAATATGAAACCAATAATACTTTTAGGGCAGGAGGCATAGCTCATGTAAGCATCAATTTTCCAGGGATCAAAGATATGTCTAGTTGCAGCAAAATAATGTCCAGATAATATGCTAGAGAAACTCAATAATTTGGAGGTGCCTCACAAAGTAGCATACCTGAAGCTTCTCCTGGGTTGGTGAATGGTACAACTAGTTGCAGGGTGGTGGAGCCACGTGTGGAGAATGGCGAAGCAGGGTAGGACATCAGAGAATAGTACCCTGGAGAGCTTGTTCAGAAAGCGTTGTAGCGTAGCGACTGGGGTGATTCGTCGTGTCAGCTCGATTGCCAGAGAGGAGACGACCAGGAACTGTGGGGGCGTAGATGGAACGCGACCTCCAGTAGCAGTGGTCGCCCAGCTAGGCATGACAGTTAGACGGCCACCGCCGATGGCAGGGATACGGGCGAAGGCCTTTCACGCCGCTTGCGTTGGGGATTTTTTGGGCCTGGGCCACCGCTCGCATTCAGAGTACATTAGTAGAAAAGGGGGCAACGGTCCAGGCCGGGTCAGCCCATTAGTCCCGGTTCAATCTGGATCCGGGACCAATGGGGGAATTGGATCCGGTTCGTGAGCCCAGGGGGCCGGCCGGGCCACGTGAGCCATTGGTCCCGGTTCGTTTGGACCTTTTGGTCCCGGTTGGTGGGACGAACCGGGACCAATGGGCCTGGCTCCTGGCCGACCACCATTGGTTCCGGTTCGTGGCATGAGCCGGGACCAAAGGCTCTCCTTTAGTCCCGGTTCGTGCCACGAACCGGGACTACAGGGTCGGCCCTCGTTGCACCCAGAGTTTAGTCCCACCTCGCCAACCGAAGGGCGCCGACACCTGTTTATAAGCCCGTCCCTCTCTGCGTTGTTGAGCTCCTCTCAAAGTGAAAATAGATGCACCTATAGAGGAAATTGGACCTAAATTCATAAATAGAAATTGATTATGAATTTATGTTTAATTTTCTCTACAAGTGCATCTATGTTCACTAACAGAAAAGTTTTTATTTTTTGTGACCTAAAAGAAAAAAGAAATCACTAAAAAACTATAAGTATTTATTTCTAAGTAGAAATGAAAAAATAAATAGAAAAAAAGAAGAACAATGCCTATAATATTTGTTATGACTAACTAAAATTACCAAATTGAGTATAATGGCACTAACAGAAAGTTTATAGTAAAGTTATTCATAAACTAGTGATTCACACAAATTTTTAAAAATTCAACTTTAAACTATTCAAATTTTAAAACTAATGGCACTAACAGAAATTTTATATTTTTTGTGACCTAAAATAAAAAAGAAATCACTACAAAACAAAAAATAATGGCACTAGTAAAATAATGGCATTAAAAAAGAAATCACTAAAAACTATAAGTATTTAGTTCTAAGTAGAAATGAAAAAATAATGGCACTAGTAAAGTTAATCACAAACTTGAGAATCACACAAATTTCAAAGAATTCAAATTTTAACTATTCTAATTTGACACTAATGGCACTAACAGAAAGTTTATAATTTTTGGTATCTCTGTGCAGAAAGATTGTACATAGTAAATATAATACACAAAGTGTTTTCACACAAATTTAGTAAACTAGTGATTCACACAAATTTTAAAGAATTCAAATTTAAACTATTCAAATCTTAAAGCTAATGGCACTAACAGAAAGTTTATAATTTTTGTGACCTAAAAGAAAAAAGAAATCACTAAAAAACTATAAGTATCGGCCAGGATTGTGACCTAAGTAGAAATAAAAAAATAAATAGAAAAAAATACCACCTACTGGGCCAGCACGGCCTGAATACGACTAGAAACCCAACCATGGGCCAGGATTCAGGCCCGCAACAGGCCCAATAGGCCCACAGGCATTGCAGTGTCCAATTAGGCCCATAAGCCTGCATTTCAGAGGAGTTCGAGAGGGAAGAGGCAGCGGAGCTTATAAACAGGTGCTGGCCACTCCCAACTAGCGAGGTGGGACTAAACTCCCACCACCGCGCGAGCGCAAGGCCATTGGTCCCGGTTGGTGGCACCAACCGGGACTAAAGGGGGAATTGGTCCCGGTTCGTGGCACCAACCGGGACCAATGCCCCCCTTTAGTCCCGGCTGGTGGCACCAACCGGGACCAAAGGTCGCCGCTTCCCGCCCTTTGGGCTGCTGAAAAGTGCCCTTTGGTCCCGGTTAGTGGCACCAACCGGGACTAAAGGTCGCATTCGTCCCGGTTTCTGTCATGAACCGGAACCAATGCTTTGTCTATATAAGTAGCACTTGTGAAATTTTTCATTCAGTTCGTCTTCCCCGCCCGGCTGCGCCGCCAGGCTGCCCATCGATCTGTGCCTCGTCGTCGCCCCTGCCTCCGACACCGTCCCGCGCGGCCTAGACGCCGTCGCCGCCCCGTGCCCCCCTGCCTCCTCGCCGCCCGACGCCGTGCCCCTCACCGTCGTCGTCGCCGTCCCCTGCCTCCTCATCGCCCGTCGCCGCGCCCCTGCACCGTCGCCGTCTCCGCCCCTCTCACCGTCGCCACCGTGTCCTTCCTCCTCGTCGATCGCCGCCCCGTTGCGAAGTGAGCTCCGGAGTTAATTTAAATGTGTAGTTAATTTAGATGTACAGTTAATTGAGTTGTTGTAGTTAATTTAGATGCGTAGTTTAGATGTATAGTTAAAATTGAGTTGTTGTAGTTAATTTAGATGTATAGTTTAGATGCAAAAATTAGAATTTTTTCCTGTTCATACATTTTTTTGGTGATATTATTGTTGCATATGCAAAAGTTTGTGTGTTCATATATATGCAAAGAGTATGTCAATTTTTTCATAGAATTTTTATGATTTTTTTGTTGTAATTTTGTGCATAGAATTTTTATTTTGTTCATAGATTTTTTTATGATTTTTTTCTGTTGTAATTTTGTTCATAGAATTTTTATGATTTTTTTTCATAGAATTTTCTTTGTCAATTTACGTATATGTTCATATTGTGTAGGAATCTGAAAATTATGTATGATCAAAGTCATTTATGTATATGTTCATATTTAGAAGAAAAAGAAGGAGAGAAAAAAGGAAAATAAGAAGAGGAAGAAGGAGGAGAAGAAGAAGAAGAAGAAGAAGAAGAAGAAGAAGAAGAAGAAGAAGAAGAAGAAGAAGAAGAAGAAGAAGAAGAAGAAGAAGAAGAAGAAGAAGAAGAAGAAGAAGAAGAAGAAGAAGAAGAAGAAGAAGAAGAAGAAGAAGAAGAAGAAGAAGAAGAAGAAGAAGAAGAAGAAGAAGAAGAAGAAGAAGAAGAAGAAGAAGAAGAAGAAGAAGAAGAAGAAGAAGAAGAAGAAGAAGAAGAAGAAGAAGAAGAAGAAGAAGAAGAAGAAGAAGAAGAAGAAGAAGAAGAAGAAGAAGAAGAGGAGGAGGAGGAGGAGGAGGAGGAGGAGAGGAAGAAGAGGATAAATAAATAAGAAGATGAATAATAAGAAGAAAAAAGAGGAGAAGAAGAAGGAATAGTGGAGAAGAAGAAGAATTCTTCTTCTTCTGCTCTATTATTCCTTCTTCTTCCCCTCTTTTTTTCTTCGATATCCTCCTCTATTCCTTTCTTCTTCTCCTCTTTTTTTTCTTCTTCTTCCTCTTTCTTATTTTTGTTATCGGGTATGTCGTTGTCGATATACCCCCCTCCCCGATAACTTTTAGTATAAGTACTACTTAGAAAGTGTTTAATGGAATTAGTTAGAACTAGGTAAACTTGTTTATTTTTAGTAAGTACTACTTTATTCTATTTATAGTAAGTGCTTAGTAGTTGAACTAGTTGATTTAATAAAACTGGTTTATTTTACTATAGAAGTAGTTTATTTTTAGCAAGAAAATTAATAGAACTAGTTTATTTTTTTAGTTAAAGCAATTATTCCCGCATCAACATGGACGATGCCTATCCCGCATCCTCGTCGTCGAGTCGGCGGAGGATGACACCTGCTTGAACAGATGGGCCATGTCCGGGACTGGGCTCCGCCGGGGTGGTACTGGGAGGCGCTACCTTCCGGGGGGCGTAGCTTGGTGAGGAGCCAGCCCGTCGTTGACCCGATCCTTGTTTGGTGGCAGTCGTGTGGGCCAGTGACGGTGTCGTGGCTTCCGGACACCGCGGAGGTGGTACGTCACCGTGTCACCGAGGAGGACCGGCACGTCCGTCGCTACATGGTTGCATTGGAGGGCAGGTTCGAGAATACCTGGCAGGTTCTTCAGGGATCTCACTGGAGCTATGATCCTGTGATGGTTCCTTCCCTTTGGGTGTCCACCGCCCGTGCCGATACCCGTCGGGCGCTACGGTTCTAGCTAGCTGTACTGGCGATATGTATGATAGTATTCGACGTGTATTAGTAATAATATTCGATGATGTACGGACACATGGAGATGATGTGGTTTTTTTTATAATTGAATGCATCCTAATTTGAATACTACTTTATTTTGCCATTTGATTTTTCTTATTGAATGCTCAAATTGGAGAGCACTATGCATGCCATATGCATATGATTAGTTGAATAATAATGATCTAATTTAGTTTTTGTAATACATATATATATTTAATTGTACATGTTTAATCTTTGAATTATAAACGTAGGAAATGTCATCATCGGACGACGGAAGTCTCTCGGGGGAGTGCGACTGGTGCCACGACGATCGAGGTGTGTGCGACAGGCCTCACCTGGACGATGATCGGTGCTTTAGCATTAAGCTCGAGGAGACCTTCGAAGTTGAAATGGTACACAACGACGACAAGTGTTTTTTTCATAATTAAGCATGACTTCAACTATTTCATCGTGTAATTTTCATCTTTTACAATTCGAGTATAGTTTATCCCATGCCATGCAAGACGCTATGTCTTGGAGAGGATGGATTTTGAAGACCATGAAAATTTTGAAACGAAGAAAATTCACCTAAGGACCCATCATGATGTGGATTTTGAAGCAAAGTTGTATAATGCTGAGAGCGTAACCCATTTTGGTTGCAAAAATTGGGAAGCATTTTGCAAATTGTATGGTTTTGATGAGGGTATGCTTGTCACCATGGATCTTGGTGATCCTGAAATCGAGCAAGACAATATGGACATTTGGGTCCTTGTTGATACGCCTCCAGTTCTACCGCTATGTGAGTTTCTCAAACATAGTTAATTATTAACTAATTTATATTGTTCATTTCAAAATAGTTGACAGCTTATTTCCATTGACAGCTTATTTTGAAGTATCAAAGAATGTGCAGAAGATGGTAGATAGAACTTACTACACCGATGGCTCTGAGTTAACTTACAAGGAGAAAACTCATCTGGTTGGATTTTGTAATGATCTTGAGAATTACAATATCTACAATCGAACTCCTAAAAATTATGGTCAATACGTGCCACTAGTGCACGTGTTGAACTACGGTAACTACCATGGAGATACCCTGGTAAGATTTTTTACTATTACGACATCCGTGCATCTTTTTGCATACTTCTAAAACTAGTACATCATTGCTAACTACGAAGTTATTACTATGTTTTCAACAGAGAATCCCAGAGGATTGTGTGCCTCATTTGATGTATCGGAATGGCGGCAGCCTTCGTGTTTTGAACATATATCCAGGTCATCCTACGAATCTCAACTGTCCATACCGGATTTCTAAAAGAAGTGGAGACATGACAATCAAAGAATGGAAAAAATGTATGGACAGTCGTAAGGAGCTTCTTGGAAGCAAAAGGAAGCGAAGCGCAAGAATTGGAGATAGGATGATCTCCATTCTTCATAATGGAGAGTCGGGGTCTATATTGTTTTATGCTATTTTACCTTAAGTGTCTTTAGGTCCTACCTGATACTTATGATCATGTGCTAAGAACAATTATGTAGGGTTGGGTTCAATGACTATGAGGATGATGATCGTATGACTTATTATTAATAACGAGTAGAAGTTGTATGATGATGCTTGATTAGTAGGACTTGTTATTATATATGATGATGTATGATGCGAGCATGCATGAGTTATTATATATCTGCGGGTGAAATGAACATAGCAGTAGCGTTGGTAAACCAAGGATGAAGATATAAGAGAGGACACTTCTCTCTATTAACTAGCTAATAACAACCTAAAAATAACCCCCTAAAACCCTAAAACAGCCATTTTTTGTTAAAAAAAAGAAAAACCTCAGCTCCAGCCAGCTGCTGACGCGTGGAAGCCTTTTGGTCCCGGTTTATGTCATCAACCGGGACCAAAGGCCCCCCTGCCTGGGCTGCCGGCAGCGGCCACGTGGAGGCCCATCTATCCCGGTTCTGGTTTGAACCGGGACTAAAGGGGGGAGGTATTAGTAACGACCCTTTAGTCCCGGTTCATGAACCGGGACTAAAGGCCCTTACGAACCGGGAGAAATGCCCTGTTTTCTACTAGTGGTAGATCATAAGAAAACGAGGTACCTTTCTGCAATGAAGAGCGCACACATCAATCCGCTAGAATTTGGCCGTTCGGTTTATTGTGTTTTTTTGCGAGATGAGAATATAGTTGTGTCAAGTACTCCTATTAAAGAAGCTTGGTCGGTATGCATGCGCAAGGGCTATGTCTCCCCTATTATGAGAGAAGCTAAGGTGTCATCTCTAGAGTTATAGGAAAAGAAATGGCCCAATGCGAAAATCCATAGGAGTGGACGAGCTGGCCTGCTCATGGAATCACTATTCGCTCGTTTGCGTGGGGATCCGACCCGCTCGAAGTATCGTCGGGTGTATAATCTGTGTCCAGAAATGAAGTATCTGACCCATACTGTATTGGGGCTGACCCTCATAAATTGTAGACGGCCGCTTGGCACTTGACGACGACGAAGTCGCACGCTAAGGGCATGCGACGTGTCAGTATGCACGACAGCAATTACATGGGTGGATGGGCCACCCAATAGACTAGTTGGGTTTTTTAGACGGTACTCCATGCTCCGTTATCATCCAGATAAGAGATTCCTCAATCGAAATGGTCAACATCTAATTCCTCTACCTATGTCCCATGCCTGGACTGCGGCATGGAAATAGTAACGTACATTCCTCGCCGTGGATAGAACACCGGCGAGCAGTTCGGCACAACAGTGTTATGAGGAAACGCACCAGCGACAATGACAGTCTGTGAGCTATGTCAGTTTGAATGTATACTATCACCGACACAATTGAGGGTCACAAGCAAATTCGATAACCACTTTTTCCATTTTGAATTTTTTTAAATCATGATTTTTCCCAAATTTTGTAAACTTTTGAATATTTTCAAAAATGTGTGTAGAACATAAACCAGAAACATGAGAACTCCCTCATGGGACCAAACGACTCATAAATACCAACCCTTTATAAGTTTCCAACATATTGATTTTTTGCAAAATGTTATCATGTAACCCGCCCAGCCATCTCCTTCCCCATTCCAAACCTAAATGCAAACCTTAGCGCTGCCTTGGGCGGTGGCTACCTTCATTGTCCACAAGTTCTCTGATACCTCATACCCTTCTCAGTCAACTCCTACATGCGAAACTTGAACCTGAGTGTTAATTAACCTTAGAGCCGCCTTGAGCCGCATGCAGGATCGCCAATCTCCCATGGCCAGCTCAGGCAACTCCATCCACACACTAAACCCAAACACAATCTGAACCTGAGCGCCAACCCCATCGCCGCCTCACACAACCAGTACCTTCAAAAGGCGCAGGATATTCAACATCCCATAGTAATATCCTCTACCATGCCAAACCAATGCGACAACCCCCGCACTGCCTCAGGTGCCGAACCTGAACATAATAAAAGTATTTATGTCTAATAGGGTAGTTTTTTAATCTAAGACTTTTATGGTACATTTTTTTTGTTCAGTTGTGTGATCCTCCTATATGTTGATTGATGATTTTACAGCTTTATCAAAATGAATGCCGTGTCAGCTGAGCTTTCGAAGGCAAGTTTAGAGTTTGACAGATTACTTAATTGGTTTATTCTTATAGGAGCACCGAACAGAAGGCCGAACAATTCTAATGATGTAGTTCATATTTCGGATTCTGATTCTGATGGTAATAATATTGCCCCATCTCGTTATTATACATTTCCAGGCAACAATTCATTTAAATCTAGTTTCACTACACTTATCACAGCTCTGCCCCATCAGAAAATCCTTATTTGCTTTTGTTATTATAAGAATATCACTTGTGTCTGCTAGAGCTATCTGTCTGACATGATCAACATCCAGTGTGTTTTATTTATCACTATCAGAAAATTTCATTTGTACGGTTGTACCCCACTACCCTAGGGCTTAGGGCATCTTTAGCAAGAAGGGGGTAAACTTTTATGTTTGAAAACATGAAATGATACTTTTTTGTTCCAGTAAAGAATCAATTAACTAGAAGAGTCCCACAACCTTCTACGCTCGCCAAATACTTATCTTGGCAGCCTTCATAGGATTGATCAAATACTACAAAAACAATGTCAGAAGAGAATTATATACCATGTTGGTGGGTCCCCTTCAGTTTTATTTGCAGATGGTTCGTTGAGTATTTATTCATAGTTGATGTTATTTACCATTACATTGAGTCTAAAAGGACACTTCATATTGTTTGCAGTTGAAGGCAAGACACTGTTATTTTGTTTCACCAATTTAATTAGGGTGGTGCATAACAAATGGTAATCATTGATCTGCTTACATTGTAACTTTTGCATTATCTGATAGGGCAGGATATCTAATCACAGTACGTAAATAAACACTAAAATTTACTGGATTGTTGAATGAAACTGAATAAGTCAATGCGAATAATATACTGATATGTAGATGAAAATATATAAGAACCTCATATATCACTGCTTGCATTTAGATTATTTTTTTCGAAGAAGGGGCTCCCCCACACACAACAAGTCAAGTGGGAAAGCTTCATCTGATGGCCTAAAAATTGGTGGAAAGCCTTCATCCTTTTCTAATGGTATCTATGCGTCATTTTGTACTTTTGCTATACATTGCCATAAGAACGAGAAAGGCAGGAACTACCAAACCATGTAGGTCAAAATTACTAGTCACAATAATGAACCAATGAGGCAAGTTGTGAGATAAGTATGAAAGGAAGGAGGTAACGAGGACAAAACAGAGAGTTTAGCACTTGCCACTTTTGGCAACGACAACAACGATGGTGGAACGTTGCAATATATGTGAGCGACCTATAGATGCCCGTCTTTGAAGTGCACACCCTATCAAGTTATGCTTCCACCATGATATAGGTACAAGTGCCTCTCCGTTGAACCCACAAAAAGACACTGAAATCCCAATGAGATGGTATTCTCAAAGTGTCGTTAACCATAACTCTCACCATTATTCCTGCTAATTAATGGTATGAAATTTAAGGTCATTTGCACCTTTTCCATACACAAACACCCTGAGTTTCTCTTCCCCTGCCTCCACAATGGTTGTGTTCACTTTTTAAAAGGCTCCAACTTTAGATGGAAGGTTAGAAATGTAAAACTCCATCCATTTCGTGTCAAGCACCAACATTTTCTCTCACCAACCCGACACCCAGTAGAAGCAAGCGATTGGAACGCCCAATAGCGTAGAGATGAGTTTATTGCAAGCATAGTAGAGAGTTACCATATGGAACGCCCAACGGCTACACACCATATGCTCCTAACAGAATATGAAACCAATAATACTTTTAGTGGAGGAGGTATAGCTCATGTAAAAATCAATTTTCCAGGTATCAATGATATGTCTAGTTGCAGCAAAATAATGTCCAGATAATATGCTAGAGAAACTCAATAATTTGGAGGTGCCTCACAAACGAGCATACCCGAAGCTTCTCCTGGGTCAGCGGATGGTACAACTAGTCGCAGGGTGGTGGAGCCATGTGTGGAGAATGGCGGAGCAGGGTAGGACATCAGAGAACAGTACCCTGGAGAGCTTGTTCAGAAAGCATTGTGGCATAGCGATTGGGGTGATTCGTCGTGGCAGCCAGAGAGGAGACGGACAGGAACTGTGGCACTAGTAGAAAACGGGCCTATTGTCCCGGTTCATAAGGACTTTTTGTCCCAGTTCCAGAACCGGGACTAAAGGGTCGTTACTAATGCCCTGACCCTTTAGTCCCGGTTCAAACCAGAACCGGGACAGATGGGCCTCCACGTGGCCTGCGCGCTGAGCCCAGGCAGGAGGGCCTTTGGTCCCGGTTGGTGGCACCAACCGGGACCAATAGGCATCCACGCGTCAGCATTTCTGTGGCTGGGTTTTTTTTGAAAGGGGCTTGTTTAGGAGTTTTGGGGGTTAATTTAGTTTGTTACTAGCTAGCTAATAGAGCGAAGTGTCCTCTCTTATATCTCCGTGCTTGGTTTATACCAATGTTATGATATGCCTAAACATGGCTTAGATTAAAGTGAAGGCAACATATGTGGTGCATGTTGAAAGTAATACTAATTAATCCTAACTTAATCAAGTTTGGATTAGTACTACTTTCGACATGCACCACATGCATGTTGCCTTCACTTCAATCCAATCCATGTTCATTTCACCCACACTTATATATATAATAACTCTTCATGCTCACATCATGCATCATCATAATAATAAGTCCTACTAATCATCATGATAGAACTTCTACTCGTTATTAATAATAAGTCATACGATCATCGTCCTCATAGTCATCGAACCAACCCTACTTAATTGTTCTTAGCACATGATCATCAGTATTAGGTAGGACCTAAATACCCTCTTTAAAGTAAAATAGCATAAAACAGTATAGACCCTGACTCTCCATTATGGAGAATGGAGATCATCATGTCTCCAATTCTTGCGCCGCGCTTCCTTTTGCGTCCAAGAACCTCTTTACGAGTGTCCATACATTTTTTCCATTCTCTGATTTGCATGTCTCCACTTCTTTTAGAAATCCGGTATGGACAGTTGAGATTCGTAGGATGACCTAGATATATGTTCAAAACATCAAGGCGACCATGCTCATACATCAGATGAGGCACACAATCCTTTGGGATTATCTGTTGAAAAACATAGTAATAACTTCATAGTTAGCAATGAAGTACTAGTTTTATAGAAGTATGCAAAAGATGCACGTATGTCGTAATAGTAAAAAATCTTACCAGGGTATCTCCATAGTAGTTATTATAGTTCAACACGTGCACTAGTGGCACGTATTGACCATAATGTTGAGGAGTTCGATTGTAGATATTGTAATTCTTAAGATCATTACAAAATCCAACCAGATGATTTTTCTCCTTGTAAGTTAACTCAGAGCCATCGGTGTAGTAAGTTCTATCTACCATCTTCTGCACATTCTTTGATACTTCAAAATAAGCTGTCAATGGAAATAAGCTGTCAACTATTTTGAAATGAACAATATAAATTAGTTAATAATTAACTATGTTTGAGAAACTCACATAGTGGTAGAATTGGAGGCGTATCAACAAGGACCCAAATGTCCATATTGTCTTGCTCGATTTCAGGATCACCAAGATCCATGGTGACAAGCATACCCTCATCAAAACCATACAATTTGCAAAATGCTTCCCAATTTTTGCAACCAAAATGGGTTACGCTCTCTGCATTATACAGCTTTACTTCAGAATCCACATCATGATGGGTCCTTAGGTGAATTTTCTTCGTTTCAAAATTTTCATGGTCTTCAAAATCCATCCTCTCCAAGACATAGCGTCTTGCATGACATGAGATAAAATATACTCGAATTGTAAAAGATGAAAATTACACGTTGAAATAGTTGAAGTCATGCTTAATTATGAAAAAAAACACTTGTCGTCGTTGCGTACAGTTTCAACTTTGAAGGTCTCCTCGAGCTTAATGTTGAAGCGCCGATCATCGTCCAGGTGAGGCCTGTCGCACAGACCTCGATCATCGTGGCACCAGTCGCACTCCCCCGGGAGACTTCCGTCGTCCGATGATGACATTTCCTACGTTCATAATTCAAATACTAAACATGTACAATTAAATATATATATATATATATGTACTACAAAAACTAAATTAGATCATTATTATTCAACTAATCATATGCATATGCCTTGCATAGTGCTCTCCAATTTGAGCATTCAATAAGAAAAATCAAATCGCAAAATAAATTAGTATTCAAATTAGGATGCATTCAATTATAAGAAAAACTACATCATCTCCATGTGTCCGTACATCGTCGAATATTATCACTAATACACGTCGAATACTATCATACATATCGCCAGTACAGCTAGAACCGTAGCGCCCGACGGGTATCGGCGCGAGCGGTGGACACCCAAAGGGAAGGAACCATCACAGGATCATAGCTCCAGTGAGATCCCTGAAGAACCTGCCAGGTATTCTCGAACCTGCCCTCCAACGCAACCATGTAGCGATGGACGTGCTGGTCCTCCTCGCTGACACGGTGACGTACCACCTCCGCGGTGTCCGGAAGCCTCGCCACCGTCACTGGCCCACGCGACCACCACCGAACAAGGATCGGGTCAACGACGGGATGGCTCCTCACCAAGCTACGCCCCCCGGAAGGTATCGCCTCCCAGTACCACCCCGGCGGAGCCCAGTCCCGGACATGGCCCATCTGGTCAAGCAGGCGTCGTCCTCCGCCGACTCGACGACGAGGATGCGGGGTAGGCATCGTCCACGTCGATGCGGGAATAATTGCTTTAACTAAAAAATAAACTAGTTCTATTAATTTTCTTGCTAAAAATAAACTACTTCTATAGTAAAATAAACCAGTTTTATTAAATCAACTAGTTCAACTACTAAGCACTTACTATAAATAGAATAAAGTAGTACTTACTAAAAATAAACAAGTTTACCTAGTTCTATTATTTTTCTAACTAATTCCATTAAACACTTTCTAAGTAGTACTTACTAAAAGTTATCGGGGAGGGGGGTATATCGACAACGACATACCCGATAAAAAAATAAGAAGAGGAAGAAGAAGAAAAAAAAGAGGAGAAGAAGAAAGGAATAGAGGAGGAGATCGAAGAAAAAAAGAAAAAAAGAGGAGAAGAAGAAGCAATAGAGGAGAAGAAACAACACATCTAAATTAACACATCTAAATTAATACAACTAAATTAACTACACATCCAAATTATTACAACTAGTGCGGCGGCCCTGGGTGCGGTGGCGCGGCGGCAGCGGCGGCGGCCATTACAGGGAGGAGGAGGAGGGGATCGGGCCGGCGCTCACAGGGTGCGCGGCGGTGGCGGCGAGGAGGCAGGGCCGGCGGCGTCGGGGCGGGGCGGCGCGTCAGAGGCAGGGCAACGACGGTGACGGCGAGGCAGACGGGCAGCCTGGCGGCGTCGCGGCGGGTGAATGAGGAACAGAATGAAAAATTCACAAGTCCTGGTTACATAGACGAGGCATTGGTCCCGGTTCGTGGCAACAACCGGGACCAATGCCACCTTTAGTCCCGGTTGTTGCCACGAACCGGTACCAATGCCCCCTTTAGTTCCGGTTGGTGCCACCAACCGGGACCAAAGGCCTTGTGCTGCTGCGGCGTCGAAAGTTTAGTCCCACCTCTCTAGTTGAGAGGGGTGCGCAGTGGTTTATAAGCCCCACTGCCGCACCCCTCTCGAGCTCCTCCTCATTTCAGGCTTACGGGCCTAATTGTCATGCCTGTGGGCCTTCTCGGCCTCCTGCGGGCCTGAATCCTGGCCCATGGATGGGTTTCTAGTCGTATTCACGCCGTGGGGGGCCAGTAGGTGGCATTTTTTGTTTTTTTTGTTGCTTTATTTATTTTATTTTATTTCTACTTACAACAAAATACTTATTGTTAATATAAGTATTTTCTTCCAGATTTTTTGTTTTGTTTTCTGCATTATTTATTTTCTTTTGTTTTTTGCTTTATTTTTTAATTATTTATGCTTTTAGTTTTAGAAAAATTATAAACTTTTTGTTAATTTGAAAACACTTTTTCTGTTTTTTTTGTTTTCTTTGTTGCTTTATTTATTTTATTTTGTTTCTACTTACAACAAAATACTTATTGTTAATATAAGTATTTTTTTCCAGATTTTTTGTTTTGTTTTCTGCATTATTTATTTTCTTTTGGTTTTTGCTTTATTTTTTAATTCTTTATGCTTTTATTTTAAAAAAATATAAACTTTTTGTTAATGCCATTAGTTTTCAAATTTGAAAACACTTTTTTTGTTTTTTTGTTTTCTTTGTTGCTTTATTTATTTTATTTTGTTTCTACTTACAACAAAATACTTATTGTTAATATAAGTATTTTTTTTCCAATTTTTTTTTCTGCATTATTTATTTTCTTTTGTTTTTTGCTTTATTTTTTAATTCTTTATGCTTTTAGTTTTAGAAAAAATATAAACTTTTTGTTAATGCCATTAGTTTTCAAATTTGAAAACACTTTTTTTGTTTTTTTTGTTTTCTTTGTTGCTTTATTTATTTTATTTTGTTTCTACTTACAACAAAATACTTATTGTTAATATAAGTATTTTTTTCCAGATTTTTTGTTTTGTTTTCTGCATTATTTATTTTCTTTTGTTTTTTGCTTTATTTTTAAATTCTTTATGCTTTTAGTTTTAGAAAAATTATAAACTTTTTGTTAATGCCATTAGTTTTCAAATTTGAAAACACTTTTAGTATTATATTTACTATCTACAATCTTTCTCCATAGAGATACCAAAAATTATAAACTTTCTGTTAGTGCCATTAGTTTTCAAATTAGAATAGTTAAAATTTGAATTTTTTGAAATTTGTGTGAATCACAAGTTTGTGATTAACTTTACTAAAAAATGAACATAGATGCGCCTATAGAGAAAATTCAACCTAAATTCATAATCAATTTCTATGAATTTCAGAGAAATTCATTATGAATTTAGGTCAAATTTCCTGTATAGGGGCATCTATTTTCATTTTGAGAGGAGCTCAACAAGGCAGAGAGGGACGGGCTTATAAACCAGTGTGGGCGCCCTTCGGTTGGTGAGGTGGGACTAAACGCAACAAGGACCAACCATTTAGTCCCGGTTGGTGGCATGAACCGGGACTAAAGGGGACCTATTGGTCCCGGTTCATGCCACCAACCGGGACCAATGGTGGTGGGCCAGGAGCGAGGCCCATTGGTCCCGGTTCGTCCCACCAACCGGGACCAATAGGTCCAGACGAACCGGGACCAATGGCCCACGTGGCCCGGGCGCCCCCCTAGGCTCACGAACCGGGTCCAATGCACCCATTGGTCCCGGTTCTGCACTGAACCGGGACTAATGGTCTTACCCGGCCTGAACCTTTGCCCCTTTTCTACTAGTGTGGGGACGTAGATGGAACGCGACCTCCAGTAGTCATGGTCGCCCAGCTAGGCACGAGATTTAGGCGGCCGCCGCCATCGACAGGGATACGGGCGGAGGCCTTTTACACCGCTCGCGTTGGGGATTTTTTGGGCCCGACCAGCCGCTCGCATTCGGAGTAGATCATAAGAAAAATGACAAGAAACGAGGTACCTTTCTGCAATGAAGGGCGCACAAATCAATCCGTTAGAATCTGGGCCGTTCGGTTTATTGTGTTTTTTGGCGAGATGAGAATATAATTGTGTTAAGTACTCCTATTAAAGAAGCTTGGGGGTATGCATGTGCAAGGGCTATGTCTCCCCTATTACGGGACGAGCTACCGTGTCATCTCTAGCGTTACAGTAAACGAAACGGGCCAATGCGAAAATCCATAGGAGCATACGAGCTCGCATGCCCACGGAATCACTATTCGTTCGTTCGTGTGGGGATCCGGCGCTATTCAAAGTATTATCGGATGTATAATGTGTCCAGAAATGAAGTATCCGACCCTCATTGTATAGGGGCTGACCCACATAAATTGTAGACGGCCGCTTGCACTTGAGGACGACGAAGTCGCAGGCTAAGGGCACGCGACATGGCCGGATGCACGACATCATTTACATGGGTCGGTAGGCTGCCCAACAGACTAGTTAGTTTTTTAAGATAGTACTCTGCGCTCGGTTATCATCCAGATAAGAGATTCCTCAGTCGAATATGGTCAACATCTAATCGCTCTACCTATGTCCCATGCCCGGACTGCGCCATGGACATAGTGACGTACGTTGCTCGCCGTGGATAGAACACCGGCGAGCGGTTCGGCACAATAGTGTTCTGAAGAAACACACCAGCGACCACGATAGTCTACGAGCTACGTCAGTTTGAACGTATACTATCAGCGACACACCTGAGGGTCACAAGCAAGTTCGTTACCTGTTTGTCCAGTGTCGTTCTCCTATACTATATCACAAAAATATGCCTTTTTGTAGTTCAGACATGACATGCAACATTCACGCTCGCAGCCAATGCAAGCTTCTAGCTTCAGAAATAACCGAAAAACCATATGCCATATGAAAACAGAGAAACACTGAACCATTGGTAGATACATATAGTAGACTTCATATACAAATGGCAGATAATACAAACGTTTCTGCAGGTTTTACATCGACAACTACAGTTGGTACTTAAAACACAGGAACTTGATTTATAAGATATTTGTAGCATAGCCTTCTTGTTTCTATTTTTCCTATTCCTATATATTAGATGCAAAAGAATCATCCATGAAATCAGTTTCGGGGGGGGGGGGGGGGGGGGCTGTCCACAACATTGCCCCTTGGATGATCTGATCCAAATGCAGATTCAAGCTGAAGCCCTAACCCAACTTGTACCTTCCACACAAATCATTTAGGGTCCTACCTTGTACCTTTTTGTATGCAATCATCCAAAGCAAACAACACAAGTAAATAAGTAACATATCCAGAGATAAATCAACAGTATGATGACATTTCACCACAACCCAACTTCAGCCTCTACTGTCTCAGGGTTCAATGCCACCATACAATTCGTATAGGACAGAGGACACTCCATCCACCTTCATCCCAACAAAACATCCAAATGCCTCCTGATTTGTCAGTGTATAAAAGAAAACTAGAGGGTACCCCGCGCGTTGCTGCGGGAATTTTGTAGCAATGCGAACATACGATGGGATAATTCAGAGTCACTAACAGCGTAACAAATACAAGAAGACGGATCAAAGTGATTACCCTATAGATAGGAACAACATATTACGGATTTGGTATGCCACGGTTGCAAGTAGAAACTAACCAAATAGTACTAATGAGAGTTTTTTCTTGATTACAAACAAATGTGGCCACACTACTGATAACCATTCTAAATTTAGGCAACATAATTACTACTTTTAGGTGGAAGTCATAGTGTAGTTTGTAAAACGCTACATGCATGGTTAACGTTGTACCATGTGAGGTCGTCTCATAAGGAAATTCTAAAAGAAATAAAAGAGAACACTTGAACTTGTATACGTGAGCTGCATATGAAACATTCAGATAGGTCCATAACATCATGCCGCTATAATAAGAGAAAGAAATGTGGACAAAAAGTAGGTTGATGAATATGAGCAGAAAATGTTTTTTTTCTATTTTGCTGCTGTCAAAAGATATAACATCCATTACTTTTTACCCTCATATATAATGTAACTAAAAATAGATGTGTGAACTGATTTGACAGAATCTGTAGATATATAATCACATAAATCAGAAACAAAGGCCCAGTATACAATCTTGTATAGGCTAGCCCAGACTCAAGGGTTGTGACCCTCTACTTCTTCCTCTCCATACAAAAAAGAAATATTGTTCGGCTCATTTTCTCTCTTGTACGACATTGAACAAATACATCCATTCTTTCATGTGCGTGGGTGTGCATACATGTTGCTCATTCTCGATATGTCATTGGCATCCAAATTTGACGAACGGACAGTGTTGCGCCAGACAGTTGCACATGCCAATGTGGATCTACCCTCTAATCACTTGTACAAACATTCTAAACTCTGTCTAGCCAGGAGCCCAGGACAACAAACAAAGAACTGAGGGAAGAAGTTCCAGAGAGAGGAGCAGGAAGGAGAAGACATAGTAGCTGTGAGGAGGGCAGTTTCCATCCACCGCTGGGGTGGGATTGATGGTGGGCATCAGATCCAGCCTGCGGAGAAGGCAATCAAGCTCATCCTCGACACCCCCCCCCCCCAATAGCTACGCACCTACCTCCTCTCGATCCTTCATTACATCAGTCCTTACCCTTCCTTTCTTGATCCGCCCCACCCAAAAGTATGAATAGCTGGCATGATCTCCATTCCCCGACAACCAAGGAGTTAATCCACACCATGGATTGTAAATGATCTGCGGCCAAACCAAGATATAAAGGAAGGCGTCACCATCCGCAGAAACATTAGAGAAACAAAAAGAGACCATACACTTTGATTTTAGGGAGGAGGACGGGCAATCCGAAGAGGAGTAGCGCTATGATGGGGCTTTTGCTTTTCAGGCAAACATTTATAGATCGAAGGGGAGAGGTGGAGCAGTGCCTGTTCGGCTGTGGTAACTGAATGAAGGAATTAGGAGCCTGTAGGGGAAGGGGATGGGACGGGCGGGAAGGAGAAGAGGTTGGGATTTTCTTTTTTGTTTGCAAACTGACACCATTGGCCTTCGGTGTTAATTTAAGTAGGGAAACTGAGCAATGACATGCATGTCTACATGCCAATAAAAATTAGTTAAATTCTTTTCTAGGCCATGACCGTAGGGTGGGAAAGAGTGATTGGCTGATTTTGCAAACTGATTGATGATGTGGCATAGAGATGATGTGGATAGTGTGCATGTTGAGAGAATAGGTAGAAGTGGGGAGCAACTTCTTAAGAATGTTAGATTGGAAAAGTAGTTATACTTTCATTGGAGCTGAAGTGTTCCACAAATTGTATCATGTAACTTGTCAACATAAGCCATCTTGCAACTCCCTACTAAGTTACTATACGTATGTCTGACTTAAATATGAAACTAGCAAATTTTTAAAATGATCAAGAGCACTAAGATAAATAAGGGATGCAGAATACATGTCATACAGTCAGACTAATTGTAAAGAACAAAGTTGAGGTCTACAAGACTGGCATTGTTATGAGAAAAATGAAAGTTGGATATGGTTCAAGAGAGAATCTGGTCAACAACAACAGGATACTAGCTCCATACCAGCATTTAGGTCTTCAGATTTGACAATGTCAAATGAAAGGATGGAAACAAAAAAGAATGGCTAAACCCACACATTATTCTTGCATGTATTTTGGAGCATGTCAATTATTCTGAGAAATATTACACGCATTTGATGAATTTTATTTCTATTGTGACCTCATCATATTGGAAAAACGTTTGCAGTTCACGCAATATTAAAATACACACTGATGTTGACTAATATCCTCAACATGCAGGAGAACTTTATGTTTGCTGCAAGCGTTGTTCCGATGCCCACTGACAATGCAGTTTCAACACTTAGACTCCTCCCTCTGTTTCTGAGGGAGGTCAACCTTTTGTGGAAACATGATAAATATTTTTCAAATACATGCGAAATATTTTTCAGATACACCTTGAACAGTTTTGGAGTACACGTTGAACATTTTCCGAATACATGTTAAATAGTTTTCATAAAATGCCATAGGTATTTTTTTAACTGGCACAATTTTTTTAAATTTTCTAAAAATGTGATTAACATTTGGTTTAATGGTATGAAATGTTATTTAAATTGCGTGAACCATTTTTTTACATTGTATATATATTTAAAAAATGTATTGTACATATTTCTGCACAGTAGATGATTTTCTAAATGTCATGAACATGTTACTGATGTTTAAAATTGCGTGAACACATTTTTCACACTGCATCAATATACTTTTAATGCGCTCAAAACATTTTCTTAAGACATAAGTAAATTATTTCTCAAAATAGTAGTACTAAAGATATTTTCAAATACGAAAAGAAAGAACAACGGTCAGAAAAATAAAAAGAACAAAGAAGCAGCAAATGTGAGAAAATAAAGGAAGAAGCAAATTGGGCCCACCCACAACAGTGACAAATCAGGCGAAAAAACCTCATGTCTCACAAATACTATCTGCCGCTAATATGCTCGTGATTAACAACAAATTCTATTTGGCCCCCTTAAGGGCCACTTATAGGCATTTTGTTACATGTGGCAGACCCCCCACGGCACTATGTGGCAAAATGCCTCGCACGTGTGGGGCTATTTTCACCGGTACTTGGGAACCTTCCCATGAAGGTTCCGCTGGTTTTGCTGGGCTGGTTTTCTTTTGGTTCTTCGCCTTTTTTATTTTGGATTTTCCTTTTTATCAAACACATGGAAGAAAACTTCAAATTTCAAAACTTTTTCCAACTTTGAAAACTTCACACAAATTCATGAAGTTTTTACATTCTGTGAAGTTTTTTCAAATTCGTAAACTTTATCCAGATTTTGTGAACTTTTGTCAAATATATGAACTTTTTCAAATTTTGTGAATGTTTTCAATTTTGGTGAGAGGAGTGTCTCATAACTACCAACCCTTTATACGCTCCCAACACATTGAGTTTTTGTGAAATGTTATCATTCACCCTAGTCACAATGATGTTATGGTGCTTGATTTTTTGCCATAAGAACGAGAAAGGTAAGAATTACCAAACCATGTAGGTCAAATTACTAATCACAATAATGAACCAATAAGGCAAGTTGTGAGATAAGTATGAAAGGAAGGAGATAACTAGGACAAAATAGAGATTTTAGCACTTGCCACTTTTGGCGAGGACAACAACGATTCTGGAACGTTGCTATATATGTGTGTGCGACCTATAGATGCCCGTCTTTGAAGTGCACACCCTATGAAGCTAGAGTGTATTGACATCCAGTGAGAAACAACCATCATCAAGCAATGTGTTTCCACCATGAGTCCATGATATAGGAACAAGTGCCTCTCCCTTGAACTCACAAAAAGGTACTGAAATCCCAATGAGATGGTCTTCTCCAAGTGCCATTGACCATAACTCTCACCATTATTTCTACTAATTAATGGTATGAAATTTAAGGTCAGTTGCACCTTTTCCATACACAAACACCCTGAGTTTCTCTTCCCCTGCCTCCATGTTGATTGTATCCACTTTTTAAAAGGCTCCAACTTTAGATGGAAGGTTAGCAATGTAATACCCCATCCTCTTCGTGTCAAGCACCAACATTTTCTCTCACCAACCCGACACCCAATAGAAACAAGCGTTTGGAACGCCCAACAGCGTAGAGATGATTTTATTGCAAGCATGGAACACATTTACCATTTCGAACGCCCAACGGCTACACTCCATATGCTCCTAACAGAATATGAAGCCTAGAGTTCTTTTAGTGGAGGAGGCATAGCTCATGTAAAAATCAGTTTTCCACGTATCAATAATATGTCTAGTTGCAGCAAAATAATTTCTAGATAATATGCTAGAGAAACTCACTAATTGGGAGGTGCCTCATAAACGAGCATACCCGAAGCTTCTCCTGGGTCGGCAGATGGTACAACTAGTCGCAGGGTCGTGGAGCCATGTGTGGAGAATGGCAGAGCAGGGTAGGACATCGGAGAACAGTACCCTGGAGAGCTTGTTCAGGCAGCATTGTGGCGCAGCGATTGGGGTGATCTATCATGGCAGCTCGATTGCCAGAGAGGAGACGGCCAAGAACTGTAGGACGTAGATGGAACGCGTTCTCCAGTAGCCGTGATCGCCCAGCTAGGCACGAGATTTAGAAGGCCGCCGCCGTCGGCAGGGTTATGGGTGGAGGCCTTTTACGCCACTCGCCTTGGGGATTTTTTGGGCCTGAGCTGCCGCTCGCATTCGGAGTTGATCATATACAATTTGTTTGATTTGTATTCCAGCCAGGCACATCCACTTGCCCGATCCCTTTCCTCCTGTTAGTTCAGATTTTCACTTGCCTGCTGAATTTTCCTCTCTTTGTTTCAGATTTCATATAACCTGTTGGTGTCACAGGATGGACCTCAGTAGTGTAGTTGGACGTTTAAATAACACCTGCAAGGGTGTTATTTTCTGTAAAAATGTAAACCTACTTTCTTCTCTTCGTTTCAGATTTCATATAACACCTGCAAGGGGGTTATTTTCTGTAAAAAAAAGTAAACCTATTTTCTTCTCTTTGTTTCAGACTTCATATAACACCTGCAAGGGGTTATTTTCTGTAAATTTGTAAACCCATTTTCTTCTCTTTGTTTCAGATTTCATATTACACCTGCAAGGGGGTTATTTTCTGTAAAAAAGTAAACCCATTTTCTTCTCTTTGTGATTTCATATAACACCTGCAAGGGGGTTATTTGCTGTAAAATGTAAACCTATGCTCGTGGGGAAGAAAAAGGGAATATGTTCCACCTTATTATTATTTTTTGAGCATCAGTACAGACACAAGCGCTCATATACACAAGCATACACTCATCCCTATGAACGCACACACGCACACCCTACCCCTATGAGCACCTCCGAGAGACTGAGCCGGCATATCATCTTGAGATTTACGAAGTCACCGTAGGCGCCTCGTCGTCGACGGGAACGTCTCCTCCCACTGAAAGCGCATCGCCGGAAATCCTGAAATAAATCCAGGAATAATGCGAGCACCAGGATTTGAACCCTGGTGGGTTGGGGATACCACTGTCCACCTAACCAACTCAACCATAACCACCTTATTAGAGACCATTAAGTGCCAATTTAGAGTTGAACACGAACAAAAATATCTCCTGCATTGATTGATGTTATTTTCAAATATCAATAGTTGCTATGGTCGCTCGTTTGTCTTGTCCTTTCATCAGCCGAACTTGTCATGTGATGCCGTGGCATACAATTGTGATAGAAAGGCTCATTTGCTTCTTCTATGGCTTCTATTAGGTGGAATTTCTGTGAATGCATCGAGAGTACCGCATATAAAATAGGAAAATGATGTTTATGTGCCTAAGGTACTTTTATGAAGCTTACCATTCTTTGTCCAGGTGCAACAAATGTATGCTCGCTGTGCACATGTATTAAGATATGACTGCTTTTTTGGGTGCCAGTTACTTCTTTTACTAAGATATTTCATCGCTCAATTTATTTCCAGGTTGTCTCTAATCTGAGCTGTCCATTGTACCTTCGAATACACCGGCAACCATATGGGACTACACAGATTTTTTTTGAGTTAAGATGACAATGTAGAATATTACCTTGTTTAATGAGCTCCTTGGCTGTCCTGTTTCCTTGGCCATACGAAGATACCTTGAATTGTGTTTTATTGTCAAGAATTGTATGTTGGAACCGCTCTCTCCCTCGCTCACTCAGGACTAGAGATAGAAGAAGGAACATAGCACACTGGAGTTTCAACCCGGCCGCACACACAGCCCCGTTTTTCTTCCAAGAGCACCAGCTCAAACATAACACCAATGCATGGCTTATATAGCCGGGCTCACACCAGGCGTTGGCCTCACGAACGCACGCACCACACCGGCACACTCGCAAACTAATCCACCCATGCACTAACAAACTGACTTGACCGGCCCACGCAAGTAGCTAGCTTATCCATGCACGGACTAATCAACAATGCATGCACTGACGCACGACGCGGACAACGCGCATGACTCGGCCAGCTCCACATCACCGCTAACAGCTAACTACTACAGCCGGTACACACATGCTACTGCACGAGCGCGCAAACACACTACACGAGCACACTCGCCACGCTTCCGCTTCGCCCCGCACGTCCCGCGTGCATCCGACGCGTTCGATGAGCCTGACTGCACCAGTGCGTCCTGCACGTCCCGCGTGCATCCGTCGCGCCCGACGAGCCCGACTGCATCAGTGCGTCCCGCACGTCCCGCGCGAATCCGTCGTCCCCGACGAGCCCGACCACACACGCCTACACCGCGGTCCCGCCGCGCCTGACACGCCCGGCACCCCATACACGCGCCCGACGCGTCTGACACTGGCGCCGCGGCTTATTCCGGCCAACACTGTAGGATCTATGGGACAGTCAAAGGAAGGCAAATGAATGGAAACAACTTTATTTCATAGGAAGTATTTTGAGTTACAGGTTATGTGTGCCTTGCATCATTGTCATCAGCAATCATCAGACGGAAGCGGGTCTTTGTTTTCCTAATTGCTTCTATCATCTGATTCCAAAAAAATTGTTCTGCTATTTTAGAGATCGTATATAGTTGTAGTCATGTGACATTCAAAGAGGGAACTAAATACCTTAAATATTTACTGAGCGGCTGTACTATTGAGCGGGCAGGCTCAAATTTTTATCATGTCTGTTTGTGTAGCTGAAAGCTTGAATTCTATCTGAGCATCTCAATCGCTGAAATATTATATCTATTGCCAGGGGTATGACGATGTAAAGGCTCATTCCTTTCCATCAAACAGACCAATATTTTATTGTTAGCATCATACGAACGAATGACAACTGTTCCAGCTACAAGTGCATTGACGAGAGGGGTCTTGGGATTGAGAACCTGGAGATTAAAAATAAATGTCTGCTAAGTAAATGGCTGTATAGGTTATCATTAGAGGCTGATGGTGTGTGTGCATAGATTTTGCGCAACAAATATTTACATTCTAAATCTCTGGCTCAGGTTACCGTAAGACCTAATGATTCGCCATTTTGGAAGGGGCTCATGAGAACGAAAGATACTTTCTTTCATAGGGCGAAATTTGGTGTTCGTAATCATACGACAACAAGATTTTGGGAGGACATGTGGTTAGGAGAGACGCCTCTTGCCCTACAGTATCCCACCTTGTATAATATTGTACAACGTAAGGAGGATTACATGGCTACAGTATTACATGTGGTGCATTTAAACATCCGGTTCAGGAGGTCTTTAGTAGGGGAGCGTTCGAATTCCTGGCTACGCCTGGTGTGGAGGTTGATGGATGTTCAACTCTCCGACCAGCCTGACTCTTTTCACTAGAAGTTAACTGGAAGCGGAGTGTTTACGGTCAAATTATGTACTTGGATCTAATTAACTCTGGCCCAATCCCGAGATCGATTAATATTTGGAAAGTTAAGGTTCCCTTGCGAATTAAAATTTTCATGTGGTTTGTTCACAAGCAAGTGATCATTACCAAAGATAATCTGCTAAAGCGACGATGGGAAGGCAGTGCACGATGTTGCTTTTGTGACCAAGACGAAACAATACAACACCTCTTCATAGATTGCCCTCCCGCGAAACTACTTTGGCGAACACATATAGCCTTTAACATTAGTCCTCCAGCTAGCATTGATTCGTTATTTGGGACGTGGCTATGGAGTGGAACCTGTCATTATTGCGGCACGTATTCGGATTGGAATATGTGCACTACTTTGGGCTATATGGAACTGCAGGAATGATATGATCTTTAACAGACAAAATACTTTAAATTTCTTGCTGGTTATCTTCAGAGCTACGGCCTGGATCCGTACGTGGTCGTTACTCACTCCTACGAACTCCAGATAGTATTTCGTTACTGAGTGCAACCAGTGGGAGATGGTAGCACGGGGTATCTTCAACCAGTTTGGATGGTAGCACAGGTAGCATTCTGTTGGTGTGCATGTGGACATGAGACATGATGAGAGATGCCAAGTTGCTGGAAAAAAGAATTCAACTTAATGTATTCACCTCCCCAGTCAGTTTGCATGGCAATGATCTAAGTGTTCAGTTTTCTCTCAACAAGATTTTTAAAGTTTGAGAAGACTTGAAACACTTTAGACCATTTTAAAGGTAGATCCAAGTAAATTTGCTATAATCATCGATAAAGCTTACATAGTATGAGTATCTACCAAGTCAAGTAGGAGCTGGCCCCCAAACATTTGAGAATACAAGTTGTAAGGGTGCAGTAGACACGCTAGTAGATACATCATATGGAAGCTGATGGCTTTAGCCTATTTACACGGATCACGAACTGACTCAATGCTAGACTCGTGAGAGTAGGGAAGTTTATTTTTACTAAGAACAAACTTAACAATAACCGATGAAGGATGACCTAATCTGCTATGCACTTTGAAGATGAAGGCTTGATGGCGACAAACACTTGTTTATTAAATGATGACGATGATGAAGATATGAGTGGGTAAGGACCTCCCACGCACTTGCCCCTCAGAAGGATTCTCCTCGTGTCCAAGTCCTTGACCAAAAAGAAATAAGGGTAAAATTCAATGAGGACATGATTATCTAGAGTAAATCGATGAACGAAAAGAAGATTCTTTGAAGTTTGTGGCACATGAAGAACTTTGTTTAGATACAAAAAAATTAGGGGTTTTAACAATTGAATGACCAATATGAGTAACTTTCATACCAGAACCGCTTGCGGTGTGCACTTGGTCCTGTCCATGGTACTTGTCCCTGTAGCACCGGTATCCGCGTACCAGTTCGAGTCGACACCGTAGGAATCGGTGACCATGTTGGCCGCCTTCTCCTCATGTTCATCTTCATTGTACCGATGCAACAGTCACGAGCACCTCCTGGATGGTGCTTGTAACAAATCTGACATTCTGGGTAATCGCGAGGCTGCTGCTGTCGTTACTGTTGTGAGCGACCGTGACGACCGCTGCCGCCACTGTTGCCACCAGATGGAATTGGGAAGGGCCGCCTGCCTCGGCCGCGGCCCTGGCAGTTTCAGCGCCCGTGGCCCCTGCTGTTTCCGCACCCGCAACCCCAGTAGACTAGGTTCACAGAGGATTTGAACCCCGCATTAGGACCATCGCCGAGCATCTCGAGCCGCTGGTCAAACACCGCAATCTAAGCGAATAGATCATCAATGGTGATATGGGTTTTAACTGCGCTGATGGCTGCTACGACAGGATCGTAGTCTCTGTCGAGGCCGGCAAGCACATAATCCACCATCTCTGGATCTGAGACCGGCCGCCCTGCCGCAGCAAGCTCATCTCCCATGTTCTTCATCCGGACAATGTAGGAGGTGTTGGACATGGATCCTTTCTTCGTGGTGGTGATGGCAATCCGCAGGTTGGTGATGCGAGATTGAGACTGCGAGGCAAACAAGGTGGTGATAGCAGTCCAGAGATCAAAAGTAGTCCCCTTACTCACAACTTGGGCGAGGATCTCCATTGACAGAGAGTTCAGGAGATGACTAAGAACTTGTTGGTCCTTTGATATACACTGCGCATATAGGTGGTTGGGTACCATGGCAGTAGTTTTGTTCGCCTGTTGCTGCTGCACCATCTTTGGTGGCGCGACATCGGATATGTCCAGGAGGCTGGTGACCTGCGCTCATCGCAGGCCCGGATGACCTAGCTTTCCATAAGATGAAGTTGGTCTTGGTGAGCTTCTCTGCTGGTGGAGCTCCAAGGTTGAGGGTGATGGTGGTCGATGTGGAAGACATGGTGATGGTAATCGAGGAAGAAAGCTTCTGGCTAGGTCGATGGAAAGAGGATGGCTCTGTATATCATGTTAGGCAATACCGATCGATGGATTCGGTTGTTACAGAGAAAGAGATAGCTAGAGAGAGAGAGAGAGAGAGAGAGAGAGAGAGAGAGAGAGAGAGAGAGAGAGAGAGAGAGAGAGAGAGAGAGAGAGAGAGAGAGAGAGAGAGAGAGAGAGAGAGAGAGAGAGAGAGTTTTGAGATTACAATAGATGGTTTATCTCTATTCCTATCAGTGATAATAGGTTTTATCTATTTTTACGTCTTGATTTCTTGAAGACATAGGTTCCTGAATCCATTTTTGATGCACCAATTCGTAAGATCCCAGGAATTTATGCAGTGCAATTTTTTTTATATTTTGAACTACACATTTTCCTCATATTTTTATATTTTTACTTACATGTCCTCAAGATTGACGGGCGCGGCAACGCGCGCCTCTAGGTGTGCTCTCTATCCATGTCCTCAAGATTGGTTTCTTTTGAACCAGACATACAAATCATAACCTTCATGTACAAATCACATTTTCGAGTTTGCAAAGAGATAACAAAATTATTTAGCAACTAAGAATATGAATAGAGAGCACACCTCTTTGACTATTTCACACTCTGATGGCTATAATTGGGAACTATGACAAAAGGGAAGAACCATAATACTCCCTCTGTTTTTATTTAGTCTATATATTAGGTTTAACCGAAGTCAAACTTTGCAAAGTTTGACCAAGTTTATAGAAAAATATATAAACATTTACCATAACAAATCTATATAATGTGAAAGTACATTCAATAATGAATCTACTGGTGTTGATTTTTTATTGTATATATTAATATTTTTGTTTATAAACTTAGTCAAAACTTATAAAGCTTGACTTTGACCAAAGCTAATATGCGGACTAAATAAAAACGGAGGGAGTACATGGCCAATTAATAGAGCATACCCTGGATCCTAGAGCTATAGAAGAGGGAGCGGGGAGAAGGTCGGGCGGCGCAGGAGAGCTGGTGCTTCAGTAGCAACTCAACTAGGTACGAGAGAGGGGGGAAGAAGGTCGGGCGGCCCAGGGGAGCGGGAGAGAGAGGCGGCGAGGCGAATCACTAACCCCAGCTCGCTATTGGAATCGCCCTGGCACGCTCAGGTGCAAAAGCCGAAGACGAGAAGGCAAGGGAAGAGACGATGTCTTGGGGAGGACTGTTTTGCGCAAATGAGATGATTTCTAAGGACCAATGTTAAATGTAGCAGCAGCCCATCTGTATATAGAATTTGGTCTATTTATTGTCCTTCTGACGGCTCAGATTGCAGTGGTGCATCCGTAGCATCAGATGGCTCGTTGCACGGGATACATCCTCACGTCGCACAGGCTAGAGACCGATTCGCATTGGGCGGGCCCACTTAGTAGAAACGCACATACTGTAGTAACCGGTTTTGGGAACCTTCTTCTTGTCGGCTTTCTTGAACCTATTTTTACTGGTTTTCCGTGATTTTATGTTTATTTTTTCTGTTTTTTCTAAGTTCATGACTTTACAAGGAATTATCATAAATTTGAGAAAATGTTCTCCAATTTGAAAAATGTCCACGAATTTGGAAAAATGTTGGCATTTTCAAAAGGCTCCTAGTTTCGAAAAATGTTCAAAAATTTCAAAAAAAAGGTTTCCATTTTTAAAACTATTCTTGTTTCCAAAATATGTTCACAAATTTAGAAAATGCTGGTGTATAGATAATTAATTGGAACTTTAATGTTTGAAATTTTAAATTTTGCGTTCGCGTTTACAAAAAATATGTATTTTTAAAAAAATCGAAATAAAGAAGACAACCCAAAAGAAAGTCCACTACAGTGTAAGCTATTCGGTTGGTACAGCTTGGCGTTCGCTCTAGGCTAAAATGGGTTGGCCTAATAGGGGGGCGCGCCTGTGCGCTAGGTCGTTATTGGACGCAGAGAGCGTCACATAGGACCTCTCCTTTCAAGTGAAAAAAAGACACACCCGTATACAAGTATCGAGAAATAAGAGATCGAGTCACTCCCGGGCGTCCTCAGAGCTCAGCGCCTCTCAGCCGTCGAATTCGTTCGCTTGATGGATTTTCGGCCGTCAGATCGACCGCGTGGAAGAGCTCGGCCGTCGGATCTGGGAGTAACACTATAGGAATGAATAGTTACCGCCCTAACTCCGCAATTTCCGGCTGGGTCACACTAACATGTGGGGTCGCTCATGTGTGGGCCGTGTTTGTCAGCGACTGTGCCTAGAGATGCGTCCGGTGTACGTGCTTTGCTGTCAAAATATCATGCCACCGCCAGTTATTTCGTCACCCCGCCGAGGGCAATTGCGGGAATTCGCATGCGTGACCGTGCGTGGCGTCGTGTGGGTGGTTGCATTTGGCATAGGAGTGAGGAGGGCCCCCGATTGGATGAGAACCCTAGCCCATTCTCCCCGCCGCGCCCCTCTCCCCTTCTCTACCGCAGTCGTCCCCGCCAGCGCGGGCCGCGGACACGACGAGGAGGCGGCCGGCATCACCGCGCGTCGCCCGGCCAATGTCTTGTCCCGCCTGCGCCACCTCCTCGCCAAGCCCCTCCCCTACGCGTGGCCCTCGCCGACTCGCTCTTCCTCCCCTACGACCTCGTCCGGGACGCCCGGGGCGCCGCCGCCGTCTGCGCTGACGGCGGCTAGGTCGGGGATGTTAGGGATGCGTCCGAGCAGCGCGGCAGCATCATGGGTGGCGTGCGGATGGGCACGGAGCCACGCACGCCGCCGTCCCCAACGACGCCCTGTCCCGGCACTCTCGACTCCTGCTTGGACGGCGACAAGTTCGAGCCGCATCCGTCGACCCCGACGTCGCGCTCGCCTACAAGTTCCCCGAGGTAACTAACTTACCAGCCCATTCGCGCGGCCCTATCCTGCTTCCTCCGAGCCGGCGTCCTACTCTTCTCTGCTGATCCGCGTAGGTCTCCTTCGCCTTCGACGAGAGGTGCGGGCCTTAGCTCGACGGAACGGCTCTCCCGGTTGGTCCCATCTGTCACGCCGTCTTCTTGCTCCGTGCAGGAACGTGGCGCTGTACGCGCTCACGATGGGGGGCTGCGGCGTCGATGGCTGGGAGCTCCACCTCGTGCACCACAGCCAGCGCCACATCAAGGTTCCCTCTCCTCCCCTCCCCTCCCCTCGGTTAATTAATCCCCTCTTTTTTCCGTGCGAATTGGTTGCTGCGAGTTGAGATGCCCAAATCGTATACGATTGGGCTGTCAAAATTGATCTTTTGTGGACACATACACGTGCATTATCGTGTTACCAGCGTTCCTGATACAGCTAGCACTGAACCAAGGAGGGAGTTCATGCAAACGATCCTACCAATTTGGGGGCGGTTCCTACCATAGAACAAATGTTCTATCACCAGTTCTGCTTTCCACGCGATGTTGTTTTACCATTTTACCAGAGTAACTAATTAGTTTTGTTCATGATTTTCCCCTTCTGCCATTGTTATCATGCATGTACTATAATTTTCATTTGGATTAATTATAAATGTGGAGTTCTTGATTTGATTTCTACGTGTCCCCTCTTTTGGAGTAAGCCATCACTACGGCCTCATGATTATTGTTTGTATATATACGGCAAATGTATTTTTGTTTTATATTGATAAATCATGCGTTTAGTCATACTGGCCGAGAATAATGCTTATAGTTTACTGCCAACTACTTCTACTTATACAGATAGCCACCATATTTGTGAGCCTTTTGATACGTCACTCATAGTATAAATATAATGGACTTGAGTGGTGGATTGAGTAACTTCCGAGATGGACCTTATTATCTTGGTTTCTCCTTTCATGACATGATGGTGTTGGATGTGGCATGACTTTGTGAAAGGCACTGATGGTCTCTGAGGTGAGCTCTTTATGTGTTCTAACGGCACTTTGTCTCCTTGCGCAAGTAGAACTGCAATTTAGTTGTTCTGAATTTTGTGTGTTGTAGACTGGAAGTCAAGGTTCTTGTCGATTTATATATGTCTCTGAATATACTTATACTTCAAAATGCCGACCACTTTATTTAGATATTGTGTCTTCCTCATTATTCTTCAGTATTTCCTCTATTTAGCTACATGACATTCTCTTCGTTGCTGCTTCTCTTACAGTCATCTAGCTACTATGTGACTTGGTTAACTGTACTACTGCTTCTATACTGCCTACGGATGAAGAAGTAAAAAGATGCAGTTTGTGTTGTTTCTCTAATAATCCTAAGGAATTTTTAGGTTCCCCTTACCAATGTTGTCATGCCATTGCCGTCATTCGATCCTTTGCTCTCCTCAACAGTTAGGTGGTTATCCATTTGATCTCTGCCATTGCAGCTCTTTATTTGGTAGGGAAATACAGATTTCATATCTACCATTTGGTGATAGTATTCACTTAAAAGTGATGATCGTCACGATATAGAAACTTGTTACATGCGCCATCTAGGGTTTGAAGAGGAGATCGAGAGAGAGAGAGAGAGAGAGAGAGAGAGAGAGAGAGAGAGAGAGAGAGAGAGAGAGAGAGAGAGAGAGAGAGAGAGAGAGAGAGAGAGAGAGAGAGAGAGAGAGAAGGAGAAGGAGACGACAGGCCCTCACATGGCAGAGATCGTCATTTAAATAGCTTGGGTACTGCAGTTTAGGATGTATGGTTACTGAAATGGGGGGGTTACAAGCACCAAGCACCGCACCGGCGAGTTGCCGGGCTAGAAGCATCTAGCGCACAATGGCTTCGGGTCTAGCAAAAAACTCATCAAAATCCTACTCATGCACCAGCACCATTAATTACATGACATCAAATATCAAGTATGTGTAATGATAGGAATAGATCTTCGACATTATGGTTCAGATAAATGTTTTTTCCCCAATAAATTCTTGAAGAGGCGATAAAAGCTCTAGACCAAGACAACCTAGATAGTAGATACAAAGCACACGTTCTGAATCACTCGTGTGTGTCGGTGTTTGCCAAAAACCTGGTATTTTGCTCAGTCGTGAAGTTTGCCAGGACAGGTGCCTTCACAGCAGTAGCCTTCAAGTAAGGAATTAGCAATGCATGAGTTATTTCTATACGGTTTAACAGCAAAATCTCGAAAAGAATGCACCAATCATATTCAATCAAATAAATGTTTAGCACATAGATAAAGCTATTTAAATGTTTCTCATGAATGAACTGGTGACACAAAATATTTTTCACTATAGAACTGCAGGTTAGAATACCATGCTATTTATTTTCTTTTTTGACTTGAAAATACCATGCTATTTTTTGGTCTCCGGTCTTCGGTTCTCTATTTTTCTGCCGACCTCTATCCAGAAAAGATATCAAGGTTCAGTATATCCCTTAGCTTTCTCATTGATAAGAATTTCTTAGAAATGTTTCTTATATGCTATTTTCCAATTAAAGAGAAACATCAAGCATCTCGCCCAACAGGGCATCTAATTATTTATTTTTAGGATCATGGCAGTTTCAGTGAGTCACTAAAAATATGTTATTTTGACTCATCAAAGAACATTTTAATTCCAACAGCAGCATGCAAGGATTACTTCTATAACTTTTAGGTACTTATAGAAACATGTCCATTAACAAAGCAATGGTAATCTACATTCTGTATGAACCTAATACATTCTACCTAAAAAATAATTCGTTCTGACCCATGAGAAGCCATCATAAACAGAGTAACAAATATATACCTTCATCATCAATGATGTATATCAAGTCGTTGATCTTCGCTCCTCATGCTGCAGTTCCTATTGAGTTTTAGAGATAGTTGAATCAGTCTGATGTATTTACCTACATATGCAATGCAGTCTGATTTTAATTCTTATCACTATTGTATACTGCGGTTAATAACGTGGTCATGGAAAAAAAGCAGGAGCATCTAAATGTACTCTATGCTTGCTTCTTCATTCAACCAGGGATTTGGGCATGGGCGAGTGATACGATCCAACCAGGGATTGGGGCACGGGCGAGTTTTAGATTGGATTAGATCTGCAGTAGCTACTTAGCTATTTAGTTATATGTGTGTATCAAGGGCAGGGCAGGGGAACCACGGATATAAATATAAATAATTTCAAGAAAATAAAACAATAATTAATGGTTGGTTTCCCCACTTGAATGGTTAAGGAATTCATTCATTCAGCAAAATGTCTCCCTCTTTTCACACTGCTTGCTTATCATTGTTATGCGGCATCTGGAATCTTTTTTGAGTAAATTGTTGTCTGTTATACACAACCATGTCTCCATCTATATAAATGTATCTTCCTTTTTTGGTTGACTTCTACTTATACATAATATAATATGCAGGGCAGGGCAGACAACATGTGCCGTCAACCGTCGACAGTTCAGTTGTCACCAAATGAGCAGCTTGCTGCTGAAGAAACCTTCAAGTTGTACTGCAAGCCAGTTGAGCTCTCCAATGTTATCCAAAAACGAGCCCTTGATAATGTATGTATATATGTAACCTCCCTCCCTCAATCCTTACTGCTCGCCTTGCTTTTTATTTCATTTCATACAACAACAACAACAAACAATGATGACTGGCTCTCTTTTGCATTGCAGCCCGCTTTTCTACAACTCCTTTACATGATACAGGCAAGCTGCACAAAGAGGTAGCTCTCATTCAGATCCCATATTTATGTCAAAAAAATAAATGCATGCTCTTCTGTTTCTGAAAGTATTTTCTTTTCTTAACATCGATAGATAGCAGAGGCTTCACTATTCTGCCCCCTTCAACAGAATCTTGCCTGTTGCATCATGCAAATGCTGACCAGTGTTTTGTTTGTGTTTTTGTCTTGTGTTTTACCGGATTGTGAGCTCGGTCATGGAATTGCTAAATTGTTTACAATTAAGCCTCTTTATTTTAGTTGCATCTTATTTGATTTGGTCTGGATTTATAGTGAGAGGTATTCATGTGTTCTCTGGTCACCAAAGGGATTCAACAATTACATAGTGATGTTTTGTATTTGTGAAATTCTTCCCTATCTGACATAGAACAATCTGAGCTACTCACTATAGTCAATATCGATTTTAACTCTTGTGCAGGTTTGCTAAGTTATCTGCCTTTTGCTGATCTGCTCATGTTGTTGTAGTAATACGAGGGCAGGGTGTCTTGACTGCTGCTTGCCGGTTCTTTCCTCAGCAAGCGTGTGACTCGATGTGGTCATGGGCGATGGCCATAGTTGGCCGTCGACCGTGCTCACCCCTGCTTTGTCCACCTCCTCCTCGGGAACTCCACTGGCCTCCCGTGCGTGCACGGAAGGCTGGTGGCCCAGCTTGCCGGCGGGTCGGTGACACGCCACAACCCCAACGCTTTGCTGAGTTTGGCATCGACTACAAACCCGCTATGGTGAGCTCCTCTTCACCTCTGGTTGCTATGAGTCATGACCGTCGAGCCCTGGCTATGACATGCTCGATTCCGAGCTGATCATCTTGTGGATGACTGAGTGTGGATAATTTTTGTGGCGGTGGTCACCAGGCTACTGGTTTGTTGTTGGTTATGGGGATGTTGTAGGTTTAGCATGTGGCCGCCAGGCTGAACCATAAGACGCCTCAACAACGACCGACGAAGTCATCGAGGCGAGATGAGAACTCCCTTCCCACGCCTTGCATCGTCCTCTTCTCCTTTTCCTTCTCAGGCATCCTCCACCTAATCCCCTCCCCTCTTAGGCGATGGCCCGGAGGTGAACTGTAGCGACAGCGTGAACTTGGCCAGCGACCGCAAGGACCCATCCACGGGGTTCCTTCCTCTCGGAAAACGACCTAATTGTTGATATCTTGCCTCCCCTCTTCTTCTCCCTCTCTTAATTTTCAAGCGATTTCGGTATGGTATTATTGTTAGGTAACCCTACAAACTTTGTTGGAACCTAAAAAATAGGTACTCCTGATCGATTAGAGTGGTTCTGCCTGAAACAACTTCCAATGGATTGTTGAATTAGCCAATGTCATAATTAGTAAATTTGTGATGTTATATTCTGTAACGAGATCACATTATGCCCATGTTTAGATGACACTGACCCAAGTTTACTTTGTGATTCCCTCAATTTCTCTACCTAATTCTTGTGGCATGCTTTCATCAGTTTCAATACGGTGAAGATGACAGATCCAACATGGTATCCTTTACGGATGAACATGATTCAAGATGCATGTGTGTAAGTGTTGCATATATTGTTCGAAGATCTTCCATGTCATTCCAATATATACCATGCCATGCTACAGAACGATCAAACATATATTCTTTATTGGTTTATTCCTTCGGTAATTAATTTCAGGCCAACCAGGCCACACAAAGAAGGCCCAATGATTTTTTGGACAGGATAAGTGCACTTCAGGCCACCCAGGGTCGAGCATTCAGCAGCGATGCCAGAGGAGATACCTTTGTGCGAGACTGCTCTCGGTTGAAAATATCCAAAGGTTGGTGCCTCAAGCTAAACTTATCGCCTGTGATTCTTTCCCTTTTGTTGCTATCAAGTTTGATCCATCTGCTCCATGCAACCCCTTCTGTGGACAAGCGATGGTTATAGTCGTCATGGACTCCGATGAGATTCTCGACGAAGCGATACCCGAGTGGTTGGAATTGGCAATCATATGCTTCCAGTGGTATCGCTCGCCATGATGAGCTCCACCATTGGTTCTCACTCTGTACTTATCAAGACTGCTATCTAACTGTCACCAGCCTTTGTATAAACTCCTTGCTTTTAGTATTTTTTGATGTTCGGCTGTCGTGTAATGTGCTACTTAGTCTTCGGTCCCTTGCTATGTAACCAACTTACTCTAATTATTAATATGGTATTTCAACTTGTGGGATGCATTCATTTCTATATAAAGGACTTGCTGTAATCCTGATCTATCAAGAATTTTGATGGTTTTTATTGAACCATATTTTCCTTATTACTGCACTTCTATGATTTATATTGGTTTACATACTCCCCTGATAAATATCAGGCGCTGGATTATTGGATCACTACTTTAGACATATTTCTGTAATGACAAAATGTGTCATGTTTGTCATACTTTTGGTATATATGTTGTCTTGCCCTTTGGCAATGCCCTGTTTTTTATGTAGATTTACTGTATTGGTTTAATCCATTCCCCTTTGTTAACAAACGCATTGAAATTGATTCTGTCTTAGTCTCATGCCAATGTTGATCACCATTGTGTCTCGCTCCTATCACAACTGAATGTTTCTTCTTCATTATATTGTTATGTTGTATGAATGCGTATACTAAACCTGAAGTCATATTAACTTAGCATTACCTGTCTGACCAAATGTTGGGACCGGCACCCTCGCGCCAAGGCATGATCCCGATCTCGTACAACTGGTAGGATGTGCCTGAGCCCTGAGGTAGCTCCATATGATCTCACGGTCCATTGAGAACCCAATGAGGTAGAGCCTGGACCCAAGATGCAGGCTGTCAGCTAGCTAGCTCTTCAATGACGCTCTTCTTGGTCCTTGCAGGATGTGGGTCACGCTCGCTATATCCGGAAGCCGATCAAAGGACAAAATGTAGATCCTGATAGAGTGCAGAAGGCCACTGCCGACGGCCCCAGTTGACATCGAGGGACCGCCGAAGCGCAAAGACAACGCCGCTCTCTCTTCGTCGTAACCCTCCGGCTTTGTTTGGTTGCAAGGGAAATAGAACCACTAATAAAATTGGTGGCGCAAAAAAAGTCATCAGGCATGATGCAAGTAGGAGGAAAAATGAAAAAAATAGCCAGAGGTCACTAGCTCATGCAAGGAGCATATTGGTGCGAGGCAAACCTGCAATCTGCATCGCTTTTAGAGAAGGGCTGGCCAAGAATTGGGCCAGTTGGGGCATCAGCAGCGTGTAGCACTGTAAGGCCATGGTTGCGACTTGCGAGTATATTCAGAAAACCTGTCGATTCAAGATGATTAGATCAACTAGTCTGAAACCAGCGCACCCGCACGTTAGAAAGTACTCCCTCCGTAAAAAAGTCTTACATTATGGAACGGAGGGAGTACTAAATTTTGTCATGATAATTGAGTATCATATTCTGGACCTGACATTCAGGATTTGAGAGTCCAGCTACAGTTACTCCACTGCCCCCGTTAACTGAACTTGACACTTGAGGGTTCAGCCTCTAAAAGAACTTGACACTTGACAATCATGACTGAACACCATGCATAATGCCGGATGATTAACCGGCTTTCTTAGCTCGCACTGCACACATACTTGTGCTTTTGTTCACCAGTATTGCCTTGTTCAGCAAGTTCACGGCGATAGGAATAGCTCATACTATGCGTATACAGGTATACTCGTGAATTAATCCGACAGTAGCTCTCCAATATCTTTGCCTACTAGTCTATTAATTGTGATTCGATTAGATGGTGTCTGGCTGGCTGGCTGCTGAACTGGTCAACGTTTACCCCAATCATCTCTGAAATAAGTTCAACATCAAGCACCGGTTCCGGGTTAACGAGAAGACTGGGAAATCGGTTTGTGGAGCAGCAACCCCTTCTTATGCCCGGACTGCTATGGCATTGATGTAAATGCTCAGAAAGTTGATCGATTTAACATTTTAAGCAACCGTACAAATTGATGATAAACAAAATGCAACATTTCAAACATTCACTTCTTGCTAGCCCTTTTCCACAACGCACCTAAACATTCTCTAGAGGCGGCGGAGATTCGGGGAGATTAGGAACGGCGATGATCGGGCTCCGCACAACATGCTTCGCCGACACCCAGCTCAAGCTTCCCTCCACGTGTCCTTGTCCGTGAACGTCCTTGCCACTCACCGACACGGTGAACGTCTTCTTCTCCCCAGCCTTGGAGAACACCAACTTGTTCGGTGCAACACGTACCGTGACCGATTTGGGCATGTCCAACTTCACCGTGTACGTCGATGCTGGCGGCCCTACATTCGTCACTGTCCGGTTCACGACGAAGGTTGTTGACTTCAGTGGCACAATTATGGTCGGGTAGTTGAGTTGCACGTCCTTGACCTTGGGCAGCTTCGCGCAAGTCGATCCCTTGTCACGCACGAAGGTTGCCAGGCCTTCGTCGCCGAGGAGCCAACAAATGTAACCCGCATAGTCGGTGACACCCATGTCATAGACCAGGCCAGGGTCGGCGGCCCTCGCCGGATTCACATGCCCCACGCCTTTCGCGTACGCGTCGGCTTTCCTGTGATTCTCGTCCAAGATCGAGCCGCCGGTGCTGTTAACAGCGTCCGCCGTCGTCAAGATGGCCGACTTGACGGCCGCCGGGGACCAGTCTGGATGCAAGCTCTTGATGAGCGTGGCAACGCCACTAATGTGCGGCGTTGCCATCGATGTGCCGGACAATATGTTGAACGGGCCTAGTATGGAGTCCGTTCCCGGCGGCCATGCGGCAAGGATGTTGAGCCCCGGCGCCAATATGTCTGGTTTGAGCACGCCGGGGATGTCGACGCTTGGACCTCGGGAAGAGAACGACGCCACCACAGGGGCCGGATGGACACCAAGCAGTGTGTTGTGGTACGAGAAAATGGCACCCGCCGAGCTGTTTGTCGTCGATGTCGCGTAAGCTCTGAGGATGGCGCCATCGCTCGTGCTCACCTGCACCACACTGGAGTTGTAATCCTCAAGCTCAATCGTGTATCCGTTGGATTCACCGTTCAATAGCACTACGCCGGCCGCACCGGCACTCATTATGTTGTCGATGTTCTCCCGTGTAGTATCCGTTTCACAGACGACGATCTTCTCACCGACGACATGGTTATCCATGTAGTCAAACTTGCCCCGTTCTTCGGAGTAGAGGAGTGGGTACATCTTTGACCTCGGCTTTGCCACCTGGCTAAGCCCTTCTCCGTGGATGCACTTGCCATTGCTGAGATTCACGCCGATGTCGAAGCTCCGATCCACCGAGCTAGCACCGACTGTGAGCAACCATGGTGCATCATTGTTCACTGAATGTGAATCGGGTCCTTCGTTACCACCCGTGCAAACCACGACGATGCCCTTTGATATGGCACTGAATGTGCTGATGGCGATGGGGTCTTTATCGAACCTGAGGCTGCCAAGATGGCCAATGGAGAGTGAGAGCACGTCCACCCCATCCTTGATGGCTGCGTCGAGGCCGGCCACTATGGCGGAATCATTACATTCTCCATCAGCGCACACCTTGTACATGGCGATATGGGCACCAGGAGCAACTCCTGATGCGGTGCCCGCTCCCATACCATGATACGACGCGCCGGTGACGAAGTTACCGGCTGCCGTGGATGAGGTGTGCGTCCCATGCCCCTGTTGGTCGCTAGGGTCATCATCTTCTTCGAGGAATGCCTGTGCACCGATGAGCTTGTTGTTGCACCGGGTCGCCATGCATGATCCCGTCCACCTTGCCGGGGGCGGCGCGATGTTGTCACCATCAAATGAAGGGTGGTCCGCGTAGATGCCACTATCGAGCAACCCAATGATGACTCCCTTCCCGTAGCTAGCGTCGCTCCAGATCCCGGTGTCGTTCCTGAGCCCAAGGAACTTTGGAGTGTGTGTGGTCATGAGGTACCGTGTTTGGTCCCTAAACGCACGCACGAACCCCGGATTCTTCGCGACTGCATTGAGCTCCCGGGCAGTGAGCTTTGCGGCGAAGCCGCTGAACACCTCGGTGTAGGAGTGCAGAAGAGGTGACTTTCCCGAGTCACCATCGCGTGATTTGGGCAAGAAAGACTCGTACCAATGACGGTACATGTCTTCATCAGCATTCGAGGGCGAGGGCGAGGGCGGTGGCTCGACGAGCACAATGTAAGTGTGCTGGACAGACTTGTTGTTGGCACCATGTTGTACCCTTACATCTACCTGATTAACATAGCAGCGTATGGGTGCAGGAGAGAAGGTGGCAATCAGTAGAAGTGATACTAAGAGGTTGGCCAATGATGCCATTATACAACACCTAGACGGGGAAGAAGATGATGGTGATTCTTTTCCAGCACCGGGTGTTCTTAATTTATATCCCACCAATGGTATGTTGTAATAGTTTCCTAATAAATGGGATATATGATCTTGCCATATCTTGTTTTAGAATTAATTGCATGTAGGTGATATGCATGTTGGTGGCTTACTATTAACGCGCATAGCAAGAAAAAATCACCAAACTATTAACGTGGCATAGTGTGTAATACACTAACGCTCATGCTGGGATGAAATCTCTAAGCTATTACTTGCATATCCTATTAATATTAGTAATTACGTTACGTGCATTGCATGCTTATATTGGTAGAATACTAATTGCAGGTTGATATTAGGTAGGATATTAATTGTACATTGATATTAGGTAGTAGGATACTAATTGCAGGTTGATATTGGTATGATATTAATTATATGCTAAACATGTTGAGTGCTCGTCATTGGATCAACCTAGGTTGTTGGATTGACATGTATTGATGGCCAAGATTAGTTGGATCTACCATTTTGTATCTTCTTATATTGGTACTATACTATACTAGTAATCTTGTAGGTACAATGCAATTTAGTATAGGAAAAAAATTAGGATATATTAGACAATATATTATTTCCATCACACACTAGTATTTGATAAAATATTTAGTATATACTTAATGGATTGACGATGATATTGATATTAGGAATATTATTTATTAGGGGAGGATGCTAATTTTGTTTAGTGTTAAACATGTTTAATGCTAAACACCGGGCAACATAGACCATTTGATACATGCGGTTGAATGGATGAGATATGTTCGATCTCTGCAACTCACTCTTTTTATATTGGTATAGATTAGATAGATGCATGCGAGTATTTGCATGTTGGTTGGATCCATCCACTCAATTTGTATAATCTTAAGCCTTCTCTTTCCTCCTCCACAAGAAAACATCACAAGCTTTCCTCTTCCTCCCGTCGACGCTACCGCCGGTCCGCCCCATCTCCGATGTCCTTTGGGCCATGGAGGTGCGAAGTATCTCCCCCCCCCCCCCAGCATGAGGGGCCTCGTTCTCGTTCTTGTTAGGATTTGTGTCTTGGTTGGGGCTGTGTGGCAGCAGCGATGCCCTCGGTACGAATAATGTCTCCCACGTTCTATCCATGTCCCGATGATGCGACTAGTGTCGTCAGAGGGCGTGTGGAGGTGTGTCTTCGTCGGACCTTGCAGGATTCGGTAGGTGCTGGTCTTTGGTGGATCTGTTTGAATTAAGTCTTCGTCTTGGTTTGGGTGTTTATAAGTTTGATGCTTCTGATCTATGACTTTCTTCATCAACGATGGCTGCTGCTCTGGTGTGCTGTCCTACGGGGCCTTAGCACAACGACTTTTTGTCTGTCTACTAAAGCAAGTTTTGCCCGGGTTCAGCTAAGGAGGGGCAATGATAGTGGTGCGCCTTTGGCTCGCTCCATTGCTTGTAGTCGTCACTAGGTGGTCCATGGACCTGTTTGTAGTTTTTATTACATCTGGTGTTCTTTGTATTACCGTGATTGGAGATTAAAAGGTTGGAAGTTTCTCAAAAAAAATGTATAATCTTTCTAAATAGCTTTCAACATACTGTGTCTTTAATTCCAGATTTTGTGAAGGTTCCTTGTGATGGAACCAACCCACCAAGGTTCAAATCCTAGACTTAGTACTGGTGCTCGCATTTTCCTATTCAGACTTTTTGGTGACGTTCGTTTAGTTGGGGGGGGGGGTCCAAATTCTTCTTCAAAAATATGTGAATAATTTTAGATGCAAAAATCTTGCAGTAGGTTCTTGACTGAAATGAATGAGATTCTAGATGGCTTAAATAAATATGTATGGCAAAATCGTGGTCCAGTTAGAAGTGTAGCACAGATGGACCGACCCGTAGTATATTTCGGATACCATAATAGTACTCTATGATGTGTGGCCCAAGCTTTTTCGTTTACTCTATCATAGATTGTAGAGTTGTGCTTTGGGCTGAGAAACGAAAGGTAGGGCCCTCCATGTACCTAACCAAAGCAACCCAAATACTCGAATGTGAAGGTTATTTTTGGGTTTTAGAATTTCAAAAGCGCGTGAACATGCGAAATGGGATATGCATTCTATTGAATCCTATTGAAAGTGAAAACACAGGAATGTCGAATAAAAGCTGTTTGACTGCATCATAGGAGAAACACATGAATTTTCTTGGGGACTCTTTGATTTGTAATATTTCAAAATGGACAAATAGGAAAATCACAGGGATTGGAAATCATGACATGTCATTTCCCATGGGAATTGAAACTACATGGATAAGCAATGCAAGATTGTAGCAGAGAGAAGACACATGATTTTGTCGAAGCATTAGGTTCTTATGCCATAGCTAACACTAGAGGTAAAGCGTGCTTTGTCGTGTATTTTGTTACTTGTATAATCTTACATACCTAAGAGATTCATCCCCACTAACTTATTTATCTCAACATGCAAGCATGCCGCTTCACTATACAATTATGAATGGAATAAGACTCACCACAAAAAAAATACCAGTGATTTGTAAGGATTTGCTTTATTAGGTGCTTTTGAAAAGCAAAAACTCCCAAGTCTGTATTCACAACATAGCCGAATATACATTGACAAATTACGGTAAAAAGATTTGATACAATAAGCGTTGTGGTGGATCCATCGTAGTGCAAATAGCATAGTTTACTCTGTTGTTCGTATCGATTTCAACCTAAAAACCTCTTGCAAAAACCACAAGCTGCTAATCTGATGGAAACCCTAAGTGGTTCGACATCCCATTCTTTAAGCTGTAAAAATAATGTATATTTAGTAATACATAATCTAATCCATGAATAAAAATATGGGCAATATCATGGCAGTGTAATCAGCTTTGTCATCTCAATGACTAATATGGCAATATGATACTACTATATAATTACCAAAAAAATGCAAGTATACAGTAGGCCACAAGCATAGTACATGCGTACAGAAGCCACCATGACCATTGACCAACAAGCATCAACAATTCAATATGTCAACAGAAAATTAACAAAATAGTCATGGTTCAATGGTTGCAACTTCCAACAGCAACATCCAACAAGCATCAAGGTTCAATGAAGGAAAGAAAATACATCCAACAAGCATCACGAACATTTGGAGTTTACACAGGACAACAACATTAGAATTTACATGGAACAGCATATGGAGAAGGAGGACATGAGGAAAATACCAGAGTCAAAGCAATGACTGAAGGCGGGCCCGGGAATCGAGTGGTGCCGGCGCATCCCCTAGAGACCCGCCGCTCGCGCTCGGCCTCGGCTAAGTGCTGCTGTTAGACCCGACCCTCCTTTGCTTCTATTTCTCTGTAACGTCTTATATTTCTTTACAGAGGGAGTACTTGCCATCCTGAACGAAAACGAAGCGGGCAGCGGAGGAGGACGCCTGGCCAAGGGGGTGCTCGCGATGGCCAGTGGGTGGCGTGATGTGGCCAGCGACCTTCGACGCGGCCGAGCAGAGTGGCGGCGGAAAAAGGGTATGGGTGCAGGCGGGGCTGATTCGAGAAGATGGGAGCGAAATCCCCTGATTGTTTTCACGCGACAATGGAGTGTTTTGGGGAATCAACACCGAACCGACAGGTTCTCTGCAAACCGCCAGGTTCACCAGCTTTCAAAACCCCGCCCGGTTGGATCAATTTTCCCCAGTTCAATTGCTCAAACAGTCTGCGGAGTTTTACCAACCGCCAAGGTCGTTTACCACTGCAAGAAACATGTTAGCTATTAGTGGTACACATGTAGAATTAGAAAATATTTATCTTCAAACGAAAAATAATCATGGTTATGGCCAAGGTGTCACTGCGAAAAGTAACCTCTTTAACTGTACTTAGAATACATTTAGAGGGCCATAATAAGGATCACGAGAAGTTCCAAAAACAAATTGAATTTCTGAACAACTCGTGTTTTTGAAGCAGGTTAAGTTTCACAATCAGCTACTCCCTCCGTCCCATAGTATAAGAACATTTTTGACACTAGTGTAATGACAAAAACGTTTTTATATTATGGAACGGAGGGAGTACTTCGCATGATAAGTTCATGGAAAAAATTAACTGTGTTGTGTCAAGGATGGCCTGGTGCACAATACATGCGGTAGTAGTGTTTTTGTGAGCTTGATCTAAAATAGTGATCTAAATAATTTTATATTTCTTTACAGAGAGAGTAATAAATAAAGATGGTTGTGCATCCAATCAAACGTGGGTGTGCTATTTTTCCCTTTGAAAACGCTACTTTCATCAAGCTTGGCTCAAATAAATAAATTGGAAGGCAGGTTGACAAATTTTTTTCGAGGAACTGGAATTTGCTGCCGATACATTAAGGAGTAAACAGATACAAAATCCTTGTGTTACAGGAGGTTGGGGTTAAGATGACCCACACCAAAATAAAACAGAGAGGTCCTAGTCAGGCTCGCTCTGGACATCAGTAATCCAGCGGATGGATACCGTCGGCTGTAAAATATCCTGCTTAATCAGGCAAAAGAGAGCAGCTTCATCCATGAACTTCTGCTCAAGGACTCGCCTGTTACGCTCTTTCCAGAGATGCCATTCGGTGAAAGTTGCAGTCGAAACATAAACATGCTTCTTTGGCAGGCTGCGCGTGCGCACATTCCACCACTCAATGATGGTCTCAGTATCTCGGGCATTGGAGGCCAAAGCGGGGACAGTCCCTCCATTCCGCAACCCGCTGCCAAACAGTTCTAGCATAGGGGCATTTGAGAATAAGGTGCATAGCATAGGTGATTCGTCCTCCTGACCGCATAGGTTGCAAGCATCATTGTGGGGAATGCCATGAATATCCAGGTTGTCATTAGTTAGGACTCTACCACGAAGCCATAACCGCACGGAAAACCGGCATTTGGGAGGAAATGATGTTTTCCAAAGTTTGAAGAGGGAGGTTAATTAAGTATACCCGGAGCTTGTCAATCTGCTTCAGGGCCCAAATATCCTGCTTGAAGAGGGAGATTAAGTATACCGGGATCGCTGAGAGTAGGGAGTTTACCAGCCGGAGGCGGGCATCGCAGGAGAGAAGCTTACCACGCCAACGTCAAAGATTGGTTGGATGTCAGATCTCGCGATGTTTCTAAAATGGAGAGGCAAACCCAAGTATTTGCAAGGGAACTGGCTGATGGGCACCGGGAAGCACCGAAGCAGCAGCTGGAGGTTAATGTGTTCACAAGCAATGGGAAGGAAGACACTTTTCTGAACATTGGCTTTTAGCCCGGAGAGACCCCAAGAGCAGCAGAATTTGCTTGGTAATATGAGTGTCTACTGCCGTAGGAGACACGAACAGGGCAGCAGCATCAGCATAGAGGCTGACCCCTAGCTGGGAAGGTGGCAGTCTTAGTCCACTAAGAGCTACAACGGAGTAGGCCTTGGCAAATAACCAATGCAAAGGAGCGATAGCAATTGTGAAAAGTATCGGGGAGAGAGGGTCTCCCTGACGCAGGCCTTGCTTGTGGCAAAAACGCAGACCAGGTTCTACATTCACCAGGATCCTAGAGGAGGAGGTGGAGGACCATAACAACGCAATAAGGTCACACCAACGTTGGCCGAACCCTAGTCGATTTGGACATGAGTTCGAGCAGGTAACTCCAAGACACATTATCAAAAGCGCCGGCAATATCCAGTTTCAGCAGCAAGGCCGGCTCTTTGTTCTTGTGCAGCTTTCTGCAGGGCATTTCTGACATAATTAAAGAAAGTTGTCTTGGATCGAGCGGCTCTTGATGAAGGCACTTTGAGGGTGAGGGTGATCTTGAGCAGGACGGGTGTGAGTCTGTTGGACAAGGACTTGCATATGATCTTAGCAATGGAGTGCATAAGGCTGATTGGCCGAAAATCCTTGATCTTGGTGGCAGCATCAGATTTTGGCAGAAGAGTTATATGGGCAGAATTGAACAAGAACCACCACTTTCCCCTGAGAGAGAACAGCTGATTGAGGGTGCAGATGAGATCAAATAGAACCACATGTAACTTCACTCTATAAGAAAAAGAGCAGCACAAAGAGATCCTTAGGATACAACACTAACAGGCATCACAAGCTCGTGGAGTAGATCAGTACTCCTTGTTTTCCAAAATGCCTGACTAGTTCTATTTATTTATTCTATAACACATTTGGCATCTCACAGAACTTCAAGAAGCTTCACCGTGCAAGAAAAAGAGCAGCACGAAAGAGATCCCATGAAACACAAATAGTACTGCTAAAATAACTTCACTGTCCAAAGAAAGAGCAACACAAATGTAGATTATAAGCCAACACTTCTGCTTAGTTGCAAATACCTCACAAACTCAAATTGTTCACTTTTGACTACTCACATAGTCTTTATGCGGCAAACACGCCAACCATCGCCATATTGAAAGCACACATGATAAACTTCAAGTCAAATCGAAAGCACACGGGATAAAGATAAACTCCAGGTCGATTATTACGGACCAAACAGAAGCCGCCTATTACAGACCCCAACATGTGGTCAGCTGTCTGAGTTGCGGCACAAACTCAATCAGCGCCATCTCTGATCTTCGGCATGCCAGGGTGACCTCCAGCATCAACACCATCACTGGTGCTCCCACCATGCTGGCTGTCCACATTTTCTTCAGCTTGCTGCGTTTTGGCGCCTTGTTCCAGCATCTCCTCCTCACCTGCCTGAGTACCTGCCCAACATACATGTACTCAGGTTGCAGATATATATATTCTGGAGCTTGCGAGCAAAATAAACAATAGGTCTTACTATTCGACAACACTTGGTAAATTTCTTTCGAGAAAAACACAGTAAGAAGCATAACAGACGAGGCATCTAAGGGACCGCACACAAGTTGGAGAATCAATCTTCATAACGCATCCTTTTTTTCAAATTAAATAGCTCCGGTCCCATTTCATATTCCATGACAAAGATAAACACAAAGTCGCCTCAAAAAGGTTGTCTGAAGGGGACAACACTCTTTTCTGAACAACACCGACTTGGAACAAGACCCAAAGCCCTTGCTCCAGCCAACATTCATACAAAACAAACTAGACAACTTAAGAACTCCTTTAAGGAGACCAAACAGAACATAACACCACAATGCTGGACGCACCCCAACCACAATTTTATTCATGTGCTTGATGAGCGTTGCCACAATCATGGAAAAGGTAACAGCTACCAAACCATGTAAATGAAAATTACCAATCACAATAAGGAGTACCGAGTATCAGACAAGTTGGATAACTATACAAGGAAGGAGTTAACTAAGAAAGCTTACCACTTGCTATTGTTGGTGATGCCAAAATTGATGGTGGAAAGTTGCTATATGCAAGCGGATTAGGGATCCATGTCTTTGAAGAACACACCCTTTTAAGCTGGAATGTCTTGATGTCTAGTGAGAAACAACCATAGCCAACCGACGGGACTTCCACATCATATATGAACAAGTGTTTCCCATTTGAACCCGCAGAGTAGTGCAAAAAATGAACTGAGATCGTCTTCTCCAACTTCCACTGCATGTAAGTCCCACCATTGTTTCTCCACATTGTATAGAATTCAAGTCCATTTCTGCCTACTCCTGGCACAAACATCCCGACTCTACCTTCCCCTGCCTCCACAATGGCTATATCCAGAAAAGAAAAAGATATTGCTTGAGGTGGGGGGTTATCAATGTAGAACTCCATCTTCCGAGTGTCAAGCACCAATATTTTCTTGCAAAAATGTAACATCCAGTAGAAACAGCCATACGCGTATTGGCGTGCGGCGAAGAGACAATACCCTCTCAGTGGCAAGTTATTAGCAACTAAAGTATCCCGGCCCAGGGATGGAATGGCTCGCCATTGTCTAGTACTAGAAGAGAAGACAAAGGCAACCATCGTAGTTTCACACCATGCCATCAAAACCACTCTAAATGACGTCTCTTCCACAGCTGTTGCCTCCTCCTCATTGTCACAGGGAGGCAAAAGGAAGATCTGGTACAAATAAGATACCTCTTCCATAAAGTGTGGCTCCTCCACTGGATTTACTAGATCCTCGGGGATCGGCGGGAGCAGGAAATACCGTCGGTGCAGGGGGTCGCACACCACCATATCCTTGAAGATTCTCCACTTCTGACCGATACCATCCCCCCCATGGATTTTGTTGAGGAGGACACGGCCATCGCGAATGTCCTGGATGGCCCAGTTGTGGCTGGCGCCAGGAAGGAAAGAGAAGGAAAAGTCAGCGGCAACAGCGACGGCACTGGCTGCTGGCGCGGAGGGGTGAGGCGGGTTGGCAGGGTGGAAGACTCGATGATTGTCGAGCAATCCGAGGAGGGGCGGGTTGTGGAGCTTGCGGAAACGGCAGAGGAAGAAGCGGTCGGTGATGATGTTGTGGAAGGAGATGCAGCCGACGGCGGCACGGATGAGGTCGGCTGGCGTGGGCAGGTGAAGGAAGATGTCCGCTAGGAGATCGCCGGGGATTGTTGGCAACGAGACCATTTTCTGGCGTACGTGCTCATCCACTCGGATCCCGCATGGGTACAGCGCGCCGCCGCCGCCGCCGCCGCCCATCCTGTCGCCGCTAGGTTTGGAAACCCTATTTTGGTGGTTTGGGCTGAGAGCTAGGTTTGGAAACCCTATTTTGGTGGTTTGGGCTGAGAGCTAGGTTTGGAAACCCTATTGTGGTGGTTTGGGCTGAGAGCAATGTGACGACACTTCTTGCTGCATTCTGGACATTTTGCAGGGTCTTCTTAAAAATATTTGGCAGGGCCTTCTTAAAAAAAATGTGCCAAGCGTATGCGTTCTGAATTCACACCGAGTCCAATCATATCCCTTCCTTGCGCATGCAACGGCCAAGATCTATCGAGCGGGATTAACTTATGGTGCTTTCATGTTTTGTTCTTTTCTTCTCAAAAGTTAACACGAATAATCCTTTACTTTGCCCTTTTTTTTCTACACACGTGTTAAAATAGTAAAAATAACAAATCTTAAACAACAAGTCACACTCCAACGTGCATAGTGCAGAAAAATGTAAATTGCTCGAGCATAAACCCAAGGACAACTAACCTAAGGTGCAAATATGCTCATAGCCTAGTCGAGTACTCGAATGACAGGGATGAATTGGTCCAAGGGATTCACAATAACCTATTCCTTCACCGGTCTAATCAATGGCCGTGACAAAAAATCAGTTCAGCTTCTCGTTCCTCGACTCTACCGCATATGGCAGTGGCAGTGAGGATGGGTGTCATGTCTAAAAAAATCACACCAAGCCCAATCACATCCCTTCCTTGCACATGCGACGGACATAAGGAAAGATTAACTTACAGTGGCTTTCATGGTGTGTTTTTTTCCTTTGAAAACACTGGTAGTCCTTGCCTTTACCCTTTTCTAAATAGATGTGAAGCTAGTAATTTTTCCCTGTAACAACAAATCACACTCCAACAGTGCATAGCATTGAACAGAAAATTGGTCGAGCATAAATCCAAGGACAAACCTGTGGTGCAAATCTGCTCTCAGATGAAATCAACCCAGACGGCAGAATTAGTCCAAGGGAATAATCCTAACCCTTTACCGGTCTAATGAAATGCTGGGTTGCAAAATCAGCTCACCTTCGCTGTCGTGAACCCGGATGTGCATTAGATTGCCTTCTTGTCCTTTGGAAGACTCCCTTTAACGACTTGACCCAATTGCAGATACAACATGTCACATCAGGGAAACTTCCTTTCATGCACCGTACGTTCGCTGTCTTGACCCTGGGTCAACAAGAACCTTCCTGGCTCAATCACCTACGGCACCCACAAGATTTAAGTTTAATCAGCTAGTTTTAGTTACTGGTGATAATACTAAGTACAGCATTTGAACAGGTCATCCATATGCATCCAGGATAAAAGAGTCGGTCTCCGGTCTTATATGTGAATTCAGATTCACCTGGAGGCTGGCGCCTACCAATTACCAATTTACCACTACACTGCTTCCATTCCATAAAAGAAACTCCAGTTGTATAGATAACAGATGTGACATTCCATCAAAGGGGACAGGGAGGTTAAGCCAAATGGAGCACGACGGGATAAGTATCTGATCATCACGTCATCTGGTAGGTGGCAAGATGCTTTCGGGGGAGGCAAGTTGGCCCAAGCAAATATAAATTAATGAGAAGGGGGGAATTTCACTGTTATAGCCATCATATTGACATCTAAACACGTGGCCCGGTTTCTCAAGGACCTGAACCTCCCTTTAGCTTTATGCTAAAGCCGGGCAAAGGTGATCTCTGTCCAGCATTTAAACACGTGCCTAATATAAGAGCAGATTTGACTTTCCACCTAAACATGGCACTAATTTTAGCGCACTAGTGAGGTGTGATCATGACCAATTGGAAACTTTATTTTGTTAATATGCTACATAGAGGGAAACAATTTACTGGAGAGTGGCATACTGCATTAAATATATAATTTCTGCTACAGTTGTTCAGTGTGATCATATCAGGCATTTTGAGGATAAAAAGTACAGTGTAAAACTGAATGCTCCAATTGGTAGACCAGAATTGACACCCCTAAGAACGGGACCCATGTCTGTTAAAAAAAACCTTAGACTTTATTTGATAAAACAATATTATAGGTCGCAAAACTGGCTAAAACAAACTGCCAACTGAGTCATGGACTCACATTTAGTTGCTGACCGAACAAGCTACCGCATACCCCAAAACCACTTCTGACTGTGTCTACACCCTGATTGGACAAAAAATAAATGCAAGTAGGGCCAAGGGCAAATTAGTCCACATCGCTTTCGCTATTTAAGCATAGCCCAGTTAGAGAAGGAGAGCTGGATCTAGGACAAACAGAAAAGGGAGTAAGAACCACAAAAGAGATGGCAAGAGCCTTACCATGGCTAACCTTTGCAGCCACCCTGCTGCTGCTAGCAAGCATCAAGAGCAGCACAGCGTCCAGGATGGCGAAGCCTGGATGCCAAGAAACATGCGGCAACCTCACCATCCCATACCCCTTCGGCATCGGTCAAGGTTGCTTCTACGGTCAAGGGTTCGATGTTTCATGCGAGAACAACCGTGTTTTCATGCATAATTCAAGCAGCCGAATGGAGATCTACAACATCAGTCTGGTAGGAGGGCAGGCTCGAGTCAGCACCTTGATTGCATCCAAGTGCTCCTACAAAAATGGCACCGACACAGATTGGGGGGTTTCATCAAATACTGCCGATTTGTTTACAATATCCAGCAAGGCGAACAAGCTAACAGTGGTTGGATGCAACACCCTTGCATTCCTTGGAGGCTTTAATGAGCACAGAGCCGGAGCTGGGTGTTTCTCAATGTGCCCTGACAAGCAAGGAGTGGACGGTAGTGGGCAGTGCTCTGGCATGGGCTGTTGCCAGACATCCATCGCACCAAACCTCAATTCCTTAAACATAGGATTCGATGACAGGTATAACAATTCTGAGGTGCGTGATTTCAACCCCTGCAGCTATGCTTTTGTCGCCGAGCAGGATTGGTTCAGGTTTGAGGCTTCATACCTTGATGATGACAAGTTCAGGGAGAAGTTCAAGGATGAGGTCCCTGCTGTGCTTGACTGGGTTGTTGGACATGAATCCTGTGATGAAGCGGTCAAGAACATGACATCGTATACCTGCATTAGCAAGAATAGCCACTGCATCATGTCAGTAAACGCTACAGGCTATCTCTGCACCTGCAACAATGGCTTCGCAGGCAACCCCTACCTGGAAGAAGGATGCCAAGGTCGGTAACTCCCTGTAACTCACTTCCTTTGAGTTCACCTTGAGTTATATGTGCATTGAGCTTCAGTTATTTCTCTATCCTTGCATACTGCTTGCAGATATCAACGAGTGCCACTTTCCAGATCAGTATCCTTGCCATGGAATCTGCAGCAACGCGATTGGGGACTACATTTGTTCATGCAACTCTGGAACTAGCAGCATAGATCCAAAGAGAGAAACCTGCAAACAAATCACAGTTTCAGAAAGAGCTAGATTAACAAAAATGTTTATAGGTAATCTTCATATGCTCAGGATATTTCAGTAAGTGTCTCTGTAGTGTGGATAGGTCAAACTGATATAGCACATAGAGGGAGGCATCAGTGACATTCATTCCTAGAAATATAAACTTAGCTGCATATATGAACAAATAAGAAATGACACTTTTTCACTCTTATTTGCAAAATATACATATTAGGACATTCATCCTGCCTTGTCTTAAAAGTATGCACTGTAATCGCAATAAAGATAAGGTGCCGCGTGTCGCTGCCAGTTGCCGTGTAGTCTTGTGCACACAATATACGCTCACGGTAAATCCAAACAAAACCAAGTAGATAAATGATGCCAGAAATTCTTATACCATAGAAACAAAACCAAGTGACTTCTTATATTCATATGCTATTGGTTGTCCATCAAGTTTATTTTAAAAAAAAATGTTGATTTGTAATCTGCCTAATAATGATTAGATACAAATAATAATTTAGTTGTGAAGAAATAATTAGTCATTTACATGTGGGTTTTTTTACAGCCCATCTCAAGATTTTCATATAACTTGAAATCCAAACAAAATGATTAGTCATCTACATGCAGGATTTTTTTGCAATTTTTGGAAGAACGAAAATATATTTTTCAAAAAGGGAGCAAATGCTTTGAGCATCATTAGGCATTATCTATATAAGACTTCCAGTGACTGAAAGAATGTTATTCTTGGCAGGTATTTCAGCATGTGCTGTAATTCTCCTTATCTGCATTTTTGCACTCCTGATTGAATGTCAGAAGAGAAAGCTGGTGAAAGAAAAGAAGATATTCTTCCAACAAAATGGTGGCCTGCTATTATATGAGCAAATCAGGTCAAAGCAAGTTGATACAGTAAGAATATTCACAAGGGAAGAACTAGAGAACGCAACAAACAATTTTGATTCAAGCAGAGAATTAGGAAGAGGTGGCCATGGAACTGTATACAAGGGAATTCTCAAAGATGGCAGAGTGGTGGCCATAAAGCGCTCAAAGGTTATGAACATGGACCAGAAAGATGAATTTGCGCAAGAGATGGTTATACTTTCACAGATAAACCACAGGAATGTGGTAAAGCTTCTAGGATGTTGCTTAGAAGTGGAAGTTCCAATGTTGGTCTATGAATGCATCCCAAACGGCACCCTATTCGAGCTGATGCATGGTAAAAACAAAAGACTTTCCATTTCACTGGATACTCGTCTCAGGATAGCTCAGGAATCTGCAGAAGCACTAGCATATCTGCACTCATCAGCATCCCCTCCCATAGTTCATGGAGATGTAAAATCTCCAAACATTCTCCTCGGCGACAACTACACAGCAAAAGTGACTGATTTTGGAGCATCAAGAATGCTTCCTACGGATGAAATACAATTTATGACAATGGTACAGGGAACTATAGGTTATCTTGACCCTGAATACTTGCAAGAGCGTCAACTAACAGAGAAGAGTGATGTTTATAGTTTTGGAGTTGTGCTCCTAGAGCTCATTACAATGAAGTTCGCAATTTATTCTGACAGTGCTGGAGAAAAGAAAAACCTTGCATCATCCTTCCTTCTGGCAATGAAAGAAAATGGACTTCAATTCATCTTGGACAAGAATATATTAGACTTCGAAGCGGAGCTGCTCCAAGAAATTGCTCAACTGGCAAAGTGTTGCTTGAGTACGAGGGGGGAAGAACGGCCATTAATGAGAGATGTCGCTGAGAGGTTGAGATCAATACGAAGCACCTGGAGAGAACAATTGATTCAGAATCCTAGCAGGGAAACTGAATGTTTGCTTGAGAACTCGTCACACTATGACCCTTCTAGCACTGGACAGCACGGAAGTCTGATGGCGCTAGATCTGGAAAGTGGTAGATGATAAATTGCTTATGAAATCACAGATTGTAGCAGAGACTGAATTTACTATTTCGTGCCATAAATGTCATGCAAAAATGTGTCATTTTGTTTTTAATTGTAACAAACCTCCTTGCATGAATAGCAAACTTCTATGTACCATGATTTCAAGTAATTCCAGTATGTTAACAACAAAGAGTTGCTAAATTGTGTAACTTTTTTTTACCATCACCTTCCTAGCATGTGCTTGTATCCACTGAATATAGTTCCTTCTGTATAGCCTTTGATATGCAACTCCTGTATATATCTTGTATACCTTTTACTCTATTTGACAATATATTACTGTCAGAGCCTCCCCTACAGTTTTCCAGTAAAAAAACAAATAGATGTCATAGCGTTGCCTATTTTACACCATGGAAGTTGTTGATCATACATTACAGGTATTTTAGAAGTGAATGCAAATCGAACCCCAAAGCAGTGAACAAAGATACATGACCTCAAGAATACTACAATATTCTCCACAGAACATCGCAGCCTCCTGCCGTCCACTCCCCTATCAAGTAATTAGCACGAACTTACCCGCTTCCACTATTACACTATTCTCCATGAACAAAGATACTACAATATACTGATGACCTCAAGAACACCTCTAACTTAGGAAAATTTACACCTCAGGCTAAGGTATATGTATGGTACACATGAAAGCCAGCTTTTCTTGATATTACAGCACAGAAATTGTCACAGATTGGTACAAGTTTATGGACCTGATGAGATACAGCACATGAATTGTGGTGTGTTTTTGCTAATTCCTTAAAAAAACAGGTCTTTCAGCACTGGGTACGCCCTCTTAAAATACAGGTATTTCCTTTTCCCTTTTTTTACTTATATATAAACTAACTCAACAGTGACTTGTCAGAGACATGTCACTGCTGAGCTGGTAAGTTCCCCTGTTACAAACTAGTCCACACCACAATGCATAGCACAGAAGAACACAAGTTTGGTCGAGCGTAATTCAGGGACGAACCTGTGGGGCAAATCTGTTCTCGCGGCGGAGTCGATCAAGACAGCAGAACTAGTCCAAGGTATTCACAGAGCAAGCTTACCCCCTTTACCAGTCTCATTCAATGCCATGACACGAACGAGTTCACCTTCACTTTCATCGAGCAGGATGTGCATATCTCCTTGTCCCTTTTGAAAGATTCTCTTTAATGACTTGACCTGGCCATGGATTCAAAGTTGCCCTGATCACATCAAGGAACCTTCATTTAACTTGATGTGCTGCGGTCTTGAGTGACCCTGGGTCACTTCCCGGCTCAATCACCTGCGGCAAGGCAACATAAGGTTAAGTTTCTAAGCAGTTATTACTAGTTACTGGTGACAATAATTTACACTATTCAAAGGTAAATACATTAATGAAACATTTCACATGAAGAGTCTCCCAGTTTTATATGCGTGTCTAACATCACCTGGAGCCTACCAATTGCCCCACTAGTCTACGCAGCGACTGCTTCCATTGCATAGAAGGCTAGTTGTACAGATGTGACATTTTTCATCAAAGAAGCACAGTGAGAATAAGCCAAATGGAGTACGTTGACACAGCAAAAATCTGATGGCCCAGTCTTCTATGGTAGGTGGGGAGTTGCTTTCAGAAAAGGCCAATCCGCCAAGCAAGGGATATAGAAGGGGGAAATTGCACTGCTATAACCACCATATCGGTCAATATGTAAACGATGCCCCAGTTTCACCTGAACCTTCTTTTGGCTTTCTATTAAATCTGGGCAAAGCGCTTTGTGTCTAGCATCTAAACGCGTGCCTCATATAAGAGACATACTTGCTTTTCTGCCTTAATATTAAACTAATTTCAGCACTCTGGCAAGCTGTGATCATGACCAGTTTGAAACTTTATTTTGTTAAAAAGTAGTGTAAAAGTTAATACTCCAAGTTGTAGACAATGAGCATGATTGGTTTGCTGCCAATATTTGGCTAGCCAAATATTGGCAATACCAAGACTTGCCAGCTATTGGCAATTTTATGTGAGATAGGCAAGACAACTCGGTAACCAACCAAGCAGTACCCAATATTTGGCACAATGCCAAACATTGGAATGCCAATTTTTGGCACCAAACCAATTTCCATGCATAAGAATAGGAACCATCCACCAAAAAAACTTAGAATAATTTGATAAAGAAATATAAAAGGTGGGTTCGTAAAAGTGGCCTGCCTCCCTCCCTCCCTCTCTCAAAAGATAAAAGAAACTGCCAATTAATTAGCGGTCTCATGTTTGGATTGCAGAGCAGACAAGCAAGCTATTTTTATAACTGAAAGAAGGCTGGTTCAAACCCCAAACCACTTCTGACCTAGTCTACACTCTGATTGGGGAAAAAAACATGAAAATCAATTAGTCCACATCCATTTCGTTATATAAGCATAGCCAAGTTAGAGAAAGGGAGCTGAATCATAGGACAGACAGAAAAGGAGGCAGAAATACACAAAGAGATGGCAGGAGCCCTACCATGCCTAATCTTTGCAGCCACCCTGATGCTAGCAAGCATCAAGAGCAGCACAGCGTCCAGGATGGCGAAGCCTGGATGCCAAGAAACATGTGGCAACCTCACCATCTCATACCCCTTCGGCATCGGTCAAGGTTGCTTCCGCGAAGGGTTTGATGTTTCATGCGAGAACAACAGTGTTTACAGGCATAACTCAAGCAGCAGAATAAAGATCTACAACATCAGTCTGCTAGCAGGGCAGGCCCGAGTCACCACCTTGATTGCATCCAAGTGCTTCAACGAGACAGGGGGATGGGCCTGGTTAAATACGGGTAAGTTTTTTACAATATCAACCAAGGCAAACAAATTAACAGCGGTTGGATGCAACACCCTTGCATTCCTGGGAGGCTTTAACGAGCACAGAGTGGGAGCTGGGTGTTTCTCGATGTGCGCAGACAAGCGAAGTGTGGATGAAAGTGATCAGTGCTCTGGAATGGGCTGTTGCCAGACATCTATTGCGCCAAACCTCAATTTCTCCAATATAACATTCGATGACAGATTCGACAATTCTGAGGTGAGTGGCTTCAACCCATGCAGCTATGCTTTTGTCGCCGAGCAGGATTGGTTCAGGTTTGAGGCTTCTTATCTTGAGGATAATAAATTCAAAGAGAAGTTCAAGGATGGAGTACCCACTCTGCTTGACTGGGTTGCTGGAAATGAATAGTGTGATGAAGCCGTGAAGAACATGTCAACGTATGCCTGCATTAGCAAGAATAGCCGGTGCATCACGTCACCAAATGCTACAGGATATCTCTGCACCTGCAACAATGGTTTTGCAGGCAATCCATACCTGGAAGAAGGATGCCAAGGTTGGTAACTCACTTCCTTCTTTTGGGTTCACCTCAAGTTATCTCTGCATCCATCTCAAGCTATTTCTCTGTTATTGAATTATGTGTGCAGATATCAATGAGTGCAATTTCCCAGATGAGTATCCTTGCCATGGAATTTGCAGTAATATAATTGGGGACTACGATTGTTCATGCAAATCTGCGACTCAGAGTGCAGATCCAAAGAGAAAAACCTGTGACCCAATTGCAGTTTCAGAAAGAGCTAGATTAACAAAAATGTTTGCAGGTATATGTTCCAAATATCTCAATAGCATGGATAAGTCAAACTGATATAGCGCATTAGTGAAAGTAACATTTATTCTAGAAAGTATAATCTTCTGCATAATTTAAAAGATACTGATGGTAAATTACATACTTAAATAGTAGCCAAGTGCCCGTGTGTGACAATAGATCACACACAAAGTTCATAACATAAAACAATGCGGAGTTTCTTACAATTGGATGTCATTGGTTGCTTGTACTTCACAAAAAGAACTCAAATTTTCCCCACAAAAAAAACTCAACTTTACACTAAAATTAACTATTTATATTAAAGAAAAAAATGAAATATATCAAGCACAAATTTATCATTTAGCCAATAATAGTACCTCTCATTCAAAAATAATTATTTGTAAATATGGAAGCTGTATACAAATTTGCATTGGATCAACAAGCCACAGATAATCATGTCAGAAGCCAGAGTAATACACATATTTGCAGCTAATCTCATCCTCCAAAAAAATTGGACACTTACACATGCAAGCATTGTATTAGTTGTAGTAATGACTAGAGCCAATTTTTAGAACATGGTACATATGAACCCAATGTTTCTAACTTTGCAAAAATCGTGATGCATTTATGCACAACAAGTTTCATAATTTGTACTGTACAGCAATTTGTTCCATATCTCAATTTTTTCTTACTTTTGCACAGCTCGTAGATAATCATATTTTTTCCATGATTTTTTTCTGAAAGCCATTTTCCTGATAACGACAGCAGAAAACCACTAAAAACACAAAAGGCTGAAGGTTGTCATATACTCCCTCCGTCCCAAAATAAGTGTCTCAACTTTGTACTAACTTTAGTACAAAATTGTACTAGAGTTGAGACACTTATTTTGGGATGGAGGTAGTAAATAATAGCTGCATATGCTACATTGACTTACATGCAGATCGTATGCCCACTTTTATCATCGCATAAGGAACAAACGCATACCTATTTATGCGCTCAAATGTACTAAATGATAAAACTATTAAGTAGTAACCCGTCCTTATGTTCTAAAGAAAGCAGTAGAATTTCCCATTTTACGTCTGAGCATGTGCCTCAAACTAAATCATGTTCTAGTAACTGAAAGAAAATTGTCTTCCAGGCTAATTAAAAAAGTATGCTTCCAGTGTGCTCGGGGCTTTCTACCCCCTTCCTTTCTTCTTTAATACAAAGATACACAACTCACCTGCGTGTTCAAGAACCAAAACTGAAAGGATGTTATTCTTGGCAGGTATTTCAGCATGTGCAGTACTTCTCCTTATCTGCATTTTTGCACTCCTGATTGAATGTCAGAAGAGAAAGCTGGTGAAAGAAAAGCAGCTTTTCTTCCAACAAAATGGTGGCCTGCTATTATATGACCAAATCAGGTCAAAGCAAGTTGATACAGTGAGAATATTCACAAGGGAAGAACTAGAGAACGCAACAAACAATTTCGACTCAAGCAGAGAATTAGGAAGAGGTGGCCATGGAACTGTTTACAAGGGAATTCTCAAAGATGGCAGAGTGGTAGCCATAAAGCGCTCAAAGGTTATGAACATGGACCAGAAAGATGAATTTGCGCAAGAGATGGTTATACTTTCACAGATAAACCACAGGAATGTGGTAAAGCTTCTAGGATGTTGCTTAGAAGTGGAAGTCCCAATGTTGGTCTATGAATGCATCCCAAACGGCACCCTATTCGAGCTGATGCATGGTAAAAACAGAAGATTTCCCGTTTCACTGGATACTCGTCTCAGGATAGCTCAGGAATCTGCAGAAGCATTAGCATATCTGCACTCATCAGCATCCCCTCCCATAGTTCATGGAGATGTAAAATCTCCAAACATTCTCCTAGGCGACAACTACGCAGCAAAAGTGACTGATTTTGGAGCATCAAGAATGCTTCCTACGGATGAAATACAGTTTATGACAATGGTACAGGGAACTATAGGTTATCTTGACCCTGAATACTTGCAAGAGCGTCAACTAACAGAGAAGAGTGATGTTTATAGTTTTGGAGTTGTGCTCCTAGAGCTCATCACAATGAAGTTCGCAATTTATTCCGACAGTGCTGGAGAAAAGAAAAACCTTGCATCATCCTTCCTTCTGGCAATGAAAGAAAATGGACTTCAATTCATCTTGGACAAGAATATATTAGATTTCGAAACGGAGCTGCTCCAAGAAATTGCTCAACTGGCAAAGTGTTGCTTGAGTATGAGGGGGGAAGAACGGCCATTAATGAGAGAGGTCGCTGAGAGGTTGAGATCGATACGAAGCACCTGGAGAGAACAATTGATTCAGAATCCTAGCAGGGAAACTGAATGTTTGCTTGAGAACTCGTCACAGTATGACCCTTCTAGCACTGGACAGCACGGAAGTCTGATGGCGCTAGATTTAGAAAGTGGTAGATGATAAATTGCTTATGAAATCATAGATTGTAGCAGAGATTGAATTTAATATTTCGTGCCTTAAATGTCATGCAAAAATGTGCCATTTTGTTTTTAATTGTAACAAACCTCCTGGCATGAACAGCAAACTTCTATGTACCATGATTTGAAGTATTCCAGTATGTCTAAAAAAGCAGAGTTGATATATTTTGTTTTAAATTGTAACACACCTCCTTACATGAACAGCAAATTTCTATGTACCATGATTTGAAGTATTCCAGTATGTTTAAAAAAGCAGAGTTGATATATTATGTAATGTTTTTTGAGCTATCATCTTCCTCTAGGAATCTAGTGAACAGTTCTGTAAAGGCTCAGATATGCACCTCCTGTATATATCTTCAACACCTTCTACTCTTCAACACCAATTTTACTTTACATCATGCAAACTGGTGATAATAGATCAAAGAAATTCTAGTATTTTACAATCACAAAAGTGAGTAAATCAAACCTCAGAGCAGTACGGAGGGTGCAAGAACTTGTAGGCACTTAAAATTAGGATTGAATCGAAAAAAGAGTATCTACAAGTAACAATATTTCATATGAGATTTATTGCACCAACAGTGGATAGTACAATAGAAAAGGTGAAAGGCTATACAAAAGAAATTATTCTTTATTTTCCCCTTTCACTAAGCATAAGCAGCATGCCATTTGTTGCATTAAAATGATGTATTGAACCTTTCAGATAAATAACAAAAATGTGTCTGGAGAAACCAATAAATCAGAGCATAAATGGATAAGATTGTGTGCCTTGTGCACTTATGCTGCCAACAAAAGGCTAAAAACAAAAAAAAAATTGGGGGGGGGGGGGGGGGGATTTGTACATGGCATGTATTTTTTGGATATATTTTGTTAATTGGGTAATGATCACTTTGTGCTAATAAAAAATAAGTGATGAACAAGCCACGCACCTCACTCTTGTTATCAGTCATTGCTTCAAGGAAATACTGCCATTTCTAGCTTTTCATCTTAGAAGTGCATCATGGATATGGAGACTTTCTTATGCATGTTCCATGTTGTTATACAAAATCTGACCCATACAAAAAGGATCGGCACAACATGCGGAGGGGTAAAAAACCATAAGAAATTGCCAAGTTCTAGTATCCAATAGTGTTACAGATAATTTCAGAAATAACAAACTAAAACACTGTGAAACACAATCAGAGGCTGTTAGATGGGGTAACAAGCTTTTCTCGGCAAAAGAAATCATAGCACATCCCTCCGTGAATATACAACAACAGACGACTGAAGGTCTCTGTCAATCTTGAAGTGGGAATGGAAAAACCTCCGAACCTGTCAACCATGAAACATGTTAATGAGTCCTTATCAAGGAGATAAGAAAGGAAAAAAATGGCATTTAGTATAAAACTGAAACTGGTCATGCGATGTAGTACGGCTCATCCATTCCACTGAAAGAGATGTAACAGTAATTGTGATAAACAATTAACTATGAGAATTACAACAAATGATATCCTAATGGTATTTACTTTTAAGAATTTTGGAAACTAAGACTGTTCTCTTTGGCGAAGACAATGCTCACAACGTAGAAGCAATTGGAAACTCAGGTTACATACTTTTATGCTTATTCTCACCATTTCATAAGAAATACTTTCTAGGAAGCCAGAAAATGATGTTCTTAGGAATAGGACTATAGGTGCGTGCTATTCAAATCCACCTGAACCTCACAAGAAAAGGACAAACATTCAAGTATGACCTCTCTTTGACAATAGTTTTCTTTTTTCAACTGTGCCAGCTAGATTGTAGCCCTTGTAGAAGAAAAGGGTAGTCAATATCATATTTGTTGAAGCAAGTATATGGAACGGTTCTTTGCCTGCCTTCCTTTCAAGTTGTGCTTGCTATGAGTGTAATTTGACTGCTAATGCGTAAACAAAAATGAGCATTTGCTTCTCAAAAAGAAAAGGACATTGTTACTAAGGTGAAATGGCATACTACCTCTTGAAAGGAATCGCGCAGAAGCAACTGAATAACATGTCTCTCTTCAGATTCAAATAACACAATGTGACTGAAGGAAGATAGATTTCCAAAAACCTCACCCACAAAATCAAGTGGGTTCATGAGGAAACGGTCTGATTCATCCAGGGTCCCTTTATTATCACTGAGAACATGAAAAATTAAGTCAGGGGTCATTGACTATGTCCTTTGGCACAACGTAGTAACATCAAATATCAAATCTACTTGACTAGAAAGAGTAAAAAGACAACCACCTGGGGGTACAGTCCAAAAAGCGCATAGGTAGGCTGCTATGTAAGGTAGAGTAATAAGGCGTCGAATGGCAAGGCATGAGAAAGAGGACACCCTTAACTCTTCCATTATGGGCTTCTTTTGATAGATAAAACATGACATCTTCAGTTCCTCTCTGCCACAACAAAAATTGCAGATAGCTATATAAGAACATATCAACAGGTGAAAAAAGATCTTGGAAAGGAAAACTAATCAGAGGTAACAGCGAAACAAAGTATTCCATAGAACAAGTTTTCCGTACAAAGCAATACGATAAACATCAAAAACAAGGCAATCTTGACACATACACACAAAGAGAAGGGCTTACTTGATGGAACAGGGACATATATAAGGCCATCGGAACATTGGTTATGATGAGAAGAATAACAGAAAGTTGCAACCTTGAAAAGTGTCTTTTCCCATGCAGATTTTTACCCTTGAATTGCGACATTGCAGCTAAGAAGTAACCCGAGAACATCAACGCTAAAGGTAGCACCGGAAGAACAAACCTGTGGTATTCAATCTATTATATGAGTGTGAATAAAGAAGATATTAGTTGATTCCAAGAACGGTATACACTAATGAGAAGAGGCGAATACCTGAACTCTTTGTGTCCAAGTATGCTATAAACCCCTAATACCCAGGCAATTAGACCTGAAAGCCTCCATTCTCGAGACTTTATGACTCCAGAAACTGAAAGTGGTAAGAACGTCCAAATCATAGATGGAAAACCTTGGGTGAAATACCAGTGGAAGACATGTGTTCCATAGTAATCTCCTCCTGAAGAAAATAGGTTGAATTTCAAAAAATTAAGTGGCACTATGACCCGGGAACCATACATCCACCAATCAAGGAATGTTGTTGCTGCAAGGACAATGGCCCTGCATAAATATGAAACAACAAGAAATTTCGCATGGAAGTTTTGTCAGTTGTGACAGGAAAAAAAAGGAACCAAAAGAAGAAAGATGCGACTGTTGCCAATAAAGATAATTAATGACAACATAACATTCTAAATTTTTACAACTTCATCTTACAACTCTGACTATAAGCAATCTGTCTTGCTGCTACCCTACGAAAATTGCACCTCCCCACCCACCCAAATCCAGTGAAACAGACCAAGAAACGATACAGGAAAGGCATAATAAAAGAGTCTACCAAGTATGGCATGAGTTTAGTGATGACTTCTTACCCTATAGGAATGACCTCAAGAAACAAAAATCGGCATTTCGATTTTATATAAATGAAGTCCAAAAGACCAACATACAACCATGTTATGGCACTTGTTGGCCGAATGGCGCAGGCCAAGGCTGCTATGAGTAGTGCCACTTTTCTTGAATGAGCACTTTGGTAGCTGGCGGCCTTCTGCTTTGAAATAACTGGAATTCCCTTGGAAGACTCGATTGCAATAAACCAATAATAGAGTCCAGCCACAGTCAAAACTGTCTCCAAGCTGTTTGATAGAGTCCGTGCAATGCAGAAAAACATGAACCAGTTCACCAACTGTGAAAATAACTGTAAATGATTTGTTAAGGTCGCCATCCAGCAGGTAACTGCAATAGTTACTCGTGAAAGTAAAATTATGTCGACACAGATGAGTTTAAGGATACTGTCCACTGGGCAACATGCTCGTTGAAAATAAGTTTGGAGAGTTTATACAAGTATAGATCTCCAAACGCTGCAAATACTGACTGTAGAAGCCGTGGAGCTATCGCCTACAAAAGAAGCGATTAAATGGATAAGAACATGCTCCCTACATGTGGAAAATGGTAAACCTGCTAAGTTACGATGGAGAGGGTGGGGAAGGGGGTATCTGGGCAGAGGTTTACTAGCCATATTAAATCCGCTACCCAATTGGCTATAATCAATAGAAACAGAAAGCACATTCTGGATGTTCTGGACAACATTTGCATCAGAAAACAAAATGAATAAGGAATGTAATTACCCTCTTACCGAACATAGCCTATGCAAACTGAGGTCTCATATTCCTGGGCACGGCTCTCACTCTACCGCTAGAATATCAGAACCTATGTTCACTGACAGTTCAAGCTCCACATGACTTGGGACTAAAAATCACATTTCTGACCTCCAAGTCATATTTGCTCAAAGATATATCTAGCACGGACACTCTATCGGTTTCATTTCAAAAATGCCGGAGTAATTACCATGAACCACGGGGTATCGAGGTGGAGAAACGCCAGAAACTTGTAAAGAGCCGCGAAGATCAGCGGGTGGAGGTAACCTCGAAGGCCCCGCTTCCACTCCCAGGTGAGGTGGCCGTACCTGCAAAAGCAGCAGCCAAAATCATCCAACGCGGCAGCAGCAATCCAGCATCGAAACTTCAGGATGCGCGAGCGGAAAGGGACTGCCTCGCGCTGCTGAACGGGGACAGGGTCGTCCGATCCCGATCCGGCTAGCGTGGCTAGCACCCGCGGGATGGGGGGCGTGAGCCGGCGGCGAGCTTACCCGAAGGCGACGCGGTGGGCGACCTCGAGGCACTGCCAGTGCTCGTCGGGGTTGAAGTAGGTGCGCACCAGCAGCGCGTTCGCCGCGCGGAACGCCAGCGCGAGCGCCAGCACCCGCCGCTCCGGCCACGGCCGGATCCGCGGCGACTGCGGAGAGGAATCTCCTCCTCCCTCTTCCGGGGGAGGCGGCGGGCCGGGGGCGTGAGGTCGCCTGCGGTGACTCATCGCGGCGGCACTCTCGGTCTCTTCTCCGGCGCGGCTGCGAGCAGAGGAGGGGATTGGTGAGGTTGATGTGTGGGCCGGTACGGAAACGAAGGATGATGATGCCACATGTTGTATGGGCTGTTGGGTTGGCCCGTTCGGCGGGCGCTGATGGGTGCCCTATCTCACCTTCAGCGCGGATGCCACAGAGTCTTTTTCTGTTTTTTTTTTACGTTTTCAGTTTTCGTTTTTTGCTATCTTTTGTAATTTTGTTTATACTTTAAATATTCTAGATATATATATTAAAAAAGACAATCTGCTAAATACATTTGAGTAAGTGTTGAACAAGTATTTGCAAAATATTAATCCGCATTCGGAAAATGTTGAACAAGTATTTTTAAAAATGTTAATCAGGCATAAGGAAAAATATTGAGTATTTGGAAAATGTTAATCAAGCATTTAAAAATGTTGAACATTTACAGAAAAATTGTTGATCAAGTACTACCAACAATATATTTTTTATCGTGTATATAAAAATGTTAATCAAGAATTTAAAAAACAAATGTTGAAAAGTATTTAAAAATGTTAATCAAGCATCCGGAAATGTTAAATATGTATACAAAAAATGTTGACTATGTATTCAAAAGATGTTGAAAATTAGTATTTCAAAATGCTAAATGTGTATAAAAAAATTGTTGACCATGTATTTAAAAAATATTAAACTTGTATTTGAAAATGCTAAATGTGTATAGAAAAAATATTGACCATGTATTCAAAAAAATTAAACTTGTAATTCAAAAATGCTAAATGTGCATAGAAAAAATTTTGACCTTCTATTCAAAAAATGTTAAACTTGTATTTCAAAAATGTAAATGTGTATAGAAAAAAAATTGATCATGTATTCGAAAATGTTAAACTTGTATTTGAAAATTTTTAATTAAGCATTTGGAAAACAAAATATTAAATATGTATAGAAAAATGTTGATCATGTATTCAGAAAATGTTAATATGGTATTTGAAAATGTTTAAATATGTGTATACAAGAAATGTTGACCATGTATTAAAAAATAAACTTGTATTTAAAAATATTAAACATGTATTAGAAAAATGTATTAGATATATAACAATAATGTGTATTGGAAAAGAGTGAAATAATGGAGAAAATCAAAAGGAAAAATATATGAAAACAAGAAACAAAGAAACAAAACTCAAGAAAGTTGAAGGAAAAACAAATAAAACCGAAGAAGATCAAAGAAAAAAGAAAAAAAACAGTAAAAACAGAGAAAGAAACAAAGAAAAACTAGTGGAAAACAAGAGAAAAAATTAAAAAAAAAAGTAAGTGGAAACCCGACGTGTTTCCTTCAAATAGTTTTTGCCCTTCTAAACTAACGTGAACTCCATTCTGTCTTAGTGCCTACCAGCGCTTGGAAGGAATTACGAGATCTGAGGTTCGAATGTTGCATGCGCTATTTTTCTCCCTACTTTATTTGTTTCAAATGCGCTAAGACGTTCGCGTGCGCTGATGGATGCGTTTGGTTGCAGTCAAACACTGGAATGGCACTGGTCCAACCCGTTCCTAAGCCTCGTTCTCGCGTGACATATGGAACGGTCACCCGCTCGTTCCCGCAGACCGAATATTTGGCCCAGACGCGGAATGTGGTGAGACCACCAAACTGGATGGACGACGCGGAACCGCTCACCCCACGCACTCTCGCAACCCTAGCACCTCACACTCCATGGTGCGCCGCCTCCCGCGGACCGGTCACCCACTCGTTCCCGCGGAACAAATATGTCTCACATCCCATGACATGAGCCGAAGTCTTGTTGAAGGTTCGCGTGAGTTGGGCTGGCCCAGGCGCGCTAATATGTCTCTTTTTTGCTTTATTTTTTCTTTTGTTTGCGGCAACAAAATCAATCTACATAAAACATTTCAAAAATGTTGAGCGGGCATTTGAAAAATGTTAAATGTATCTAGAGAAAATGTTTATCACGTATGTTAAAAATGTATACAAAACAATAAAATTTGCGTGAAACAACTTGATCTTGTATTTAAAAAATGTTAATCAAGCATTTGGAAAAATTTGTTAAATGTGTATAGAGAAAATGTTAATCATATATTTAAAATGTTGAATTCTTTTCATCATGTATATAAAAACTGCTAATCAAGCATTTAAAAATAATAATTAAACAAGTTTTTGAAAAATGTTGATGAAGCATTTGTGTTATCTTAAAAGTGTATAGGAAAAAACTTGACCATGTATTAAAAAAATAAAGAAATATGTTGATTATTTTATATAAAAAAATAACCAAACATTGAAAAAAATTGAACAAGTATTTGAAAAATTGTTAATCAAGCATTTGACAAAATGCTAAATGTGTATAGAAGACCGTATATAAAAAATAATGAAAAAATTGCTCATGTATATAAAAATGTTAATCAAGAATTTTAAAAAATGTTGAACAAGTGTTTGAAAATTTTAATCCAGCATTTGGAAAATGTTAATTTCCATAAAAAATGTTGACTATGTATTCAAAAAATGTTACTATCATTTGAAACTGTTAATCAAGCATTAAAAATGTTGAAAATGTATAGAAAAAATGATGACCACATATTAAAAAATGTTAATTTCCAAAAAAAATGTTGACCATGTATTAAAAAATGTTACTATCATTTGAAACTGTTAATCAAGCATTAAAAATGTTGAAAATGTATAAAAAATTGATGACCACATATTAAAAAATGTTAATCTTGTATCTGAAAAATGGTAAAATTATGTATAGAGAAAATATTGACATATACAAAAACATATAATTTGTGTTGGAAAAATGTTAGACATGTAATAGAAAAACGTTGTGGACATGTACAAAAAAATAAAGAATAGTAACCAAAAGAACAAAGAAAAACCAAAAAAAGAAACAAAAAATAAAAAAGGGATATAAAAAACAAGGAAAGAAATGCAAAAAAGATTAAAAATGAAGCAACAAAATCCAAATATTCAAAATAAATATATTAAAAAATCAATCTATGTAAAAAATAAAAATGTTAAATGTGTATAGAGAAAATATTTATCACATATAAGAAAATGTATGCAAAAATATAATAAACAAAGAAAACCGTAAAGAAACAAAATAAAAACAAAGAAACAAAATGCAAGAAAATAATGAAAAAGGAAAAGAAACAAAATAAAACAAAGAAAAGGAAAAAATGCAAAAAAGATCGAATAGCCTACGCTCCTATTTCTTACCACAAATGGGACTTGGGGGGAGTGGCTAGCTGATGACCCACAATTATAGAAAATTAATCGGAGTTTTTTCGATATAAAAGTGTTGAACCCAACAAAAAGCAAAAGGAAATGATAAGTGGTTTTCGGCAAGGTATTCTCTACAAGTACTCAAAATAGTGGTAACAAAAAGTTTTGTAATAAAATAATTGGTAACAAAAGTGCGGCAAGGTGGCCCAATCATTTTTATAGTAAAGAACAAGCCGGAACGTTCTTTTATAATAAGGAAAGCGTTCTCGAGCACACATGGGAATTATCGTCTAGTCACTTTCATTATGTTTAGTTGATTCACGTTCAATACTTTGATAATTTGATATGTGGGTGGATCCGTGCTTGGGTGTTATTCTTACTTGAACAAGCATCCCATTTATGATTACCCCCTCTCGCAAGCATCCGCAATTACGAAAGAATAATTAAAATAAATCTCCAGGGGGGACCCACCAGTGAGCCACAAGCTCAGGGGCATGCCCTATGAGCTTGTGGGACCACCAGCAGGCCTCCAAGGCCCACCTTCTCCTATATGAAGCCATTTGCCCAATAAAAAATCAAAAAAAGACTTTCGGGATGAATCGCTGCCGTCTCGAGGCAGAATTTGGGCAGGAGCACTTTTGCTCTCCCGCGGAGCTTATTTTGCCAGGGATACTTCCCACCGGAAGGGGGAAATCGAAGCCATTGTCATCATCAATGTTCCTCTCATCATGGGAGGACTCGTCTCTATCAACATCTTTACCAGCACCATATTGTTGGGGAACGTAGTAATTTCAAAAAAATTCCTACGCACACGCAAGATCATGGTGATGCATAGCAACGAGAGGGGAGAGTGTTGTCTACGTACCCTCGTAGACCGAAGCGGAAGCGTTGACGCAACATAGAGGAAGTAGTCGTACGTCTTCCCGGTCCAACCGATCCAAGCACCGTTACTCCGGCACCTCCGAGTTCTTGACACACGTACAGCTCGATGACGCACCCCGGGCTCCGATCCAGCAAAGCTTCGGGGAGGAGTTTCGTCAGCACGACGGCGTGGTGACGATCTTGATGTTCAACTGTCGCAGGGCTTCGCCCAAGCACCGCTATAATATGACCGAGGTGCAATATCGTGGGCTAAGGAACGATCACGAAGATCAACTTGTGTGTCCTGGGGTGCCCCCTGCCCCCGTATATAAAGGAGCAAGGGAGGAGGGGGCGGCCGGCCTAGGAGGGGGCGCGCCAAGGGGAGTCCTACTCTCACCGGGAGTAGGACTCCTTCTTTCCTAGTCCAACTAGGAGAAGGGGGGAAAGGAGGGAAGTGGAGAAGGAAGGGAGAGGGGGGTCGCGCCCCAAACCCCTTGTCCAATTCGGCCTGGGCTTGGGAGGGGCGCGCGCCACCTCCTGGCTCCTTCCCACTAAAGCCCATTAAGGCCCAATACTCTTCCCCGTATTCCCGTAACTCCCCGGTACTCCGAAAAATATCCGAATCACCCGGAACGGTTCCGATGTCCGAATATAGGCTTCCAATATATCGATCTTTATGTCTCGACCATTTCGAGACTCCTCGTCATGTCCGTGATCACATCCGGGACTCCGAACAACTTTCGGTACATCAAAATACATAAACTCATAATGAAACTGTCATCGTAACGTTAAGCGTGCGGACCCTACGGTTCGAGAACAATGTAGACATGACCGAGACACGTCTCCGGTCAATAACCAATAGCGGAACCTGGATGCTCATATTGGCTCCTACATATTCTACGAAGATCTTTATCGGTCAGACCGCATAACAACATATGTTGTTCCCTTTGTCATCGGTATGTTACTTGCCCGAGATTCGATCGTCGGTATCCTATACCTAGTTCAATCTCGTTACCGGCAAGTCTCTTTACTCGTTCCATAATACATCATCCCGCAACTAACTCATTAGTTGCAATGCTTGCAAGGCTTAAGTGATGTGCATTACCGAGAGGGCCCAGAGATACCTCTCCGACAATCAGAGTGATAAATCCTAATCTCGAAGTACGCCAACCCAACATCTACCTTTGGAGACACCTGTAGAGCTCCTTTATAATCACCCAGTTACGTTGTGACGTTTGGTAGCACACAAAGTGTTCCTACGGTAAACGGGAGTTGCATAATCTCATAGTCAAAGGAACATGTATAAGTCATGGATAAAAGCAATAGCAACATACTAAACGATCGGGTGCTAAGCTAATGGAATGGGTCATGTCAATCAGATCATTCAACTAATGATGTGATCCCGTTGATCAAATAACAACTCTTTGTTCATGGTTAGGAAACATAACCATCTTTGATTAACGAGCTAGTCAAGTAGAGGCATACTAGTGACACTCTGTTTGTCTATGTATTCACACATGTATTATGTTTCCGGTTAATACAATTCTAGCATGAATAATAAACATTTATCATGAAATAAGGAAATAAATAATAACTTTATTATTGCCTCTAAGGCATATTTCCTTCAGTCTCCCACTTGCACTAGAGTCAATAATCTAGTTCACATCGCCATGTGATTTAACACCAATAGTTCACATCACCATGTGATTAACACCCATAGTTCACATCATCATGTGACCAACATCCAAAGGGTTTACTAGAGTCAATAATCTAGTTCACATCGCCATGTGATTAACACCCAAAGAGTACTAAGGTGAGATCATGTTTTGTTTGTGAGAGAAGTTTAGTCAACGGGTCTGCCACATTCAGATCCGTAATGTATTTTGCAAATTTCTATGTCAACAATGCTCTGCACGGAGCTACTCTAGCTAATTGCTCCCACTTTCAATATGTATCCAGATTGAGACTTAGAGTCATCTAGATCAGTGTCAAAACTTGCATCGACGTAACCCTTTACGACGAACCTTTTGTCACCTCAATAATCGAGAAACATATCCTTATTCAACTAAGGATAATCTTGACCGCTGTCCAGTGATCTACTCCTAGATCACTATTGTACTCCCTTGCCAAAATCAGTGTAGGGTATACAATAGATCTGGTACACAGCATGACATACTTTATAGAACCTATGGCTGAGGCATAGGGAATCACCGCAAGTCTGTATAAAACTACATGCTTTGATCAACTTATCAAATCGTATATTCCAACTCCGAGATGCTTGCACCAGTCCATGGATCGCTGGAGCTTGCATATTTTGTTAACACCTTTAGGATTGACAAAACCTTCTAGTTGCATCGTATACAACTCTTCTTTAATAAATTCATTAAGGAATGCAGTTTGTTTTATCCATTTGCCGGATTTCATAAAATGCGGCAATTGCTAACATGATTCGGACAGACTTAAGCATAAATACGAGTGAGAAACTCTCATCGTAGTCAACACCTTGAACTTTGTCGAAAACCTTTTGCGACAATTATAGCTTTGTAGATAGTAACACTACTATCAGCGTCCGTCTTCCTCTTGAAGATCCATTTATTCTCAATTGCTTGCCGATCATCGGGCAAGTCAACCAAAGTCCAAACTTTGTTCTCATACATGGATCATATCTCAGATTTCATGGCCTCAAACCATTTCGCGGAATCTAGGCTCATCATCGTTTCCTCATAGTTCGCAAGTTCGTCATGGTCTAGTAACATGACTTCCAGAACAGGATTACCGTACCACTCTGGTGCGGATCTCACTCTAGTTGACCTACGAGGTTTGGTAGTAACTTGATCCGAAGTTACATGATCATCATCATTATCTTCCTCACTAATTGGTGTAGTAGTCACAAGAACAGATTTCTGTGATGAACTACTTTTCAATAAGGGAGATGGTACAATTACCTTATCAAGTTTTCTACTTTCCTCCCACTCACTTCTTTCGAGAGAAACTCCTTCTCTTGGAAAGGATTCATTCTCAGCAATGAATATCTTACCTTCGGATATGCGATAGAAGGTGTACCCAACTGTCTCCTTTGGGTATCCTATGAAGACATATTTCTCCGATTTGGGTTTGAGCTTATCAGGATGAAACTTTTTTCATATAAGCATCACAATCCAAACTTTAACAAACGACAACTTTGGTTTCTTGCCAAACCACAGTTCAGATTGTGTCGTCTCAACGGACTTAGATGGTGCCCCTTTTTAACGTGAATGCAGTTGTCTTTAATACATGACCCCAAAACGATAGTGGTAAATCGGTAAGAAACATCATAGATTGTACGATATCCAATAAAGTACGGTTATGACGTTCGGACACACCATTATGCTGTGGTGTTCCAGGTGGCACGAATTTGTGAAACTATTTCACGTTGTTTTAACTGAAGACCAAACTCGTAACTCAAATATTTGTCTCCGCGATCAGATCGTAGAAACCTTATTTTCTTGTCACGATGATTTTCCACTTCACTCTGAAATTCTTTGAACTTTTCAAATGTTTCAGACTTATGTTTCATCAAGTAGATATACCCATATCTGCTCAAATCATCTGTGAAGGTCAGAAAATAACGATACCCGCCGCGAGCCTTAACACTCATTGGATCGCATACATCAGTATGTATTATTTCCAATAAGTCAGTTGCTCGCTCCATTGTTCCGGAGAACGGAGTCTTAGTCATCTTGCCCATGAGGCATGGTTCGCAAGCATCAAGTGATTCCAAAAGTCCATCAGCATGGAGTTTCTTCATGCGCTTTACACCAATATGACCTAAACGGCAGTGCCATAAATAAGTTGCACTATCATTATTAACTTTGCATCTTTTGGTTTCAATATTATGAATATGTGTATCACTATGATCGAGATCCAACGAACCATTTTCATTTGGTGTGTAACCATATAAGGTTTTATTCATGTAAACAGAACAACAATTTATTCTCTTACTTAAATGAATAACCGTATTGCAAAAACCATAATCAAATCATATTCGTGCTCAACGCAAACACCAAATCTTTACCTACTAATAAAGCACGCATTGCTTCCGTCGGGTTCACCGTCGCTTTCCTTTAATAAAGTGACAAATAATTATCCAGCACTGCCATCCTTATAGGTGAAAAAAACCGATTCGTTAATACGCCGCTTGAAAAAATCATCGCTCGATGTCCCGATGAAGCCCGACATGCCTCGACCAGCTTGCATGGGCCTTAGCCTATCAAACGAATCGAGCAAATAATAGAACACGCCGGCGGAAGTGGGCGTCCCAACAGAGCCAACCAATGATCGTGTGCAAAAGAGAGGATTTGATCATCTGCTACATAATCCCACCTCGCTGCCTTACACTAAAATAAACCAATTTAAATACTGCTGCAAGTTGAAATCAATAAACCAGTTGGGATCAATAGGAAAGGGTGGGCAAAGAAATTAATATTGACGAAGAAGCTGATCCTGATTTGAAATCTCAAAAGAAGGAAGATGGATGGATCGGAAGATTATGAGAAAAAACAGATTGGTGGTGGGTGGTGAAGGAGAGGCATGGACGGGATGGCGGATCCGGTGGCGCCAGCTTCGTAGATGCCGCTGGCAGCGGTTGGCATAAACTTGGGGCGGCCATGGCCGGTTTCTTTGTGGGGTGGGTCTCAGAAAGAGATGTGAAACGGGAGGAAGAAAAGGAAAAAAGGAGAGAGGGGCGCAGAAGGGCGCCGCGGTGGGGAAGAGCCCGTGATGTTCTTTATTTATTGTTTGGGCTGTCAATGTGGAACCGACGTGTTAGCTAGCACGCATTTTGAGGGATGGATACATCTGCTCACACGCATGACGAATAAAATGGATCAAAAGTACAGTACAAAACCAGCTTTGTGTACCATACATGTACGTGCATGATACATAATTGGTGGTTCGTATTTTTTTTCCTGAAATCTGCTTATATAATTTTAAAGTGTCTGCATGCTTTTAAAACTGGTTGTGCAATTCAAAATGTGTTCGTGCTTTCTGAAAAAACCCGATTTTTCAAAAAGTGCACTTGCATTTTAAAATCTTTGTATTGTTTTTCCGAAAAAGAGTTTATGTGTTGAAATATTGTTGACATTAAAAAAACCTTTTTAAAAATGTGTTCTTGTAATTCTAAAAGTGTTTGCATGTTAAAAGATGTTTGTAATTTAAAAAAGGTTATCTGATTCAAGAAAATGTTCGTGTTTTAAAAAGAATGTTCATGCATTTTGAAAAAAATAAATTAAAAGCGAGTTGGATTATGAGGGACGGTGTATGGAATAGGTGCATGGTATAGCTCGTGTAGGGCGGCCCTTAGGTCCAGCTCGACTAGATTAGTTTTAAAATTTATAAATATTTCTTTGTGTTCGCACGGTTGAGTGGTAAGTCTATTGTGTGATGGCCAAGATCAAAGGAGATTTTTTTTTCCTTGCCACAAATGGGCCCCAAATTCCTGAATGATGTTTCTTTACGAACCCTTAATTGGAGCTGCCGAATAACCTGTGTTAATTTGTTTCTTGATCCATCATGTGTGAGATTAATGCATAGTGCCTTTTCATGTATTTTCTCTTGACATCGAATGTGATATGCATATGTTGGTCTATGGTATCTGCTCATATACCGAAGCACCTGTAATGATTAGAATCCATTCAATGAAAGAAGATTTCAAATCATGCACGAGATTGATCTCACCATTCAATATATACCGACACTGCAAGTCTATACCGCCCTCGGTGAGAAATTTACCAGTTACTCACACCAATATACTAATCTAGATACCGTCAAAAATCTAGACATTGTCCCTTATCCAATTGTTTCGTTGGCCACAAAACAAGATATGTGCCATTATGGACGTAAACCAGAACTTACCAACTCTGGCATCACCTGATGAGGTCATCAGAATGCCATTCCTAAGTAAAAGTTTTGTGCCGTTTTTATCATTTTGTTACTCATCCTTACAAGTTTAGAGTAGCGAGCCTCCGAATCCTCTTCTTCCACCTTTTTTCTCACCCGTCGTTTCACACAAACCATATTGCATCGCTATATTTTTTTCCACACTCCCGTTGCAACGCACGGGCATTTGTGCTAGTAACACTTATTTAGGTTCAACACTAATCCCGAAAGTATAGGGAGTGTGCAATGATGATCATATCAATCTTGGAACCACTTCCAACACACATCGTCACTTCACCCTTAACTAGTCTCTGTTTATTCTGCAACTCCAGTTTCGAGTTACTAATCTTAGCAACTAAATTAGTATCAAATACTGAGGGGTTGCTATAAACACTAATAAAGTACACATCAATAACATGTATATCAAATATACATATGTTCACTTTGCCATCCTTCTTATCCGCCAATCACTTGGGGTAGTTCCCTTCCAGTGACCAGTCCCTTTGCAGTAGAAGTACTTAGTCTCAGGCTTAGGACCAGACTTGGGCTTCTTCACTTGAGCAGCAACTTGCTTGCTGTTCTTTTTGAAGTTTCCCTTTTTTTCCTTTGCCCTTTTCTTGAAACTAGTGATCTTGTCAACCATCAACACTTCATGTTTTTCTCGATTTCTACCTTCGTCAATTTCAGCATTACGAAGAGCTTGGGAATAGTTTCCGTTATCCCTTGCATATCATAGTTCATCACGAAGTTCTACTAACTTGGTGATGGTGACTAGAGAATTCTGTCAATCACTATCTTATCTGGAAGATTAACTCCCACTTGATTCAAGCGATTGTAGTACCCAGACAATCTGAGCACATGCTCACTAGTTGAGCGATTCTCCTTCATCTTTTAGCTATAGAACTTGTTGGAGACTCCATATTTCTCAACTCGGGGATTTGCTTGAAATATTAACTTCAACTACTGGAACATCTCATATGGTCCATGACGTTCAAAACGTCTTTGAAGTCCCGAATCTAAGCCGTTAAGCATGGTGCATTAAACTATCAAGTAGTCATCATATTGAGCTAGCCAAATGTTCATAACGTCTGTATCTGCTCCTGCAATAAGTCTGTCACCTAGCGGTGCATCAAGGACATAATTCTTCTGTGCAGCAATGAGGATAAACCTCAGATCACGGATCCAATCCGCATCATTGCTACTAACATCTTTCAACACAGTTTTTCTCTAGGAACATATCAAAATAAACATAGGGAAGCAACAACGCGAGATATTGATCTACAACATAGATATGCTAATACTACCAGGACTAAGTTCATGATAAATTTAAGTTCAATTAATCATATTACTTAAGAACTCCCACTTAGATAGACATCCCTCTAATCCTCTAAGTGATCACGTGATCCAAATCAACTAAAACATAACCGATCATCACGTGAAATGGCGTAGCTTTCAATGGTGAACATAATTATGTTGATCATATCTACTATATGATTCACGTTCGACCTTTCGGCCTCCGTGTTCCGAGGCCATATCTGCATATGCTAGGCTCGTCAAGTTTAACCTGAGTATTATGCGTGTGCAAAACTGGCTTGCACCCGCTGTAGATGGACGTAGAGCTTATCACACCCGATCATCACGTGGTGTTTGGGCACGACGAACTTTGGCAACGGTGCATACTCAGGGAGAACACTTCTTGATAATTAGTGAGAGATCATCTTAAAATGCTACCGTCAATCAAAGCAAGATAAGATGCATAAAAGATAAACATCACATGCAATCAATATAATGATATGATATGGCCATCATCATCTTGTGCTTGTGATCTCCATCTTCGAAGCACCTCCATGATTGCCATCGTCACCGGCGCGATACCTTGATCTCCATCATAGCATCGTTGTCGTCTCGCTAATCTTATGCTTCTACGACTATCGCTACCGCTTAGTGATAAAGTAAAGCATTACAGGGCGATTGCATTGCATATAATAAAGTGACAACCATATGGCTCCTGCCAGTTGCCGATAACTCGGTTACAAAACATGATCATCTCATACAATAAAATTTAGCATCATGTCTTGACCATATTACATCACAACATGCCCTGCAAAAACAAGTTAGACGTCCTCTACTTTGTTGTTGCAAGTTTTACGTGGCTGCTACGGGCTTAGCAAGAACCGTTCTTACCTACGCATCAAAATCACAACGATAGTTTGTCAAGTTGGTGCTGTTTTAACCTTCGCAAGGACCGGGCGTAGCCACACTCAGTTCAACTAAAGTTGGAGAAACTGACACCCGCCAGCCACCTGTGTGCAAAGCACGTCGGTAGAACCAGTCTCGCGTAAGCGTACGCGTAATGTCGGTCCGGGCCGCTTCATCCAACAATACCGCCGAACCAAAGTATGACATGCTGGTAAGCAGTATGACTTATATCGCCCACAACTCACTTGTGTTCTACTCGTGCAAATAACATCAAACCATAAAACCTAGGCTCGGATGCCACTGTTGGGGAACGTAGTAATTTCAAAAAAAATCCTACGCACACGCAAGATCATGGTGATGCATAGCAACGGGAGGGGAGAGTGTTGTCTACGTACCCTCGTAGACCGAAGCGGAAGCGTTGACGCAACGTAGAGGAAGTAGTCGTACGTCTTCCCGGTCCAACCGATCCAAGCACCGTTACTCCGGCACCTCCGAGTTCTTGACACACGCATAGCTCGATGACGCACCCCGGGCTCCGATCCAGCAAAGCTTCGGGGAGGAGTTTTGTCAGCACGACGGCGTGGTGACGATCTTGATGTTCAACTTTCGCAGGGCTTCGCCTAAGCACCGTTACAATATGACCGAGGTGTAATATCGTGGAGGGGGGGCACCGCACACGGCTAAGGAACGATCACAAAGATCAACTTGTGTGTCCTGGGGTGCCCCCTGCCCCCGTATATAAAGGAGCAAGGGAGGAGGGGGCGGCCGGCCTAGGAGGGGGCGCGCCAAGGGGAGTCCTACTCCCACCGGGAGTAGGACTCCTTCTTTCCTAGTCCAACTAGGAGAAGGGGGGAAAGGAGGGAAGTGGAGAAGGTGGGAGAGGGGGGCCGCGCCCCAAACCCCTTGTCCAATTCGGACTGGGCTTGGGAGGGGCGCGCGCCACCTCCTGGCTCCTTCCCACTAAAGCCCGTTAAGGCCCAATACTCTTCCCCGTATTCTCGTAACTCCCCGGTACTCCGAAAAATACCCGAATCACCCGGAACGATTCCGATGTCCGAATATAGGCTTCCAATATATCAATCTTTATGTCTCGACCATTTCGAGACTCCTCGTCATGTCCGTGATCACATCCGGGACTCCGAACAACCTTCGGTACATCAAAATACATAAACTCATAATGAAACTGTCATCGTAACGTTAAGCGTGCGGACCCTACGGTTCGAGAACAATGTAGACATGACCGAGACACGTCTCCGGTCAATAACCAATAGCGGAACCTGGATGCTCATATTGGTTCCTACATATTCTACGAAGATCTTTATCGGTCAGACCGCATAACAACATACGTTGTTCCCTTTGTCATCGGTATGTTACTTGCCCGAGATTCGATCGTCGGTATCCTATACCTAGTTCAATCTCGTTACCGGCAAGTCTCTTTACTCGTTCCGTAATACATCATCCCGCAACTAACTCATTAGTTGCAATGCTTGCAAGGCTTAAGTGATGTGCATTACCGAGAGGGCCCAGAGATACCTCTCCGACATTCGGAGTGACAAATCCTAATCTCGAAATACGCCAACCCAACAAGTACCTTTGGAGACACCTGTAGAGCACCTTTATAATCACCCAGTTACGTTGTGATGTTTGGTAGCACACAAAGTGTTCTTCCGGCAAACGGGAGTTGCATAATCTCATAGTCATAGGAACATGTATAAGTCATGAAGAAAGCAATAGCAACATACTAAACGATCGGGTGCTAAGCTAATGGAATGGGTCATGTCAATCAGATCATTCTCCTAATGATGTGATCCCGTTAATCAAATAACAACTCTTTGTCCATGGTTAGGAAACATAACCATCTTTGATTAACGAGCTAGTCAAGTAGAGGCATACTAGTGACACTCTGTTTGTCTATGTATTCACACATGTATTATGTTTCCGGTTAATACAATTCTAGCATGAATAATAAACATTTATCATGAAATAAGGAAATAAATAATAACTTTATTATTTCCTCTAGGACATATTTCCTTCACATATCATCTCCAAACCCTGGTTCATCTCTTGTATTTAATCTTTGTCCCAAAATATCAGATTAGTACTTGTGGGTTGCTAGTAGTGTTGATTACATTTTGTAGTTGATGCTAGTTGGTTTATTTGATGGAATATCATAGTATCAGATTGTTAATCATATATTTATCTCTTGTGATCATGAACATGAATATGATTTGCGAGTAGTTCCGTTTGTTCTTGAGGACACGGGAGAAGTCTTATTATAAGTAATCATGTGAAGTTGGTTTTCGCTCAATGTTATGATGATGTCTTGTGTTGTTCTTCGTCTAGTGGTGTCGTGTGACTGTCAACTACTTGACACATTACCATGCTTGGGCATAGAGGAAGGCATTGTGGGATTTCATAAATAGATGATGATTTGCGAGAGTGATAGAAGTTTAAAACCTAGTTTATGCGCTATTCCGTAAGGGGCTGATTTGGATCCATACTATATAAAGGGGGTCCTCTTGCCAGGAAGACCTACCTCTTCTCCATTGCTCCATTGTTGCCCTAAAGTTCAAAGTCGCCTGATCTCCCTTTCCCTAGCCATCAAAACTTGTCGATACTCTAGGGTTTGGACGAGAAGGCCTCGATCTACACTTCCATCAAGAGAAATTTGATTCCCCCGCTAATCTCTTGCGGATCTTGTTACTCTTGGGTGTTTGGGCACCCTAGACGGAAGAGGTCACCTCGAAACCACGTTCTGTTGCGATTAAGCTTTATGGCGGTGTTGGGAGCCTCCAATTAAGTTGTGAAGAGAGTCCAAAACTTGTTTGTAAAGGTTCTATTGCCGCCTTCAGGTGCACCACTTGTGAAATCACGACATCTTGCACTGTGCGTTTGCGTGAGGAGAATACGATGGCCTAGTGGCTTCTTGGAGAGCATTGTGCCTCGACACCGCTCTAATGGATACATACCTCCCCTTAAAGGGTGGGAACTTCGGAAACACACCGTTATCTCCACCGGTTCCACTTGTGGTTACGTCTAACCTTTACTTTGTGCAAGCTTATATCATGTTTTATCTTGTGCTTGCTTGTATTTTTGTTTTTGTTGTGCTTGTCTTATAGGTTGTCCACCTAATTGTATTTAGACAACCTATTTTGTTGTTAAGCCTAATTTGTTAAAAGAAGCTAAAAATGTTAGTCGCATATTCACCACCCCTCCAGTCCACTATATCGATCCTTCCCCTGCTTTATATTATTATTCATGGTGGGTATACCTCGTGAGAGGGACTACAATGGAGTGTATGAAATGCTACCAAGAGTCTAGTCCATGAGAGTAGGTGGGCATGAGAGCCGCGTAGCCTCCACCTTACATGCACAATGTGTTGGAAATATGCCCTAGAGGCAATAATAAAAGCATTATTATTATATTTCCTTATTCATGATAATTGTCTTTATTCGTGCTATAATTGTGTTATCCGGAAATCGTAATACATGTGTGAATAACAGACAACAATATGTCCCTAGTGAGCCTCTAGTTGACTAGCTCGTTGATCGACAGATAGTCATGGTTTCCTGACTATGGACATTGGATGTCATTGATAACGAGATCACATCATTAGGAGAATAATGTGATGGACAAGACCCAATCCTAAACATAGCATGAGATCGCATAGTTCGTTTGCTAGAGTTTTCCAATGTCAAGTATCCTTTCCTTAGACCATGAGATCGTGTAACTCCCGGATACCGTAGGAGTGCTTTGGGTGTGCCAAACGTCACAACGTAACTGGGTGACTATAAAGGTATACTACGGGTATCTCCGAAAGTGTCTGTTGGGTTGACACGGATCGAGACTGGGATTTGTCACTCCGCTTGACGGAGAGGTATCACCGGGCCCTCTCGGTAATGCATCATCATAATGAGCTCAATGTGATCAAAGTGTTTGATCACGGGATCATGCATTACGGTATGAGAAAAGTGACTTGCCGGTAACGAGATTGAACGAGGTATTGGGATACCGACGATCGAATCTCGGGCAAGTAAAATACCGATTGACAAAGGGAATCGTATACGGGATTAATTGAATCCTCGACATCGTGGTTCATCCGATGAGATCATCGTGGAGCATGTGGGAGCCAACATGGGTATCCAGATCCCGCTATTGATTATTGCCCGAGAGCCGTCTCGGTCATGTCTGCATGTCTCCCGAACCCGTAGGGTCTACACACTTAAGGTTCGGTGACGCTAGGGTTGTGAAGATATGTATATGCAGTAACCCGAATGTTGTTCGGAGTCCCGGATGAGATCCCGGATGTCACGAGGAGTTTCGGAATGGTCCGGAGGTAAAGAATTATATATAGAAAGTGCTGTTTTGGCCATCGGGACAAGTTTCGGGGTTATCGGTATTGTACAGGGACCACCCGAGGGTCCCTGGGGTCCACCGGGTGGGGCCACCTGCCTCGGAGGGGCCCCATGGGCTGTATGAGGAAGGGAACCAGCCCAAAGTGGGCTGGTGCGCCTCCCCCCCAAGGGCCCATGCGCCTAGGGTTGGGGGGGGACCCTAAAGGGGGCGCCCCCCTTGCTTGGGGGGCAAGTTCCCCTCCGTGGCCGCCGCACCCCCTAGGAGATTCCATCTCCTAGGGCCGGCGCCCCCCCCAAGGGGCTATATAAAGGGGGGAAGGGAGGGGGCTGCGCACCCTTTGCCCTGGCGCCTCCCTCTCCCTCTCCAACACCTCCTCCTCCGTAGAGCTCGGCGAAGCCCTGTCGGAGTACTGCGGCTCCACCATCACCACGCCGTCGTGCTGCTGCTGGAGTCTTCTTCCCCAACCTCTCCTTTGCCTTGCTGGATCAAGAAGAAGGATACGTTATGCTGACCGTACGTGTGTTGAACGCGGAGGTGCCGTGCTTTCGGTGCTAGGATCTCCGGTGATTTGGATCACGGTGTGTACGACTACTTCATCCCCGTTTGTTGAACGCTTCCGCTCGCGATCTACAAAGTGGTATGTAGATGCAATCTCTCTCTCCCATGACTCGTTGCTAGATGAACTCATAGATGGATCTTGGTGAAACCGTAGGAAAAATTTTAATTTTCTGCAACGTTCCCCAACAGTGGCATCATGAGCTAGGTCTATGCGTAGTTCTCTATTGCACGAGTAGAACACAATTTGTTGTGGGCGTAGATGTTGTCAACCTTTCTTGCCGCTACTAGTCTTATCTTGCTTCAGCGGTATTGTGGGATGAAGCGGCCCGGACCAACCTTACACGTACGCTTATGTGAGACCGGTTCCACCGACTAACATGCACTAGTTGCATAAGGTGGCTGGCAGGTGTCTGTCTCTCCCACTTTAGTTGGAGCGGATTCGATGAAAAGGGTCCTTATGAAGGGTAAATAGAAGTTGACAAATCACGTTGTGGCTTTTACGTAGGTAAGAAAACGTTCTTGCTAGAACCCTAATTCAGCCACGTAAAACTTGCAACAACAATTAGAAGACATCTAACTTGTTTTTGCAGCAAGTGCTTTGTGATATGATATGGCCAAAGTTGTGATGAATGATGAATGATCTATATGTGATGTATGAGATGTTCATGCTATTGTAATAGGAATCACGACTTGCATGTCGATGAGTATGACAACCGGCAGGAGCCATAGGAGTTGTCTTTATTTTTTGTATGACCTGCGTGTCATTGAGAAACGCCATGTAAATTACTTTACTTTATTGCTAAACGCGTTAGCCATAGTAGTAGAAGTAATAGTTGGCGAGCAACTTCATGGAGACACGATGATGGAGATCATGATGATGGAGATCATGGTGTCAAGCCGGTGACAAGATGATCATGGAGCCCCAAGATGGAGATCAAAGGAGCTATGTGATATTGGCCATATCATGTCACGTTTATTATTTGATTGCATGTGATGTTTATCATGTTTTGCATCTTGTTTACTTAGAACGACGGTAGTAAATAAGATGATCCCTCATAATAATTTCAAGAAAGTGTTCCCCCTAACTGTGCACCGTTGCGACAGTTCATTGTTTTGAAGCACCACGTGATGATCGGGTGTTATAGATTCTAACGTTCACATACAACGGGTGTAAGACAGATTTACACACGCAAAACACTTAGGTTGACTTGACGAGCCTAGCATGTACAGACATGGCCTCGGAACACAGAAGACCGAAAGGTCGAGCATGAGTCGTATAGAAGATACGATCAACATGAAGATGTTCACCGATGTTGACTAGTCCGTCTCACGTGATGATCGGACACGGCCTAGTTGACTCGGATCATGTAATACTTAGATGACTAGAAGAGGGATGTCTATCTAAGTGGGAGTTCATTAAATAATTTGATTAAATGAACTTTATTATCATGAACTTAGTCTAAAATATTTACAATATGTCTTGTAGATCAAATGGCCAACGTAGTCCTCAACTTCAACGCGTTCCTAGAGAAAACCAAGCTGAAAGACGATGGTAGCAACTATACGGACTGGGTCCGGAACCTGAGGATCATCCTCATAGCTGCCAAGAAAGATTATGTCCTACGAGCACCGCTGGGTGACGCACCTGTTCTCCCTGCTGAATAAGACGTTATGAACGCTTGGCAGTCACGTTCCGATGATTACTCCCTCGTTCAGTGCGGCATGCTTTACAGCTTAGAACCGGGGCTCCAAAAGCGTTTTGAGAGACATGGAGCATATGAGATGTTCGAAGAGCTGAAAATGGTTTTCCAAGCTCATGCCCGGGTCGAGAGATATGAAGTCTCCGACAAATTCTTTAGCTGTAAGATGGAGGAAAATAGCTCTGTCAGTGAACACATACTCAAAATGTCTGGGTTGCACAACCGCTTGACTCAACTGGAAGTTAATCTCCCGGATGAAGCGGTCATTGACAGAATCCTCCAGTCGCTTCCACCTAGCTACAAGAGCTTTGTGATGAACTACAACATGCAGGGGATGGTAAAGACAATTCCTGAGGTATATGCTATGCTGAAATCAGCAGAGGTAGAAATCAAGAAGGAACATCAAGTGTTGATGGTGAATAAAACCACTAAGTTCAAGAAGGGCAAGGGTAAGAAGAACTTCAAGAAGGACGGCAAGGAAGTTGCCGCGCCCGGTAAGCAAGTTGCCGGGAAGAAGCCAAAGAATGGACCCAAGCCCGAGACTGACTGCTTTTATTGCAAGGGAAGTGATCACTGGAAGCGGAACTGCCCCAAATACTTAGCGGACAAGAAGGCCGGCAAAACAAAAGGTATATGTGATATACATGTAATTGATGTGTACCTTACCAGTACTCGTAGTAGCTCTTGGGTATTTGATACCGGTGCAGTTGCTCACATTTGTAACTCAAAACAGGAGCTGCGGAATAAACGGAGACTGGCGAAGGACGAGGTGACGATGCGCGTCGGGAATGGTTCCAATGTCGATGTGATCGCCGTCGGCACGCTGCCTCTACATTTACCTACGGGATTAGTTTTAAACCTCAATAATTGTTATTTAGTGCCAAGTTTGAGCATGAACATTGTGTATGGATCTCGCTTAATTCGAGATGGCTACTCATTTAAATCCGAGAATAATGGTTGTTCTATTTATATGAGAGATATGTTTTATGGTCATGCTCCGATGGTTAATGGTTTATTCTTAATGAATCTCGTACGTGATGATACACATATTCATAGTGTGAATACCAAAAGAGTTAAAGTTGATAACAATAGTCCCACATATTTGTGGCACTGCCGCCTTGGTCACATAGGTGTCAAACGCATGAAGAAGCTCCATGCAGATGGACTTTTAGAGTCTCTTGATTATGAATCATTTGGCACGTGCGAACCATGCCTCATGGGTAAAATGACCAAGACTCCGTTCTCAGGAACAATGGAGCGAGCAACCAACTTATTGGAAATCATACATACCGATGTGTGCGGTCCAATGAGTGTTGAGGCTCGCGGTGGCTATCGTTATGTTCTCACCCTCACTGATGACTTGAGTAGATATGGGTATGTCTACTTAATGAAACACAAGTCTAAGACCTTTGAAAAGTTCAAGGAATTTCAGAGTGAGGTTGAAAATCAACGTGATAGAAAGATCAAGTATCTACGATCAGATCGTGGAGGAGAATACTTGAGTCACGAATTTGTCACACACTTAAGAAAATGTGGAATAGTTTCACAACTCACGCCGCCTGGAACACCTCAGCGTAATGGTGTGTCCGAACGTCGTAATCGCACTCTATTAGATATGGTGCGATCTATGATGTCTCTTACCGACTTACCGCTATCTTTTTGGGGCTATGCTTTAGAGACTGCCGCATTCACTTTAAATAGGGCTCCGTCTAAATCCGTTGAGACGACACCGTATGAATTATGGTTTGGGAAGAAACCTAAGCTGTCATTTCTAAAAGTTTGGGGATGCGATGCTTATGTCAAGAAACTTCAACCTGAAAAGCTCGAACCCAAGTCGGAAAAATGCGTCTTCATAGGATACCCTAAAGAAACTGTTGGGTATACCTTCTACCTCAGATCCGAAGGCAAGATCTTTGTTGCCAAGAATGGATCCTTTCTAGAGAAAGAGTTTCTCTCGAAATAAGTAAGTGGGAGGAAAGTAGAACTTGATGAAGTGTTACCTCTTGAACCGGAAAATGGCGAAACTCAAGAAAACGTTCCTGAGGTGCCTGCACCGACTAGAGAGGAAATTAATGATGATGATCAAGATACTTCCAATCAAGCTCCTACTGAAATCCGAAGGTCCACAAGGACATGTTCCGCACCAGAGTGGTACGGCAACCCTGTCTTGGAAATCATGTTGTTAGACAACGGTGAACCTTCGAACTATGAGGAAGCAATGGCGGGCCCGGATTCCGACAAATGGCTAGAAGCCATGAAATCCGAGATAGGATCCATGTATGAAAACAAAGTATGGACTTTGACTGACTTGCCCGTTGAACGGCGAGCCATAGAAAATAAATGGATCTTTAAGAAGAAGACAGACGCGGATGGTAATGTGACCATCTATAAAGCTCGGCTTGTCGCTAAGGGTTATCGACAAGTTCAAGGTGTTGACTACGATGAGACTTTCTCACCGGTAGCGAAGCTGAAGTCCGTCCGAATCATGTTAGCAATTGCCGCATTCTACGATTATGAAATATGGCAAATGGACGTCAAAACAGCATTCCTTAATGGTTTCCTTAAGGAAGAATTGTATATGATGCAGCCGGAAGGTTTTGTCGATCCTAAGAATGCTGACAAAGGTGTGCAAGCTCCAACGCTCGATTTATGGGCTGGTGCAAGCATCTCGGAGTTGGAACATTCGCTTTGATGAGATGATCAAAGCGTTTGGGTTTACGCAGACTTATGGAGAAGTCTGCGTTTACAAGAAAGTGAGTGGGAGCTCTGTAGCATTTCTCATACTATATGTAGATGACATACTTTTGATGGGAAATGATATAGAACTCTTGGACAGCATTAAGGCCTACTTGAATAAGAGTTTTTCAATGAAGGACCTTGGAGAAGCTGCTTACATATTAGGCATCAAGATCTATAGAGATAGATCAAGACGCCTCATAGGTCTTTCACAAAGCACATACCTTGATAAGATATTGAAGAATTTCAATATGGATCAATCTAAGAAGGGGTTCTTACCTGTGTTACAAGGTGTGAAATTGAGCTCAGCTCAATGTCCGACCACGGCAGAAGATATAGAAGAGATGAGTGTCATCCCCTATGCCTCAGCCATAGGTTCTATTATGTATGCCATGCTGTGTACCAGACCTGATGTAAACCTTGCCGTAAGTTTGGTAAGAAGGTACCAAAGTAATCCCGGCAAGGAACACTGGACAGCGGTCAAGAATATCCTGAAGTACCTGAAAAGGACTAAGGAAATGTTTCTCGTTTATGGAGGTGACAAAGAGCTCGTCGTAAAAGGTTACGTCGACGCTAGCTTCGACACAGATCTGGATGACTCTAAGTCACAAACCGGATACGTGTATATTTTGAATGGTGGGGCAGTAAGCTGGTGCAGTTGCAAGCAAAGCGTCGTGGCGGGATCTACATGTGAAGCGGAGTACATGGCAGCCTCGGAGGCAGCACATGAAGCAATTTGGGTGAAGGAGTTCATCACCGACCTCGGAGTCATACCCAATGCGTCGGGGCCAATCAAACTCTTCTGTGACAACACTGGAGCTATTGCACTTGCCAAGGAGCCCAGGTTTCACAAGAAGACCAGGCACATCAAGCGTCGCTTCAACTCCATTCGTGAAAATGTTCAAGATGGAGACATAGAAATTTGTAAAGTGCACACGGATCTGAATGTCGCAGATCCGTTGACTAAACCTCTCCCTAAGGCAAAACATGATCAGCACCAGAACTCTATGGGTGTTCGATTCATCACAATGTAACTAGATTATTGACTCTAGTGCAAGTGGGAGACTGTTGGAAATATGCCCTAGAGGCAATAATAAAAGCATTATTATTATATTTCCTTATTCATGATAATTGTCTTTATTCGTGCTATAATTGTGTTATCCGGAAATCGTAATACATGTGTGAATAACAGACAACAATATGTCCCTAGTGAGCCTCTAGTTGACTAGCTCGTTGATCGACAGATAGTCATGGTTTCCTGACTATGGACATTGGATGTCATTGATAACGAGATCACATCATTAGGAGAATAATGTGATGGACAAGACCCAATCCTAAACATAGCATGAGATCGCATAGTTCGTTTGCTAGAGTTTTCCAATGTCAAGTATCCTTTCCTTAGACCATGAGATCGTGTAACTCCCGGATACCGTAGGAGTGCTTTGGGTGTGCCAAACGTCACAACGTAACTGGGTGACTATAAAGGTATACTACGGGTATCTCCGAAAGTGTCTGTTGGGTTGACACGGATCGAGACTGGGATTTGTCACTCCGCTTGACGGAGAGGTATCACCGGGCCCTCTCGGTAATGCATCATCATAATGACCTCAATGTGATCAAAGTGTTTGATCACGGGATCATGCATTACGGTACGAGAAAAGTGACTTGCTGTTGGAAATATGCCCTAGAGGCAATAATAAAAGCATTATTACTATATTTCCTTATTCATGATAATTGTCTTTATTCGTGCTATAATTGTGTTATCCGGAAATCGTAATACATGTGTGAATAACAGACAACAATATGTCCCTAGTGAGCCTCTAGTTGACTAGCTCGTTGATCGATAGATAGTCATGGTTTCCTGACTATGGACATTGGATGTCATCGATAACGGGATCACATCATTAGGAGAATGATGTGATGGACAAGACCCAATCCTAAACATAGCATAAGATCGCATAGTTCGTTTGCTAGAGTTTTCCAATGTGAAGTATCCTTTCCTTAGACCATGAGATCGTGTAACTCCCGGATACCGTAGGAGTGCTTTGGGTGTGCCAAACGTCACAACGTAACTGGGTGACTATAAAGGTATACTACGGGTATCTATGAAAGTGTCTGTTGGGTTACATGGATCGAGACTGGGATTTGTCACTCCGCATGACGGAGAGGTATCACCGGGCCCTCTCGGTAATGCATCATCATAATGAGCTCAGTGTGATTAAAGTGTTTGATCACGGGATCATGCATTACGGTACGAGAAAAGTGACTTGCCGGTAACGAGATTGAACGAGGTACTGGGATATCGACGATCGAATCTCGGGCAAGTAAAATACCGATTGACAAAGGGAATCGTATACGGGATTAATTGAATCCTCGACATCGTGGTTCATCCGATGAGATCATCGTGGAGTATGTGGGAGCCAACATGGGTATCCAAATCCCGCTGTTGGTTATTGCCCGAGAATCGTCTCGGTCATGTCTGCATGTCTCCCGAACCCGTAGGGTCTACACACTTAAGGTTCGGTGACGCTAGGGTTGTGAAGATATGTATATGCAGTAACCCGAATGTTGTTCGGAGTCCCGGATGAGATCCCGGACGTCACGAGGAGTTCCGGAATGGTCCGGAGGTAAAGAATTATATATAGGAAGTGCTGTTTCGGCCATCGGGACAAGTTTCGGGGTTATCGGTATTGTACCGGGACCACCGGAGGGGTCCCGGGGGGTCCACCAGGTGGGGCCACCTGCCCTGGTGGGCCACATGGGCCTTAGGGGGTGCGCCTTGGCCTGCTTGGGCCAAGGGGAACCTGCCCCAAAGGGCCCATGCGCCTAGGGTTCCATCTAGGAGGAGTCCTAGTGGTGGAAGGCACCTCCTAGATGGCTTGGGGGGGGAGGGAAACCTCCCTGGCCGCCGCCCCCTTGGGAGATTAGATCTCCCAGGGCCGGCGCCCCCCCAAGAGGCCTATATAAAAGGGGGCAGGGGAGGGGGGCAGCGAACCCATAAGCCCTGGTGCCTCCCTCCTCCCTGCAACACCTCCTCCTCCTCCCGTAGTTGCTTAGCGAAGCCCTGCCGGAGTTCTGCTGCATCCACCACCACGCCGTCGTGCTGCTGGATCTTCATCAACCTCTCCTTTCCCCTTGCTGGATCAAGAAGAAGGAGACGTTACGCTGACCGTACGTGTGTTGAACGCGGAGGTGCCGTGCTTTCGGTGCTAGGATCTCCGGTGATTTGGATCACGGTGTGTACGACTACATCATCCCCGTTCGTTGAACGCTTCCGCTCGCGATCTACAAAGTGGTATGTAGATGCAATCTCTCTCTCCCATGACTCGTTGCTAGATGAACTCATAGATGGATCTTGGTGAAACCGTAGGAAAAATTTTAATTTTCTGCAACGTTCCCCAACACTTGCCGGTAACGAGATTGAACGAGGTATTGGGATACCGACGATCGAATCTCGGGCAAGTAAAATACCGATTGACAAAGGGAATCGTATACGGGATTAATTGAATCCTCGACATCGTGGTTCATCCGATGAGATCATCGTGGAGCATGTGGGAGCCAACATGGGTATCCAGATCCCGCTGTTGATTATTGCCCGAGAGCCGTCTCAGTCATGTCTGCATGTCTCCCGAACCCGTAGGGTCTACACACTTAAGGTTCGGTGACGCTAGGGTTGTGAAGATATGTATATGCAGTAACCCGAATGTTGTTCAGAGTCCCGGATGAGATCCCGGACGTCACGAGGAGTTTCGAAATGGTCCGGAGGTAAAGAATTATATATAGAAAGTGCTGTTTTGGCCATCGGGACAAGTTTCGGGGTTATCGGTATTGTACAGGGACCACCCGAGGGTCCCTGGGGTCCACCGGGTGGGGCCACCTGCCTCGGAGGGGCCCCATGGGCTGTATGAGGAAGGGAACCAGCCCAAAGTGGGCTGGTGCGCCTCCCCCCCAAGGGCCCATGCGCCTAGGGTTGGGGGGAACCCTAAAGTGGGCGCCCCCCTTGCTTGGGGGGCAAGTTCCCCTCCCTGGCCGCCGCACCCCCTAGGAGATTCCATCTCCTAGGGCCGGCGCCCCCCCAAGGGGCTATATAAAGGGGGGAAGGGAGGGGGGGCTGCGCACCCTTTGCCCTGGCGCCTCCCTCTCCCTCTCCAACACCTCCTCCTCCGTAGAGCTCGGCGAAGCCCTGTCGGAGTACTGCGGCTCCACCATCACCACGCCGTCGCGCTGCTGCTGGAGTCTTCTTCCCCAACCTCTCCTTTGCCTTGCTGGATCAAGAAGAAGGAGACGTTACGCTGACCGTACGTGTGTTGAACGCGGAGGTGCCGTGCTTTCGGTGCTAGGATCTCCGGTGATTTGGATCACGGTGTGTACGACTACTTCATCCCCGTTTGTTGAACGCTTCCGCTCGCGATCTACAAAGTGGTATGTAGATGCAATCTCTCTCTCCCATGACTCGTTGCTAGATGAACTCATAGATGGATCTTGGTGAAACCGTAGGAAAAATTTTAATTTTCTGCAACGTTCCCCAACACAATGGGGGCCTAGGGTTTTACAAAGAGGAGACGTGATCTAGGCCGCCACCGACTTATGCGCCTTTCCTCCCGTCTGATCTCCTTCATGTCACCAGCCACGTGGTGGGCCTTATGAGCCCTTGGGCAAGCCTGCTGCCGGGCTCCCCGGAGATGAGCCACCCTCGGCGTGTTACACCGTCAATGACCATCTAGTACATGAAGAAGTATCTGCGCAATTTAAGGTGTATTTGGATTGTGTTTAAAGTGTACCTTAACAAGTTGTTATTCATGTCCGAAAGACTTACATATGTTGGATGATAGTTGCCTACCTTTTGGCATGGTAATGCCCCCTTTCTAATCTTTCCATGCCAATGCTGGTCAACTTAGGGTAAACAAAAGCCTGACCGAAATTCTAGCTAGCCAATGTTTTGGTAGGACAACCTTATCATAAACCAAAACACATTGTTTGCATCATCCATGAAGGGAGGAGATGATTTGTGAGGCTCAAGGGCACACCAACAAAAGCAACTATGACTCTATGCGAAGGATGCATGCATGTTTGGTTTATGTATAGTCTAGACATAGCTTTTAATTTTGTATACATGTCAACATTATCTTGCAACCTGATACTCATGTCCAATAGTATAAAAGATTAATAAATTGCTCCTCCTTGGATGGCTACCCATGTTCAATAGCAACCTTGTTTTCCTTCCTGCAAACATCGACCAAAAATGCGCAACCAAAAATCTGGACAAAATTTTGGCTAGCCAAACTGTTTGTAAGGTTAGCTCAAACCAAACATAGAAATTTTTAGAGAAGATGAGAAGACGCAAAGTCTGGCTTTAGGCTATAAGTGCTTTGAGCATCTGTGCACTTATGGACAAATTTGTGATGCATGGGAAGTGATTTTGGCGGATATATCTTAAGTGTACGACATGAATTATGAGGGTAATAATGAACGATCTCGGGCAACCGTAGGATACGATAAAAGACGCGTTAGGTACGAGCATTGACGTGGTGTAGTAACTGAGCTCAATTGTTTTGTCGCCTTTCTGAGCAACCATGTCTGTTAGGTATTAATTCATCTTTGGTTCGCCATACGTCATTTGCCATTACTAACAAGGGGAAACAAATCGATGAGCGCCTAACATTAATGCTGCTAAAGCTTAGTTTCGTTAGCATAATCAAAGTAGGTTTGTTATCGGTTAAGGAAAGTATCATTGTCTTGATTATAAACACATCAATGAATCGACGACCACCTGCACTTAAGGACAACAATAATGGCTACCCACACGTGCCAAGTCATGAAAACGTTCCGGTTAACCAAATGGACTATTCGAGCGAACCTAGCATTGCTCACTGGTTTAACCACTGACTCGAGTGCATGCAACACATATTATCGGCCCACGTAATGAGTACGACAACAAAGTACAAAGACTAATGATATACATGCTAATACTAGGGCAACATGGGGTAAAACATGACATGGTCGTAGCGTTTGATTCATCTCCTCGTTTACTCATGTATTAACCATTAGGAGGGTCATAACTCATAAGCATCCCGCAAGGATGGTGATGCAGATAGTCCAGATGGCGTGCTCTTTTTTGGTAGTTACGGATGTCAAGATATTCATTGAAACTATGTACTTGCACATGAATGGAGATGATGAAGAAGCGATCCATTGATTAAGAAGAAAGTTAAGATACACACCCTCCCATTGAAAAACATATTTTCCACCTCGCACACTTGCAAAAAGGACAAATATGCAACAATGTGAGTGCAAAGGGGAAAACAAACTAAAACTAACAACTTCAAAAACATCAAAAAAGCGTCTCTAGAGGATTATTTATGTTGTTGGATACGATCTACCCCTGAAACCATGATTGTACTTGGGGCAACATTGTCCTCTTACGGGAGGACCAATCGGTGGCTCAAAGAAGAGGACCACGACGCTGCTTCAACCAAGAGTTAGCTGGATGCGAGGTTGACATGAAAAAGAAAAGGAGAACTCGATGAAACACGACGCTATAAAAGATGCTTGTTTTGTGTCACATTACAAATGACCGAAGCCCACTTTAGCCTGCAAATACAAGCCAACACATCTGAATTACAAATGGTGCAAAGCCATACACACGAAACGAACCCTGTTCCTCGCTAGAGTTGCTATTTCTTTTGGCTATATATATAAATTGAAAATACCAACAGTAAGCAAGGTTTTTCTTAACACAATACAGACGCAAGCGCTCATATATACACGCATACACTCACCCCTGAACACTTTCGAGAGACTGAGCCGGCATATTATGTTGAGATTTTACAAAGTCACTGTAGGCGCCTCGTACTTGACGGGAGCGTCTCCTCCCATCGAACGTGCATCGTCAAAAATCCTGAAATAAATTCAGGATAAATACAAGCACAAGACTTGAACCCTGATGGCGTGAAAATACCACTGCCCAGCTAACCATTCACAGATTGGTTCGCAACCATAAAGGGTTTGACACCCAACTTTAATCCGACCGAGGGCAATGTGGACTTATCGTGTAGGCGATATTTATCGATGAGGTTGGAAAAGATCGCGTATTCAGGGAAGCACATTAATACGGGGGTATACACGCGTTAAATGCCGTATTTTTTTTCGTATTTATAAATCGCTGGAAGGTGGCCCGGGCCGGGGCCAGTCCCAGTTCCATCAGAGCCCCGAGTCCCGACCGACCGAGACCCGACGCCTGACTCGCGGCTCCCAACCGCAGCGAGCGAGTCGTCCCTCTCCTCTCGCCGCCCCGCTCCGCTCCCCTCCGCTAGGGTTCCCCACTCCGCCGCCCCGCCCCGCCCGCGCCGCTCCGCTAGGGTTCCTCACGCCGCCGCCGTCCCCGCCCACCGCCCAGCCCCGTCGCCCCTCCCGCCCACCCCGACGCCACCCAGAATTACACACATACACACATACATCCGAGCCGACGCACAACCTTCGGTCGCGGCCGGTGGTTCGCCGCCGACCGCCGCCTCACGTCGCCTGCTCCCGTACCGCCCCGCTCCGGCGCCGCGCCCCTCCCGCCTCGGCCCCGCCCGCGGTCCCTGGGCGCTGTTCCCCCGAGGTATGAGCTTTTTCCGGTCCTCCGCTGGTTATCTAGGGCCGTACCGATGGGTAGCCTCCGTGAATTTTGGTTGGGCGCCGGTGAGCGCCGGCGGACGGTCTAGATCCGGGCCGCCACTGTACGCTGACAGCCTGTTTTCCATGGTAGCCGGAGGTTTATGTAAACCCTAGATTTTTCTGTTTGTCTCGTGTGTTAGCGCAGCAGTAGTGTAGATGCCTCATCTGTAGCGGTGGCTGGTAAGGCTTCTAGTGTCGATTCAAGTGCATTTCGACTCCTCTGGTCCTGTGCGCGCCATATTTTGATCCGGTAGACGCAGGGGAGGGATCGTTGATAAACCGTGTAGTTTGTTCGGGCAGTAGATTGGCAGGTAGTGTTTATGAGCAAGGCGGTGTCGCGAGGAGGTACGTGGGTGTGTCGGCTAGCGGTATCACTGGTTTTGGTGAATCGAGCCAGATCTGGTCAGGTTTTGCGCACCAAACACACATCTGTTTATAACCAGAAAGGAAGGCATGCCCCGTATTTCTTTTTTCTGCAGGAGATTTGAGATGGGAGGGCTGCGGAAATCCTGATTTGCCCTAGATTTGATAGTCAGAGGTTATGTGCCCTAGATTTTTTTCCGCCTCGTGTGCTAGCCTAGCAGCCCTTTTTAGGTTAGATGGCTTATCTGTAGTGGTAGCTGGTAAGGCTTCTAGTGTCAATTCAAGTGCATTTCGACTCCTAGTCCTGTGCGCGCCATATTTTGATTCCAGTAGATGCAGGAGAGGAGCTTGATGGTTAAAATACCGTATGCTTTCTTCGGGACGTAGGCAGGCAGGCATTTATGAGATAGGGTGGTGTGGTGAGGAGGCGCGTGAGCTATGTCGGTTAGTATCACTGGTTTGGGTGAGTCGAGCCTGATCCAACGGTCAGGTTTTGCTCACCAGAAACATGCCTGTCTAATCAGAAAAGAAGGCATGCCCTGTTTTATTTCTGCCGTAGATCTGAGATGGAAGGGGTGCCAAAGTCCTGAGTTGCCTTCTGTCCTCTATGCAACCACGATACAATCGTAGATTGACAGACAGTCAATCGTGTCATCTGCAGGTTATATTCTAACATCTCAATTTGTCACTTGGCAGGTACATTCCTCCTGTTATCCGTGTCGTTTGATGCAGTTTAATGGCGAGTAATATGCAGACACCTGGTCCGCCTCAGGTAAGTTATCACCCCCCTCGATCGTAAAGTGGTTATTCACCACATGAATGTTTCTCTTTGTTGCGTGGTCTCCAAGTTTGGTAACCCCATTAATTGTCTTCTAAGCAGCCCCCCCGGCCTCCTATGATGGGTTCTACCGCACCACAAAATATGGGACAACCAATGCCCATGCAGGTAAATAAGCACATCTTATTTTGTTTTGCTTCCTTCTGCAGTCTGCACCTTAATAATCATATGTTAGGTTATTAATATTTAATAGCTACTATGTGCTCCATTTTCAGTGGCCACCAGGTCCGCCACAACAGCCTCCTCAGTTCATGCAACCAGCGCCACAACAGTATCGGCCTGTTGGTCAGGCCATGCCAGGAGTTAACATGGGCATGCCAGGGCAGATGCAACATTTTCAGCAACCTGGGCCACATATGCCTCACTCTGGTCATGTTCCGCCTGCATCGCAAGCTGTTCCTATGCCGTACCAGGCAGCTAGACCTATGTCATCAGCTCCTATGCAGCCACAGCAGCAAGCTGTATTCCCTGGTGGACTTATGCCCACCATGGGCACCCCTATGCCGCCTCCTTCTTATACCGTATGCCTTTGTTTCTCACCATTCCCCATTGACGAATATACATGGAATGCTTCTCCATGTCAATAATTAGAATATTTTCCTTGCTTACAAGTTAATTAATGCTACATTTCAGTATCAACCAACATCGGTTCCTCCTGGATCTCAACCCTGGGGCGCAGCCCCGGGTCAGGGCGCACCTCTTGTGTCGCCGATGGTGCAGCCTGGGCATCAGTCTCTCTCAGCTTCAGTGCCCCCAGTAAGTTGCTGCAGGGCCTCTGCTACATTTCCATCACTTGATTTTTGTCTACTAAAAGACCACTCTAGCATCATTCATTTTGTATGCTATTTAAAATTGGATATCCTTGCCTGTGCAACTACTCAGCTAGCAAATGTGCAGGTGAGCTCAACTGAACCTAGCTCTGCGGATTGGCAAGAGCACAGTTCAGGGGATGGAAAGAAGTAAGTCATCTTTCTATTACTTTCTGTTTTAAATAGTAACTTCGTGATGTACTCCTCTAGATTCTGTTGCACCTTTTGGTCTGTCTGCTTATTTGCTTTGCTTGCTATCGTTCTTTACCTAGGTACTATTACAATAAGAGGACAAAGCAATCAAGTTGGGAGAAACCTGCTGAGTTGATGACCCCTTTGGAGGTTAGTTGTGCTTATATGTTTTATACGTCATGTACGTTTTATATATTTCCCTTGCTTCCTAATATAGTCTTTGTTCTCATGAAGTCTTGACTTTAATTTCAGTGTGCTATTTCAACATATTGTTGTTCATTTTATCAACTTATTGATTGTCATGATCATCATTTGGTATTTAGCTGGTATAACTCATTTGTTGATATCGCAGTTCCAATGATGCTAGGCTTGAACAGTTGAGTTTTGGGCTTTGCTTGTATAAATTGATAATCTATCTGCTTCTGTAACATGCACAACTTCTGTGTTGCATGCCTGCATTTTATGTATTATTTTGTTTTCACATGACTGACATCTAAATTTACAAAATTGATGAATACAATGGAACAATACTTGCATGATCCTCCTTTCTTTCATCGGCAGTAGTACACCCTAACTTTTTTTGTACGATAAGTGCAACATGTTCTCTTCCATTTTTGCCTTATCATATATATCTTGCGATTATTGCCGAGTAGCATTTACAATTAGCCCAAAATGCATTCTTCATTTTACTCCTACAAAGGTCAGGTGCATATATAGTAACTAAAGAAACATGGTAGTGTCTGGTGGACGACTACATTTTGGTGTCCTCTACTTCTTTGCACTAATATTAAATGGCCATTTACGGTTTCTGTTACATACTTTTTGTAATGTTACAGCGGGCTGACGCTTCAACTGAATGGAAAGAATTTACTACAGCAGAAGGGCGGAAGTAAGTTCATATTGAAATTAATTGCCACAGATGTTCTGTTATTTAGTCAGCCTCAATGGATTTTCTTTATTCTGTAGTCTCACTATTCTGCTGTTCCAGGTACTATTACAACAAAGTGACAAAGCAATCCAAATGGTCTATTCCTGACGAGCTAAGGGTATTTCTTTTGACGTGACATCTGTAATTATTGTGTAATAAGGGATAGAATATTTTTACAAATTTTTGGCTTTCTGTTCAGATTGCACGTGAATTAGCAGAAAAGACATCAAATCAGCAGCCTGCCCGGGAGATTGAATCCACTACTGTTGCCCCTGTTGGATCCACTTCTGTTTCTGTGGAGACTTCCTTACCTGCCACACAGTCTTCATCTTTAGTAGGAACAATTGCTCCAAGCTCCCATGATGCGATAGCAAACTTGCCTCCTCCTGGTGCTGGCCCGTCGTACAATGGGGATATATCTTCTTCTAGTTCCATGCAAAACGGTGGAACAAGTGCTTCTGTGGTTGCCCCTGTTACAACGAGCACTGGAGATCCATCAGTTGCAAGTGATGCAGGGACAAACAGGTATTTGTGGATGTTTTCTCAATTTCCCTCTATTCTTCCTCACATCCTTTGAGTGCAGCTTAGGTTTTGTTAATGTGTCGAACTTTGCAGAAGCACTTATGGAAGTTCATCTGTACCTAGTACTACTGACACAAAAGTTGGAGCATCTGCTGAAGATTTGGAGGTATATTATGGCACCTTTTTGTAATTTTGTAATTTATCAAACATAGCATTGGTTGTTAGCAAGAGTTCATCTACTCGTCATTATCTTAGAATAGTTTCTTTCCTCATTTTGTGATTCAGTTCATAGGACTAAGAAGTTCTATTTTATTCCTTGTTTTTATTTAGGTCTGTTGAAACCATGGGCTCAATGCAACATTTAGTAGTCTCAACTTTACCTTATGAAAAGTTCTTTGAATAATCTGAGGTTCCTATTACAATTAGGACTAGTATATGGCAACATCATGAGTAGTCACCTTACTGCTATTTTCACACATCTCAGACATATTTGCATGTTCTGTTTTTTAAATAAATTTGAATATTTTAAATTGGACTGTACTTTCGTAGTGAGTGTAACTGCATTTTTTTCTTTTTACATTTGTACTGCCATGTACTCCCTCCGTCCCATAATATAAGAGCGTTTTTCATACTACAATAATGTCAAAAACGCTCTTATATTATTGGACGGAGGGAGTAACTGTGAATGCGTCTGTCTGTCTCAGTCCATTGATGCTAGTGCTACACTTTCTTACTGCCACCAGGAGGCCAAAAAGACGATGCCAACTGCAGGGAAGATCAATGTTACTCCGCTGGAGGATAAAACAAGTGAAGAAGAACCTGTTGTTTATGCTACTAAGTTGGTGAGGAAGACTACAGAAGTAAATTGAAAATCAGCAATTGATTTACCTTTGTGACCCTAATTTTTTTCCAAACCACAGGAAGCAAAGAATGCATTCAAGTCCCTGCTTGAATCGGCAAATGTTCAGTCAGATTGGTCATGGGATCAGGTACAGAAATTGAATTGAACTATGATTAATTAAATAAATCAAATGCCTGACAGTGATATAATTTGCCCCAGGCCATGAGAGTTATTATAAGTGACAAAAGATATGGTGCTCTGAAAACTCTTGGAGAGAGAAAGCAAGCTTTCAATGAGGTTATCATTTCTTTCTTACAAGAGATAACATTTTTACGGAATCATTTGACTCTAACATTGTGTTCCCGATTTGTGGTAAACCGTCCGCTTATGGTCATATCTGCTGTTTTTTCAGTACTTAAACCAGCGGAAAAAGATTGAAGTTGAGGAGAGGCGTGTCAAGCAAAGGAAAGCACGTGATGATTTTTTCACAATGCTGGAAGTAAGATTGCTCTAGTAAGCTTTCCCTTTCCTTATTATTTTTACCATATTAAACATTTTGTTGCGTATTTCAGGAATGTAAGGACCTTACATCATCACTGAGATGGAGGTATATTCTCAAGCTCTTTTTTGTATATGACAACCAAACGGAAAGTTTCATGCTTTTCGTTAATTCTAATAATTAAAGTTTCTGTTTGTTAATATGGTTCTTTCTGTTATTGTTGCATACACTTAGCATGCTGTTTTTCACTGCAGCAAAGCAATTACTATGTTTGGGCATGATGAAAGGTTCAATGCTGTTGAACGCCCTAAGGAGCGTGAAGATTTATTTGAGAATTATCTCGTGGAGCTGCAGAAGAAGGTTATATGATATGAAAACACTAACTTATAGTTGTGGTTGTTATACTATATAACTTGGAGAACTGATTGCTTTTGTAGTTCAATTGTTCTTTAATTGCTTTATCTCATAGATAATCTAGTTAGGCTATCAATGTTTTTAACTTATCATCTTTAACCAGTTTGATGTTTTGTTTGTTTCAAATAAGTAACCTGGAGTATAGGTTTGTGGTTTTGGTAATTTGCTTTGTATTCTTGATATGAACATGATGAAGAAATGGCCTCGTCCCAGGTTCAAGGAAACTGGAAGTGGCCCTAATAAGAACAAAACATTGTTAGTTCAGCCTGTTTCCTGGAAATTAGACGCCTTTGGCCAAAAAACATCTGCCCCTCGCATACCCATGTGCCAGGCTTCAGCTCAAGGGTGGGGGGTATTCATTTTTTGTTTCTAAATTTCAACATGAGTTAATTAAGTATTGATATTTGGAATCTTGGCCTAGTAATAATACACATAGCTTGAGGGTGGGGGATGCTCATTTTTTGTTTGCGAGCAGGTTTTCTGCTGTTTTCTCAGTTTAATTTTCCATGGGTTGTTCTACTAATTGTGATTCACTTGGTGATTGACTTTCTGATTCCCTTGAACCAAACAAAGGAATGGATTAATGATCCTATGATGAATCAGTACCGAAACAATATAAATCACTTTCTCGGAATGACAGATTTCTGACTTAATTTCCAACAAGTGCAACGTTGTGAGTTGTTTTGATGGAAAACTATTCTATGAGGTTTTTATATGTTGTAGCCTAAAATATATCACATGGTGATCCTTATCTAATATGTGTTGTGTTGCATTGTAGGAAAAAGCAAAGGCTGCTGAAGAGCACAAAAGACGCATAGCAGAATATAGAGAATTTCTTGAGTCATGTGATTTCATCAAGGTTATTGCTTTGACCTTATCATCTAGTGAATTAGTATATGTTCACTTGATCAGAGTGTCATCATTGTGAGATTGTATGCTCAGGCAAACACCCAGTGGCGAAAAGTTCAAGATCGGCTAGAGGATGATGAACGCTATGCCCGACTTGAGAAGATTGACCGCTTGGATGTTTTTCAAGTTTGTATCTTCTGCACTCTATATCAGTTTTTCTCATTTTGTGGCTTAACAAAACATCTCTGTTTGTTACAGGACTATATAAGGCATCTTGAAAAAGAAGAGGAAGAACAGAAGAGAATTCGGAAGGTTTGTTGTTATCTTCATCACTAATATATTTCTAATGCTTTACTGATATGGATGTAATTGTTGGTACTCTGCAAATACAGGAGCAATTAAGGAGACAAGAACGGAAAAACCGTGATGAGTTTCGGAAGATGATGGAAGAACATGTTGCTGATGGCACACTTAACGCAAAAACTTATTGGCGCGACTACTGTTCACAGGTTATTGAAATATTTACTTTCGTAATGGGTTAAAAGGAAATATTTTTTCCTTCACTGGCGCCTCTCAACTCTAAAACCGGATAGAATGGTCGCTCAACTGTCATACCATAACACTGTCTGTTCATCACTGACTATTTCAAAGTTGCTTTGGTCCATCTACATCCCACATCTCTGCCTCTGTGATATGGGGAATGCCCTATAGCAGGTGTAGGGTGCATTAAGCAGTAGGACAGACTAAACTGTAGCAGTAGTTGGGATTGCAATAGAAGAGGCCCTGTTCAACCAAGTCTTCAGGTTGATAGGTTCGTAACGGCTTAGGATTAGAGTCATGTTAGGATTTTCCTTCTTTTGTGTTGAGTTGAAATATCTGACATATAAGGAGCTATTGGCTGTATGTGAATCTTAAGTTATCAATTTAGATTACTCTTGTCCCTGAACTCTCTTCTCCTTCAGAAGCTGCTGCCTGTCTTGCTGGCTATGGTGTCTACCTGTGTGTGTTCTTCTGCCCTCATGCTCCTGCTGGTCACAGCTATGCCATCCATTCAGAAGCTCTGACATCCATGCATATGACACAATCTTAAGTAAAACAAGTGATTATGTTGATGACTTTTGGCTTTTTAATGACTTGCTGACCGGATGCTAAATCACTTCTTGCATGTGAAAAGCCTTGTATAGGTAGGTGCTGTGTTGTTCAAAACAAGGGTGACATTGGCCCAGGGATGAAAAGTGTACGTAATTTAGACTTTGACAATAGTTGAAAGACAAACATTGTCTGGTCTTAGAGTTGAGGGTAGTGGATGTTGCCAATAGTCGAGGGGTGAAGAGTACACTTTTTTCTAAATCAAATGTTAAACGAGTTTATCCTGATTCCTTAAATTTATCATTTTACAGATAAAAGATTCACGTGCTTACCTGGCAGTTGCTTCAAACTTGTCTGGCTCGATGCCAAAAGAACTCTTTGATGATGTCATGGAGGAGCTTGATAAGCAGGTTAATTTCTCAAAATTCTGATGACATTATTGTAATCATTTATCAATTTGTGAACGTCCTACTTGGATCGGTGGTTCCTGTTTTGTATCAAAGATCGACAAACTTTGATAAATGCTGCACCGATCCCTGTTTTGTATTGAAGATTGACAAACTTTGATAAATGCTGCACTGAAATGTTTTTTTTGAGGAAACACTGAAATGTTAACAATCATTTTAAAGGCACGGTGTTAATCACTTAGTAAACTAGCTAAATACACTTGCTTTGCCACTGATAAAAATATGTAGACCTAATCACGTTAAGCAACTGTCAACCTCTCAGCCAGCTCTGTTCTTTAGCTTGCTGCTACGCTCATCCAAGTTTTTCTTACTGATAAAAAATTCTGCATTCATGCTCCATGTTTCTTAAAGACTTTTTAGGCTATGGTTAAGTTGGTCTTTTGGGTGAAGTTTATTGTCTTTCTGTTAGTTAAATTGCTATTTTAGGTATTTTTTAGCATGCTGGGATAGAGAAACCCTTTTATATGTTAGTAAAGATACCTATCATTGGAAAATAGCTTGGAGCTTGCATCATTGTTGGGGGAACTGATACACTGATGAACAAGAAATTGATATTCCTGCTGCCATCATCTATACACCGATGAAAAAAATTTGATAACCCTGCTGCCATCATCTTGGGGATGCCCTAACGCTTATACCAATAAAAATGGTACTCCCTCCGTCTCATAATGTAAGATGTTTTTTGACACTACACTATTGTAAAAAAACGCCCTACATTATGGGACAGAGGGAGTAAAATTGATGGTCCTCTTTTCATTAATTGAACTTGCTCTTTTACCTCTTAAAATAAGTTGGAACAATTTGGAACAGTGTTTTTATTTTTCATGGCGTCAGTTTTCTTCAAAAGGAAAAGGACAGAGTCTTCTCTTTTATGGTGGCAACGTGGAAGATTATCTATCAGATCATGCCAATTGTGTCTATTTGTTTTCTGATGGCGATGATTCAATCAGGAATGGTACAGCTTTGCTTGCTGTTCCATCTGATAATCGTTTTTGTTTTTCAAATTTGAATAGTTAAATCTCAGAATTATAATAATAATTGATTTTTGTATATTCTGCTCTTTCATGATCGTTTGCGCTCTGCAGCTGCAAGCTTATATCATTAATATGCCCAATTAGGTTGGGTCATATTATTCAAATCTGGTTGAAAATCTGTAAAATTTCACTTGTTGATTTATTTGATGTTCATGTTTTGAATAAATCTGGTGTGTGTTTTGTTTATATTTAATTCATGTTACAATCCCATATATACCTGTGTTCCATTTTTGACCGTGCGAACTGATGGTTTCTAATATTTTCTTTTCAGTATCAAGATGATAGGGCTTTAATTAAAGATGAAGTGAAATCTGGAAAGGTACCTTTTTATTTAAAATAATTTTCATTCCAAGGAAAAAGCGTGGTGCATTATATGGTACAGTTTTGTATGTAGCATCAGATGTGTGGTTGACAACCTTCTATTTCTAGATTCCTATGTTGGCCTCATGGACATTAGAGGACTTCCAAGCTGCTGTTACTGAGGACGAAAAATATAAAGGAGTGTCGAACATAAATATCAAGGTGCGGTTTTATGCTTTTATCATTGTTCAAAGATATTCTTGAGATGTTCCCAGTGGTATTTTTGCTATACAAGTGATTGTACCAATGAGTTTTAGCTATGACTGACAATGTTGCTTCTTTTTTGTGGATGTGATCCAGCTTATTTATGAGGACCAAATTGAAAGGCTCAAGGAAAAGGATCTAAAGGAGGCCAAGAAGCGTCAGCGACTGGGTGATAATTTTCTGGATCTACTGTATTCAATCAAGGTATCGATAGCATCAATATTTGCCACACAGTTGTTTGGCCACATTAAAATAGTCCGGTTATATGTAGCAAAAAGCACAGGATTATCACATCAAGGTTGTACTCCCTAGTATCTTTGGTCAGACTTTGAGCATTAATTGAACTAATAAAATGAGTTATATGTACCAGAAACACAATAGGAAACTTCTTTCCGATGCAAATCCAATAGTATACTTTCTGTGTCATATAACTTATATTTTTCTAGTCAAATTCATGGTCAAAGTTTGATCCGGAAGGGAGTGAGTAACATAGGAGTGTTCGACATAAAGCTTTTATTCACTATGAGTGCCAGCAGAACCTTTAGTGCATCTTTGCTCTTGTACTGCGAAGCACTAGTTATCGGTAAGGTAAAGGAAAAAACTAAGCAAACACTTAGTAACACTGGTTATTGGTATTTATGTTAGAAAACTGTCTATGGTTAGTTATCTACTTTCTGAATTGCATGATATGGTCGTACATAAACTTCCTTTGATGCACAAGTAGTGTATGAATTGTGGCCACAAATGCTGCTGGTATTGACATTTGTAGAATGCAAATATAACAAAGTGTCTAGTTCCATTACACATTTTCTTGGGGGCTTATATACCCCTAGTTAGTCACCAGCTGTAGTAAGCTGTTTTGATAATTGACTGGACTCTAGTTATCCAGGACTTGAATTTGGGTTCTAACTTGTAAATGTTAGATAACGGCTCAGGATCCTACTATAGTCCTAGTGCTAGACCATGTTGTTCCAAAAACTTGCTTGAAACTGAGGAATTTTTAGTATAATTATAATTTCCCCTCACTTCAGTTTCTCTGCAAATATCAAATCATTATCGATAGTAGTTCCTTATCTGTTTACGCCATATATGGGAAAACTGTCCAGAATTGTTCGAGGTAACCATAACCTTTTGGGATCATATACATCAATCTATGTTTTGCTCTTGCTTCACTGAGAGCAACCTTATCCTTGGTTAAATCATGTTTTCAGTGAGATAAGTTGAGGAATGTTGTCCTTTTGGTCTAATTTATCTTTTTCTGTGAAAAATTGCAGGAAATTACTGCTGCTTCAACATGGGATGATTCTAAATCACTATTTGATGATACCCAGGAATACAGGTACCGGCTATCCTCTTAAGTATAATGTGAAGTAGCTAACATTGAGCCATGCCACCTTGTTACAGAAACACTGTCATGAGTCCTCCCTGTTTCATGGTGCAATACATATAATTTTGCAGTTGTCGCAAGTGGTTACTGGGCTAATTCTGGTTGCACATAAAATTTTAGAGTTTGGTTTGCAAAAAATAAGCTGAGTTGGTTGATCTGAAAATAATTGTTTGTGAAGCTACTGGCATTTTGATTTGTAATAAGTCTGCACAATTATAAGTTACGATAGTCAATTCCAAAGAATTTCTTTATAAATTTTAAAGTTTTTTAAGCCAGCTTATTTGATACTACCTCCGTCCGGGTTTAAAGGGCCCGTTGGCCACTTGGGTATGTACGCTAGAATTAAATGGAGAGATAATCACAGCACTTTGTTCACCTTCCAAACCAAGTGTTAGCCTGATTGGCTGCATGCAGAGGTTGACCCGCGCAGCAATTGGCTGCATGCAAAACAGACTTGAAAGATGGCGCTGATTAGGGCAAGCTGATTGGTAGTTGCCATCCTAAAAAGCCTCACCTAATTGGCATTAATAACCTGCCTTGGTTCTAGCCAACGGGCATTTCAAATCCGGACGGAGGTATAGCTTTGAGATCTATCCATTTGGGATTGTTTGGGCCCTGATTACCTACGTAAAATTGGATCATATACCAGGACCTAATTAACGAACATAAGCAAAATGCTGGTTTTGGCATTGGATCTTGACAACTGCTTCTCTCTGAAATTCAATTGAGGGCAATATGTATTTATATTTGTTATTTTTGTCCCTTGGGATATGGATTGATTTTGTCTGTTGTATATGTCGCATAGGGATCTGGGTGGCGAGACATATGCTAAAGAGCTTTTTGAAGAGTATATTGCCCGCCTCAAAGAAAGGCTTAAAGAGAAAGAGCGCATGAGGGAAGAAGAGAAGGTAATGTTACTGTTTTGTAGAATCATTTACCATTTAGTCCTATCATAATTTGCTGTTTGGTTCATGTTTTTATGCTTAGTTGTTTTGTTTTGCGGGCATCTATTAGAAATGATATTTATCTACTACTTACATGTTTTCTGAACTTCCTCTTGTATTTTTCTGCACTCTCCTCACTCCCGCTTGTTTTGTGGGTGGTGGAAAAAGTGCTTGAAGTGCACATGTACCGTAGCCATGCTTGCTACCAACTACTCCCTCCGTTCCTAAATATTTGTCTTTCTAGAGATTTCAACAAGTGACAAATACGGAGCAAAATGAGTGAATCTACACTCTAAAATATGTCTATATACATCCGTATGTGGTAGTCCATTTGAAATCTCTAAAAAGACAAATATTTAGGAACGGAGGGAGTAGAAGTGGCACCTGAATGTATGGCTCTATTTGGACGATGCCTGTGCTACGTTACAAATTCCGTGCGCGCCAACAATTTGGCGAACAAATCTGCTGCCCTCGTTTTTCCAGCCAAAAAATTTAGTGTGGTTCTGCAAATTGAATCTCAATCCAAACACGGGCCTATGCTACCTGTCAATGCCAATATATTGGAAGGGCAAGTCCTGGTGACCATCCAAATAGCCACTATATGAACTTATTAGCTGCCCAAATGTAAACATGAGTGCAACTTAACTGCATGCATTGTTTACCTACATATGCTTTATGCATGTTTTCTTCTATGCAGGCGAAGAAAGAGAAAGACCGTGAAGAGAGAGAAAAGAAGAAAGAGAAGGAGAAGGAAAAGAAGGAGAAAGATCGCAAAGAAAAAGAAAGAGACCGAGAGAAGGAAAGAGAAAAGGAAAAAGGAAAAGACCGGTCAAGGAGAGATGAAATGGATATTGATGATGATGTGGAAATTCATGCCTCGAAAGATAAGAAACGAGAGAAGGATAAAGAAAAGAAGCATAAAAGGCGCCACCATGACACCACAGATTCTGAAAGGGATGAGAAGGATGACTCGAGGAAATCTCGAAGGCATAGCAGTGATCGCAAGAAATCTAGGAAGGTATAACATTTGGTATCCTTTTGTCCAAATCAAGGTACTTAGAATATGGTTGGCAGATTGCCTCCAACACCTAGTCAATTCAAGTCTTCTTCGCGCCAAATTTAGTGCTCCCAAATTCGCAATATGTGTTAGTGAACTAAGAACGTTGTTGCCTTTGTGTCGTGATGTTTAACTATGTGGACAGTTTGGTGAGGCATGTGCGTATGTATTGTTGCACATTGATATACATTAGTTTCAAATTAATGGTGAACTTGAGATATTGCCAGTATATGATATTTGTTTTATTTAAAATATCTATTGCATAAATCATATCGAGAATTAGCATGGTTGTAATTCATGCGCTTCAGGCATCAATACCACATGAATATTGGTGATGGTGATAATTATCTGGCAACTACTTAACCAAGGCATGTAATCTTACATGACAATTGACATTTGTCACAAGGGGGGAGGGTACAAATTCTAATTCTTGGTCAGGGACAAGCAAGTGTAGGACTTGCCTCCTTCATGCATCCCTCCTGCCCAAGGGTCATCTAAGATCAACTCTAACTTTGGACTTGGGGCAATTCTCACCAATGCAATTTGTTTGCTTTCTAAGGGGGGTTAATAAGGGGGCAGTTCTGGGGAGGATTGCAAGATGATTTTTTGATGTATCAACTATTTGCATCACTTGTGACTTGAGAAGGGGTGATGGCTAAAGCCGATGTTGAGAATGTTTGTCATTCATGCAGCATACCCATGCTTATGATGATTTTTTGATCTATCAAATATTTGCATGTACACTGTGTGTCTTGAGAGGAGTGAATGTCTAGCTGATGTTGAGATTTGCTTATCATTTTATGCAGCACACCCATGCTTCAGACTCAGATAGTGAAAACCGGCATAGAAGACACAAAAAGGATCGAGATAGTTCCCGCAAAAATGGTGGGCATGAGGAGCTTGAAGACGGTGAACTTGGAGAAGATGGGGAGATCCATTAGGCTTTGCTTTTACCTCCAAGATTTGTCAGTACTTACAACTGTCCCTTGTCATGTTCTCAATTGCTGCTATTTTGTCTTATTCTGCTTAATAACTGACTAGTGTTATAATTACCGAAAATTAATGCCTACATTTTTGTCATTTTCTGGAATCTACTCATTATTCTGCCTTTCTGCAGTAGCAAAAAACTGGTTGGCCTATACTTTTGACCTTGCTCAGGGGAGCTTTGTCGTCTAACTTTTGTGGTGTAGCGGTGCATTTAGCTCGGACGATTTAGTGTATGTTTGCAAGTTACTAATTTTATGCTTATATCACTAAACAAGTTTCTTACTGACAATTTTGGGTGAGACATCAGAGTTTGGGTAGTGGTGTCCTGATTGTAGGCAATATGGTTTTTGACCAAGCCAGTGATGGACAGTTCCATGCGCCTGTTACCATTGATTCAGCATGGACATGGATGCCTGTAGCTGCACTAACAACACCTGTTTGCAAGAGGGGCAGCCGCAGCAGCAGTTCATCATCTTTCACAGCAATGAGTAATTTGACAGTTCTGTCATGAGGGGATTTAAGTTTGATGAGATTGTAATGATGTGTACATGCGTATGCATGAATGCATACTCATAGTCGGCTGATCTTGTCACAGGATGCCTGGTTTTACTGGCAAGATGTTCCGAGTAGAGATGCAAGCGGCGCCGCTGCAACTGCCCTGTTCCGCTGGCCAAATCAGCTGTAGTAGTTTTTTCGTGTCATTAGTATAATTTGTACTGTGATAGCTGCTTAACACTGGCTGTTGCTGGCGCACCTCTTGCATCCTAGTTTTGAATGTACTCCCTCCGTTCTGAATTACTTGTCACAGGTATGGATGTATCTAGACGTATTTTAGTTCTATATACATCCATTTCTGCGACGAGTAATTTGGAACGGAGGGAGTAGCTATCATCAACTTGATTTCTACGCTGAAGTATATACATGTTTGTGTGTGTGTGTGTTATTTATCCTTGTAACCCAGCCGTTCTGAATGTTGTGTGTGTTAATGCTTGTAACCCAGCTTAAGAGCGTAGCTGTTGGCCATGGTGTGCAGCTTATATATTATTGACCGGTAAGGTTTATTACATTCTGTTTATGCAGGGAAGCGGATGTTTGGTTTCCGGTTACTGTTGCTCTCTGTTGGTGAATCATGTTCTGCAGTGTATCTATTTTCGGCCTGTAAGGTTTATACGATCTGTTTATTTTCGGCCTCTAAGTTCAGCTGTGTGTTATTGTTTAAATTGCGTACTGTTTGAGCTATACATTTTTCTGTCAGTTTGTACTGCTGAACACAGCCTAGTCCTGTGGTTACATCTAGCATAGACTTGGTTGGTTGGGAAGCGCACTTTTGGCTCTCGGGTGCCCGCGCACCCTATATGCGAAAAAAATTTAGTAATTTAAAAAAAGTTCAAAAATTTCCAAATCTTTTTTGGAATCAAACATGATCAGGTATTGTACTTGTATAAAAGATTTGGACAAGAAAGGATTCATATTGACTTCACAGCAAAAAAGACAAGTTTATGACGACAATATAGCGTGTATAGTACTTGTATATAGTGTTTTGTGCCGAATCTTTGACCCAGGATGCAATGAAAGTCATTCTCTGACGAATATTTTTTATACGACTACAATACTTGATCATGTTTAATACCAAAAAAGATTTGGAATTTTTTGAACTTTTTTTGAATTACTAATTTTTTTTGCATATAGGGTGCGCTGGTACCCAGGTTCTCCTTCATATATTCCTGGTTGGTTGTCACATGTTTATACTTTAGAAGGGGTTATGTAAAATTCACTGCCGAACATGAGTAATAGCTGTTGTAGGTGTCCACAATTTGTTAGGCAATAGTTGCATCAAAATTTGTGAATTCCTTATTTAACATTATTAAATTTTGTTTTCGACACTGAACTATTTTCTTCGCTAACTAACACCGATTATAGATTTTATGCCCTTTATACGACACTTCCGTCCATTTTTCCATCTAACTTTGTTAAATTGCATGTAAAAAGGCACTTCTACCCTTGTGTATGTTGGCTAAGGTCTGTACGCCTATGCTACCAGTGGAAGTACTTTCTCGACGAGGTGCCTGGCCGGTGCTATTGGGCACAATAACACGCGTGGATAGACAAAAACTCGCTTGGTAACTTGATCGATTAGTATGCCGGGCTGGACGTACAAATGATGCTCACGTTGGAAGCTGGATTCCTATTGCCAAACAGCCTGATCGATTGATGGCTGCTCGTGCATCTACGGCTACAATATGTGTTCTCTTAATATACGTGTAAGTGTATAGGGCGTGTCGAGCATGGTCGGGCGAGCTGGAGGTGTCTTTTTTTTAATAATAGCATTTACTCCCTCCGTTCCATAATGTAAGATGTTTTTAACACTACGTTAGCGTAAAAAAACGTCTTACATTATGGACAGAGGGAGTATTAAATTATGGCCACATGTAAATGAAGGGCAAAAAGGTCTTTTCTAATGATATTTAACACCGTCAAGGCTTAAAATGAGCGGGAGTGTTATATCGGGCATAAAATTTAGAATGAGCGGGAGTGTTATATCGGGCATAAAATTTAGTTACCCTCTGCTTCGTCAGATTGAGTAAGGATAGAACCCTCTCAAGACTTCCAATGGCGAAGAGGTCATCAACATGCTTGCTCTAACCTCTTCTAGTCCTGCATCACGCCACATAGCTTTGACACATTTGCACGGAAGGAAAGTTGGCCGCCATCCTCAAATAGACGTTCGCAAACTGCACATCGCGTGTCCAGATCAACACCTCATCATTCAATGTTCATATAAAATGGGTGGCTCTTATGCCCAAATCGCCAAGGCCAGTGATAGGCGCCGGTGCGCGCCCAAATTTCGGCCGGTCGCATCACGTACAATTTTTCTAATCCCGTTTCGTTGAACTTCTTTGCTCCGGTACACTTGTCCACCATGCTGGGAAGTCACGTCGCCTGCCCCACATGCATCAGCGCCATGCCGTGGATGCTGCATGTTGCCACGTGCGTGGAGCCCACCCAAATGGAGCTACAACTTCTCACTGCTATCTACACTAGAAGGCTGCTTGTTGTTAGAAGTGTGTCACATATGTACCATTGCAACAATACTTCATAACAAAATCAAAGAATACAAAATCAAAGAAAAAATAGTTTTATGTAGCATTGTAGCATAAATTTCAGTACTCTTACAACGAAAAAAGCGCATTACAGCAAAAAAGCACAAAAAAAAATATGGGAGCAAAATTGGTATATGTTTCCAGCATATTTTCTATATTTTTACAACTAAAAAGCACCCATGTAACATTCCATCACGAAACAATAATGATTCCAAACATTTAAAAATCCCCATCAGAAATTTCTTTGGACTAGATTCATAAGTTGTTTGCAATAAAAAATATATTAAAATCATAACAATTTCCAACACTAAAAAAATCCTTGTGGAGAATATCTTTGAAGCAGGTTCTAGCACGAGGAACTACGGAATCACCAAACACTTACCGCAAACCAAAGTATCTTGGTTGCAGCAGCTCCGTGCATAGCCGCCGCCATCACCGTCAATGCCCGTTGCACGGGGTTGCACGGATGACGGCAACCAGTCAACGCCGTTCAATGGATGTAGCAAAAACATCGTGGGTCGTAGCAAAAAACAACGGCGGTTGTAGCAAAAATCGTCGTTGCTGTCATCCCGGGTTGCATCTCTACCATGAATGGATGTAGCAAAAAACCTTGCTGGTAGTATAAAAAAACAATGACGGTTGCAGCAAATATCGTCGTCGTCGCCATCCGTGGACGCATCTCTGCAATGAATTGATGTAGCAAATTTCTTCGCCAGTTGTAGCAAAAACTAACGCCAGTTGCAGCAGAAAACCATCTACGCCGTCGTGGATCGTAGCTCTGCCATGAATGGATGTAGCAAATGTCCTCGCTAGTTGTAGCAAAAACTGACGCCGGTTGCAGCAAAAAACCATCTACACCGTCATGGATCATAGCTCTGCCATGAATGGATGTAGCAAAACTTGTCACTGGTTCCAGCACGCTGAGATGCTCGTTCCAGCATGCGGCCACCGCAGTCATAGCTCGCCGGTGGCAATTTCGTGGATGAAGCTTCGTCGAGCTGCGGTTGCAGCTCATTTCTCACTACTAGGAAAAGGCCTACTAATGGCGCACCAGTTTTGGCTATTAATGGCGCACCTGCCATTAGTACCACGTCACCAGTATATTTTAGTAATGGCGCACCACAGGTGCGCCATTATTATCCCAGAGGTGCGTCATTAGTATCTGGTATACTAGTAATAATTTTTTTAATTTTTTTTCGTTTTTTCTTAATCTCAGGTCACTATTTCACATATGAGATATCCAACACATATATATACAACAAGCATCCATATAACAATCATATCCAACACACAAGTTTCATCATATATACATACATAGCCAATACATAGTTCCATCGTTACATATTACAAAAGTTTCACATTGTTCATCCAACACCGTTATCCATCAATTCACAAAAGTTTCACATTGACACAAAATAAAAACACAAATGGAAAAGAAGCACTCCATCCATGCAAGCTTCCGTGAATTAAATCAAATCTGCAAAATGATAAACAAGAAGTTAGAAGAAGAAGAAGAAGAAGAGAAGAAGAAAAAGAAGACTAGAAGAATACTAGAAGAAGAAGAACACTAGAAGAATACTAGAAGAAGAATAAGAAGAATAAGAAGAAGACTATAAACTTATTATGTAAACTTGATCATTTTGTGCTAACATAAGTAATTTTGGAGCTAACCTATAGGAAACTAAGCATATAAGCTCTAAGTTAGCATATTAGAGCCAACTTAGTGAAAATGAAGCTAACCTATGTCATTTTGGAAAAGAAGAAGAATAAGAAGAATAAGAAGAATGTTGGAAATATGAGCAATTTACCAAATGATTTTATTAACAGAAATACTAGATAAAACATGACTAGTATAGTAGAGATAAAACAAGTCATATGTTCTGACAGAGAGAAGGTAAATAGCTTCTGCATATATGAACCGTAGGCTAACATATCTATAGCAGACAGTAGAACTAGTTGCATATATGAAGAAGAACCTAACATATGTAGAGCAAGTAGTAGTACAAGAAACTGTGATAGGACATCTAACAGAAAGAAGAACACATACGGGACAGCAGCAGCAATAGCACTGGACTTGGGGTCGGTGTCCTCGCCAGCCATGTCGTCGAGGAGGTTGTCGACGTCGGGAAAGAAGTCGTCGTTGGGGTAGTAGTCGTCGGAGTCCGGAGCGTCCGTGATGAAGGAGACAGTCAGTAGTCGCGCAGAGCGCTCCCCAAAAACCTTATCACCCTTCTCCCGTACAGGACTCAAAGAGGTGCGGTTTCGGAGGCCTACTGTCCCGACCTGCGGTGCACGCCGCAAGCCGGGATGGGGAAGATCGTAGCGGCAGCGCAGTGCTCAGGAACTTGTGGCGTGAGGAGGAAGAGGTTCTGGTGCCTCTCTCTGAGAGGAGCGACCTCCCTTTTATAGGTGCACGAGAAGGAGGCGAGAGGCTGCGCCGGGAGCTGAAGGGATCGAGGGAGACGAAACGAAGAGGCAGCTGCCGAAGGGTGCAGCGTTCGTATTCAATATCCACTACAGCAAAACTTTCCAGCTCCCGAGTGGCCTTTCGTATACCCGTAGTGCGTGGCAAAAATTTAGACATCGGCTCGGCTCATTCCCGCAACCCGCGGCGCGTCGTGACGTGACGTGACGTGGCGAGGCGGGCGGCGGAGGAGGAGCGCGCGTGGATGTCCCTCTTGTTCTCATGCTCGTACAAGTGGGGAGAGAACCTCCCTTATAAGGAGGTCCAACTCCCACTCAACTAGCAATGTGGGACTAAACTTTAGTAGTATCCCTTGCCTTACACAAATGGGCTAAGTGGGCCTCTAGGATTTATTAGGAATTTCTGAAATAGTTATTGGGCTGCCCCAATATAGACTAAATTCCAGCAATCCCCCACCAGATCCCAGAGGCACACAGAAATTTGCCTTTGGTTCCAAAACACTGTTTTATATATCGGTACTGCAGTGGAGACTGTTAAGTTGAACTTCCACCTAGAACTTTATGCTACACTAGTAAGCAACTTGAACAGTGGACTGGGCCTTGAACTGCAAGTTTTCTGTGAATCTAGCTTCACATACAGCCTTGACCGATACGTGGCTACCGTGGGTCTTCCCCGCGGGTGGAGCTTATGCGTCATACTCCGTGACCTTTCATGAGTTTACTAGAGAGAACCCTACTCTCATAGATTGCGACGTTTGACAATCAGACTCATATAGGTGTGTTCTTCAAAAGATGTTCTGCAGGATAACATCTCTGCTTAAATAAGCCACTTAGAACACATTAAGATATACATCAACCTGCCATGCAGATTAGGAGAGTATTGCATCTTCATGGAGTGGTATTTTGAATAGTAAGGATACTCTCCTCTCAGTTGACCAACAGCTTGTCTTCCACATCTAATTCACGGGATCTCCGATCACAAAGAATAGGTTACTACTGTGAACAACTTCATATTGTGGGTCTCATACCCATCTCCCTCGATGCATTATCTATCACATTACGTGATAGACCCTTAGTAAAAGGATCTGCCAGATTTTTAGACGTTTGGATATAATCCAACGCAATAACTCCTGAGTTTTTCATTTTCCTGACAGATTTTAACCTTCTCTGAACGTGTCTTGATGACTTCAAGTTATCCTTTGAGCTACTCACTTTCGCGATCACAGTTTGATTAACGCAGTTCATAAGGACACCCGGTACAGGTTTCTCAACAACCGGCAAGTCATTCAAGAGCCGGCGAAGCCAATCTGCTTCAACCGTAGCTGTATCTAGTGCTGTGAGTTCTGCTTCCATTGTTGACCTCATTAAGATGGTCTGCTTGCAAGACTTCCAAGAAACAGCGCCACCTCCATGAGTGAATACATAACCGCTCGTGGCCTTTATCTCATCAGCATCTGAGATCCAGTTCGAGTCACTATACCCTTCAAGCACCTTTGGATGCCCGGTGTAGTGAATTCCATAATTTGCAGTGCCTTTCAAATAACGCAAAACTCTCTCTAGAGCTTTCCAATGCGCATCTCCTGGTTTTGAGACAAACCGACTCAGTTTGCTAACAGCAAAAGAGATGTCAGGTCTTGTAGCACTTGGTAAGTACATAAGCGAGCCACTAATCTGAGAATATTTCAATTGATCTCTGGCAATTCTTCGATTCTTTCGAAGTAACACACTCGCATCATATGGTGTTGGAGAGGGCTTGCAGTCACTATAGCCAAAGCGACTCAAGATCTTATCCACATAGTGAGATTGAAGCAATGTAATCCCACCATCATCATCTCTCAACAGCTTGATGTTCAGAATGACATCAGCCACTCCTAAATCTTTCATCTCAAAACAGCGAGATAGGAACTCCTTGACCTCCTTAATAACATTCAGATTTGTTCCGAAAATCAGTATGTCATCAACATACAAGCAAAGCATAACTCCCTCGCCCCCACCATTGCGATAGTACACACATTTGTCAGCTTCGTTCACAACAAAGCCTGCAGCTGTTAAAGTTCTTTCAAACTTCTCATGCCCTGTTTGGGTGCTTGCTTAAGTCCGTACAAAGACTTCAGCAACTTGCACACTTTCCCTTCCTGACCATCTAGTACAAACCCATCTGGTTGTTCCATATAAATTTCCTCGTCCAACTCTCCATTTAGGAAAGCAGTCTTAACATCCATTTGATGAACGAGAAGACCATGCGAAGCAGCTAGTGAAAGTAGAACTCGAATAGTGGTCAGTCGAGCCACAGGTGAGTAAGTATCAAAGAAGTCTTCACCTTCCTTTTGGGTATAACCCTTAGCCACGAGCCGAGCCTTGTACTTTTCAATAGTACCATCAGGCCTAAGCTTCTTCTTGAATACCCATTTGCATCCTATAGGTTTGCACCCATAAGGACGATCAGTTATCTCCCAGGTTTCATTCGTCAAGATGGAATCCATCTCGCTACGAACCGCTTCCTTCCAGTAGTCAGCATCTTCAGATGCATAAGCCTCTGAAATAGAACTCGGAGTGTCATCTATGAGATACACAAGAAAATCATCACCAAAGGACTTTGCAGTCCTCTGTCTCTTGCTCCTAGTAGGAACGTCATTGTTCTCCTCCACAGGACTTTCAAAGTGTTCCATCGAAATGGCAGGTTCGGTAATTATAACTGGTTCCTGATTCGATGAACTAGGCATCTCCTGATTAGATGAGGTAGCCATATCCTTCATGGGAAAGATATCTTCAAAGAAAGTCGCATCATTCGACTCCATGATCGTACCTACATGCATGTCAGGTACCTCAGATTTTACAACCAAGAATCTATAGCCAATGCTATGAAAAGCATATCCCAGGAAAACACAATCCACAGTCTTTGGTCCAAGCTTCCGCTTCTTTGGAATTGGAACATTGACTTTCGTCAAACAACCCCATGTTCGCAGATAAGAGAGTTTTAACCTTTTCTTCCCCCATTCCTCGAATGGAGTTATCTCTTTGTTCTTTGTGGGGACTCAGTTCAGGACATGACATGCTGTCAATATCGCCTCCCCCCACCATGCCTTGGAGAGACCCGATGTGTCTAACATGGCGTTAACTAAATCAGTTAGAGTACGGTTCTTTCTTTCGGCCACCCCATTTGACTGAGGTGAATAGGGAGGCGTCCTCTCATGGATTATACCATGTTCCACACAAAAAGCATCAAATTCATTGGAAAAATACTCTCCACCACGGTCGGACCTAAGCCTCTTGATTTTTCGATCAAGTTGGTTTTCCACTTCAGCTTTATGGATCTTGAAAAAGTTCAAAGCCTCATCCTTAGATTTCAGAAGATACACACGACAGTATCTAGTTGAGTCATCAATTAACGTCATGAAATATTTCTTTCCACCTTTTGTCAAAACACCATTCATTTCACATAGATCTGAATGTATGAGCTCTAGTGGTGCAAGATTTCTCGTTTCCGCGGTCGTGTGAGACTTACGAGGTTGCTTAGCTTGCACACACACTTGACACTTAGATCCCTTGACATTGGTGAAACTAGGGATTAAGTTCAACTTCGCTAGTCGCGACATGCAACCAAAGTTAACATGACAAAGTCGTGAATGCCACACATTGGATTCACTATTGTTGCAAATATGATTAACAACTTTATTGCAAACGTCTGATAAGGATAAACGAAACAGGCCTCCTGACTCATAGCCTTTACCAACAAAGGTTCCATACTTGGATATTACAAATTTATTCGACTCAAAGACAAGCTTGTAGCCATCTCTACACAGAAGAGACCCGCTAACAAGATTTTTATTGACGGAGGGGACATAATGCACGTTCTTCAGCCGCACGATCTTCCCCGAAGTAAACTTCAGATCGACCGTGCCAACACCACGAACAGAAGCACTTGAACCGTTGCCCATCAGCACGGTTGAAGTCCCTGCGGTCTGATAAGACGAAAACATGGAAATATCACCGCATACATGCACATTAGCGCCCGTGTCAATCAACCAGTCAGGAGAATGACATACTGAAAGAATAGTGGGAAATATACCATACCCAGCATCCTTCATGTCAGTGTCTCCAATGATAACATTAGCGGTCTTGCCGCCTTTCCCAGGATGACGCTTGTCATAGCGATTAGGGCAACTAGGAGCCCAATGATCAGGATCAACACACACATGACAAGCACCTTTCTTCTTGCCATTCTTCTTCTTGAAGTTCGTGTGTTGCACAGCCTTGTTCTTCCCATCGAACTTTGCTTTACCATCAAACTTGCCCTTGTTCTTGAACTTGTGGGGCTGGAAGTTCTGCTTCTGTACCACATTGGCACTAGATCCTCCCTCAATACCTCGAGCACGTGTGTCCTTTGCTCTCGCCTTTTCTTCCACATCAAGAGTGCCAATGAGATCCGGGACGGAAAACTCCTGCCTCTTATGTTTCAGCAAGGTAGCAAAGTTCCTCCATGAAGGAGGAAGCTTAGTGATGATACCTCCGGCAACAAACTTGTCCGGTAGCGTACAACTGAAGTGCTCAAGTTCTCTAGCAAATGACTGTATCTCATGAGCTTGCTCAACCACGGAGCGCTCTTCAGTCATCCTGTAATCATAGAATTGCTCCATGATGTACAGCTCAGTGCCAGCATCCGAGACCCCAAACTTAGCCTCGAGTGCATCCCACATATCTTTTACATTATCAATTGACGCATAAGCATCAACTATGTTCTCACCAAGAACACTCAAGAGAGCAGCCTTAAACAGAGTATCCATTTTCTGAAAGGCTTGTGCCTGTTGAGCATCAAGCTCCCCTTCAGGTTTGCCAAGAGTGGCGTCATAGCAACTCATGGTTTGAAACCATAAGACTGCTCTCACGCGCCACCTCTTATAGTGGATACCCTCAAACATGGGAGGTCTCATGGAAGCAGCAAAACCACTTGGTGTAAATTTCCTATAGTAAGGTTTTTGGATTGTTGGAAATATGAGCAATTTACCAAATGATTTTATTAACAGAAATACTAGATAAAACATGACTAGTACAGTAGAGATAAAACAAGTCATATGTTCTGACAGAGAGAAGGTAAATAGCTTCTGCATATATGAACCGTAGGCTAACATATCTATAGCAGACAGTAGAACTAGTTGCATATATGAAGAAGAACCTAACATATGTAGAGCAAGTAGTAGTACAAGAAACTGTGATAGGACATCTAACAGAAAGAAGAACACATACGGGACAGCAGCAGCAATAGCACTGGACTTGGGGTCGGTGTCCTCGCCAGCCATGTCGTCGAGGAGGTTGTCGACGTCGGGAAAGAAGTCGTCGTTGGGGTAGTAGTCGTCGGAGTCCGGAGCGTCCGTGATGAAGGAGACAGTCAGTAGTCGCGCAGAGCGCTCCCCAAAAACCTTATCACCCTTCTCCCGTACAGGACTCAAAGAGGTGCGGTTTCGGAGGCCTACTGTCCCGACCTGCGGTGCACGCCGCAAGCCGGGATGGGGAAGATCGTAGCGGCAGCGCAGTGCTCAGGAACTTGTGGCGTGAGGAGGAAGAGGTTCTGGTGCCTCTCTCTGGGAGGAGCGACCTCCCTTTTATAGGTGCACGAGAAGGAGGCGAGAGGCTGCGCCGGGAGCTGAAGGGATCGAGGGAGACGAAACGAAGAGGCAGCTGCCGAAGGGTGCAGTGTTCGTATTCAATATCCACTACAGCAAAACTTTCCAGCTCCCGAGTGGCCTTTCGTATACCCGTAGTGCGTGGCAAAAATTTAGACATCGGCTCGGCTCATTCCCGCAACCCGCGGCGCGGCGCGTCGTGACGTGGCGTGGCGTGGCGTGGCGTGGCGAGGCGGGCGGCGGAGGAGGAGCGCGCGTGGATGTCCCTCTTGTTCTCATGCTCGTACAAGTGGGGAGAGAACCTCCCTTATAAGGAGGTCCAACTCCCACTCAACTAGCAATGTGGGACTAAACTTTAGTAGTATCCCTTGCCTTACACAAATGGGCTAAGTGGGCCTCTAGGATTTATTAGGAATTTCTGAAATAGTTATTGGGCTGCCCCAATATAGACTAAATTCCAGCAATCCCCCACCAGATCCCAGAGGCACACAGAAATTTGCCTTTGGTTCCAAAACACTGTTTTATATATCGGTACTGCAGTGGAGACTGTTAAGTTGAACTTCCACCTAGAACTTTATGCTACACTAGTAAGCAACTTGAACAGTGGACTGGGCCTTGAACTGCAAGTTTTCTGTGAATCTAGCTTCACATACAGCCTTGACCGATACGTGGCTACCGTGGGTCTTCCCCGCGGGTGGAGCTTATGCGTCATACTCCGTGACCTTTCATGAGTTTACTAGAGAGAACCCTACTCTCATAGATTGCGACGTTTGACAATCAGACTCATATAGGTGTGTTCTTCAAAAGATGTTCTGCAGGATAACATCTCTGCTTAAATAAGCCACTTAGAACACATTAAGATATACATCAACCTGCCATGCAGATTAGGAGAGTATTGCATCTTCATGGAGTGGTATTTTGAATAGTAAGGATACTCTCCTCTCAGTTGACCAACAGCTTGTCTTCCACATCTAATTCACGGGATCTCCGATCACAAAGAATAGGTTACTACTGTGAACAACTTCATATTGTGGGTCTCATACCCATCTCCCTCGATGCATTATCTATCACATTACGTGATAGACCCTTAGTAAAAGGATCTGCCAGATTTTTAGACGTTTGGATATAATCCAACGCAATAACTCCTGAGTTTTTCATTTTCCTGACAGATTTTAACCTTCTCTGAACGTGTCTTGATGACTTCAAGTTATCCTTTGAGCTACTCACTTTCGCGATCACAGTTTGATTAACGCAGTTCATAAGGACACCCGGTACAGGTTTCTCAACAACCGGCAAGTCATTCAAGAGCCGGCGAAGCCAATCTGCTTCAACCGTAGCTGTATCTAGTGTTGTGAGTTCTGCTTCCATTGTTGACCTCATTAAGATGGTCTGCTTGCAAGACTTCCAAGAAACAGCGCCACCTCCATGAGTGAATACATAACCGCTCGTGGCCTTTATCTCATCAGCATCTGAGATCCAGTTCGAGTCACTATACCCTTCAAGCACCTTTGGATGCCCGGTGTAGTGAATTCCATAATTTGCAGTGCCTTTCAAATAACGCAAAACTCTCTCTAGAGCTTTCCAATGCGCATCTCCTGGTTTTGAGACAAACCGACTCAGTTTGCTAACAGCAAAAGAGATGTCAGGTCTTGTAGCACTTGGTAAGTACATAAGCGAGCCACTAATCTGAGAATATTTCAATTGATCTCTGGCAATTCTTCGATTCTTTCGAAGTAACACACTCGCATCATATGGTGTTGGAGAGGGCTTGCAGTCACTATAGCCAAAGCGACTCAAGATCTTATCCACATAGTGAGATTGAAGCAATGTAATCCCACCATCATCATCTCTCAACAGCTTGATGTTCAGAATGACATCAGCCACTCCTAAATCTTTCATCTCAAAACAGCGAGATAGGAACTCCTTGACCTCCTTAATAACATTCAGATTTGTTCCGAAAATCAGTATGTCATCAACATACAAGCAAAGCATAACTCCCTCGCCCCCACCATTGCGATAGTACACACATTTGTCAGCTTCGTTCACAACAAAGCCTGCAGCTGTTAAAGTTCTTTCAAACTTCTCATGCCCTGTTTGGGTGCTTGCTTAAGTCCGTACAAAGACTTCAGCAACTTGCACACTTTCCCTTCCTGACCATCTAGTACAAACCCATCTGGTTGTTCCATATAAATTTCCTCGTCCAACTCTCCATTTAGGAAAGCAGTCTTAACATCCATTTGATGAACGAGAAGACCATGCGAAGCAGCTAGTGAAAGTAGAACTCGAATAGTGGTCAGTCGAGCCACAGGTGAGTAAGTATCAAAGAAGTCTTCACCTTCCTTTTGGGTATAACCCTTAGCCACGAGCCGAGCCTTGTACTTTTCAATAGTACCATCAGGCCTAAGCTTCTTCTTGAATACCCATTTGCATCCTATAGGTTTGCACCCATAAGGACGATCAGTTATCTCCCAGGTTTCATTCGTCAAGATGGAATCCATCTCGCTACGAACCGCTTCCTTCCAGTAGTCAGCATCTTCAGATGCATAAGCCTCTGAAATAGAACTCGGAGTGTCATCTATGAGATACACAAGAAAATCATCACCAAAGGACTTTGCAGTCCTCTGTCTCTTGCTCCTAGTAGGAACGTCATTGTTCTCCTCCACAGGACTTTCAAAGTGTTCCATCGAAATGGCAGGTTCGGTAATTATAACTGGTTCCTGATTCGATGAACTAGGCATCTCCTGATTAGATGAGGTAGCCATATCCTTCATGGGAAAGATATCTTCAAAGAAAGTCGCATCATTCGACTCCATGATCGTACCTACATGCATGTCAGGTACCTCAGATTTTACAACCAAGAATCTATAGCCAATGCTATGAAAAGCATATCCCAGGAAAACACAATCCACAGTCTTTGGTCCAAGCTTCCACTTCTTTGGAATTGGAACATTGACTTTCGTCAAACAACCCCATGTTCGCAGATAAGAGAGTTTTAACCTTTTCTTCCCCCATTCCTCGAATGGAGTTATCTCTTTGTTCTTTGTGGGGACTCGGTTCAGGACATGACATGCTGTCAATATCGCCTCCCCCCACCATGCCTTGGAGAGACCCGATGTGTCTAACATGGCGTTAACTAAATCAGTTAGAGTACGGTTCTTTCTTTCGGCCACCCCATTTGACTGAGGTGAATAGGGAGGCGTCCTCTCATGGATTATACCATGTTCCACACAAAAAGCATCAAATTCATTGGAAAAATACTCTCCACCACGGTCGGACCTAAGCCTCTTGATTTTTCGATCAAGTTGGTTTTCCACTTCAGCTTTATGGATCTTGAAAAAGTTCAAAGCCTCATCCTTAGATTTCAGAAGATACACACGACAGTATCTAGTTGAGCCATCAATTAACGTCATGAAATATTTCTTTCCACCTTTTGTCAAAACACCATTCATTTCACATAGATCTGAATGTATGAGCTCTAGTGGTGCAAGATTTCTCGTTTCCGCGGTCGTGTGAGACTTACGAGGTTGCTTAGCTTGCACACACACTTGACACTTAGATCCCTTGACATTGGTGAAACTAGGGATTAAGTTCAACTTCGCTAGTCGCGACATGCAACCAAAGTTAACATGACAAAGTCGTGAATGCCACACATTGGATTCACTATTGTTGCAAATATGATTAACAACTTTATTGCAAACGTCTGATAAGGATAAACGAAACAGGCCTCCTGACTCATAGCCTTTACCAACAAAGGTTCCATACTTGGATATTAAAAATTTATTCGACTCAAAGACAAGCTTGTAGCCATCTCTACACAGAAGAGACCCGCTAACAAGATTTTTATTGACGGAGGGGACATAATGCACGTTCTTCAGCCGCACGATCTTCCCCGAAGTAAACTTCAGATCGACCGTGCCAACACCACGAACAGAAGCACTTGAACCGTTGCCCATCAGCACGGTTGAAGTCCCTGCGGTCTGATAAGACGAAAACATGGAAATATCACCGCATACATGCACATTAGCGCCCGTGTCAATCAACCAGTCAGGAGAATGACATACTGAAAGAATAGTGGGAAATATACCATACCCAGCATCCTTCATGTCAGTGTCTCCAATGATAACATTAGCGGTCTTGCCGCCTTTCCCAGGATGACGCTTGTCATAGCGATTAGGGCAACTAGGAGCCCAATGATCAGGATCAACACACACATGACAAGCACCTTTCTTCTTGCCATTCTTCTTCTTGAAGTTCGTGTGTTGCACAGCCTTGTTCTTCCCATCGAACTTTGCTTTACCATCAAACTTGCCCTTGTTCTTGAACTTGTGGGGCTGGAAGTTCTGCTTCTGTACCACATTGGCACTAGATCCTCCCTCAATACCTCGAGCACGTGTGTCCTTTGCTCTCGCCTTTTCTTCCACATCAAGAGTGCCAATGAGATCCGGGACGGAAAACTCCTGCCTCTTATGTTTCAGCAAGGTAGCAAAGTTCCTCCATGAAGGAGGAAGCTTAGTGATGATACCTCCGGCAACAAACTTGTCCGGTAGCGTACAACTGAAGTGCTCAAGTTCTCTAGCAAATGACTGTATCTCATGAGCTTGCTCAACCACGGAGCGCTCTTCAGTCATCCTGTAATCATAGAATTGCTCCATGATGTACAGCTCAGTGCCAGCATCCGAGACCCCAAACTTAGCCTCGAGTGCATCCCACATATCTTTTCCATTATCAATTGACGCATAAGCATCAACTATGTTCTCACCAAGAACACTCAAGAGAGCAGCCTTAAACAGAGTATCCATTTTCTGAAAGGCTTGTGCCTGTTGAGCATCAAGCTCCCCTTCAGGTTTGCCAAGAGTGGCGTCATAGCAACTCATGGTTTGAAACCATAAGACTGCTCTCACGCGCCACCTCTTATAGTGGATACCCTCAAACATAGGAGGTCTCATGGAAGCAGCAAAACCACTTGGTGTAAATTTCCTATAGTAAGGTTTTTGGATTGTTGGAAATATGAGCAATTTACCAAATGATTTTATTAACAGAAATACTAGATAAAACATGACTAGTACAGTAGAGATAAAACAAGTCATATGTTCTGACAGAGAGAAGGTAAATAGCTTCTGCATATATGAACCGTAGGCTAACATATCTATAGCAGACAGTAGAACTAGTTGCATATATGAAGAAGAACCTAACATATGTAGAGCAAGTAGTAGTACAAGAAACTGTGATAGGACATCTAACAGAAAGAAGAACACATACGGGACAGCAGCAGCAATAGCACTGGACTTGGGGTCGGTGTCCTCGCCAGCCATGTCGTCGAGGAGGTTGTCGACGTCGGGAAAGAAGTCGTCGTTGGGGTAGTAGTCGTCGGAGTCCGGAGCGTCCGTGATGAAGGAGACAGTCAGTAGTCGCGCAGAGCGCTCCCCAAAAACCTTATCACCCTTCTCCCGTACAGGACTCAAAGAGGTGCGGTTTCGGAGGCCTACTGTCCCGACCTGCGGTGCACGCCGCAAGCCGGGATGGGGAAGATCGTAGCGGCAGCGCAGTGCTCAGGAACTTGTGGCGTGAGGAGGAAGAGGTTCTGGTGCCTCTCTCTGGGAGGAGCGACCTCCCTTTTATAGGTGCACGAGAAGGAGGCGAGAGGCTGCGCCGGGAGCTGAAGGGATCGAGGGAGACGAAACAAAGAGGCAGCTGCCGAAGGGTGCAGCGTTCGTATTCAATATCCACTACAGCAAAACTTTCCAGCTCCCGAGTGGCCTTTCGTCCAGTGGTGGGGGTGGGGTGGGGTGGGGTGGGGTGGGGGAGAGACCTGACATTTACAGCTCAGAAGAAACTGCTGCTACTACATTGGCCTGTGATGAGACGGTCACGGTGCGGGCAGAAGGGGAAGGAAGAGCTAGGGAGGGACGCGGCAACAATGGCGTTTCCCCCCTTCTTTCTCTCACCGGAGCTGCCCAAAATCCCACCGCGTCCGCTGCCCGCTGCCCGCCATCCACGATCGTGCTAAACCCTAGGCCTCCATTGCCGTCACCACCACCGCGATCGGCCCTCATTCCCTGCCTATCTTGCGCTCACTCGCACAGATACTGCTTTGCCCGCCCGCCCGCCTCCTCCTCTGTTTCACGCGCCATCACTCGAGGCCTCCCTCCCCTCCGCAGGCCCAGCCGCCGGCGTGCCTTTCGTGTCTTCCTGGGAGGGGAATGGCCGGGGGTTTAGGGTTCCGCACCCGTGAAGCGGTCCTCGGCCTCTGATTTTTGGGTTTTTTTGCCTCTGGGCCGGTGTGTGCATGCACGATGCTCGTTCGCAATTTCAATTGTCTTCCTTCGACATCGCGCAGTTGGTGTGGCCTTTCCAGTTTGGGATTTTGGTTTCTGTTTTATGGATTTAGGGTGACAGATCTTTTCCCCTGTGTCCGACTGAATTTTTTTCTGTGACTGACTGATGCTAGGTTCCTAAGCGATATAATGGGGAACAACCGGCCAAGAGGGGCGCCTTCGACAAACAGTGGGAATGTGGCCAGGGGCAAAATGGAGGCCATGTTGGAGGCTCCCCTCTTGCGGCATCACGGAGGGCCAGGCGCGTCGGGTCCTGGGAGCCCGGGTCGGAGCTCATCTCTTGAAAAAAATGGATCTATCCTCCTACTATCTCCAATTATTGCCAAGAGGAGGAGTGACACACGGAGGGGCGGCGGCTCCTCGGGCAATAGAGAAGGAAGGCTGAGGAGCTATGACTGCATGAGGGATGCGAGGGGGAAAGAGTAGTAAGGGGAAGATGGAACCCTAGCTTGCCCCCGGATTGGGGATGAGATCAGGAATTTGGGGAAGCCATGTGGCATCGGGTATCCGAATTTCCAGTAATGCCCTCGGCGGGGCACTGGAATCATAGGCGATGACACGAGATTTTTACCGCTGGAGGGCCGCACTAGACGACATCCCAACCACGATCACCGACAAGCGTGAATCGTGGACTCCACCATAGTGCCGCTCTAGACACCATCCCTCGTGGCTGTGGGAGTGCAGGGTAAAGTTGAAGTTTTGTCATTCTAAAGTAGATCTTGTGTTTTTTTGCATGTTTGTTAGGATGTCTATTTGCTTTTCTATCTACCGTCACATGTTGTTTTTTTAATATAGTGGTTTCTGTAATTGCGAGAAAACCTTCTTGTTTCATTTCATTCCAATCCATCATAGTAGTGAAAATTTTAATTCTCAATGACATGTATATGCTGGTGGAGCCCTTGTTAGTTGCCAAGTGGTATCTACACTAGAGATTAACATTTAATGTAGTTTAAAAATGTTAAATACATATCATATAGGAGATTTGACGGACACTTTTTGTAACAATTGATTTCCAATAAAATTCATATTTTCTAAATTAACAATTCGACATTGAATGTGGCATAATCATTAATCAGTAATTGAACGACGGATCGAGGCAACTTACTATTCACAAATTCTTGTACATGCATTCCTCGCTAAAGAGCCTTTTTATTTGAGACAGCCTATGTGCTTATGTATAGGGATGCACACAAGATATAGGATCTCGGGCCCCTCCTAGGCTTGGGGCTTACGTGGTCCCCCTCCCGCCTAGGCCCAGAGCCAACCCTACTTAAAAGACTTGGCTATAAAGCCTTTTGATACAAACTCTTTTCCATAGCCCCAAACCCTAGACGCCACCCCAATCCTTTTGATCCCTGACGAACACTTGAAGTCTCCGATGCCTCCACCTCCGGTAAGGATTCTCCTCCACATGATCTTGATCGCCCGGAGCTTCGCCCTCAGTTATAGTCCTCACCACCCTCAAAGTTTTTTCAATCGGTGCCACCATAGCCCCCCCTGAGTTGGAGCAAGATACGCAGGAGAGAGTGTCCTGTCGTCGATGCTCCTAGTGGATCGGGACGCTGATGTAGTGCACGGTAAAATTGTCGGTGATGATTCTAGGAGAGAGCGTCCAGTCATTGATGCTCCTAGTGGATCTTGTGTTTTTTTCATGTTTGTTATGAGGTTTATTTCCTTTCCTACGCGACATCATATGTTGTTTTTATTTTTTAGTGGTTGCGAGAGTCACCAGAAAACCTTCCTGAAGCATAGTTGGAACCACCCGATTATTGCTGAGAGCATGACCCTTCGCTCGTCGCAAAATCAAAAAAATGATCTCGCCGCTCATTTTAGGGTAGATCCAACAATGTGTAGGGTAGGATATGCCCCACCCTAAGATCTAGGGCCAGCCAATATACCTACCAAAAAAAAGGAAATAGAAAAGGCCAAGCCTAACTCACCTCGGCTCCACCCTAGCAATCTGGTCTAATCTATCACCAACTGTTTGACCGTAATTATTTTCCAATACTAATATTTAGGCACGTGCTTACCGTGATGATAAAAATACTCTGACTTATACTTCCCACCAACTTCGGTCTAGTAGAATTAATTTCCTTCGTCTGTTCTGCCCCCAGAATAAATGCGCCACAATTATTGCTCAATAATGACAATATTACATTCAACTCCTTTTGGTCCAATGGTGGGGGTGGGGTGGGGTGGGGAAGAGACCTGATATTTACAACTCAGAAGCCACTACTGCTATTATAGTGGCCCGTGATGAGATGGCCGCGACTCGGGCAGAAGGGGAAGGAAGAGCTAGGAAGGGACGCAGTAACAATGGCGTTTCCCCTTCTTTCTCCCACCGGAGCTGCTCAAAACTCCACCACGACCGCCGCCCGCCACCCGCAATCACGCTAAACCCTAGGACTCTGTCGCCGTCACCGCCACCGCGACTGACCTGCATTCCCCGCCTGTCTTGCGCCCACCCGCAGAGATACCGCTTCGCCCGCCCGCCCACCTCCTCCTCTGTTTCGCGCGGCGTTGCTCGGGGCCTCCCTCCTTCCATGGGCCTGGCTGCTGGTGCGCCTTTCGCTCATTCCGGGGAGGGGAATGGCTAAGGGCTTGGGGTTCCGCACCTGGTCAGCGGTCCTCGGCCCTTGTGCTTGACTGAATTTTTGTTCTGTGACTGATCGATGCCAGGTTCCTGAGTGAAGGAATGGGGAACAGCCGACCGAGAGGGGCGCCTTGAACAAGCAGTGGGAACATGGTGAGAGGCAACACGGAGGCCGTGACGGAAGTTCCCCACTTGTGGCAGCACAGAGGTCCAGGCGCGTCGGGTCCGGGGAGCCTAGATCGGAGCACATCTCTTAAAAAAAGGTGTCTATCCTCCTACTATCTCCAATTAATGCCAAGAGGAGGAGTGAGGCGCAGAGGAGCGGCGGCGGCTTGGGCCAAAGAGAAGGAAGGTGCCGTCTAAGCAACAAACTGTCGCTACAACTATCCAGTTGATGAAGGGGCGCAGGTAGCCTGGGCCTAATACCAAATAGACATCGCAGTCAAGCCTAACATCTAAGACCTGAGACCCCAACCTAGTCACTTGCCGGGTCTGGGGCACACACTGGATAGGTGTGCTCTCAGAGGCCGCCGTCGCCGCCGCCAATTGCCACCGCTCCATCTTCAGAACTGTACTGATGCATCAACCTTGCTCGGTCCAGCTATCGTCGACGCCACCACGGTGCCCAACGACACCTCCTCCCTGCGCGCAAACAGTTGTACACGTCGCGGTCGCCACTGATACACCTCAGCGCCATGCTGCCACATACCACCAGCCAACACAGCTTGAAGCCCTTGAAGGATCTGTCATGCGTAGCACCTGCCGACCAGGCATGACCAAGCGTAGCACCTGTTGGTCAGGCATGACTTGACATCTCCTGCAACTCCTCATCCCCACTCTGCTCCTCTTCTCCCCCACTCCAGTCCAGATCATCCTTCTTGTTGTCTTTGCTGCTGCTTTCGCTAAAGCCAGAATCGTTGTTGCTTTTGCTACAACCATAATCGCTGCTGCTTTGGCTGTAGCCAGTGTCGCTGCTGCTGCTCCCATTGCCTGTCCAAATGCAACAATGACCGTTAACAATCGATGTGAGACAAAGCCAAATATAGAGGAATAAGAAGAGGCAGAACACACTGGCATCTTCGTCGTCAGCGTAGCGCATGTGACACATAGTCGCGTTGAAAACCTTCACGATGAGCATTGTGGCGTAAGGAAGCGAGGGAGGAGAAGTAGATGGGATCTCAACCAAAACGACGACGTGGTGGAGATGCTGGTGGAGCAATCCCAGCAAGGCTTCGCCAATTGCCTCCGGAACTATGAACGAGGAAGAACGAGAGAGAGGGGGCTGCATGGTGTGGGAAATGTTGTGTCTAGCCTTTGCCCCTCCTGCCCACTATATATAGGGTGTTGGAGGGCTGGGCCGCAACCCTTGCCCCTCCTCCAAACAAGGAGGGGAGGCAGACAAAGGGGGAGGAGTGCCCTCCAAGCCAAGTGGAGGGCCCTCCCCCTAGGCGTAAGGCTAGGACGCCCCCTTACAGCCCACGAAGCAATTTTATGCTACACATACAAGATGTTAATTCAAAGTACTTCCATCGACCACTTCAACAAATACATTGGGTTGCACGGCCTTGCCTCAACCCATGATATTACCAAACTACCCACGCGTGGAGATCGGATCACACGAAGAACTCATTGAATAACACATTATGAAAGACTGATTGATTGATAGTATGTCTTACAATGGATGCTGGATGTGATGCTTGATTACAAAGTATGACTAGATGACTGAGAACTATGATGGTGATGAAGGTGGTGGCTAGGGTTGATGGAGATGACTGCTGTGAAGATGACGATGTGGCGATTCTATTGCTCATTTGGCGTCGGGCCTTTTATAAAGGTTGTTCAGGTGGATCAGACGCATCGGTTGGCACACCATACGACTATCTGTATGAGCGGGATTGGTCATATGGAATGCCGTCTTTTGCTTAGTTTCCTCTAGTGCGCCTCCCACTTGGTCTCCTCTATCTCCACTTTACTCTTTTCCATGTATTGGCTTGATTTCGTCCATAAATAGTCCATTTCCCCTCGAAATAAAATAAAGATCGGATATTTGGAATCCTTTGTATTCATTAGTCATTAGTAGCAATATCAGAGCGAATATCTTGGTTTTTATGAAATATCTCGGTTTAAACTCATACTAGTAGAAAAAGGGTCTAACGTGAAACTCATTAGTCCCGGTTTGTAATTGAACCGACACTAATGTGATAATTAGTGCCGGTTCCAACGGCCAGGCGGGCGGTGCTTATTAGTATCGGTTCGTGGCGAACCTTTAGTACCGGTTCGTGCCACGAACCGGTACTAAAGAGGTGGTGGCCTTTAGTACGGGTTGGTGGCTCCAACCGGTACTAAAGACCCCACCTTTAGTACCGGTTGGAGCCACCAACCGGTACTAAAGGTGGTGCGCTGCCACCCGCAGTGCACAATGTTTAGTCCCACCTCGCTAGTTGAGAGGAGCTCGCACCGGTTTATAAGCCCCGCCGCGGCTACCGTGTCGAGCTCCTCTCTAAGCAGGCCTTTGTGGGCCTATTGCAAGTATTCTGCCCTGTGGGGCCTACTGGGCCGTACGGGCCTGCATCCTGGCCTAACTAGAGATTGGGTTTCTAGTCGTATGCAGGCCGTGCCGGCCCAGTAGGCGGGCTGTTTTTGCTTTATTTCAAAAATAAAAATAAAAAAAATCCTTACCAACCGGGACTAAAGGTCCCCCAGACCACGACGCGCCTCATGGCACGTGGTGGGCCTTTGGTCCTGGTTCGTGTTGAACCGGGACTAAAGTGGGGGACCTTTAGTCCCCACTCTTTAGTGCCGGTTCCAGAACCGGTACTAAAGGGCCTTACGAACCGGTATTAAAAGTCGGTTTTCTACTAGTGTCAGGTTAGAGGAGTGTAAAAATAACACTCATCACTGCTCCCACCCAACAGAGGAAACCGATGCTCACACCCCGACTCGGACGCATGCCACGTACTCGGATCGCGTGAACAAAGTAGTCCGAAGGAACGAATGACGCTGACATGCCGACCCGGCCTCACCTGATGCATGCAGAGCAGCGAACAAGACGACACACATAGACAAAACGAAAACAATCATAGAAAGGTGCCCCGAGCGCGCCCGTGACCCACGCTTCATGGACCCTTGAGGAAACCGGGTGGGTGCGTAACGTCGGTGAAGATCGGACGACCGAGTGTGCTACAATGAGGCATCCGGCGACGGGAAGGTAACTCGCGAGCGCCAATGCCCTAGGAGGCGGGTACTTCATCATACTTTATAGGAGTAACTAGACAATACCCGCACGTTGCAGGGATGGTAGTGTAATAAACAATTTGAAAGAGAGGGGCATACGGTAAGGAGAAAAAGAGTAAGAAAATAAAATTAAGAAATGTTTTGCAGCAGAAGATGGCTTGGATTTAATGTAACTCTGAAATAGAGTAGTGAGGATGACTCTCTCTCCGCATTGGTAACGGTAACTTTGTTAAAAAATGCGTAAGTAGTTGACAAAAATAATCAAATCTAATGAAAAGAAAGTTCACCTTGAAAATCATTAAAGAAAAGTCTCTAAAAATAGAACAAAAACTTTTGAGTTACAATTAAAAATATCATTTCGAACAAAAATGTGAAGGATGACTAACATGAATATATGATGTGGCAGTGTTACGTGCATAGACTAATGCAAAAATAATTGTAATTTATAAGTTAATTGCATGACTCTTATGTGGCAGATTTTGCATGGTTTAGTGGAAGAGAAGATTTAAATGCATTGCTTAGTGGGACATTGAGGTGGACACTTTGCATACTGAGAGAATTGGGACCAAAATATAAGTTAATGTCATCCATGCAACATCACAATATCCATCTCTATGCCTACGTTTAATATTACTACTTGCCCTCTTTAAGTTAATTTATTTATACTTGGCAACTGCCAAGTATTTCTGCTGCTATGCTAGCTACTACATACAACAGTACATTCATCATGTTCTCATTGCTACTGATAAATTCTCCAAGCAAGTATTCATTTGAATTGACGACTAAACAACTAAAACTTACGAATATTCTTTGACCTCCTAGTGTTGAATTAATAGATTTGAGTTTATACTTAACATTATAGATTGTTGTGTCCCCCTAAGCTCTTGGGTTATCAAAGAGTTCTGGAATAATTCATCGTATCATACCCCACTATAAGGTGTATGTCTCTAAGACGTCGACCCCAACTATGCCACTGTTTCAATGATGGTTGACGATCTGCCAGCATCCCTCGCTGAGCTGGCGGCGGATCGCAAGACTTCCTCACCGTGTTGTGGGAGCGCATCTAGCACGCACATGAGCGTATGAAGGCACATGTGGACAAGTGTCGCAAGGACCGTGAGTTTTCCGTCGACGAGGGCGTCCTCCTTAAGCTCTAACCCTATGCACAATCTTCGTTGGTGAATCATCCCTACGTCAAGTTCACCCTCAAGTACTTTGGGACGTTCAAAAACACCGAACGCATCAACAAGGCGGCGTACATGCTCGATCTTCCTCCGACAAGCTTGATCCATACGGTCTCTCATGTCTCACAGCTCAAACCCTTCATCACCAATTACTCATTGGTGTTCACCGAGCTACCTGATCCGGTGGATCTGGCAGCAAGTCTCCATCTCCCTAAAGTTATTCTAGCACACCGCATGGTCAAGAAAGGAAATGCTGCTCATCATAGTGGAGATGGATAGTGCAGAAGCCGTGTCGATGCTGAAGATGCATTCGGAGGATCAATCTCAGTACCGAGTGCACATAGAGGAGATTAGTAGGATAGCAACTGCTGACCCTAGGGAGATTTTTTTTACTCTCATTAGTAGGTTAGCCATGCGCTTGCGGCGTATGGTCGTTGCACACTCCGTACCGCTGTCTGGCTGTGTTCGGGGCTGGACTCTATTGTAAACTTGTCTAAGGCTGGTATGCTTCCTTGAGCAATGAAATCTTTCTTTACCCTGCAAAAGAGAAAGAAAAGAAACGATTTTAAGTCGCGCCAATTCTATATACCTAAATTAGATTATTGATCTCCACTAATTCCAATTCTCTCCATCTCAACCGGAGGGGAGTGTCGCGTCTCCCCTCTCCACTGCCCACCAGGTCCATGACGACGGACGGCTGAGATCTATTGACGGACGACTTGACGGTGTGAGATTTGTGAAACCTGTATGCCGCCGCCCGTGTGACAATTGAGTACTTGACTGAACTTCTGAAACTCGCCTGCTTCTCTCGTTCGCTGCCGGAGTTGTTCGTGGGATCCTCCAAGGGTCCTCACACCCAAAGGCCCGAGCCGAAGCCTCCGGCGAGCTGCCGGGCCGCCGGCGGCGAGATGCAAGAAACAAACTCCCACTGGCGCCATTCTTGCTCTGTAACCCCACGCGTGCCCCGCTACCTGCGCACCGCCGCGGCCCTGGCCGCCGCGGTCCAGAGCATCATCAACGCGCCCCCGCCGCGCCGCGAGTCGCAGAGCCTCCACGCGCAGCTCCTCACCTCCGGCCTCCGTCCCACCGCCGACCTCTCCGTAAAGATCCTCATCCTGCACCTGCGGTGCGGCTCCCACCGAAACGCGCGCGCGGTGTTCGACGGAATGCCCCGCCCGACCAACGCCGCGCACAACTACCTCGTCGCCGGGTACTTCCGCCTGGGGCTCCCCTGGGAGGCGCTGGGGATCGTGCGGCGGCTCGCGGCCTCCACGGGGCGCCTGGACGTGTTCGCGCTCTCCATGGCGCTCAAGCTGTCGGCCGCGCTGGCGCTGCCCCGCGCGGCGAGGGAGGTCCACGCGCGCGTCGTGAGGTCGCTCGCGGAGCTCGACGACATCCTCGTCGCGGCGTTGGTGGACGCCTACGTGAAGAACGCGTCGCTGGGCTATGCTCGGCGGGTGTACGGCATGGTGCCGAAGCCGAGCGTGGTGTGCTCGACGGCGCTGATCGTCGGCTGCATGAACCAAGGGCTGTACAGGGACGCCGAGGCCATATTCGACGGGATGGAGGAGAAGGACGTCGTGGTGTACAACGCGATGGTGGAGGGGTACAGCAAGACGGAGGAGACCGCGGAGGGCTCGCTGGAGGTGTTCAAGGCGATGCAGCGAGCGAGGTTCCGGCCGACGGTGTCGACGTGCGTGAGCGTGCTTGGCGCGTGCTCGCTCTTGTCGTCGCCGGAGCTCGGGGAGCAGGTGCACTGCCAGGTCATCAAGAGCAAGGTCATCTCTGACATCAAGGCGGGGAGTGCGCTGCTCGACATGTACTCCAAGTGCGGCCGAGTTGAGGAGGGGCGGAGGGTGTTCGACGGGATGGCAGAGAGGAACGTCATCACATGGACTTCGATGATCGACGGGTACGGGAAGAACGGCCTTTCAGACGAGGCTCTCTTGCTGTTGGAGGAGATGCGGGGGCAACAGCAGGGCGTCAGGCCAAATCATGCCACATTCCTGAGCGCCCTGTCGGCGTGCGCGCGCGCCGGACTGCTGTCCCGAGGCCAGGAGGTGTTCCAGAGCATGGAGCGCGACTGCTCGCTCAAACCACGGATGGAACACTACGCTTGCATGGTGGACCTGTTGGGCAGGTTTGGCGGCGTGCGCCAGGCATACGATTTCGTCAGGCGGATACCGGCGAGGCCAAACTCCGACGTGTGGGCGGCCCTCCTCGGGGCGGCCACCCTGCACGGCGACGTGGACATCGCCAATGTTGCGTCAAGGGAGGTATTTGAGTCGAGCCGCGCCGGGAGACCGGGCGCCTACATGGCCTTCTCCAATACCCTTGCGGCCGCCGGAAAATGGGACTCTGTGCACCAAGTTAGAGAGATGATGAAACAGCGTGGTGTGCTCAAAGACGCAGCATGCAGCTGGGTTGGGTCTGACAACTGTCCACCTGTCAACTGATGCAAATTAACGGTGATTTTTTCATGATATTTTGGGGGATTTCCTTCCTTTGTTGATTCGTTCTCTGGCTTTGGTGCTCCAACAGCAAAGGAAAGAGTACAGTGTCTGATCGATTCTGGACATGCATGGTCGCTTAGTTAGCATAGTCGACTTATTTACAATGCAGAGTAGCTCACAAATCTTAATACAACCTGTATCAACTTAATTAGCCACTGAAATACAACAAAGAGGTTTATTTATGTAAGCTAGGCCAACTTAATCAAACATACTCCTACTACGTAGCTCAACTTCAATAGCAGATTGTAGGACCTCCATATATCAATTTCCCTGAGTATATATAAATTGACGGTAACAAAGATTTGGCTTAGACTGTTCTGCTCATTGCTTGGCTGCAAAGGGTGACTTGTTGTATTTAGAGCATGCTATTGCTTGCATATAACCAGATTTTGCAGGTCATTGCTCCTTCTGTTTCCAGTTTTACTGATTGGAGTATGTTTCTGGTGGAGGGGAGAACTGCACTGTGGTACTGATGGAGCTGAGAAAGGGAGTGGTTCATTCTGAAACTCAACTAGCAACAGGCAAATATTATATTCCCCGAGTAAATCCTTTTCTGAGCTAAAATATATTTTCTTGTTGATTGAAGAATATTATATCCCCTGAGTAAATATCCCTGGGGAGTGATAATTTTTACTATGTTCATAGTGTGAGATTGGTCCAGATTGAATGTTATGCATATCTTTAACATAGTATGAGTGTTAGACATAAAGCATGTCTGATGTCATGTCTTGACAGCCTGAGTGCCAGCAGAACCTTTAGTGCATCTTTCCTCTTGTTCCATGAAGCACTATTTATAGGTATTGTAATGGAAATAACTAAGCAAAAAGAGCACAACTATATTTATGTTGGAAAACTGTCTATGGTTAGTTATCTACTGTCTGAATTGCATGATATGGCGGTACATAGATCTCCTTTGATACTAGCATAAACTGGTGGGCCTATACTCTTTACCTTGCTCAGGGGAGCTTTGTCATCTAGCTTGTGGTGTAGTGGTCCATATAGCTCTGACGATTTACTGTATGTTTTCAGCATCTTTCTGGTTTTGTGCTTATATCACTGAACAAGTTTGTCACTGACAATTTTGGGTGAGAAATCAGAGTTTGGTGTGCTGATTTTTGACCAAGCCAGTGATGGACAGTTCTATGCGCCTGTTGCCATTGATTCAGCATGGACATGGATGCCTGTAGCAGCACTGGCAGCACCTGTTTGCAAGAGGGGCAGCCGCTGCAGCAGTTCATCATCTCAGTCAGTTCCCATACGGAATATATGATGGTTCCTTGACAGCAATGCGTAATTTTGATGGCGCGCCTCATGCATCCTAAGTACTTCCTCCGTTCCTAAATATAAGTCTTTGTAAAGATTCCACTAGGTGGACTACATACAGAGCAAAATGAATGAATTTACACTTAAAATGCATCTATATACATCCGTATGTGGTTCGTAGTGAAAGCTCTACAAAGACTTATATTTAGGAACGGAGGGAGTACTTCCTCCGTTCCTAAATATAAATCTTTGTAGAGATTCCAACAAGTGACTACATACGAAGCAAAATGAGTGAATCTATATTCTAAAATATGTCTACATACATCCATATGTTGTAATCCATTTAAAATGTCTAAAAAGACTTATATTTAGGAACGGAGGGAGTAGTTTTGACGGTAGTTCCTAACATAGACGACCTTGGCTGTGTCATCAACTTGATTGCTACTCTGAGGTGTATATACTATGCGTGTGTGTTAATGCTTGTAAGCGTGCTGAAGAGGGTTTCCTGTTGGTAAATCATGTTGCGCAGTTTATATATTTTGGACTGGCAGGCAAGGGTTATATACAATCTATTTATGCAGTGATGGCGTTAGTTTGGTTCTGTGTTATTGTAAAAAAAAAAGCCTGCATACTGCCTGTGCTATGTGTATTTCAGTCACTTTATACTGCTGAACGCAGCAGTCACATGGTTAGACGGGGTTGTCTAGGTTTGTCCAATTTATTGTGTTTTTTTAGAAAAGGAGGATGACCCCCGGCCTCTGCATCTGGGCGATGTATACGGCCACTTTATTAATTATTCTTACAAGACCTTACAAAGTCATACAACAGTAAGACTAAAGTCGCCGTCTAAGCAACAAACTGTTGCTACAACTATCCAGTTGATGGGGGGGCGCAGGTAGCCTGGGCCTAATACCAAACAAACATCGTAGTCAAGCCTAACATCTAAGACCTGAGACCCCAACCTAGTCACTTGCCGGGTCTGGGGCACACACTGGATAGGTGTGCTCTCAGAGGCCGCCGTCGCCGCCGCCAACTGCCACCGCTCCATCTTCAGAACTGTACTGATGCATCAACCTTGCTCGGTCCAGCTATCGTCGACGCCACCACGGCGCCCAACGGCACCTCCTCCCTGCGCGCAAACAGTTGTACACGTCGCGGTCGCCACTGATACACCTCAGCGCCATGCTGCCACATACCACCAGCCAACATAGCTTGAAGCCCTTGAAGGATCTGTCGTGCGTAGCACCTGCCGACCAGGCATGACCAAGCGTAGCACCTGTCGGTCAGGCATGACTTGACATCTCCACCGAAACTCCATGCAAGACGAAGCCGCTCCACCTCCTGCCTCTGACTTCCAGCGCTGCTCCACAAAACGACGCTCCCAAGAGAGAAACGACACCGCAGTGCCGCCATCGTCCGGTCTGGAACACCAGATCCTAGGGTTACCCCCGTAGCAATACGAGTGGGTCAACGGTAGTCACATGACGATGCACTTATCAAGGTAACGACGTGGAACGCCGCCATCGCCCGCCGTCGGCTCGGTTTTCACCGGCAACTACGTCTCTCCGACTCGCAGCTGGTGCCAGATGACGGATCCCGAGATCCGAGCACCCAGCCTCAGGCCGACCACCTCTGACCGAAGAGATGACCACCACCGCCGGCTGCACCGGCCAGAACAGATCTGATCGGAGGTGCCGCCGACGAGACCACCAGGCCCTCCACACCGCCGTCGCCGATCTGAAGGCAGCATGCACGCCACCGCAGCCAAGCGGCCACCGCCGACCGCAGCCGTCGCCGCCACCCGAAGGGCCATCCGCAGCGCCCCCAGCCCTGGCCTCCACCGCGCCAAGCCGTCGCCGTCCGAGGACGGGCCGGCCTCCTGCCGCCTGCCGCCATCCGCCGCACCGCAGATCCCAGATCGGTCGCGCCACCGCACGCCTTGGGGGTCCGCCCCACCCCGGAGACGCGCGAGAGAGGAGATCCCCCGCCACCGCCATCGCCCCCCGGGCTTAGCCCGGCGGCGTCTTCCGGCGGCGGCGGAGGGAGGGGAGGAGGGAGTTTGCGACGGCGGCGGCTAGGTTTCTGGCCGCCCAAGTCGCCCTAGGAGGAGGACGACTCGTGCGTGGGTCCCTGTTTACTATCTCTGGAACAATGCCCAATTTATTGTGTATGCATGCACTTCTCAAACTCGGGCGGCTCCAAGCAATATCTTTCTGTCAGTGTTGGTGCCACAGCAGTTCTGATGATGCCAGCCCTCGCTCTCTTAGATACGCCATGTGTAATTTCTGCTTAGTTGCCAAAAGCAACGTGATCTTTTGGTGTTATTCAAGGCATCCAGTCGTTGCTCCCTTCCCTAACGTAGGTTGTGAAATGCTGTTAATTTTTTGACAATCAACCTGAAAATATTAATCAAGTAAAGAAGTAAAAACATATCGAGAAAAAGGAAACAAACACAACCAACATATATAACATTGACAAGCTCGGAACTTAGATCAGAACACCCATGTCGAAAAAAGCAAGCAAACATGACCAAGATAGAACATTGACAAACCCGGGAGTACGATCAAAGCACTGTAAACTCGTCATCTCTAGCTTCAAGGGCCTCGAGGAGGTTGTCATTAACCCGCATAACATAGCGTGGATGTGCAAGGAAGCTGTGCTTTGTTATGATGTACTCCCTCCGTTCCAAAATAGATGACCCAACTTTGTACTAAAGTTAGTATAAAATTGGGTCATCTATTTTGAAACGGAGGGAGTATATGCCAATCCCTCCCTGAGTTATGTTTCTTCCGTCTCTTCCCATTGACACATATTTTCCTTCGTCTAATCCCTTGTAATAACCTAGAAGGCTAGAACATTGAGTTTGTCAACCTCACTCTTGCCCATCACGGCGCGTTGTCTAGCCTATTCGTCACGTGCATGGCCCGCCTTTGCCTCCACGCTGTGTTTGGTCGTGCTTTGTTATGCTTTCATTGAAGATTATATGAGAATGGCAAATTAAGTTCACCAGATAATATTATTAACCGTCTTTTAAGTACTTAGTGTACTGAAATTATTGGCCAACTGTTGTGAAACTTGGGGTCAGATTCAAACGCCAATAGCACCGTTCAATCAAGTATAAGCACACTGCAAAAACACGGACATAGGAATAATGAATACAACATGTAGTGAGAGAAACTCGGGATCTCTTTTTGTATTCACTGAACATAGAAGACCAAAGCCTAATAGCCCATACACATAAGCGTATAGCTGGAATTTTGTCTATTTTCGGCCTAGCCAAATCCTAGAGGCCCACACAGCCCATTCATGAAAGGCAAGAGGTGGAACAAAAGTTTAGTCCCATATTGCTAGTTTAGAGGGAGTTGAACCTCTTTATAAGGGAGGTTCTTTTTCCACATGTATGTATGAGCATGAGAACAAGAGGGACATCCACGCGCGCTCCTCCTCCGCCGCCCGCCTCGCCACGCCACGCCACGCCACGCCACGCCACGAGTTGCGGGAATGAGCCGATGTCGGCCGCTGGCTGTTCGCTTCGTCTCCCTTCGTTGCTTCACCTCCCGCCGCATTCTTCCCCATCCCGTCTTGCGGTGTGCACCCGGAACCGCACCTTTTGAGTCCTGTACGCAACAGGCACAAGCTTTTCAGAAAATGGATACTCTGTTTAAGGCTGCTCTCTTGAGTGTTCTTGGTGAGAACATAGTTGATGCTTATGCGTCAATTGATGATGGAAAAGATATGTGGGATGCACTCGAGGCAAGTTTATTGCCAGAGGTATCATCACTAAGCTTCCTCCTTCGTGGAGGAACTTTGCTACCTTACTGAAGCATAAGAGACAGGAGTTTTTCGTCCTGAATCTCATTGGCACTCTTGATGTGGAAGAAAAGGCGAGAGCAAAGGATACACGTGCTCGAGGTGCTCAAAGTATTGAGGGAGGATCTAGTACCAATCTGGTACAGAAAATGCCCCACAAGTTCAAGAACAAGGGCAAGTTTGATGGTAAAGCGAAGTTTGATGGGAAGAACAAGGTTGTGCAACACACGAACTTCAAGAAGAAGAATGACAAGAAGAAAGGTGCTTGTCATGTGTGTGGGGATCCTGATCATTGGGCTCCTAGTTGCCCTAATCGCTATGACAAGCGTCACCCTAGGAAAGGCGGCAAGACCGCTAATGTTGTCATTGGAGACACTGACATGAAGGATGCTGGGTACGGTATATTTTCCACTATTCTTTCAGTATGTCATTCTCCTGATTGGTTGATTGACACGGGTGCTAATGTGCATGTATGCGGTGATATTTCCATGTTTTCGTCTTATCAGACTGCAGGGACTTCAACCGCGCTGATGGGTAACGGTTCAGGTGCTTCTGTTCATGGTGTTGGCACGGTCGATCTGAAGTTTACTTCGGGGAAGATCGTGCGGCTGAAGAACGTGCATTATGTCCCCTCCGTCAATAAAAATCTTGTTAGCGGATCTCTTCTGTGTAGAGATGGCTATAAGCTTGTCTTTGAGTCGAATAAATTTGTAATATCCAAGTATGGAATCTTTGTTGGTAAAGACTATGAGTCAGGAGGCCTGTTTCGTTTATCCTTATCAGACGTTTGCAATAAAGTTGTTAATCATATTTGCAACAATAGTGAATCAAATGTGTGGCATTCACGTCTTTGTCACGTTAACTTTGGTTGCATGTCGCGACTAGCGAAGTTGAACTTAATCCCTAGTTTCACCACTGTCAAGGGATCCAAGTGTCAAGTGTGTGTGCAAGCTAAGCAACCTCGTAAGTCTCATGTGACTGCGGAAACGAGAAATCTTGCACCACTAGAACTCATACTTTCAGATCTATGTGAAATGAATGGTGTTTTGACAAAAGGTGGAAAGAAATATTTCATGACGTTAATTGACGACTTCACTAGATACTGCCGTGTGTATCTTCCTAAAATCTAAGGATGAGGCTTTGAACTTTTTCAAGATCTATAAAGCTGAAGTGGAAAACCAACTTGATCGAAAAATCAAGAGGCTTAGGTCCGACCGTGGTGGACAGTATTTTTCCAATGAATTTGATGCTTTTTGTGCGGAACATGGTATAATCCATGAGAGGTCGCCTCCCTACTCACCTCAGTCAAATGGGGTGGCCAAAAGAAAGAACCATACTCTAACAGATTTGGTTAACGCCATGTTAGACACATCGGGTCTCTCCAAGGCATGGTGGGGGGAGGCGATTTTGACTGCATGTTATGTCCTAAACCGAGTTTCCACAAAGAGGAAAGAGATAACTCCATTCGAGGAATGGGAGAAGAAAAGGTTAAAACTCTCTTATCTACGAACATGGGGTTGTTTGGCGAAAGTCAATGTTCCAATTCCAAAGAAGCGGAAGCTTGGACCAAAAACTGTGGATTGTGTTTTCCTGGGATATGCTTTTAATAGCATTGGCTATAGATTATTGGTTGTAAAATCTGAGGTACCTGACATGCATGTCGGTACGATCATGGAGTCGAATGATGTGACTTTCTTTGAAGATATCTTTCCCATGAAGGATATGGCTACCTCACCTAATCAGGAAATGCCTAGTTCATCGAATCAGGAACCAGTTACAATTACCAAATCTACCATTTCGATGGAACACTTTGAAAGTCCTGTGGAGGAAAACAATGAAGTTCCTACTAGGAGCAAGAGACAGAGGACTGCAAAGTCCTTTGGTGATGATTTTCTTGTGTATCTGATAGATGACACTCCGAGTTCTATTTCAGAGGCTTATGCATCTGAAGATGCTGACTACTGGAAGGAAGCAGTTCGTAGCGAGATGGATTCCATCTTGGCGAATGAAACTTGGGAGATAACTGATCGTCCTTATGGGTGCAAACCTATAGGATGTAAATGGGTATTCAAGAAGAAGCTTAGGCCTGATGGTACTATTGAAAAGTACAAGGCTCGGCTCGTGGCTAAGGGTTATACCCAAAAGGAAGGTGAATACTTCTTTGATACTTACTCACCTGTGGCTCGATTGACCACTATTCGAGTTCTACTTTCACTAGCTACCTCGCATGGTCTTCTCGTTCATCAAATGGATGTTAAGACTGCTTTCCTAAATGGAGAGTTGGACGAGGAAATTTATATGGAACAACCAGATGGGTTTGTACAAGATGGTCAGGAAGGAAAAGTGTGCAAGTTGCTGAAGTCTTTGTACGGACTCAAGCAAGCACCCAAACAGTGGCATTAGAAGTTTGAAAGAACTTTAATAACTGCAGACTTTGTTGTAAATGAAGCTGACAAATGTGTGTACTATCACCATGGTGGGGGCGAGGGAGTTATCCTTTGCTTGTATGTTAATGACATACTGATTTTCGGAACAAATCTGAATGTTATTAAAGAGGTCAAGGATTTCCTATCTCGTTGTTTTGAGATGAAGGATTTAGGAGTGGCTGATGTCATTCTGAACATCAAGTTGTTGAGAGACAATGATGGTGGGATTACATTGCTTCAATCTCACTATGTGGAAAAGATCTTGAGTCGCTTTGGCTATAGTGACTGCAAGCCCTCTCCAACACCATATGATGCGAGTGTGTTACTTCGAAAGAATCGAAGAATTGCTAGATATCAATTGAAATATTCTCAGATTATTGGCTCGCTTATGTACTTAGCCAGTGCTGCAAGACCTGACATCTCTTTTGCTGTTAGCAAACTGAGTTGGTTTGTCTCAAAACCAGGAGATGTGCATTGGAAAGATCTAGAGAGAGTTTTGCGTTATTTGAAAGGCACTATGAATTATGGAATTCACTACATCGGGCACCCAAAGGTGCTTGAAGGGTATAGTGACTCAAACTGGATCTCAGATGCTGATGAGATAAAGGCCACAAGCGGATATGTATTCACTCATGGAGGTGGCGCAGTTTCTTCGAAGTATTGCAAGCAGACCATCTTAACGAGGTCAACAATGGAAGCAGAACTCACAGCACTAGATACAACTACGGTCGAAGCAGATTGGCTTCGCTGGCTCTTAAATGACTTGCCGGTTGTTGAGAAACCTGTACCGGGTATCCTTATGAACTGCGACAATCAAACTGTGATCACGAAAGTGAGCAGCTCAAAGGATAACATGAAGTCATCAAGACACGTTCAGAGAAGGTTAAAGTCTGTCAGGAAAATGAGAAACTCTGGAGTTATTGCATTGGATTATATCCAAACGTCTAAGAATCAGGCAGATCCTTTTACTAAGGGTCTATCTCATAATGTGATAGATAATGCATTGAGGGAGATGGGTATGAGGCCCACAATATGAGTTGTTCACAGTGGTAACCTATTCTTTGTGATCGGAGACCCCGTTAATTAGATGTGGAAGACAAGCTGTTGGTTAAATGAGAGGAGAGTATCCTTACTATCAACAATACCACTCCATGAAGATGCAATACTCTCCTAATCTGCATGGCAGGTTGATGTATATCTTAATGTGTTCTAAGTGGCTCATTGAAGCAGAGATGTCGTCCTGCAGAACATCTTTTGAAGAACACACCTATATGAGTCTGATTGTCAAATGTCGCAATCTATGAGAGTAGGGTTCTCTCTAGTAAACTCATGAAAGGTCTCGGAGTATGACGCATAAGCTCCTCCCGCGGGGAAGACCCACGATAGCCACGTATCGGTCAAGGCTTTATGTGAAGCTAGATTCGCAGAAGACTTGCAGTTCAAGGCCTAGTTCACTGTTCAAGTTGCTTACTAGTGTAGCATAGAGTTCTAGGTGGAAGTTCAACTTAACAGTCTCCACTGTAGTACCGGTATATAAAACAGTGTTTTGGAACCAAAGGCAAATTTTGTGTGCCTCTGGGATCTGGTGGGGGATTGCTGGAATTTTTTCTATTTTGGGCCTAGCCCAATAGCAGTTTCAGAAATTCCTAATAAATCCTAGAGGCCCACGCAGCCCATTCGTGCAAGGCAAGAGGTGGAATAAAAGTTTAGTCCCACATTGCTAGTTTAGAGGGAGTTGGACCTCTTTATAAGGGAGGTTCTTTCCCCACATGTATGAGCATGAGAACAAGAGGGACATCCACGCGCGCTCCTCCTCCGCCGCCCGCCTCGCCACGCCACGCCTCGCCTCGTCACGACGCGCCGCGGGTTCTGTAGTGGACACTGAATTCTAACGGCGCGCCTCTTCGGCCGCTGCCTGTTCGCTTCGTCTCCCTTCGTTGCTTCACCTCCCGCCGCAGCCTCTTCGCGTCCTTCTCCTGTGCCTATATAAGAGAGGTCGCTCCTCTTCAGAGAGACACAACAGAAGCTCCTCTTCCTCTCGCCACAAAGTTCCGAGCACTACGCTGCTGCTACGTTCTTCCCCATCCCGTCTTGCGGCGTGCACCGCAGGTCGGGACAGTAGGCCTCCGGAACCGCACCTTTTGAGTCCTGTACGGGAGAAGGGTGATAAGGTTTTTGGGGAGCGTTCCGCGCGACTACTGGCTTCTTCATCACGGACTCCGACGACTACTTCCCCGACGACGACTTCTTCCCCGACGTCGACAACCTCATCGATGACATGGCTGGAGAGGATGTCGACCCCAAGTCCAATGCTTCTGCTGCTGCTGTCCCGTACGTGTTCTTGCTCTTTCTGTTAGATGTCATTACACAGTTCTTTGCTCTAGTTTCTGTCATACATACGTTAGGTTCTACTTCATATATGCAACTTCACCTAGTGTCTGTTCTAGATGTGTTTAGTTCAAGTTCATATATGCAGATGCTCTTTACCTTCTCTCTGTCAGAACACATGACTTGTTTTATCTCTACTATATTAGTCATGCTTTATCTAGTATTTTTGTTAATAAAATAATTTGATAAATTGCTCATATTTCCAACACGTATATGTGATCAATCCGATCTATTCATCGATCTACGTGTGTGTTCTGGTGAACTGCGTCGCTCATGCCATCCTCCGTCCGAGTCCGTCCTGCGTGCCTGGCTAGGGCGTTTGCAAATTGCCGGGGCGGCAGCTCGCCACGACGACGGCGCTATCCCTTGATCTACAGTCCGCTGTCCGGATATTACTAGAGGCTGGTGGATTAGATCACCAGAAATTCAGAATACAATTAGAGGCCGCTAGCCAGACGACTAGTATTAAAGATATTGGAAGTAGGTACCACTACGCACCAGTATTTCCCCCCCCCATGAATTATGATCTTAGTCTGGTTAATTAGCGTTGCGTACAAAATAGAGCTTTTGACTATTTACGCATTTTTGAATCCACGAGATGAGTTATTTGATGTGACTAATATATGCACGGTAGTGTATTTTGTATCTTGTAGTTTTTTCTAGTCAAGAATCACTCCGGTGGTGAGCATCATGAAACTGGTGATGGAGGTTGATGATGACGAAGACGGAAGATTGCCCTCTTCAGCCCACAACGGACTCCAGATCTGACCTCCCAATGAAAAACAGAAGATTGCGGCGGCTTCGTATCGTAAAACACGATCAAACTTCATCTCTTATTTTTTTCTCAGGAAATATAAATTTATAGTGCTGAGATTAGGGTCAGCGGAGCCTCGTGAGCCCCACTAAGTACGGGGGCGCCCTAGGGGGGTGGGCGCGCCCTGGTGCTTAGTGGCAGCAAGGGGCCCCCTCCAGTGGGTCTTTGCTCCAGTAATTTTCTTTTATTCCAAAAAATATATCCAAAAAGTTCCATCCAATTTTGAGAACTTTTATTTCTGCACAAAAACAACACCATGGTAGTTCTGCTGAAAACAGCGCCAGCCAGGGTTAGTTTCATTCGAATCATGTAAATTAGAGTTCAAAATAAGAGCAAAAGTGTTTGGAAAAGTAGATACGATGGAGACGTATTGATACGTCTCCAACGTATCTATAATTTTTGATTGCTCCATGCTATATTATCTACTGTTTTGGACTATATTGGGCTTTATTTTCCACTTTTATATTATTTTTTGGGACTAACCTATTAACCGGAGGCCCAACCCAGAATTGCTTTTTTTTCCCTATTCCAGAGTTTCGGAGAAACAGAATATCAAACGGAGTCCAAACGAAATGAAACCTTCGGGAATGTGATTTTCTCATCAGATAAGACCCAGGAGACTTGGACCCTCCGTCAAGAAAGCCCCGAGGCGGTCACGAGGGTGGGGGCCCCTCGGAGCTCCACCGACGTACTTCTTCCTCCTATATATACCTACGTACCCCCAAACGATCAGATACGGAGCCAAAAACCTAATTCCACCGCCGCAACCTTCTATACCCACAAGATCCCATCTTGGGGCCTGTTCCGGAGCTCCGCCGGAGAGGGCCATCATCACGGAGGGCTTCTACATCATCCTAGCCCCTCCGATGAAGTGTGAGTAGTTCACCTCAGACCTACGGGTCCATAGTTATTAGCTATATGGCTTCTTCTCTCTTTTTGGATCTTAATACAATGTTCTCCCCCTCTCTCGTGGAGATCTATTCGATATAATCTTCTTTTTGCGGTGTGTTTGTTGAGACCGATGAACTGTGGGTTTATGATCAAGTTTATCTATGAATAATATTTGAATCTTCTCTGAATTCTTTTATGTATGATTGGTTATCTTTGCAAGTCTCTTCGAATTATCAGTTTGATTTGGCCTACTAGATTGGTCTTTCTTGCAATGGGAGAAGTGCTTAGCTTTGGGTTCAATCTTGCAGTGTCCTTACCCAGTGACAGAAGGGGCAGCAAGGCACGTATTGTATTGTTGCCATCGAGGATAACAAGATGGGTTTTTTTTATCATATTGCATGAAACTATCCCTCTACATCATGTCATCTTGCTTAAGGCGTTACTCTGTTTTTAACTTAATACTCTAGATGCATGCTGGATAGCGGTCGATGAGTGGAGTAATAGTAGTAGATGCAGAATTGTTTCGATCTACTTGTCACGGATGTGATGCCTATATACATGATCATGCCTAGATATTCTCATAACTATGCTCAATTCTGTCAGTTGCTCAACAGTAATTTGTTCACCCACCGTAGAATACTTATGCTCTTGAGAGAAGCCACTAGTGAAACCTATGGCCCCCGGGTCTATTCTCATCATATCAATCTCCATCACTTTAATCTTGCTTGCTTTTTTACTTTGCCTTTTACTTTTCACTTTGCATCTCTATACCAAAAATACCAAAAATATTATCTATCATCTCTATGAGATCTCACTCCCGTAAGTGATCGTGAAGGGATTGAAAACCCCTAATCGCGTTGGTTGCGTTGAGCTATTGTTTTTGTGTAGGTACGAGGGACTCGAGCGTAGCCTCCTACTGGATTGATACCTTGGTTCTCAAAAACTGAGGGAAATACTTACGCTACTTTGCTGCATCATCCTCTCCTCTTCGGGGAAATCCAACGCAGTGCTCAAGAGGTAGCACGTATCACCCGCCGCTGCGACCGGCCGCATTCCCCGACTGTCTTGCGCTCACCCGCAGAGACATCGCTTCACCAGCCCGCCCACCTCCCCCATTTCGCGCGCCATCGCTCGAGGCTTCCCTCTCCTCCGCAGGCCCGACCATTGGCGCGCCTTTCGTGCATTCCGGGGAGGGGAATGGCCGAGGGATTGGGGTTCCGCACATGTGCAGCAGTCCTCGGCCTCTGATTTTTAATGGTTTTTCATCTCCAGATCGGTGTGTGCGCGCATGAGCTTGTTCATGATTTCGATTTTCTTCCTTCGGCGTCGCGCAGTTGGTGTGGCCTTTCGAGTTTGGTATTTTGGTTCCAGTTTTATGGATTTCGGCTGACGGATTTCCCCCCTGTGTCTGACTGAATTTTTGTTCTGTGACTGACTCATGCCAGGTTCGTGAGCGATGGAATGGGACCAGCCGGCCGAGAGGGGTGCCTTCGAGAAGCAGTGGGAACTTGGCGAGGGCTAATGCGGAGACCATGACGGAAGCTCCCCGCTTGCGGTAGTATGAAGGGCCAGGCGCGTCGGATCCTGGGAGCCCAGGTCGGAGCACATCTCTATAAAAAAAGGTCTCTATCCTCCTACTATCTCCAATTAATGCCAAAAGGAGGAGTGAGGCGCGGAGGAGCGGCGGCGGCTCGGGCCATAGAGAAGGAAGGCAGAGGAGTTACGAGTACACGAGGGATGCAAGGGAGAAAGAGTAGTAAGCGGAAGACAGAACCCTAGCTTGTACCCCAGTTGGGGATGAGGCCAGGAAACCGGGGAAGCCATGTGGCATAGGGTACGCGAATTTGCCATAATGCCCTTGGTGGGGCGCTGGAATCAAATGCGATGGCACTAGATTTTTACCGCTGGAGGGCTGCACTTGACAACATCCCAACCACGGTCACTGACAGGCACGAATCGCAGACTCCTTCATTGTGCCGCACAAGACACCATCCACTGATGGCTGCCGGAGCGCAAGGAAATGTTGAAGTTTTATCATTCTAAAGTAGATCTTGTGTTTTTTTGCATGTTTGTTAGGATGTCTATTTCCTTTTCTATCTACCGTCATATTTTGTTTTTAGTATATAGTGGTTGACGTAATCGCGAGAAAACCTTCTTGTTTCATTTCATTCCAATCCCTCGTACTATAGAAATTAATAATTTTCAGTGACATGCAGTAAGTTATTGACATGTATATGCTGGTGGAGCCCTTGTTAGTTGCCAAGTGGTATGTACACTAGAGATTAACATTTTATGTAGTTTAAAAATGTTAAATACATATCATATAGGAGATTTGATGGACACTCTTTGTAACAATTGATTTCCAAGAAAATTCATATTTTCTAAATTTAACACTCCGACATTGAATGTGGCAAAATCATTAATCAGTAATTGCACGATGGATCGAGGCGACTTACTATTCACAAATTCTTGTACATGCATTCCTCGCTACAGAGCCTTTTTATTTGAGACAGACTATGTGCTTATGTATAGGGATGCACACAAGATATAGGATATTGAGCCCCTCCCAAGCTTGGGCTTACGCGGTCCCCCCTCCCGCCTAGGCCCAGAGCCAACCCTACTTAAAAGACTCGGCTATAAATCCTTTTGATACCAACTCTTTTCCATAGCCCCAAACCCTAGACGCCACCCCAATCCCCGTGATCCCTGACCTCTTCTTCTTATTCTTCTTCTTCTTCTTCATCCCGGACAAACACTTGAAGTCTCCGACGCGTCCACCTCCGGTAAGGATTCGCCTCCACAAGATCTTGATCGCTTGGAGCTTCGCCCTTGATTACCGTCCTCACCACGCTTAAAGTTTTTTCAATCGGTGCCACCATAGTCCCCCTTGAGTTGGAGCAAGATGCGCAGGAGAAAGCGTCATGTCGTCGATGCTCCTAGTGGCTCATGACACCGCTGTAGTGCTCGGTAAAATTGCGGATTTTCCATTCTAATTTGGATATAGGTCTTTTTTCATGTTTGTTATGACATTTTTTCCTTTCCTATGCGACATCATATGTTGTTCCTATTATATAGTGGTTGCGGGAGTCACCGGAAAACCTTCCTGAAGCATAGTCGAAATCACCCGATTTTGTGTCGATTCTTTCAGCATAAGCTCAACGAGCACCCACCCGTTGCTGAGAGCTTTAGCCTTTTCCCATCGCAACATCAAAAATATGATCTCACCGCTCAGTTCTGGGTAGATCAAACAAGGTATAGGGCAGGACATGCCCCACCCTAATATCTAGTGCCAGCCAATATACCTACCAAAAAAGGAAATAGACCAAAAGGCCTAGCCCAACTCACATTGGCCCCACCCTAGCAATGTGGTCAGATCTATCACCAGCTGTTTGACTGTAATTGTTTTCCAATACTAATATTTAGGTACATGCTTGCTGTGGTGATAAAAATACTCTGACGGATACGTCCCATCAACTCCAGTCTAGTAAAATTAATGTCCTTTGTCTTTTCTGCCCCCATAATAAATGTACCACAATTATTGCTCAATAATGACATTATTACATTGAACTCCTTTTGGTCCAATGGTGGGGGTGGGGTGGGGTGGGGGAGAGACTAGATATTTACAGCTCAGAAGCCACTTCTGCTACTACATTGGCCCGTGACGAGACAGTCATGGCGCAGGCAGAAGGGGAAGGAAGATCCATGGAGGGACACGGTAACAACGATGTTTCCCCCCTTCTTTCTCCCACCGGAACTGCCCAAAATCCCACCCGGCCGCTGCCCACCACCCACAATCGCGCTAAACCCTAGGCCTCCGTTGCCGTCACCACCACCGCGGCCGGCCCACATTCCCTGCCTGTCATGCCCCCCGTAGAGATACCACTTCGCCCGCCCGCCTGCCTCTCCTCTGTTTCGCGCGCCATCGCTCGTGGCCCCCCTCCCCTCCGCGGGCCCAGCCGCCGATTTGCCTTTCGCGCGTTCCTGGGAGGGGAATGGCTAGGGCTTGGGGTTCCTCACCCGTGGAAGCGGTCCTCGGCCTTTGATTTTTGGGGTTTTTTCGCCTCTGGACCGGTGCGTGCACAGACGACGGCCGTTCACGATTTTGGTTTTCTTACTTTGGTGTCGCGTAGTTGGTGTGGCCTTTCCAGTTTGGGGTTTTGGTTCTTGTTTTATGGATTTTGGCTGACAGATCTTTTTCCCCGTGTCTGACTGATTTTTTTCTGTGACTGACTAATGCTAGATTCCTAAGCGATCTAATGGGGAACAGCTGGTCGCGAGGGGCGCCTTTGACAAGCAGTGGGAACATGGCGAGGGGCAACGCGGAGGCCGTGACGGAAGCTCCCCGCTTGCGGCAACACAGAGGGTTAGGCACGTCGGGTCCAGGGGAGCCCAGGTCGGAGCACATCTTTGGAAAAAAGGTCTCTATCCTCCTACTATCTCTAATTAATGCCAAGAGGAGGAGTGACATGCGGAGGAGCGGCGACGACTCGGGCCATAGAGAAGGAAGCAGAGGAGCTACAACCGCGCGAGGGATGCGAGGGAGAAAGAGTAGTAAGCGGAACATGGAACCCTAGTTGTACCCTGATTGGGATGAGGTCAGGAATCCGGAAAATCCATGTCGGGTTTGCGAATTTTTAGTAATGCCCTTGACGGGGCGCTGGAATCACAGACGATGACACGAGATTTTTACCGCTGGAGGGCCGCACTTGACGACATCCCAACCATGGCCACTGACAAGCGCGAATCATGGACTCCACCATAGTGCCGCACTAGACACCATCCCCCGATGGCTGCCGGAGCGCAGGGTAAATTTGAAGTTTTATCGTTCTAAAGTAGATCTTGTGTTTTTTTGCATGTTTGTTAGGATGTCTATTTGCTTGTCTATATACCGTCACATGTTGTTTTTAGAATATAGTGGTTGCCATAATCGCTAGAAAACCTTCTTGTTTCATTTCATTCCAATCCATCCTAGTATAGAAATTATTAGTTCTCAATGACGTGGAGTAAGTTATTGACATGTATATGCTGGTGGAGCCCTTGTTAGTTGCCAAGTGGTATGTACACTAGAGATTAACATTTTATGTAGTTTCAAAATGTTAAAAACATATCATATAGGAGATTTGATGGACACTTTTTGTAGCAATTGATTTCCAAGAAAATTCATATTTTCTAAATTTAACACTCCGACATTGAATTTGGCATAATCATCAATCAGTAATTGCACGATGGATCGAGGCGACTTACTATTCACAAATTCTTGTACATGCATTCCTCGCTATAGAGCCTTTTTATTTGAGACAGACTATGTGCTTATGTATAGGGATGCACACAAGATATTGGATCTTGAGCCTCTCCTAGGCTCGGGGCTTACGCGGTCCCCCCTCCCGCCTAGGCCCAGAACCTACCCTACTTAAAAGACTTGGCTATAAATCCTTTTGATACCAACTCTTTTCCATAGCCCCAAACCCTAGCCGCCACCCCAATCCCCGTGATCCCTGGCCTCTTCTTCTTCTTCATCCCAGACAAACACTTGAAGTCTCCGACGCGTCCACCTCCGGTAAGGATCCGACGCGTTTTCTTCATCCCAGACAAACTTTTAATGTAGTTTAAAAATGTTAAATACATATCATATTTTAGATTTGATGGACACATTTTGTAACAATTGATTTCCAAGAAAATTCACATCTAAATTTAACATTCCAACATTGAATGTGGCATAATCATTAATCAGTAATTGCACGATCGATCGAGGTGACTTACTATTCACAAGTTCTTGTACATGCATTCTTACTATTCACAAGTTCTTGTACATGCATTCCTTGCTACATGGCCTTTTTATTTGAGACAGACTATGTGCTTATGTACAAGGATGCACAGAAGATATAGGATCTTGGTGTTCTACCAGGCCTTGGGCTTACGTGGTCCCCCTCCGCCTAGGCCCAGAGCCAACCCTACTTGAAAGACTCGGCTATAAATCTTTTTCATACCAAATCTGTTCCATAGCCCCAAACCCTAGCCACCACCCCAATCCTCGCGATCCTAGACTTCTTCTTCTTCATCCCAAACGAACACTTGGAGTCTCCGACGCCTCCACCTCTGGTAAGGATTCGCCACAGGATCTTCATCGCTCGGAGCTCCGCCCTCGGTAACCGGCCTCACCACCCTCAAAGTTTTCTCGATCGGTGACATCATGTCCCCCCTGACTTGGAGCAAGATGCGATGGAGAAAGCATCCTATCCTCGATGCTCCTAGTTGATCGGGACGCCGCTGTAGTGCATGGTAAAATTGCCGCTTTTTCATTCTAATTCGGATCTAGTTTTTTTTCATGTTTGTTATGATGTTTATTTCCTTTCCTATGCGGCATCAAATGTTATTTCTATTATATAGTGGTTGCGGGAGTCGCCGGAAAACCTTCCTGAAGCATAGTCAGAACCACCCGATTCCATGGCCATTCTTTCAGCCTAACTCAGCGAGCACCTACCCGTTGCTGAGAGCATGAGCCTTCGCCCATCGCAACATAAAAAAAATGATCTCGCCGCTCATTTTAGGATAGATCCAACTGGATGTAGGGTAGGATATGCCCCACCCTAAGATCTAGGGCCAGCCAATACACCTACATAAAAAAGGAAATAGACCAAAAGGTCAAGCCCAACTCACGTCGGCCCCACCCTAGCAATCTGGTCTGATCTATCTCTAGTTGTTTGACCGTAATTATTTTCCAATATTAATATTTAGGCACGTGCTTACCATGATGATTAAAATACTCTGACAGATACGTCCCACCAACTCCGGTCTAGTAGAATTAATGTTCTTCATCTTTTTTCCCCCACAACAAATGCGCCACAATTGTTGATCAATAATGACATTATTACATTCAACTCCTTTTGGTCCAGTGGTGGGGGTGGGGTGGGGTGGGGTGGGGTGGGGGAGAGACCTGACATTTACAGCTCAGAAGAAACTGCTGCTACTACATTGGCCTGTGATGAGACGGTCATGGTGCGGGCAGAAGGGGAAGGAAGAGCTAGGGAGGGACGCGGTAACAATGGCGTTTTCCCCCTTCTTTCTCCCACCGGAGCTGCCCAAATACCCACCGCGTTCGCTGCCCGCCATCCACGATCGTGCTAAACCCTAGGCCTCCATTGCCGTCACCACCACCGCGACCGGCCCTCATTCCCTGCCTGTCTTGCGCTCACTCGCACAGATACTGCTTTGCCCGCCCGCCCGCCTCCTCCTCTGTTTCACGCGCCATCACTCGAGGCCTCCCTCCCCTCCGCAGGCCCAGCCGCCGGCGTGCCTTTCGTGTCTTCCTGGGAGGGGAATGGCCGGGGGTTTAGGGTTCTGCACCCGTGAAGGGGTCCTCGGCCTCTGATTTTTGGGTTTCTTTGCCTCTGGGCCGGTGTGTGCATGCACGATGCTCGTTCGCAATTTCAATTGTCTTCCTTCGACATCGCGCAGTTGGTGTGGCCTTTCCAGTTTGGGATTTTGGTTTCTGTTTTATGGATTTAGGGTGACAGATCTTTTCCCCTGTGTCCGACTGAATTTTTTTCTGTGACTGACTGATGCTAGGTTCCTAAGCAATATAATGGGGAACAACCGGCCAAGAGGGGCGCCTTCGACAAACAGTGGGAATGTGGCCAGGGGCAACATGGAGGCCATGTTGGAGGCTCCCCTCTTGCGGCATCATGGAGGGCCAGGCGCGTCGGGTCCTGGGAGCCCGGGTCGGAGCTCATCTCTTGAAAAAAATGGATCTATCCTCTTACTATCTCCAATTATTGCCAAGAGGAGGAGTGACACACGGAGGGGCGGCGGCTGCTCGGGCCATAGAGAAGGAAGGCTGAGGAGCTATGACTGCATGAGGGATGCGAGGGGGAAAGAGTAGTAAGGGGAAGATGGAACCCTAGCTTGCCCCCGGATTGGGGATGAGATCAGGAATTTGGGGAAGCCATGTGGCATCGGGTATCCGAATTTCCAGTAATGCCCTCGGCGGGGCACTGGAATCATAGGCGATGACACGAGATTTTTACCGCTGGAGGGCCGCACTAGACGACATCCCAACCACGATCACCGACAAGCGTGAATCGTGGACTCCACCATAGTGCCGCTCTAGACACCATCCCTCGTGGCTGTGGAGCGCAGGGTAAAGTTGAAGTTTTGTCATTCTAAAGTAGATCTTGTGTTTTTTTGCATGTTTGTTAGGATGTCTATTTGCTTTTCTATCTACCGTCACATGTTGTTTTTTTAATATAGTGGTTTCTGTAATTGCGAGAAAACCTTCTTGTTTCATTTCATTCCAATCCATCATAGTAGTGAAAATTTTAATTCTCAATGACATGTATATGCTGGTGGAGCCCTTGTTAGTTGCCAAGTGGTATCTACACTAGAGATTAACATTTAATGTAGTTTAAAAATGTTAAATACATATCATATAGGAGATTTGACGGACACTTTTTGTAACAATTGATTTCCAGTAAAATTCATATTTTCTAAATTAACAATTCGACATTGAATGTGGCATAATCTTTAATCAGTAATTAAACGATGGATCGAGGCAACTTACTATTCACAAATTCTTGTACATGCATTCCTCGCTAAAGAGCCTTTTTATTTGAGACAGCCTATGTGCTTATGTATAGGGATGCACACAAGATATAGGATCTCGGGCCCCTCCTAGGCTTGGGGCTTACGCGGTCCCCCTCCCGCCTAGGCCCAGAGCCAACCCTACTTAAAAGACTTGGCTATAAAGCCTTTTGATACAAACTCTTTTCCATAGCCCCAAACCCTAGACGCCACCCCAATCCTTTTGATCCCTGACGAACACTTGAAGTCTCCGATGCCTCCACCTCCGGTAAGGATTCTCCTCCACATGATCTTGATCGCCCGGAGCTTCGCCCTCAGTTATAGTCCTCACCACCCTCAAAGTTTTTTCAATCGGTGCCACCATAGCCCCCCTGAGTTGGAGCAAGATACGCAGGAGAGAGTGTCCTGTCGTCGATGCTCCTAGTGGATCGGGACACTGATGTAGTGCACGGTAAAATTGTCGGTGATGATTCTAGGAGAGAGCGTCCAGTCATTGATGCTCCTAGTGGATCTTGTGTTTTTTTCATGTTTGTTATGAGGTTTATTTCCTTTCCTACGTGGCATCATATGTTGTTTTTATTTTTTAGTGGTTGCGAGAGTCACCAGAAAACCTTCCTGAAGCATAGTTGGAACCACCCGATTATTGCTGAGAGCATGACCCTTCGCTCGCCGCAAAATCAAAAAAATGATCTCGCCGCTCATTTTAGGGTAGATCCAACAATGTGTAGGGTAGGATATGCCCCACCCTAAGATCTAGGGCCAGCTAATATACCTACCAAAAAAAAGGAAATAGAAAAGGCCAAGCCTAACTCACCTCGGCTCCACCCTAGCAATCTGGTCTAATCTATCACCAACTGTTTGACCGTAATTATTTTCCAATACTAATATTTAGGCACGTGCTTACCGTGATGATAAAAATACTCTGACTTATACTTCCCACCAACTTCGGTCTAGTAGAATTAATTTCCTTCGTCTGTTCTGCCCCCAGAATAAATGCGCCACAATTATTGCTCAATAATGACAATATTACATTCAACTCCTTTTGGTCCAATGGTGGGGGTGGGGTGGGGTGGGGAAGAGACCTGATATTTACAACTCAGAAGCCACTACTGCTATTATAGTGGCCCGTGATGAGATGGCCGCGACTCGGGCAGAAGGGGAAGGACGAGCTAGGAAGGGACGCAGTAACAATGGCGTTTCCCCTTCTTTCTCCCACCGGAGCTGCTCAAAACTCCACCACGACCGCCGCCCGCCACCCGCAATCACGCTAAACCCTAGGACTCTGTCGCCGTCACCGCCACCGCGACTGACCTGCATTCCCCGCCTGTCTTGCGCCCACCCGCAGAGATACCGCTTCGCCCGCCCGCCCACCTCCTCCTCTGTTTCGCGCGGCGTTGCTTGGGGCCTCCCTCCTTCCATGGGCCTGGCTGCTGGTGCGCCTTTCGCTCGTTCCGGGGAGGGGAATGGCTAAGGGCTTGGGGTTCCGCACCTGGTCAGCGGTCCTCGGCCCTTGTGCTTGACTGAATTTTTGTTCTGTGACTGATCGATGCCAGGTTCCTGAGTGAAGGAATGGGGAACAGCCGGCCGAGAGGGGCGCCTTGAACAAGCAGTGGGAACATGGTGAGAGGCAACACGGAGGCCGTGACGGAAGTTCCCCACTTGTGGCAGCACAGAGGTCCAGGCGCGTTGGGTCCGGGGAGCCTAGATCGGAGCACATCTCTTAAAAAAAGGTGTCTATCCTCCTACTATCTCCAATTAATGCCAAGAGGAGGAGTGAGGCGCAGAGGAGCGGCGGCGGCTTGGGCCAAAGAGAAGGAAGGCAAAGGAGCTACGACTACGAGGGATGCGAGAGGGATGAGAGGTAGAAGGAGGAGTAAACGAAAGATGGAATTCTAGCTTGTTCCCCGATTGGGGATGAGGCCAAGAATCCAGGGAATCCATGTGGCATCTGGTATTCAATATTCCAGTAATAACCTCGGCGGGGCACTAGAATCACAGGTGATGGCACGAGATTTTACCGCTGGAGGGCCGCATTGGACAACATCCCAGCCATGGTCAGTGAGAGGCGTGAATCGTGGACTCCTCTATAGTGCCACACTAGACAGCATCCCCCGATGGCTGCCGGAGCGCAGGGTAAAGTTGAAGTTTTATCATTCTAAAGTAGATCTTGTGTTTTTTGCATGTTTGTTAGGATGTCTATTTCCTTTTCTATCTACCGTTATATGTTGTTTTTAGTATATAGTGGCTGACATAATCGCGAGAAAACCTTCTTGTTTCATTTCATTCCAATCCATCGTACTATAGAAATTATTAATTTTCAATGACATGCAGTAAGTTATTGACATGTATATGCCCGGGGATCCCTTGTTAGTTGCCAAGTGGTATGTACACTAGATATTAACATTTTATGTAGTTTAAAAATGTTAAATACATATCATATAGGAGATTTGATGGACACTTTTTTGTAACAATTGATTTCCAAGAAAATTCATATTTTCTAAATTAACACTTCGACATTGAATGTGGCATAATCATTAATCAGTAATTGCACGATGGATAGAGGCAACTTACTATTCACAAATTCTTGTACATGCATTCCTCGCTAAAGAGCCTTTTTATTTGAGACAGACTATGTGCTTATGTATAGGGATGCACACAAGATATAGGATCTTGGGCCCCTCCCAGGCTTGGGGCTTACGTGGTCCCCCTCCCGCCTAGGCCCAGAGCCAACCCTACTTAAAAGAATTGGCTATAAAGCCTTTTCATACAAACTCTTTTCCATAGCCCCAAACACTAGATGCCACCACAATCCTCGCGACCCCTGGCCTCTTCTTCTTCTTCCCAAACAAACACTTGAAGTCTCCGACACCTCTACCTCTGGTAAGGATTTGCCTCCACAGGTTCTTGATCTCCTGGAGCTTCGCTCTCGGTTACTGTCCTCACCACCCTCAAAGTTTTTCCGCCGGTGCCACCATAGTCCCCCTTGAGTTGGAGCAAGATGCGCAGGAGAAAGCGTCATGTCATCGATGCTCCTAGTGGATCGGGACGCCGCTGTAGTGCACGGTAAAATTGCTGATTTTCCATTCTAATTTGGATCTAGTGTTTTTTATGTTTGTTATGACATTTATTTCCTTTCCTATGCAGCATCATATGTTGTTCCTATTATATAGTGGTTGCAGGAGTCACCGGAAAACCTTCTTGAAGCATAGTTGGAACCACATGATTCTATGTCGATTCTTCCAGCATAAGCTCAACGAGCACCCACCCGTTGCTGAGAGCATTAGCCTTTTCCGGTCGCAACATCAAAAATATGATCTCACCGCTCATTTCTGGGTAGACCAAACAAGGTGTAGGGTAGGATTTGCCCCACCCTAAGATCTAGTGCCAGCCAATACCTACCAAAAAGGAAATAGATCAAAAGGCCCAGCCAAAATCACCTCAACCCCCTACCCTAGCAATCTGGTCTGATCTATCACCAGCTATTTGACCGTAATTATTTTCCAGTACTAATATTTAGGCACTTGGTTGCCGTGATGATAAAAATACTTTGACGGATACGTCCCACCAACTCCAGTCTAGTAAAATTAATGTCGTTTATCTTTTCTGCCCCCATAATAAATGCACCACAATTATTGCTCAATAATGACATTATTACATTCACCTCCTTTTCCTCCAATGGTGGGGGTGGGGTGGTGTGGAGGAGAGACTAGACATTTACAGCTCAGAAGCCACTTCTGCTACTACACTGGCCTGTGATGAGACAGTCATGGTGTGGGCAGAAGGGGAATGAAGATCCAGGGAGGGACATGGTAACAACGACGTTTCCCCCCTTCTTTCTCCCACCGGAACTGCCCAAAATCCCACCGCCGCCGTTTCCCACCACCCATGGCCGCGCTAAACCCTAGGCCTCTGTTGCCATCACCACAACCACGACCGGCCCGCATTCCTGGACTGTCTTGCGCCCCCCGCGGAGATACCGCTTCAGCAGCCTGCCCACCTCCTCCTCCATTTTGCGCACCGTCGCTCGAGGCCTCCCTCTCCTCCGCAGGCCCGGCCACCGGCGCGCCTTCCGTGCGTTCCAGGGAGGGGAATGGCCAGGGGATTGGGGTTCCGCACCTAGGATGCGGTCCTCGGCCTTTGATTTTTAGTGGTTTTTCGCTTCCGGACTAGTGCGTGCACGCACGACGGTCGTTCGCAATTTTGATTTTCTTCCTTCGGCGTCGCGCAGTTGGTGTGGCCGTTCCCGTTTGGGATTTTGGTTCCAGTTTTGTGGATTTCGGCTGACGGATCTTTTCCCCTGTGTCTGACTGATTTTTTTCTATGACTGACTAATGCTAGGTTCCTAAGCGATCTAATGGGGAACATCTGGCCGCGAGGGGCGCCTTTGACAAGCAGTGGGAACGTGGCGAGGGGCAACGCGGAGGCCATGATGGAAGCTCCCCACTTGCGGCAACACGGAGGGCCAGGCACGTCGGGTCTAGGGGAGCCCAGGTCGGAGCACATCTTTGGAAAAAGGTCTCTATTCTCCTACTATCTCCAATTAATGCCAAGAGGAGGAGCGGCGACGACTCGGGCCATAGAGAAGGAAGCAGAGGAGCTACAACCGCGCGAGGGATGCGAGGGAGAAAGAGTAGTAAGCGGAACATGGAACCCTATCTTGTACCCTGATTGGGGATGAGGTCAGGAATCCGGAAAAACCATGTCGGGTATGCGAATTTTTAGTAATGCCCTCGGCGGGGCGCTGGAATCACAGGCGATGACACGAGATTTTTACCGCCGGAGGGCCGCACTTGACGACATCCCAACCATGGCCACTGACGAGCGCGAATCGTGGACTCCACCATAGTGCCGCACTAGACACCATCCCCCGATGGCTGCCGGAGCGCAGGGTAATGTTGAAGTTCTATCATTCTAAAGTAGATCTTGTGTTTCTTTGCATGTTTGTTAGGATGTCTATTTGCTTTTCTGTCTACCGTCACATGTTGTTTTTAGAATATAGTGGTTGCCGTAATCGCTAGAAAACCTTCTTGTCTCATTTCATTCCAATCCATCATAGTATAGAAATTATTAATTCTCAATGACATGAATATTTTTTGTGAGGATGTTATTAAAATGTATATGCTGGTGGAGCCCTTGTAAGTTGCCAAGTGGTATGTACACTAGAGATTAACATTTTATGTAGTTTAAAAATGTTAAATACATATCATATCGGAGATTTGTTGGACACTTTTTTAACAATTGATTTCCAAGAAAATTCATATTTTCTAAATTTAACACTCAAACAATGACTGTGGCATAATCAATAATCAGTAATTGCACGATCGATCGAGGTGACTTACTATTCACAAATTCTTGTACATTCATTCCTTGCTACATGGCCTTTTTATTTGAGACAAACTATGTGCTTATGTACAAGGATGCACACAAGATATAGGATCTTGGGGTTCTCCCAAGCTTTGGGCTTACGCGGTCCCCCTACGCCTAGGCCCAGAGCCAACCCTACTTGAAAGACTCGGCTATAAATCCTTTTTATACCAACTTTGTTCCATAGCCCCAAACCCTAGACGCCACCCAATCCTCGCGATCCCAGACTTCTTCTTCTTCTTCATCCCAAACGAACACTTGAAGTCTCCGACGCCTCACCTCTGGTAAGGATTCACCATAGGATCTTCATCGCCCAGAGCTTCGCCCTCAGTTACCGGCCTCACCACCCTCAAAGTTTTGTCCATCGGTGCCATCATAGTCCCCCCTGAGTTGGAGCAAGATGCGATGGAGAAAGCATCCTATCTTCGATGCTCCTAGTGGATCGGGACGCCGCCGTAGTGCATGGTAAAATTGCCTCTTTTTCATTCTAATTTGGATCTAGTGTTTTTTTCATGTTTGTTATGATGTTTATTTCCTTTCCTATGTGGCATCATATGTTGTTTCTATTATATAGTGATTGCGGGAGTCGACGGAAAATCTTTCTGAAGCATAGTTGGAACCACCCGATTCCATGGCCATTCTTTCAGCCTAAGCTCAGCGAGCACCCACCCGTTGCTGAGAGCATGAGCCTTCGCCCAACACACCGTCAAAAACTGATCTTGCCGCTCATTTTAGGGCAAATCCAACAAGGTGTAGGGTAGGATATGCCCCACCCTAAGATCTAGGGCCAGCGAATACACCTACATAAAGAAGAAATACACCAAAAGGCCAAGCCCAACTCACCTTGGGCCCACCCTAGCAATCTGGTCTTATCTATCACCAGTTGTTTGACCGTAATTATTTTCCAATGCTAATATTTAGGCACGTGCTTACCGTGATGATAAAAATACTCTGACTGATACGTCCCACCAACTCCGGTCTAGTAGAATTAATGTTCTTCGTCTTTTCCACCCCCAAAATAAATGCGCCACAATTGTTGATCAATAATGACATTATTACATTCAATTCCTTTTGGTCCAATGGTGGGGGTGGGGTGGGGGAGAGACCTGACATTTACGGCTCAGAAGCCACTGGTGCTACTATACTGGCCTGTGATGAGACGATTGCAGTGCGGGCAGAAGGGGAAAGAAGGGCCAGGGAGGGACGCAGTAACAATGACGTTTCCCCCCTTCTTTCTCCCATCGGAGCTGCCCAAAATCCCACCGCGGCCGCTGCCCGCCACCCACGATCGTGCTAAACCCTAGGCCTCCATTGCCGTCACCACCACCGCGACCGACCCTCATTCCCTGCCTGTCTTGAACCCAATCGTAGAGATACCGCTTTGCCCGCCCGCCTGCCTTCTCCTGTGCTTCACGCGCCATCACCTGGGGCCTCCCTCCCCTCCGTGGGTCCAGACGCCGGGGTGCCTTCCGTGCGTTCCTACGAGAGGAATGGTCGGGGGCTTATGGTTCCGCACCTGTGAAGCGGTCCTCGGCCTTTGATTTTTTTGGGTGTGTGTGTGTGTGTGTGGGGGGGGGGGGTCGCCTCCGGACCAGTGTGTGCGTGCACGACGCTCTTTCAAGATTTCGATTGTCTTCCTTCGACATTGCGCAGTTGCTGTGGCCTTTCGAGTTTGGGATTTTTATTCCTGTTTTATGGATTTAGGGTGATGGATCTTTTCCCCTGTGTCTGACTGAATTTTTTCTATGACTGACTGATGTCAGGTTCCTAAGCGATCTAATGGGGAATAGCCGGCCGAGAGGGGCGCCTTCTACAAGCAGTGGGAACGTGGCGAGGGGCAACATGGAGGCCGTGATGGAGGCTCTCTGCTTGCGGTAGCACGGACGGCCAGGCGCGTCAGGTCCTGGGAGCCTAGGTCGAAGCACATCTCTTGACAAATAGGGCTCTATCCTCCTACTAACTCCAATTATTGCCAAGAGGAGGAGTGACACGCGGAGGATGGGCGGCGGCTAGGGCCATAGAGAAGGAAGGCAGAGGAGCTACAACTGCACGAGGTATGCGAGGGAGAAAGAGTAGTAAGCAGAAGATGGAACCCTAGCTTGTCCACTGATTGGGGATGAGGCCAGGAATCCGGGGAAGCCATGTGGCATTGGGTATCTGAATTTCCAGTAATGCCCTCGGCGGGGTGTTGGAATCACAGGCGATGACACGAGATTTTTACCACCGGAGGGCCGCACTGGACGACATCCCAACCACGGTCACTAACAAGCGCGAATCATTGACTCCACCATAGTGCCGCTCTAGACACTATCCCTCGATGGCTGCCGGAGCGCAGGGTAAAGCTGAAGTTTTATCGTTCTAAAGTAGATCTTGTGTTTTTTTGCATGTTTGTTAGGATGTCTATTTGCTTTTCTATCCGCCGTCATATGTTGTTTTTAGAATATAGTGGTTGCCGTAATTGCGAGAAAACCTTCTTGTTTCATTTCATTCCAATCCATCATAGTATTGAAAATTTTAATTCTCAATTACATGCAGTAAGTTATTGACATGTATATGCTAGTGGAGCCCTTGTTAGTTGCCAAGTGGTATGTACACTAGAGATTAACATTTAATGTAGTTTAAAAATGTTAAATACATATCATATAGGAGAATTGATGGACACTTTTTGTAATAATTGATTTCCAAGAAAATTCATATTTTCTAAATTTAACACTCCAAGATTGAATGTGGCATAATCGTTAATCACTAATTGCACGGTCGATCGAGGCAACTTACTATTCACATATTCTTGTACAATCATTCCTGACTACATGGCCTTTTTATTTGAGACAAACTAAGTGCTTATGTAAAGGGATGCACACAAGATATAGGATCTTGGGCCCCTCCGAGGCTTTGGGCTTATGCGGTCCCCCCTGCCGCCTAGGCCCAGAGCCAACCCTACTTGGAAGACTCGACAATAAATCCTTTTCATACCAACTCCTTTCCATAGCCCCAAACCCTAGCCGCCACCCCAATCCTTTTGATCCCAGACATCTTCTTCTTCATCCCTGATAAACACTTGAAGTCTCTGATGCCTCCACCTCCGATAAGGATTCTCCTCCACAGGATCTTGATCGCCCGGAGCTTCGCCCTCGGTTATCGTCCTCACCACCCTTAAAGTTTCTTCAATTGGTGCTACCATAGCCCCCCCTGAGTTGGAGCAAGATACGCAGGAGAGAGCGTCCTGTCGTCGATGCTCCTAGTGGATCGGGACGTCGCTGTAGTGCACGGTAAAATTGTCGTTGATGATCCTATGAGAGAGAGCGTCATGTCATCGATGCTCCTAGTGGGTCTAGTGTTTTTTTCATGTTTGTTATGATGTTTATTTCCTTTCCTATGCGGCATCATATGTTGTTTTTATTATATAGTGGTTGCTAGAGTTGGCGGAAAACCTTCCTGAAGCATAGTCGGATCCACCCGATTCCATTGCTATTCTTCCAGCATAAGCTCAGCGAGCACCCACCCGTTGCTGAGAGCATGAGCCTTCGCCCGTCGCAACATCAGAAAAATGATCTCGCCGCTCATTTTAGGGTAGATCCAACAAGGTGTAGGGAAGGATATGCCCCACCCTAAGATCTAGGTCCAGCCAATATACCTACCAAAAAAGGAAACAGAAAAGGCCAAGCCTAACTCACCTTGGCCCCACCCTAGCAATCTAGTCTAATCTATCACCAGCTGTTTGACCATAATTCTTTTCCAATACTAATGTTTAGGCACGTGCTTACCGTGATGATAAGAATACTCTGACTTATACGTCCCACCAACTCCGGTCTAGTAGAATTAATTTCCTTCGTCTGTTCCGCCCCCTGAATAAATGCGCCACAATTATTTCTCAATAATGACATTATTACATTCAACTCCTTTTGGTCCAATGGTGGGGGTGGGGTGGGGAAGAGACCTGAGATTTACAACTCAGAAGCCACTACCGCTATTATAGTGGCCCGTGACGAGATGGTCGCGGCTCGACAGAAGGGGAAGGAAGAGCTAGTAAGGGACACAGTAAGAATGGCGTTTCCCCTTCTTTCTCCCACCGGAGTTGCTCAAAACCCCATCGCGACCGCCGCCCGCCACCCGCAATCACGCTAAACCCTAGGCCTCTGTCACCGTCACCTCCGCTGCGACCGACCCGCATTCCCCACCTGTCGTGCGCCCACCCGCAGAGATACCGCTTCGCCCGCCCGCCCACCACCTCCTCTGTTTCTCGTGTTGTTGGTCGGGGCCTCCCTCCCTTCCATGGGCCCGGTCGCCGGTGCCCTTTTGCTTGTTCCGGGGAGGGGAATGGCTAAGGGCGTGGGGTTTCACACCTGGTCAGCGGTCCTCGCCCCTTGTGTCTGACTGAATTTTTGTTCTATGACTGACCGATGCCATGTCACCGAGCGACGGAATGGGGAACAGCCGGCCGAGAGGGGCGCCTATGTCAAGAAGTGGGTACATGGTGAGAGGTAACATGAAGGCCGTGACGGAAGTTCCCCACTTCTGGCAAAATGGAGGTCCAGGCACGTCGGTCCGGGGAGCCTAGGTTGGAGCACATCTCTTGAAAAAAATATCTATCATCCTACAATCTCAAATTAATGCTAAGAGGAGGAGTGAGGCGCGGAGGAGCGGCGACGTCTTGGGCCATAGAGAAGGAAGGCAAAGGAGCTATGACTGTGAGGGATGCGAGAGGTACGAAGAGTAGTAAACGAGAGATAGAATCCTAGCTTGTCCCCCGATTGGGGATGAGGTCAGGAATCCGGGGAATCCATGTGGCATTTGGTATGCAAATTTCCAGTAATAACCTCGGCGGAGCGCTAGAATCACAGGTGATGGCACGAGATTATTACCGCTGGAGGGCCGCATTGGACAGCATCCCAGCAAAGGTCACTGACAGGCGTGAATCGCGAACTCCTCCATAGTGCCGCACTAGACACCATCCCCCGATGGCTATCGGAGCGTAGGGTAAAGATGAAGTTTAATCATTCTGAAGTAGATCTTGTGCTTTTTGCATGTTTGTTAGGATGTTTATTTCCTTTTCTATCTACCGTTATATGTTGTTTAGTATATAGTTGTTGCCGTAATCACGAGAAAACCTTCTTGTTTCATTTCATTCCTATCCATCGTAGTGTAGAAATTATTAATTCTCAATGACATGGAGTAAGTTATTGACATGTGTATGTTGGTGGAACCCTTGTTAGTTGCCAAGTGGTATGTACACTAGCAATTAACATTTTATGTAGTTTAAAAATGTTAAATACATATCATATAGGAGATTTGATGGACACTTTTTGTAACAATAGATTTCCAAGAAAATTCATATTTTCTAAATTTAACACTCCGACATTGAATGTGGAAAAATCATTAATCAATAATTGCACGATGGATCGAGGCGACTTACTATTCACAAATTCTTGTACATGCATTCCTCGCTACAGAGCCTTTTTATTAGAGACAGACTATGTGCTTATGTATAGGGATGCACACAAGATAGAGGATATTGAGCCCCTCCCAGGCTTGGGCTTACGCGGTCCCCCCTCCCGCCTAGGCCCAGAGCCAACCCTACCTAAAAGACTCGGCTATAAATCCTTTTGATACCAACTCTTTTCCATAGCCCCAAACCCTAGCCGCCACCCCAATCCCCGTGATCCCTGACCTCTTCTTCTTATTCTTCTTCTTCTTGTTCTTCTTCTTCATCCCGGACAAACACTTGAAGTCTCCGACGCGTCCACCTCCGGTAAGGATTCGCCTCCACAAGATCTTGAGCGCCTGGAGCTTCGTCCTCGATTACCGTCCTCACCACTCTTAAAGTTTTTTCAATCGGTGCCATCATAGTCCCCCTTGAGTTGGAGCAAGATGCGCAGGAGAAAGCGTCATGTCGTCGATGCTCCTAGTGGCTCGGGACGCCACTTATAGTGCTCGGTAAAATTGCGGATTTTCCATTCTAATTTGGATCTAGGTTTTTTTTCATGTTTGTTATGACATTTTTTTCCTTTCCTATGCGACATCATATGTTGTTCCTATTATATAGTGGTTGCGGGAGTCACCGGAAAACCTTCCTGAAGCATAGTCGAAACCACCCGATTTTGTGTCGATTCTTTCAGCATAAGCTCAACGAGCACCCACCCGTTGCCGATAGCTTTAGCCTTTTCCCATCGCAACATCAAAAATATGATCTCACCGCTCAGTTCTGGGTAGATCAAACAAGGTATAGTGCAGGACATGCCCCACCCTAATATCTAGTGCCGGCCAATATACCTACCAAAAAAGGAAATAGACCAAAAGGCCCAGCCCAACTCACATTGGCCCCACCCTAGCAATGTGGTCAGATCTAACACCAGCTGTTTGACCGTAATTATTTTCCAATACTAATATTTAGGTACATGCTTGCCGTGGTGATAAAAATACTCTGACGGATACGTCCAATCAACTCCAGTCTAGTAAAATTAATGTCCTTTGTCTTTTCTGCCCCCATAATAAATGTACCACAATTATTGCTCAATAATGACATTATTACATTGAACTCCTTTTGGTCCAATGGTGGGGGTGGGGGAGAGACCAGACATTTATAGCTTAGAAGCCACTTCTGCTACTACACTGGCCCGTGACGAGACAGTCACGGCGCAGGTAGAAGGGGTAGGAAGATCTAGGGAGGGACACGGTAACAACGATGTTTCCCCCCTTCTTTCTCCCACCGGAACTTCCCGAAATCCCACCCAGCCGCTGCCCACCACCCACAATCGCGCTAAACCCTAGACCTCTGTTGCCGTCACCACCACCGTGGCCGGCCCACATTCCTTGCCTATCATGCCCCCAGCAGAGATACCGCTTCTCCCGCCCGCGCGCCTCTCCTCTGTTTCACGCGCCATCGCTCGTGGCCCCCCTCCCCTCCGCGGGCCCAGCCATCGGTGTGCCTATCGCGCGTTCCTGGGTGGGTAATGGCTGGGGCTTGGGGTTCCTCACCCGTGGAAGCGGTCCTCGGCCTTTGATTTTTGGGGGTTTTTCGCCTCCGGACCGGTGCGTGCACGGACGACGGCCGTTCACGATTTTGGTTTTCTTACTTTGGTGTCGCGTAGTTGGTGTGGCCTTTCCAGTTTGGGGTTTTGGTTCTTGTTTTGTGGATTTCGGCTAATGGATCTTTTTCCCTGTGTCTGACTGATTTTTTTCTGTGACTGACTGATGCCAGGTTCCTAAGCGATCTAATGGGGAATAGCCGGCCAAGAGGGGCGCCTTCGACAAGCAGTGGGAACATGGCGAGGGGAAACGCGGAGGCCGTAACAGAAGCACCCCGCTTGCGGCAGCATGGAGGGCCAGGCGCGTCGGGTCCAGGGAGCCCAGGTCGGAGCACATTTTTGAAAAAATAGGTCTCTATCCTCCTACTATCACCAATTAATGCCAAGAGGAGGAGTGACACATGGAGTAGCGGCGGCGGCTCGGGCCATAGAGAAGGAAGGCAGAGGAGCTACGACTGTGCGAGGGATGCGATGGAGAAAGAGTATTAAGCGGAAGATGGAACCCTAGCTTGTCCCCCAATTGGGGATGAGGCTAGGAATCCGAGGAAGCCATGTCGGGTATGCAAATTTCCTGTAATGCCCTCAGCGGGGCGCTAGAATCACAGGCGATGACATGAGATTTTTACCGCCGGAGGTCCACACTGGACGACATCCCAACCACGGTCACTGACAAACGCGAACCGTGGACTCCACCATAGTGCCGCACTAGACACCATCCCCCGTTGGCTGCCGGAGCGCAGGGTAAATTTGATGTTTTATCGTTCTAAAGTAGATCTTCTGTTTTTTTGCTTGTTTGTTTGGATGTCTATTTGCTTGTCTATATACCGTCACATGTTGTTTTTAGAATATAGTGGTTTCCATAATCGCTAGAAAACCTTCTTGTTTCATTTCATTCCAATCCATCCTAGTATAGAAATTATTAGTTCTCAATGACATGGAGTAAGTTATTGACATGTATATGCTGGTGGAGCCCTTGTTAGTTGCCAAGTGGTATGTACACTAGAGATTAACATTTTATGTATTTTCAAAATGTTAAAAACATATCATATAGGAGATTTGATGGACACTTTTTGTAGCAATTGATTTCCAAGAAAATTCATATTTTCTAAATTTAACACTACGACATTGAATGTGACATAATCATTAATCAGTAATTGCACGATGGATCGAGGCGACTTACTATTCACAAATTCTTGTACATGCATTCCTCGCTATAGAGCCTTTTTATTTGAGACACACTATGTGCATATGTATAGGGATGCACACAAGATATTGGATCTTGAGCCTCTTCGAGGCTCGGGGCTTATGCGGTCCCCCCTCCCGCCTAGGCCCAGAGCCTAACCTACTTAAAAGACTCGGCTATAAATCCTTTTGATACCATCTCTTTTCCATAGCCCCAAACCCTAGCCGCCACCCCAATCCCCGTGATCCCTGACCTCTTCTTCTTCTTCATCCCAGACAAATACTTGAAGTCTCCGACGCGTCCACCTCCGGTAAGGATCCGATGCGTCTTCTTCATCCCAGACAAACATTTAATGTAGTTTAAAAATGTTAAATACATATCCTATTTTAGATTTGATGGACACATTCTGTAACAATTGATTTCCAAGAAAATTCACATTTTCTAAATTTAACATTCCAACATTGAATGTGGCATAATCATTAATCAGTAATTGCACGATCGATCGAGGTGACTTACTATTCACAAATTCTTGTACATGCATTCCTTGCTACATGGCCTTTTTATTTGAGACAGACTATGTGCTTATGTACAAGGATGCACAGAAGATATAGGATCTTGGTGTTCTCCCAGGCTTTGGGCTTACGCGGTCCCCCTCCGCCTAGGCCTAGAGCCAACCCTACTTGAAAGACTCGGCTATAAATCTTTTTCATACCAAATCTGTTCCATGGCCCCAAACCCTAGCCACCATCCCAATCCTCGCGATCCCAGACTTCTTCTTCTTCTTCATCCCAAACAAACACATGGAGTCTCCGACGCCTCCACCTCTGGTAAGCATTCGCCACAGGATCTTCATCGCTCCGAGCTTCGCCCTCGGTAACCGGCCTCACCACCCTCAATGTTTTCTCGATCGGTGACATCATGTCCCCCTGACTTGGAGCAAGTTGCGATGGAGAAAGCATCCTATCCTTGATGCTCCTAGTGGATCGGGATGCCGCTGTAGTGCATGGTAAAATTGCCGCTTTTTCATTCTAATTCGGATCTAGTTTTTTTTCATGTTTGTTATGATGTTCATTTCCTTTCCTATGCGGCATCATATGTTGTTTCTATTATATAGTGGTTGCGGGAGTCACCGGAAAACCTTCCTGAAGCATAGTCAGAACCACCCGATTCCATTTCCATTCTTTCAGCCTAACTCAGCGAGCACCTACCCGTCGCTGAGAGCATGAGCCTTCGCCCATCGCAACATAAAAAATGATCTCGCCGCTCATTTTAGGATAGATCCAACAGGGTGTAGGGTAGGATATGACCCACCCTAAGATCTAGGGCCAACCAATACACCTACATAAAAAAGGAAATAGACCAAAAGGACAAGCCCAACTCACCTCGGCCCCACCCTAGCAATCTGGTCTGATCTATCTCTAGTTGTTTGACCGTAATTATTTTCTAATATTAATATTTAGGCACGTGCTTACCGTGATGATTAAAATACTCTGACAGATACATCCCACCACGGTCTAGTAGAATTAATGTTCTTCATCTTTTTCGCCCCCACAACAAATGCGCCACAAGATCAATAATGACATTATTACATTCAACTCCTTTTGGTCTAGTGGTGGGGGTGGGGTGGGGGAGAGAGCCAACATTTACAGCTCAGAAGAAACTGCTGCTACTACACTGGCCTGTGATGAGACGGTCACGGTGCGGGCATAAGGGGAAGGAAGAGCCAGGGAGGCACGCGGTAATAATGGCGTTTCCCCCCTTCTTTCTCCCACCGGAGCTGCCCAAAATCCCACCGCGTCTGCTGCCCGCCATCCATCGTGCTAAACCCTAGGCCTCCATTGCCGTTACCACCACCGCGACCGGCCCTCATTCCCTGCCTGTCTTGCGCCCACTCGCACAGATACTGCTTTGCCCGCCCGCCCGCCTCCTCCTCTGTTTCATGCGCCATCACTTGGGGCCTCCCTCCCCTCCGCAGGCCCAGCCGCTGGTGTGCCTTTCGTGTCTTCCTCGAAGGGGAATGGCCGGGGGTTTAGGGTTCTGCACCCGTGAAGCGGTCCTCGGCCTCTGATTTTTGGGTTTTTTTGCCTCCGGGCCGGTGTGTGCATGCACGATGCTCGTTCGCGATTTCAATTGTCTTACTTCGACATCACGCAGTTGGTGTGGCCTTTCCAGTTTGGGATTTTGGTTTTTGTTTTATGGATTTAGGGTGACAGATCTTTTCCCCTGTGTCCCACTGAATTTTTTTCTGTGACTGACTGATGCCAGGTTCCTAAGCGATATAATGGGGAACAACCGGCCAAGAGGGGCGCCTTCGACAAGCAGTGGGAATGTGGCCAGGGGCAACATGGAGGCCGTGTTGGAGGCTCCCCTCTTGCGGCATCACGGAGGACCAGGCGCGTCGGGTCCTGGGAGCCCAGGTCGGAGCACATCTCTTGAAAAAAATGGCTCTATCCTCCTACTATCTCTAATTATTGCCAAGAGGAGGAGTGACACACGGAGGAGCGGCGGCTGCTCGGGCCATAGAGAAGGAAGGCTGAGGAGCTATGACAGCATGAGGGATGCGAGGGGGAAAGAGTAGTAAGCGGAAGATGGAACCCTAGCTTGCCCCCGGATTGGGGATGATACCAGGAATCTGGGGAAGCCATGTGGCACCGGGTATCCAAATTTCCAGTAATGCCCTCGGCGGGGCGCTGGAATCACAGGCGATGACATGAGATTTTTACCGCTGGAGGGCCGCACTGGACGACATCCCAACCACGATCACCGACAAGCGTGAATCGTGGACTCCACCATAGTGCCGCTCTAGACACGATCCCCCGTGGCTGTGGGAGCGCAGGGTAAAGCTGAAGTTTTGTCATTCTAAAGTAGATCTTGTGTTTTTTTGCATGTTTGTTAGGATGTCTATTTGCTTTTCTATCTACCGTCACATGTTGTTTTTTTTAATATAGTGGTTGCTGTAATTGCGAGAAAACCTTCTTGTTTCATTTCATTCCAATCCATCATAGTACTGAAAATTTTAATTCTCAATGACATGTATATGCTGGTGGAGCCCTTGTTAGTTGCCAAGTGGTATCTACACTAGAGATTAACATTTAATGTAGTTTAAAAATGTTAAATACATATCATATAGGAGATTTGTTGGACACTTTTTGTAACAATTGATTTCCAATAAAATTCATATTTTCTAAATTAACAATTCGACATTGAATGTGGCATAATCATTAATCAGTAATTGCACGATGGATCGAGGCAACTTACTATTCACAAATTCTTGTACATGCATTCCTCGCTAAAGAGCCTTTTTATTTGAGACAACCTATGTGCTTATGTATATGGATACACACAAGATATAGGATCTCGAGCCCCTCCTAGACTTGGGGCTTACGCGGTCCCCCTCCCGCCTAGGCCCAGAGCCAACCCTACTTAAAAGACTTGGCTATAAAGCCTTTTGATACAAACTCTTCTCCATAGCCCTAAACCCTAGACGCCACCCCAATCCTTTTGATCCCTGACGAACACTTGAAGTCTCCGATGCCTCCACCTCCGGTAAGGATTCTCCTCCACAGGATCTTGATCGCCCGGAGCTTCGCCCTCAGTTATAGTCCTCACCACCCTCAAAGTTTTTCCAATCGGTGCCACCATAGCCCCCGCTGAGTTGGAGCAAGATACGCAGGAGAGAGTGTCCTGTCGTCGATGCTCCTAGTGGATCGGGACGCCGATGTAGTGCACAGTAAAATTGTCGGTGATGATTCTAGGAGAGAGCGTCCCGTGATTGATGCTCCTAGTGGATCTAGTGTTTTTTTCATGTTTGTTATGAGGTTTATTTCCTTTCCTATGCGGCATCATATGTTGTTTTTATTTTTTAGTGGTTGCGAGAGTCACCAGAAAACCTTCCTAAAGCATAGTTGGAACCACCCGATTCCATGGCTATTCTTCCAGCATAAGCTCAGCAAGCACCCACCCATTGCTGAGAGCATGACCCTTCGCCCATCGCAAAATCAAAAATATGTTCTCGCCGCTCATTTTAGGGTAAATCCAACAAGGCATAGGGTAGGATATGCCCCACCCTAAGATCTAGGGCCAGCCAATATACCTACCAAAAAAAGGAAATAGAAAAGGCCAAGCCTAACTCACCTCGGCTCCACCCTAGCAATCTGGTCTAATCTATCACCAGCTGTTTGACCATAATTATTTTCCAATACTAATATTTAGGCACGTGCTTACCGTGATGATAAAAATACTCTGACTTATACTTCCCACCAACTCCGGTCTAGTAGAATTAATTTGCTTCGTCTATTCCGCCCCCAGAATAAATGCGCCACAATTATTGCTCAATAATGACAATATTACATTCAACTCCTTTTGGTCCAATGGTGGGGGTGGGGTGGGGTGGGGAAGAGACCTGACATTTACAACTCAGAAGCCACTGCTGCTATTATAGTGGCCCGTGACGAGATGGCGCGGCTCGGGCAGAAGGGGAAGGAAGAACCAGGAAGGGACGCAGTAACAATGGCGTCTCCCCTTCTTTCTCCCACCGGAGCTGCTCAAAACTCCACCACGACCGCCGCCCGCCACCCGCAATCACGCTAAACCCTAGGCCTTTGTCACCGTCACCGCCGCCGCGACGAACCTACATTCCCCGCCTGTCTTGCGCCCACCCGCAGAGATACCGCTTTGCCCGCCCGCCCACCTCCTCCTCTGTTTCGCGCGGCGTTGCTCGGGGCCTCCCCCCTTCCATGGGCCTGGCCGCTGGTGGGCCTTTCGCTCGTTCCGGGGAGGGGAATGGCTAAGGGCTTGGGGTTCCGCACCTGGTCAGCGGTCCTCGGCCCTTGTGCTTGACTGAATTTTTGTTCTGTGACTGATCGATGCCAGGTTCCTGAGCGAAGGAATGGGGAACAGCCGGCCGAGAGGGGCGCCTTCAACAAGCAGTGGGAACATGGTGAGAGGCAACACGGAGGCCGTTACGGAAGTTCCCCACTTGTGGCAGCACAGAGGTCTTGGCGCGTCGGGTCCGGGAAGCCTAGGTCGGAGCACATCTCTTAAGAAAAGGTATCTATCCTCCTACTATCTACAATTTATGCCAAGAGGAGGAGTGAGGCGCAGAGGAGTGGCGGCGGCTTGGGCCAGAGAGAAGGAAGGCAAAGGAGCTACGACTACGAGGGATGCGAGGTAGAAAGAGGAGTAAACGAAAGATGGAATTCTAGCTTGTCCCCCGATTGGGGATGAGGCCAAGAATCCGGAGAATCCGTGTGGCATCTGGTATGCAATATTCCAGTAATAATCTCGGCGGGGCGCTGGAATCACAGGTGATGGCACGAGATTTTACCGCTGGAGGGCCACATTGGACAACATCCCAGCCATGGTCACTGACAGGCGTGAATCATGGACTCCTCTATGGTGCCGCACTAGACACCTTCCCCCGATGGCTGCCAGAGCGCAGGGTAAAGTTGAAGTTTTATCATTCTAAAGTAGGTCTTGTGTTTTTTTGCATGTTTGTTAGGATGTCTATTTCCTTTTCTATCTACCATTATATGTTGTTTTTAGTATATTGTGGCTGACATAATCGCGAGAAAACCTTCTTGTTTCATTTCATTCCAATCCATCATACTATAGAAATTATTAATTTTCAATGACATGCAGTAAGTTATTGACATGTATATGCTGGGGGATCCCTTGTTAGTTGCCAAGTGGTATGTACACTAGAGATTAACATATTATGTAGTTTAAAAATGTTAAATACATATCATATAGGAGATTTGATGGACACTTTTTTGTAACAATTGATTTCCAAGAAAATTCATATTTTCTAAATTAACACTTCGGCATTGAATGTGGCATAATCATTAATCAGTAATTGCACGATGGATCGAGGCAACTTACTATTCACAAATTCTTGTACACACATTCCTCGCTAAAGAGCCTTTTTATTTGAGACAGACTATGTGCTCATGTATAGGGATGCACACAAGATATAGGATCTTGGGCCCCTGCCAGGCTTGGGGCTTACGTGGTCCCCTTCCCGCCTAGGCCCAGAGCCAACCCTACTTAAAAGACTTGGCTATAAAGCCTTTTCATACAAACTCTTTTCCATAGCCCCAAACACTAGATGCCACCATAATCCTTGCGACCCCTGGCCTCTTCTTCTTCTTCCCATACAAACACTTGGAGTCTCCGACACCTCTACCTTTCGTAAGGATTCGCCTCCACAGGTTCTTGTTCGCCTAGAGCTTCGCTCTCGGTTACTGTCCTCACCACCTCAAAGTTTTTTCATCGGTGCCACCATAGTCCCCCTTGAGTTGGAGCAAGATGCGCAGGAGAAAGCGTCATGTCGTCGATGCTCCTAGTGGATCGGGACGCCGCTGTAGTTCACGGTAAAATTGCCGATTTTCCATTCTAATTTGGATCTAGTGTTTTTTTTATGTTTGTTATGACATTTATTTCCTTTCCTATGCAGCATCATATGTTGTTCCTATTATATAGTGGTTGCAGGAGTCACCGGAAAACCTTCTTGAAGCATAGTTGGAACCACACGATTCTATGTCGATTCTTCCAGCATAAGCTCTATGAGCACCCACCCGTTCCTGAGAGCATTAGCCTTTTCCGGTCGCAACATAAAAAATATGATCTCACCGCTCATTTCTGGGTAGACCAAACAAGGTGTAGGGTAGGATATGCCCCACCCTAAGATCTAGTGCCAGCCAATATACCTAGCAAAAAAGGAAATAGACCAAAGGCCCAGCCCAAATCACCTCAGCCCCCTACCCTAGCAATCTGGTCTGATCTATCACCAGCTGTTTGACCGTAATTATTTTCCAATACTAATATTTAGGCACGTGCTTGTCGTGATGATAAAAATACTTTGACGGATACGTCCCACCAACTCCAGTCTAGTAAAATTAATGTCCTTTGTCTTTTCTGCCCCGACAATAAATGCACCACAATTATTGCTCAATAATGACATTATTACATTCAGCTCCTTTTCCTCCAATGGTGGGGGTGGTGTGGTGTGGGGGAGAGACTAGACATTTACAGCTCAGAAGCCACTTCTGCTACTACACTGGCCTGTGATGAGACAGTCATGGTGTGGGCAAAAGGGGAATGAAGATCCAGGGAGGGACATGGTAACAACGACGTTTCCCCCCTTCTTTCTCCCACCGGAACTGCCCAAAATCCCACCGCCGCCGTTTCCCACCACCCATGATCGCGCTAAACCCTAGGCCTCCGTTGCCATCACCACAACCGCGACCGACCTGCATTCCTGGACTGTCTTGCGCGCCTCGCGGAGATACCGCTTCAGTAGCCTGCCCACCTCCTCCTCCATTTTGTGCACCGTCGCTCGAGGCCTCCCTCTCCTCCGCAGGCCCGGCCACCGGCGCGCCTTCCGTGCGTTCCAATGAGGGGAATGGCCAGGGGATTGGGGTTCCGCACCTAGGATGCGGTCCTCGGCCTTTGATTTTTAGTGTTTTTTCGCCTCCGGACTGGTGCGTGCGCGCACGACGGTCGTTCGCAATTTTGATTTTCTTCCTTCGGCGTCGCGCATTTGGTGTGGCCATTCCAGTTTGGGATTTTGGTTCCAGTTTTGTGGATTTCGGCTGACGGATCTTTTCCCCTCTGTCTGACTGATTTTTTTTTGTGACTGACTAATGCTAGGTTCCTGAGCGATCTAATGGGGAACAGCTGGTCGCGAGGGGCGCCTTTGACAAGCAATGGGAACATGGCGAGGGGCAACGCGGAGGCCGTGACGGAAGCTCCACGCTTGCGGCAACACGGAGGGCTAGGCACGTCGGGTCCAGGGAAGCCCAGGTCGGAGCACATCTTTGGAAAAAAGGTCTCTATCCTCCTACTATCTCCAATTAATGCCAAGAGGAGGAGTGACAAGAGGAGGAGCGGCGACGACTCGGGCCATAGAGAAGGAAGCAGAGGAGCTACAACCGCGCGAGGGAACCGAGGGAGAAAGAGTAGTAAGCGGAACATGGAACACTAGCTTGTACCCTGATTGGGATGAGGTCAGGAATCCGGAAAATCCATGTCGGGTATGCGAATTTTTAGTAATGCCCTCGGCGGGGCGCTGGAATCACAGGCGATGACACGAGATTTTTACCGCCGGAGGGCCGCACTTGACGACATCCCAACCATGGCCACTGACAAGCGCGAATCGTGGACTCCACCATAGTGCCGCACTAGACACCATCCCCCGATGGCTGCCGGAGCACAGGGTAAAGTTGAAGTTCTATCATTCTAAAGTAGATCATGTGTTTCTTTGCATGTTTGTTAGGATGTCTATTTGCTTTTCTGTCTACCGTCACATGTTGTTTTTAGAATATAGTGGTTGCCGTAATCGCTAGAAAACCTTCTTGTCTCATTTCATTCCAATCCACCATAGTATAGAAATTATTAATTCTCAATGACATGAATTTTTTTTTGAGGATGTTATTAAAATGTATATGCTGGTGGAGCCCTTGTAAGTTGCCAAGTGGTATGTACACTAGAGATTATCATTTTATGTAGTTTAAAAATGTTAAATACATATCATATCGGATATTTGTTGGACACTTTCTTGTAACAATCGATTTCCAAGAAAATTCATATTTTCTAAATTTAACACTCAAGCAATGACTGTGGTATAATCATTAATCAGTAATTGCACGATCGGTCGAGGTGACTTACTATTCACAAATTCTTGTACATTCATTCCTTGCTACATGGCCTTTTTATTTGAGACAAACTATGTGCTTATGTACAAGGATGCACACAAGATATAGGATCTTGGGGTTCTCCCAAGCTTTGGGCTTACGCGGTCCCCTACGCCTAGGCCCAGAGCCAACCCTACTTGAAAGACTCGGCTATAAATCCTTTTCATACGAACTCTGTTCCATAGCCCAAACCCTAGCTGCCACCCCAATCTTCGCGATCCCATACTTCTTCTTCTTCATCCCAAACGAACACTTGAAGTCTCCGATGCCTCCACCTCCGGTAAGGATTCGCCAAAGGATCTTCATCTCCCAGAGCTTCGCCCTTAGTTACCGGCCTCACCACCCTCAAAGTTTTGTCCATCGATGCCGTCATAGTCCCCCCTGAGTTGGAGCAAGATGCGATGGAGAAAGCATCCTGTCTTCGATGCTCCTAGTGGATCGGGAGGCCGCCGTAGTGCATGGTAAAATTGCCTCTTTTTCATTCTAATTTGGATCTAGTGTTTTTTTTCATGTTTGTTATGATGTTTATTTCCTTTCCTATGCGGCATCATATGTTGTTTCTATTATATAGTGATTGCGGGAGTCGCCGAAAAATCTTTCTGAAGCATAGTTGGAACCACCCGATTCCATGGCCATTCTTTCAGCCTAAGCTCAGCGAGCACCCACCCGTTGCTGAGAGCATGAGCCTTCGCCCATCACACCATCAATAAACTGATCTTGCCGCTCATTTTAGGGTAAATCCAACAAGGTGGAGGGTAGGATATGCCCCACCCTAAGATCTAGGGCCAGCGAATACACCTACATAAAGAAGGAAATACACCAAAAGGCCAAGCCCAACTCACCTCGGCCCCACCCTAGCAATCTGGTCTTATCTATCACCAGTTGTTTGACCGTATTTATTTTCCAATACTAATATTTATGCACGTGCTTACCGTGATGATAAAAATACTCTGACTGATACGTCCCACCAACTCCGGTCTAGTATAATTAATGTTCTTCGTCTTTTCCGCCCCCAAAATAAATGCGCCACAATTGTTGATCAATAATGACATTATTACATTCAATTCCTTTTGGTCCAATGGTGGGGGTGGGGTGGGGGAGAGACCTGACATTTACGGCTCAAAAGCCACTGGTGCTACTACACTGGCCTGTGATGAGACGATTGCAGTGCGGGCAGAAGGGGAAGGAAGAGCCAGGGAGGGATGCAGTAACAACGACGTTTCCCCCCTTCTTTCTCCCATCGGAGCTGCCCAAAATCCCACCGCGGCCGCTGCCCGCCACCCACGATCATGCTAAACCCTAGGCCTCCATTGCCGTCACCACCACCGCGACGGGCCCTCATTCCCTGCCTATCTTGCACCCAACCGTACAGATACCGCTTCGCCCGCCGACCTGCCTTCTCTTCTGCTTCACGCGCCATCACCCGGGGCCTCCCTCCCCTCCGTGGGTCCAGACGCCGGTGTGCCTTCCGTGGGTTCCTAGGAGATGAATGGCCGGGGGCTTATGGTTCTGCACCTGTGAAGCGGTCCTCGACCTCTGATTTTTTGGGTGTGTGTGCGGGGGGGGGGGGGGGGGGGTCGCCTCCGGACCGGTGTGTGCGTGCACGACGCTCGTTCACGATTTCGATTGTCTTCCTTCGACATCGCGCAGTTGCTGTGGCCTTTCGAGTTTGGGATTTTTATTCCTGTTTTATGGATTTAGGGTGACGGATCTTTTCCCCTGTGTCTGACTGAATTTTTTCTGTGACTGACTGATGCCAGGTTCCTAAGCGATCTAATGGGGAACAACCGTCCGAGAGGGGCGCCTTCTACAAGCAGTGGGAACGTGGCGAGGGGCAACATGGAGGCCGTGATGGAGGCTCCCTGCTTGCGGCAGCATGGAGGGCCAGGCGCGTCGGGTCCTGGGAGCCTAGGTCGGAGCACATCTCTTGACAAAAAGGGCTCTATCCTCCTACTAACTCCAATTATTGCCAAGAGGAGGAGTGACACGCGGAGGACGGGCGGCAGCTCGGTCCATAGAGAAGGAAGGCAGAGGAGCTACGACTGCACAGGGTATGAGAGGGAGAAAGATTAGTAAGCAGAAGATGGAACCCTAGCTTGTCCACTGATTGGGGATGAGGCCAGGAATCCGGGGAAGCCATGTGGCATTGGGTATCTGAGTTTCCAGTAATGCCCTCGGCGTGGTGTTGGAATCACAGGCGATGACACGAGCTTTTTACCACCGGAGGGCCGCACTGGACGACATCCCAACCACGGTCACTAACAAGCATGAATCATTGACTCCACCATAGTGCCGCTCTAGACACTATTCCTCGATGGCTGCCGGGGCGCAGGGTAAAGTTGAAGTTTTATCGTTCTAAAGTAGATCTTGTGTTTTTTTGCATGTTTGTTAGGATGTCTATTTGCTTTTCTATCTGCTGTCATATGTTGTTTTTAGAATATAATGGTTGCCGTAATTGCGAGAAAACCTTCTTGTTTCATTTCATTCCAATCCATCATAGTATTGAAAATTTTAATTCTCAATGACATGCAGTAAGTTATTGACATGTATATGCTAGTGGAGCCCTTGTTAGTTGCCAAGTGGTATGTACACTAGAGATTAACATTTAATGTAGTTTAAAAATGTTAAATACATATCATATAGGAGAATTGATGGACACTTTTTGTGACAATTGATTTCCAAGAAAATTCTTATTTTCTAAATTTAACACTCCAACATTGAATGTGGCATAATCGTTAATCAGTAATTGCACGATCGATCGAGGCAACTTACTATTCACATATTATTGTACAATCAGTCCTGACTACATGGCCTTTTTATTTGAGACAGACTACGTGCTTATGTAAAGTGATGCACACAAGATATAGGATCTTGGGCCCCTCAGAGGCTTTGGGCTTATGCGGTCCCCCCTCCCGCCTAGGCCGAGAGCTAACCCTACTTGGAAGACTCGGCTATAAATCCTTTTCATACCAACTCTTTTCCATAGCCCCAAACCCTAGCCGCCACCCCAATCCTTTTGATCCCAGACATCTTCTTCTTCATCCCTGACAAACACTTGAAGTCTCCGATGCCTCCACCTCCGATAAGGATTCTCCTCCACAGGATCTTGATCGCGCGGAGCTTCGCCCTCGGTTATCGTCCTCACCACCCTTAAAGTTTTTTCAATTGGTGCCACCATAGCCCCCCCTGAGTTGGAGCAAGATACGCAGGAGACAGCGTCCTGTCGTCGATGCTCCTAGTGGATCGGGATGTCGCTGTAGTGCATGGTAAAATTGTCGTTGATGATCCTATGAGAGACAGCCTCATGTCGTCGATGCTCCTAGTGGGTCTAGTGTTTTTTTCATGTTTGTTATGATGTTTATTTCCTTTCCTATGAGGCATCATATGTTGTTTTTATTATATAGTGGTTGCGAGAGTTGGCGAAAAACCTTCCTGACGCATAGTCGGATCCACCCGATTCCATGGCTATTCTTCCAGCATAAGCTCAGCGAGCACCCACCCGTTGATGAGAGCATGAGCCTTCGCCCGTCGAAACATCAGAAATATGATCTCGCCGCTCATTTTAGGGTAGATCCAACAAGGTGTAGGGTAGGATATGCCCCACCCTAAGATCTAGGTCCAGCCAATATACCTACCAAAAAAGGAAACAGAAAAGGCCAAGCCTAACTCACCTTGGCCCCACCCTAGCAATCTGGTCTAATCTATAACCAGCTGTTTGACCGTAATTCTTTTCCAATACTAATATTTAGGCACGTGCTTAACATGATGATAAGAATACTCTGACTTATACGTCCCACCAACTCCGGTCTAGTAGAATTAATTTCCTTCGTCTGTTCCACCCCCAGAATAAATGCGCCACCGTTATTGCTCAACAATGACATTATTACATTCAACTCCTTTTAGTCCAATGGTGGGGGTGGGGTGGGGAAGAGACCTGAGTTTTACAACTCAGAAGCCACTGCCGCTATTATAGTGGCCCGTGACGAGATGGCCGCGGCTCGATAGATGGGGAAGGAAGAGCTAGTAAGGGACGCAGTAAGAATGGCGTTTCCCCTTCTTTCTCCCACCAGAGTTGCTCAAACCCCCATCGCGACCGCCGCCAGCCAGCCGCAATCACGCTAAACCCTAGGCCTCTGCCACCGTCACCTCCGCCGCGACCGACCCGCATTCCCCACCTGTCGTGCGCCCACCCGCAGAGATACCGCTTCACCTGCCCGCCCACCACCTCCTCTGTTTCTCGCCTTGTTGGTCGGGGCCTCCCCCCCTTCCATGGGCCCGGTCGCCGGTGCGCCTTTTTCTTGTTCCGGGGAGGGGAATGGCCAAGGGCTTGGGGTTTCGCACCTGGTCAGCGGTCCTCGCCCCTTGTGTCTGACTGAATTTTTGTTCTGTGACTGACTGATGCCATGTTACTGAGTGACGGAATGGGGAACAGCCGGCCGAGAGGGGCGCCTATGTCAAGAAGTGGGTACATGGTGAGAGGTAACATGAAGGCCGTGATGGAAGTTCCCCACTTCTGGCAAAATGGAGGTCCAGGCACGTCGGTCCGAGGAGCCTAGGTCGGAGCACATCTCTTGAAAAAAAGGTATCTATCATCCTACTATCTCAAATTAATGCTAAGAGGAGGAGTGAGGCGCGGAGGAGCGGCGGCGTCTTGGGCCATAGATAAGGAAGGCAAAGGAGCTACGACTGTGAGGGATGCGAGAGGGATTAGAGGTACAAAGAGTAGTAAACGAGAGATATAATTCTAGCTTGTCCCCCGATTGGGGATGAGGCCAGGAATCCGGGGAATCCATGTGGCATTTGGTATGCAAATTTCCAGTAATAACCTCGGCGGGGCGCTAGAATCACAGGTGATGGCACGAGATTTTTACCGCTGGAGGGCCGCATTGGACAGCATCCTATCAACGGTCACTGACAGGCGTGAATCGCGGACTCCTCCATAGTGCCGCACTAGACACCATCCCCCGATGGCTATCGAAGCGTATGGTAAAGTTGAAGTTTAATCATTCTGAAGTAGATCTTGTGCTTTTTGCATGTTAATTAGGATGTCTATTTACTTTTATATCTACCGTTATATGTTGTTTAGTATATAGTTGTTGTCGTAATCACGAGAAAAACTTCTTGTTTCATTTCATTCCTATCCATAGTAGTGTTAGAAATTATTAATTCTCAATGACATGGAGTAAGTTATTGACATGTATATGTTGGTGGAACCCTTGTTAGTTGCCAAGTGGTATGTACACTAGCAATTAACATTTTATGTAGTTTAAAAATGTTATATACATATCATATAGGAGATTTGATGGACACTTTTTGTAACAATTGATTTCCAAGAAAATTCATATTTTCTAAATTTAACACTCCGAAATGTGGCATATTCATTAATCAGTAATTGCACGATTGGTCGAAGTGACTTACTATTCACGAATTCTTGTAAATGCATTCCTCGCTACATGGCATTTCTATCTGAGACAGACTATGTATTTATGTACATGGTTGCACACAAGATATAGGATCTTGGGCTCCTCCCAGGTTTGGGGCTTACGTGGCCCCCCTCCCGCCTAGGCCCAAAGCCAACCCTACATAAAAGACTCGGCTATATATCCTTTTCATACCAACTCTTTCCATAGCCCCAAACTCTAGCCACCACTCCAATCCTCGTGATCCTAGACTTCTTCTTCTTCATCCTAATCGAACATTTGAAGTCTCCGATGCGTCCACCTCCGGTAAGGATTCGCCTCACAAGATCCTCTCCTCCGCAGGCCCGGCCACCGGCGCCTTCCGTGCATTCCGAGGAGGGGAATGGCCGGGGGATTGTGGTTCCGTGCCTGGGCTGCGGTCCTCGGCCTCTAATTTTTAGTGGTTTTTCGCATCCGGACCGGTGTGTGCGCGCACGACGCTTGTTCGTGATTTCAATTTTCTTCCTTCGGCGTCGCACAGTTCGTGTGGCCTTTCCAGTTTGGTATTTTGGTTCCTGTTTTGTGGATTTCGGCTGAAGGATTTCCCCCCTGTGTCTGACTGAATTTTGGTTATGTGACCGACTAATGCCAGGTTAGTGAGCGACGGAATTGGACCAGCTGGCCGAGAGGGGTGCCTTCAAGAAGCAGAGGGAACTTGGCGAGGGCTAACGCGGAGGCCATTATAGAAGCTCCCCGCTTGAGGCCGTATGAAGGGCCAGGCGCGTCGGGTCTGGGGAGCCCAGGTCGGAGCACATCTCTAGAAAAAAAGGTCTCTATCCTCCTACTATCTACAATTAATGCCAAAAGAAGGAGTGAGACGCGAAGGAGTGGCGGCGGCTCGTGCCATAGAGAAGGAAGGCAGAGGAGCTATGACTAAGCGAGTGATGTAAGGGAGAAAGAGTAGTAAGCGGAAGATGGAACCCTAGCTTGTACCTCGATTGGGGATGAGGCCAGGAATCCGGGGAAGCCATTTGGCATAGGGTATGCGAATTTCCCATAATGCCCTCGGCGGGGCCCTGGAATCACAGGCGATGGCACTAGATTTTTACCGCTGGAGGGCCACACTTGACAACATGCCAGCCACGGTCACTAACAGGCGCGGTCGCGGACTCCTCCATTGTGCCGCACAAGACACCATCCCCCGATGGCTGCCGGAGCGCAGGGTAAAGTTGAAGTTTTATCATTTTAAAGTAGAACTTGCGTTTTTTTGCATGTTTGTTAGGATGTCTATTTCCTTTTCTATCTACCGTCATATGTTGTTTTTAGTATAGAGTGATTGACGTAATCGCGAGAAAACCTTCTTGTTTCATTTCATTCCAATCCATCGTACTGTAGGAATTATTAATTTTCAATGACATGCAATAAGTTATTGACATGTATATGCTGGTGGAGTCCTTGTTTGTTGCCAAGTGGTATGTACACTGGAGATTAACATTTTATGTAGTTTAAAATTTTTAAATACATATCATATAGGAGATTTGATGGACAATTTTTTGTAACAATTGATTTCCAAGAAAATACATTTTTCTAAATTTAACACTCCCACATTGAATGTGGCATCATCATTAATCAGTATTTGCACAATGGATCGAGGCAACTTACTATTCACCAATTCTTGTACATGCATTCCTCGCTATAGAGCCTTTTTATTTTAGACAAACTTTGTGCTTATGTATAGGGATGCACACAAGATATAGGATCTTGGGCCCCTCCAAGGCTTGGGGCTTACACGGCCCCGCTGCCGCCTAGGCCCAGAGCCAACCCTACTTAAAAGACTTGGCTATAAATCCTTTTGATACCAACTCTTTTCCATAGCCCCAAACCCTAGCCGCCACCCCAATACTTGTGATCCCTGACCTCTTCTTCTTCATCCCAGAAAAACACTTGAAGTCTCCGATGCCTCCACCTCCGATAAGGATTCGCCTCCATAGGATATTGATCGCCCGGAGCTTCGCCCTCGGTTACCGTACTCACCACCCTCAAAGTTTTTTCCATCGGTGCCACCATAGTCCCCCTTGAGTTGGAGCAACATGCGCAGGAGAAAGCGTCATGTCGTCGATGTTCCTAGTGGATTGGGACGCCGCTGTAGTGCACGGTAAAATTGCCGATTTTCCATTCTAATTTGGATCAATTGTTTTTTTTTCATGTTTGTTATGACGTTTATTTCCTTTCCTATGCGGCATCATATGTTGTTCCTATTATATAGTGGTTGCGGGAGTCATCGGAAAACCTTCCTGAAGCATAGTCGGAACCACCCGATTCTATGTTGATTCTTTCAGCATAAGCTCAACGAGCACCCACCCGTTGCTGAGAGCATTAGCCTTTTCCCGTCGCAACATCAAAAATATGATCTCACCGCTCATTTCTGGGTAGATCAAAAAAGGTGTAGGGTAGGACATGCCCCACCCTAAGATCTTGTGCCAGCCAATATACCTACCAAAAAAGGAAATAGACCAAAGGCCCAACCCAACTCACCTCGGCCCCACCCTAGCAACCTGGTCTGATCTATCACCAGCTGTTTGACCGTAATTATTTTCCAATACTAATATTTAGGCACATGCTATCTGTAATGATAAAAATATTCTGATGGATACGGCCCATCAACTCCAGTCTAGTAAAATTAATGTCTTTTGTCTTTTCTGCCCCCACAATAAATGCACCACAATTGTTGCTCAATAATGACATTATTACATTAAACTCCTTTTGGTCCAATGGTGGGAGTGGGTTGGGGTGCGGGAGAGACCAAACATTTACAACTCAGAAGCCACTTGCTACTACACTGGCCCATGACGAGAGAGTCACGGCGCGGGCAGAAGGGGAAGGAAGAGCCACGGAGGGACGCGGTAACAATGACATTTCCCCCCATCTTTCTCCCACCGGAACTGACCAAAATCCCACCGCCGCCGCTGCCCGCCACCCACGATCGCGCTAAACCCTAGGCCTCCATTGCCATCAACCACCGCGACCAGCCCGCATTCCTGGACTGTCTTGCGCTCACCCGCAGAGATACCACTTCACCAGCCCGCCCACCTCCTCCATTTCGTGTGCCGTCGCTCGAGGCCTCCCTCTCCTCCGCAGGCCCGGCCACCGGCGCGCCTTTCGTGCATTTCAGGGAGGGGAATGACCGGGGGATTGGGGGTTCCGCACCTGGGCAGCGGTCCTCGGCCTATGATTTTTAGTGGTTTTTCGCCTCCGGACCGGTGTGTGCGCGCACGAGCTTGTTCGTGATTTCAATTTTCTTCCATCGGCGTCGCACAGTTGGTGTGGCCTTTCAAGTTTGGGATTTTGGTTCCAGTTTTGTGGATTTCGGCTGATGGATTCCCCCTGTGTCTGACTGAAATTTTGTTCTGTGACTGACTGATGCCAGGTTCGTGAGCGATGGAATGGGACCAGTCGGTCGAGAGGGGTGCCTTCAAGAAGCAGTGGAAACTTGGCGAGGGCTATCGCGAAGGCCTTGAGGGAAGCTCCCCGCTTGCGGCAGTATGGAGGGCCAGGCGCGTCGGGTCCGGCGAGCCAAGGTAAGAGCACATCTCTAGAAAAAGATCTCTATCCTCCTACTATCACTAATTAAAGCCAGAAGAAGGAGTGAGGCGCGGAGGAGCGCGGCGGCTCGGGCCATAGAGAAGGAAGGCAGAGGAGTTATGACTACACGAGGGATGCGAGGGAGAAAGAGTAGTAAGCGGAAGATGGAACCCTAGCTTGTACCCCGATTGGGGATGAGGCCAGGAATCCGGGGAATCCACGTGGCATAGGGTATGCGACTTTCCTATAATGCCCTTGGTGGGGCGCTGGAATCACATGCGATGTCACTAGATTTTTACCGCTGGAGGGCCGCACTTGACAACATCCCAGCCACGGTCACTGAAAGGAGAAAATCGCGGACTCCTCCATTGTGCCGCACAAGACACCATTCCCCGATGGCTACCGGAGCGCAGGGTAAAGTTGAAGTTTTATCATTCTAAAGTACATCTTGTGTTTTTTTGCATGTTTGGTAGGATGTCTATTTCCTTTTGTATCTATCGTCATACATTGTTTTTAGTATATAGTGGTTGACGTAATCGCGAGAAAACCTTCTTGTTTCATTTCATTCCAATCCATCATACTATAAAAATTATTAATATTCAATGACATGCAGTAAGTTATTGACATGTTTATGTTGGTGGAGCCCTTGTTAGTTGCCAAGTGGTATGTACACTAGGGATTAACACCTTATACAGTTTAAAACTGTCAAATACATATCATATAGGAGATTTGATGGACACTTTTTGTAACAGTCGATTTCCAAGAAAATACATATTTTCTAAATTTAACACTGCAACATTGAATGTGGCATAATCATTAATTAGTAATTGCACGATGGGTCGAGGCGACTTACTATTCACAATTTCTTGTACATTCATCCCTCGCTAGAGAGCCTTTTTATTTGAGACAGACTATGTGCTTATGTACAGGGATGCACACAAGATATATGATCTTGGGGTTCTCCCAGGCTTTGGGCTTACGCGGTCCCCCTCCGCCTAGGCCCAGAGCCAACCCTACTTGAAAGATTCGGCTATAAATCCTTTTCATACAAAATTTGTTCCATAGCCCCAAACCCTAGCCGCCACCCCAATCCTCGCGATCCCAGACTTCTTTTTCTTCATTCCAAACGAACACTTGAAGTCTCCGACGCCTCCACCTCCGATATGGATTCACCATAGGATCTTCATCACCCGGAGCTTCGCCCTCGGTTATTGGCCTCAATAGTCTCAAAGTTTTCACCGTCGGTGCTATCATCTCCCCTCTGAGTTGGAGCAAGATGCGATAGAGAAAGCATCCTGTCGTCGATGCTCCTAGTGGATCGCGACGCCACCGTAGTGCATGGTAAAATTCCCGTTTTTATTCTAATTTGGATCTAGTGTTTTTCTCATGTTTTTTATGATGTTTATTTCCTTTCCTATGCGGCATCATATGTTGTTTCTATTATATAGTGGTTGCGGGAGTCGCCGGAAAACCTTCCTGAAGCATAGTCGAAACCACCCGATTCCAAGGCCATTCTTTCAGCCTAAGCTGAGCGAGCACCCTCCCGTTGCCGAGAGCTTGAGTCTTCGCCCGTCGCAACATCAAAAAAATGATCTCGCCGCTCATTTTAGGGTAGATCCAACAAGGTGTAGGGTAGGATATACCCCACCCTAAGATCTTGGGCCAGCCAATACACCTAGGTAAAAAAGGAAATAGACCAAAAGGCCAAGCCCAACTCACCTCGGCCCCACCCTAGCAATATGGTATGATCTATCACCAGTTTTTTGACCGTAATTCCCTTCCAATACTAACATTTAGGCACGTGCTTACCGTGATGATAAAAATACTCTGACTGATACATCCCACCAACTCCGGTTTAGTAGAATTAATGTTCTTCATCTTTTTCGCCCCCACAATAAATGCGCCACAATTGTTGATCAGTAATGACATTATTACATTCAACTCCTTTTGGTACAATGGTGGGGGTGGGGTGGGGTGGGGTGGGGGAGAGACCTGACATATACAGCTCAGAAGAAACTGCTGCTACTACACTTGCTGTGATGAGACGGTTGCGGTGCGAGCAGAAGGGCAAGGAAGAGCCAGGGAGGGATGCGGTAACAACGACGTTTCCACCCTTCTTTCTCCCACCGGAGCTGCCCAAAATCCCATCACGGCCGCTGCCCGCCACCCACGATCGTGCTAAACCCTAGGCCTCCATTACCGTCACCACCACCGCGTCCGGCCCTCATTCCCTGCCTATCTTGCGTGTAGCTGCAGAGATACCGCTTCGCCCGCCCGCCCGCCTGCCTCCTCCTTTGTTTCACGTGCCATCACTCGGGGCCTCCCTCCCCTCAGCGGGCGCAGCTGCCAGTGTGCCTTCATGCATTCCTAGGAGGGGAATGGCCGGGGATTTAGGGTTCCGCACCTATGAAGCGGTCCTCGGCCTCTGATTTTTGGGTATTTTTCGCCTCCGGACCACCGTGTGCATGCACGACGCTTGTTCACGATTTTGATTGTCTTCATTTGATGTCGCGCAGTTGGTGTGGCCTTTCTAGTTTGGGATTTTGGTTCCTATTTTATGGATTTAGTGTGACTGATCTTTTCCCCTGTGTCTGACTGGATTTTTTCTATGACTGGCTGATGCCAGGTTCCTAACCGATCTACAATCCAGTCAAAAAAATCTAATGGGGAACAACCGGCCGAGAGGGGCGCCTTCGACAAGCAGTGGGAACGTGGCGAGGGGAAACATGGAGGCCGTGATGGAGGCTCCTTGCTTGCGGCAGCACGGAGGGCCAGGCGCGTGGGGTCCTGGGAGCCCAGGTCGAAGCACATCTCTTGAAAAAAGGGCTCTATCCTACTACTATCTCCAATTAATGCCAAGAGGAGGAGTGACACGCGAAGGAGCGGCGGCGGCTCGGGCCATAGAGAAGGAAGGTAAAGGAGCTACGACTTCACGAGGGATGCGAGGGAGAAAGATTAGTAAGCGGAATTTGGAACCCTAGCTCGTCCCCCGATTGGTGATAAAGCCAGGAATCCCGGGAAGCCATGTGGCATCGGGTGTCCAAATTTCCAGTAATGCCCTCGGCGAGGCGCTAGAATCATAGGCGATGACACGAAATTTTTACCGCCGGAGGGCCGCACTGGACGACATCCCAACCACGGTCACAGACAAGCGCGAACTATGGACCCCACCATAGTGGAGCTCCAGACACCATCCCCCGATGGCTGCCGGAGCGTAGGATAAAGTTTACGTTTTATCATTCGAAAGTAGATATTGTGTTTTTTTGCATGTTTGTTAGGATGTCTATTTGCTTTTCTATCTACCATCACATGTTATTTTTAGAATATATTGGTTTCCGTAATTGCGAGAAAACCTTCTTGTTTTATTTCATTCCAATCCATCGTAGTATAGAAAAATTTAATTCTCAATGATATGCAGTAAGTTATTGACATGTACATGCTGGTGGTGCCCTTGTTAGTTGCCAAGTGGTATGTATACTAGAGATTAACATTTAATGTAGTTTAAAAATGTTAAATACATATGTTAAATACACTCGGCTATAAATTCTTTTCATACCTACTCTTTTCCATAGCCCCAAACCCTAGCCGCCACCCCAATCCTTTTGATCCCAGACCTCTTCTTCTTCATCGCTGACAAACATGTGAAGTCTCTGATGCCTCCACCTCCGGTAAGGATTCTCCTCCAGAGGATCTTGATCGCCCGGTGCTTCGCCCTAGGTTATCGTCCTCACCACCCTCAAAGTTTTTTCAATCGGTGCCCCCATAGTCTCCCCCTGAGTTGGAGCAAGATACGCAGGAGAGAGCGTCCTGTCGTCGATGCTCCTAGTGGATCGGGACACCGCTGTAGTGCACTGTAAAATTGTCGTCAATGATCCTAGGAGAGAGCGTCCTGTCGTCGATGCTCCTAGTGGATCTAGTGTTTTTTTCATTTTTGTTGTGATGTTTATTTCCTTTCCTATGCGGCATCATATGTTGTTTTTATTATATAGTGTTTGCGGGAGTCACCGGAAAACCTTCCTGAAGCATAGTCGGAACCACCCGATTCCATGGCCATTCTTCCAACATAAGCTCAGCGAGCACCCACCCGTTGCTGAGAGCATGAGCCTTCGCCCGTTGTAACATCAAAATAATGATCTCGCTGCTCATTTTAGGGTAGATCCAACAAGGTGTAGGGTAGGATATGCCTCACCCTAAGATCTAGGGCCAGCCAATATACCTACCAAAAAAAGAAATAGAAAAGGCCAAGCCTAACTCACCTCGGCCCCACCCGAGCAATCTGGTCTAATCTATGACCAGCTGTTTGACCGTAATTATTTTCCAATACTAATATTTAGGCATGTGCTTACCGTGATAATAAAAATACTCTGACTTATACGTCCCACCAACTCCGGTCTAGTAGAATTAATTTCCTTCTCTGTTCCGCCCCCAGAATAAATGCGGCACATTATTGCTCAATAATGACATTATTACATTCAACTCCTTTTGGTACAATGGTGGCGGTGGGGTGGGGTGGGGAAGAGACTTGACATTTATAGCTCAGAAGCCACTGCCGCTACTATAGTGGCCCGTGACGAGATGGCCGCAGCGTGGGCAGAAGGGGAAGGAAGAGCCAGGAAGGGACGCAGTAACAATGGCGTTTCCCCTTGTTTCTCCCACCGGAGCTGCTCAAAACGCCATCGCGATCGCCGCCCGCCACCTGCAATCGCGCTAAACCCTAGGCCTCCATCACCGTCACCACCGCCGCGACCAAACCACATTCCCCGCCTGTCTTGCACCCACCCGCAGAGATACCGCTTCAGCCGCCCGCCCACCTCCTCCTCTGTTTCGCGCGCAGTTGCTCGTGGCCTCCCTCCCTTCCGTGGACCCAGCCGCCGGTGCGCCTTCCGCTCATTCCAGGGAGGGGAATGGCCAAGGGCTTGGGGTTTCGCACCTGTTCAGCGGTCCTCGGCCCTTGTGTCTGACTGAATTTTTGTTCTGTGACTGACCGATGCCATGTTCCTGAGCGACGGAATGAGGAACAACTGGCCGAGAGGGGCGCCTTCGACAAGCAGTGGGAAAATGGTGAGAGGCAACGATGTTCACTTCAAGGGTTATCAAGTTGAGCATGTTTATCGGAGAAAAAATGAAGCGGTTGATGCCTTAGGCTGGTTGGGTTCTCAATGTAAGCCGGTGCCGCCTAATGTCTTTCTTGACGTCTTGCATAACCCGTCAGTCAAATTACCTACAGAGGAGGATTTGGCTATTCCTGACCTGGAAGCACAGTTGGTGGCAGCTCTTCATGTTATTCCTGATTGGGTTGTTCCATATTTGGCTTATATGACCCGGGGCAAGTTACTTGAGGATGAAACTTTGGCCAGGCAAATAACCCGGCGGTCCAAGTCAATGACTATTGTCAATGGGGACCTACATCATCGCAGTGTCACAGGGGAGTTTCAACGTTGTGTTTCACCTGAAGAAGGTTGTGAGATTCTGCGTGAGATTCATGAAGGAGATTTTGGCCATCATGCTGGCTCTAAGTATCTTGTGGCCAAGGCTTTTTGTCATGTATTTTATTGGCTAACGGCTCATGCTGATGCTGAGGATCTGGTCAGTAAATGTGACAGATGTCAGAATTTTTCACGACGAGCCCATGTACCGGCTCAAGAATTGAGGAGGATTCCAATTACTTGGGATAGATATGGTTGGACCTTTCAAAAGGTCCAAGGATAAGAAAACACACCTCTTGGTGGCGGTTGACAAATTTACAAAGTGGGTTGAGGCAGAGCCGATCAGTAAATGTGACGCGGTGACAGCGGTTCAATTCATTAAAAAGGTGATTTTCCGTCTTTCCCCATAGTATCATAACTGATAATGACAATAATATATCCAAGGGGGATTTGAAAGAATTTTGTCAATGTGAGCATATCCGGCTTGATGTATCATCAGTGGCTCACCCCCAATCCAATGGTCAAGCCGAGAGGGCCAATCAAGAGATCCTAAGAGGCATCAAGCCCCGGCTTATGGTCCCTTTACAGAGGATGTCGGGTTGTTGGGTGGAGGAGTTACCTTCCGTGTTATGGAGCATTAATACAACCCCCAACAGATCTACAGGTTACACGCCTTTCTTCATGGTTTACGGAGTAGAGGCGGTTCTCCCTAGTGACATCCGTCACGACTCACCTCGTGTGGCGGCTTATGTTGAAGCTGACAATGGAAAAGCATGCCAGGAAGCACTTGACCTGTTAGATGAGGAGCATGACATCGCGGCGGCTCGTTCGGTGATTTACCAGCAGGATCTGCGCCGTTATAACAGCCGCCGGGTTAAAAACCAGAACTTTCCAAGAAGGCGATCTGGTGCTCCGGTTTATCCAGGATCTGACTGATATGCACAAATTATCCCCACCTTGGGAAGGACCCTTTGTGGTCAGCAAGAATCTGAACAACGGGTCTTACTACCTTATCGATGTTCGAGACCACAAGGACTCACGCACGTCGGAGGAAGAGACCCGCCGACCGTGGAATATTGCTCATCTTCGGCCTTACTACACTTGAGCCACTGGCTCTTCTGATGTACATATTTTTGACAATGTATATATTATGATCAATATAATAAACCGGCATCCCTGCTAAAGCAGGGCCTCTGTCGTTTTTCTTTTTAAATAATGAGTCTTTGGTTACTTGGGGGCTTCCGGCTTATGGGCGATGCTATGATTACCCTTTGAACCGGCTTAAAAGCCAATTGAAAAAAAACTTGGGGCTTGCTACCCAGGTTAAAGGGACCAAAGAGAGTCAGTTGCGAAAGCACAACTCAAACATAGGTGCCCCTTGAGCACAACTCAAAAATATTGTTGGGGGCTCTTTGTTCTAAAGAACAAGAGTTCTTATGACCCTTGTAATAGGATTGGAAGCCACGTGTATTCACCTAAAACCCTAGGTTATCCTGCCTTTTTAAGTCTGCCACCCCGCCCAGGTAATCTTGGTACGACCCGCCGTACTTTTGACAAGTCAATCTTATACAGACCCTGAACTTGTCAAAGTTAAAATGACAATTGGTTGTGTGAGGTCCGGCTTATAAGGTTTGTATGAAGGTTTAACTCAGTGGCTGTGAAGCCCGTGAAAGCACTTGAGTTTTAGGCCTGGCCGCCTATGAAAACCTTGATTTTGTTGTTGTTTGATTTGAACATTTTTTGAGGTTTTTCTCCTGTGACATAGTAATACATGGTTAAAAAGCCGATGAGGGCGGTGATGCCTTATGGTTTATACATGAAACTACCCGGTGTTTATTAACCCGACCTGGCTTTCGACTATAAGTCGCCAGTATGAGATAAGATAATATCCAGTGTTATTAACTCGGTCTGGCTTTGTTCATAAGCCGGCTATATATGATAATTACTAGTGCTCAAATTTTGGGTTATCACCCTTACTACACTGGCTTGGTAAACCAACAGTATGATCAAATATCAGAGGTATGATATATTTTAAATTATATATGGTTATCATTAAGTCTAGCCTTAGTTATAAACTATGTTAGTTTCACATGGCTTTATATTGGGTGTTATGACCCGTCCAGCGGTAAACCGCCAGGACACTTTTTAATCTGTTGTATGTAGGAACAGTCGAACAGATTCAAATTGCTAATATCATAAGCATATGTGGCATATCTTAACATGGTGGATCGACAGTGTCATGCAAAGCAAATATGCGCGATGGCATAGCAAATCAAGAGTTTAAGCTAGCCTATTACAAGGCGTTTGGTGCCCAAAAGAATAATTGTTTTAACTAGTCTTGCAGAAAGCAGATGTTCAGCCAGCCTCCGGTTTATGAATCTTGGCCTGGTTGACTTGAAGGTTGTCGATCATCCAGCACCGGTTCATCTTCCTCTTCTCTACCCAGTGGCTGGAAGTCAATGGTTTTCCAATCGATCCCAGTAAAGGCTTTGAATCTAGTTTCATCACTTATAAGTGTGGAGGGGTCAACATCAGGGGCATAAGTGTGCTTACGGATTGGAGGAGTTAGACTTGGAGTATCATAAGTCGGCGCTTTACTCTCTTATTGTTGGCATCATAAACTGGCTGATAATATGAAAGATCGGTCTCCTCAGCCAATTTACTAGCCAGTGGGCGCATATCCCTCGTAATGGCTCCGAGGTCCTCAGTATTAAAGTCTGACCCGTCCTCCTTTATGCTCGGGTAGCCATTCGCCAAATTAGTCGGATCAAGATCAGATATCCATGCTTTGGCCCGAGTTAGTGCGGTAAGAGCACCTGCCCTTGCAGCTGATTTCTTTAGTTCTTCAAACCGGGTAGGCATCATCGACAGCCTTTCCAACGTCTCCTTGATCAAAGTTGGGGGCGGTTTGTTATGGGAAGCTATGCAGATGACCCATTGTATGCAGGTATATAATTTCTCTATAAGTGTATAGGCGGCTTTCAGTTTTTTCCACATATCTGAGCCAAGATGAGCAACACCGGTTCCTACAATCATCAAAAACGTCAGTAAACTGGCAGTTTATTAGATGATACATGTTTAAACCTTGTGAAGAAGCTATTTACCAAAAACGACAACAGTCATGGCATTTATTTGCTGTTTCAACCCAGTCGGCTCCTCTGATACCGGATTAAGGGCTGTTTCAGCATCTTCAGCCCTCTTCAGCAGAGTTGACCTTTCTGTATCCCAACCTGCCCGCTCGTTCTTGAAACTTTCCTTTAGTTTTTCCACTGCTACTAAGGCACTGGTCAGTTCATCATTGTCCTTGGAAGTCTCTGATTGTTGAGATTTGATATTTTCTTGAAGGTTGGCGATTGGGGATTCCTTCTTGATAAGCCTAGCCTGCAAGAGACAAGCAATTTATGAGAGGACAGTGCATATTCAAAGTCCCAATCACATAACAAGTAATATACTTGGCACTTGGGGGCTAATGTCTATTGCTTTTTATCACATTTTTTACAAGTCCCAAGCTCAATGCAAATATTATTCTTGGCACTTGGGGGCTAATGCTATTTTGCTCCAGTTAAAACTAAGGATTTTTTCTTCAACTATCAGCTCGGTGGTAAACCGGTTTACAAAGGTCCTAAACAAGAATTTTGAGCCTTACAGCATAATTAGTCTCAACTTAACATATTTGTTAAGTCGACCCTTGGGGGCTACACGGGAAAAAAATGAAGAGTTGTTATTCTACAAGTTCCGGTTCATCTTGAAAGTATAAACCGACCCTTGGGGGCTACACCGGCAAAAATGAAAGTGTTGTTATTCTAAAGTTCTGGTTCATATTGACGGTTTAAGAGCCCAGAATGAATATCTTGGGCACTGAGGTGGGCGTAGCTTTCCAAGTCTACTTTCCACTTGCCTTTGTCAATAACGGAAATTTCTTCTTTGGCGCTATGTTTTGACAAAGCAGTGGGGTTGCCCGGGGCTGTATAACTAACACCAGTGACTGCAGCATCATCAGTCTTATCATCAGCAACTTTAGTTGGGCTTGGTGGTTTATCAGCATTTCTCGTCGGGTCAATTTCCATAGGCTTAGCAAAGACCGCATGGTCTTGTGGTGGTGGATCATCAGGAATGTTTTCAGCATTTGGATTAGAAGGTTCCGGGGTCCTTTCCGGTTCAGATGGATTGGGATCATCAACCTGAGTATTCAGTTTGGACTTTTTGCTGGTTCTGGCCTTGGCTCTTAAAGTAAGATGCAAATAACAGGTTAGTATAATGATCAAGCATAAGATATGAGGTATCAATTAAAAATGCTCACCCAGGAACAGTTTTGAGGGTTGGAATTTGTGTTCCTATTGACTCGCCAGAGGAAGAATGAGAAGTTCCCTGATAGTTTGAATCAGACGGATTAAGAGGTTGTCAAAAATAACCCGCCTTGGGATAAAATGTGTCAGAAGTATAAGAGACCTCTGGGCGGCGTTTAGGAACAGGCGTGTTCGGTAAAACGGAAGAAGTGACCACATGGCCACTATGCCGGGTTGTGCGGCGAGCTTCATGCTGATGTTTCTTGAAAAGAAAGTTTGGATCCAAGTGAGCTAGAGGGTGAGAAAATCTTCCTTTCCGGTTTGCTTGTCGGGTTTTCTGTGTGGGCAGAGGTTCTGAGCCGGATGAGAGAATAATTACCTCTGCGTCACTTGTGCGGCTAGCTTCGACGTCGTCCTGATAACAATTATTGCCAATGAGATGTATGAGAAAGGAGCCAAGTGAATCAAGTTCTACCTCTGACTCCGGGTTATCATTGTCATCATCAATGTTTAACTCGGCAGACTCGACGGTTTTCCTCTTGGCGGACTTCTTGTTGGCCTTGGTCTTGGGACAAGCTGTTTTGGCCGGTTTATCCTGCGGTTTCCTCTTCCAGAATGGATCATCACCCTGTTAAAGATTGAAAAGATCATAAGGGAGTATTAAGAATATGGATTAAGCAGGACTTGGGCAATTCTTATAGCTGGCGGTTTATTTGAAGCGCAGAAAGGACTAAGCCCTGTTTTGCTGCACTCGGCCACTGGTTCATTGAACAATTTCATGACAGCTTCAGTAATTTCAGTGTCAGACAGCTGAATATCAGTGTGGCATTGAGGGTCTTTCACGTCCCCTGTGTATTCACACATTAAACTGGGGCGGCGGCTTAAGGAAAAAATACTCCAAGACACCCAGCAACGGACAATATCAACGCCTGTTAAACCGTTTGCCACAAAGGCTCTGAGCTTTGAAAGCTGTGGTGCATACTTGGCCCATTCCTTTGCACTGAGTCTTTGGGGGAGTGGATGTGTACTGGTAAGCCGGTGAGCACGATAACCCGACAGAGGATTCTCACCAGCTGGAGATGTATCTTGGCAGTAGAACCAAGTTTGATTCCAGTCTTTGGGGTAGCTATGATGGTTAGCGTGAGGGAAGCTGAAATCTTTTCTCTTTTGGATTTAAACCCCACCAAGTTCAGTATTGGGCCCATCCACAAATTCTGTACGGCGGTTCAAATAGTAGAAATCTTTGAACAGTTCGACAGTGGGCTCCTCTTGCAGGTAAGCTTCACAGAACACTTGAAAATTGCAAATATTGGATACAGAGTTAGGTCCAATATCTTGAGGGCGAAGTTGGAGGAAATGAAGCACATGAAGGAAAGTTTTTGATCCGGGAGGGCTGAATCCTCGACTTAGATGGTCAACAAAAACGATCACTTCCCCATCCTTGGGTACAGAAGGATTTTCTAGACTGGGGGCTCTCTAGTGGATGTCTTCCTTTTTGGCTAAAGCGCCAGTAGCAACACACCCGTTCAGCTCTTCTTCTGTAACCCGAGATTTAACCCAGTTACAGGAATAAAAGGACTTGGCCATTTGTTCAATAACCTGAAAGAGGATTTGTGCCGGTTTAAGGTTCATGATTAATCCGCTAAAGGTTAAGAGGCAGAAAGTGTTGAAGCATGCATAAGTGTTAAACCGGAGATTGACGTTATCAAGTTACACAGATGAGCAATTGGCGGTTTAAGAGGGGACTAATGGTACCTGGTGGGTTATTATTTTCTGATTAAACCGCCTACACATATATTGAAAGTGTAGATCTGAAGTTGGAAAATGGCTAAGTGATGAAAAACAGGTTTCACAGATTGATATCACAATATTGGATCAACCGCGTGACAGAAAATGAAAATATATCCAGACCTAAATATTGGTGATTGAACAGTTTATAAAGGTCCAAATTGGATTTTCTACCTAAAAAGAGATGCTCTGATGAGGATAAAAGGGACCATGGCTATTGCCGCACAGGAAAAATATCAAGTTTGAATCAAATATTCATGCTACAGCGAAGAACAAGTGAAGAACAACAAGGAACTTCCATGAACTCATGTAAACCCTAATGAGATCTACGGAGGGGGAAGAGGAAGAACATACCAAGGTTGTTGGGCGGCGGAGGCGCGCGAGCAGAATCTGGACTAGTCAGGTTGATGCAGCGGCCGACGTTGAAGCAGAGGTGAAGCTTAACGGCGGCGGCTGAGCTCGAGCTCTAGGGTGTCGCAAGGAAGAAGACGAGACGAAGAGGCACGGGGAAAAAAGTGAAAGGGACCCCCGGCCCTATTTATAAGGCGAATGGATAAGTGGCATGCGCGGGAATTGAGGAGCTCCAAATTGGATATATGACAGGGCCGACGCCTCAATTTTTGGAGATTCATTAAAAATGAGGATGTATATATGTGATTTTGGATTTGTATAAAATTAATGACAGGTGACGTAATGGCGGGTTATCATGATCTCAGAAGATGACGTCACAGCGAATTACAAGTTTTTGCGAAGGTCATAAAGAAGGAATTTTTCTAAGTGTTGAAGATTGACATGAACAAGTTCAAATCAACCTGGGGCCTAATGTTGGGTATATAACCATTGAGTATAAACCGCCTAGGAGGGGCCGGGTTATACTCATGGTGATTTACCAGTATTGAAGCCCATGAAGACATATAAGATGGCGACTTACGAAGGAGACTTAATAAGAAGGCCCAAGGCCCAAAGGCGGGTTAGGGCCCATAGATGTAAACCGCCATATGTGTATGACTTGTATTGTAAGGTATGAAAGAGTAGATACCGAGTCGGACATGTTTATGAACCTGCCGGGATTCTGTGAGCTGCAGGGCGTCAACCTGTATATATAAAGGGACGACCCGGCGGCGGTTTAGGGACAAGAAAGAACTGATTGTGAACCAGGCTAAGCGTATTCGCTCCCTGGTCATCGAAACCCTAGCAATACCACCTCAAACTGGATTAGGCCTTTACCTTCACCGCAAGGGGCCGAACCAGTATGACTCCCTGTGTCCTTTGTCCCGATTAACCCCTTTAAGCTCATCTAGTTGTGATGGCTCCACGACTAAGTCCTCACACTAGGACATCTGGCGTGACAAATCCACGACAAACGCAGAGGCCATGACGGAAGTTCCCCACTTGTGGAAGCACGGAGGTCCAGGCGCGTTGGGTCCGGGGAGCCTAGGTTGGAGTACATCTCTTGAAAAAAAGGTATCTGTCCTCCTACTATCTCCAATTAATGCCAAGAGGAGGAGTGAGGCGCGGAGGAGCGGCGACGTCTCGGGCCATAGAGAAGGAAGGCAGAGGAGCTACGACTGCGAGGGATGCGAGAGGGATGAGAGGTAGAAAGAGTAGTAAATGAAAGATGGAATCCTAGCTTGTCCCCTGATTGGGGATGAGGCCAAGAATCCGGGGAATCCATGAGGCATCTGGTATGAAAATTTCCAGTAATAACCTCGGCGGGGCGCTGGAATCACAGGTGATGGCACGAGATTTTTACCGCTGGAGGGCCACATTGGATAGCATCCCAGCCACGGTCACTGACAGGCGTGAATCACGGACTCCTCCATAGTGCCGCACTAGACACCATCCCCCGATGGGTGCCGGAGCGTAGGGTAAAGTTGAAGTTTTATCATTCTAAAGTATATCTTGTGTTTTTTTGCATGTTTGTCAGGATGTCTATTTCCTTTTCTATCTACCGTTATATGTTGTTTAGTATATAGTTGTTACCGTAATCACGAGAAAACCTTGTTGTTTCATTTCATTCCTATCCATTGTAGTATAGAAATTATTAATTCTCAATGACATGCAATAAGTTATTGACATGTATATGTTGGTGGAACCCTTGTTAGTTGCCAAGTGGTATGTACACTAGCAATTAGCATTTTATGTAGTTTAAAAATGTTATATACATATCATATAGGAGATTTGATGGACACTTTTTTTAACAATTGATTTCCAAGAAAATTCATATTTTCTAAATTTGACACTCTGAAATGTGGCGTAATCATTAATCAGTAATTGCACGATCGATCGAGGTGACTTACTATTCACAAATTCTTGTACATGCATTACTCGCTACATGGCCTTTTTATTTGAGACTGACTATGTGTTTATGTACATGGATGCACACAAGATATAGAATCTTGGGGCCCTCCTAGGCTTGGGGTTTACATGGTCCCCCCACCCGCCTAGGACCATATCCAACCCTACTTAAAAGACTCGGCTATAAATACTTTTCAAACCATCTCTTTTCCATAGCCCCGAACTTTAGCCGCCACTCCAATCCTCGTGATCCAAGACTTCTTCTTCTTCATCCTAGACGAACACTTGAAGTCTCTGACGCCTCCACCTCCGGTAAGGATTCGCCTCCATAGGATCCTCTCCTCCGCAGGCCCGGCCACTGGCACGCCTTCCGTGCATTCCGGGGAGGGGAATGGCTGGCGGATTGGGGTTCCGCACCTAGGCAGCGGTCCTTGGCCTATGATTTTTAGTGGGTTTTCGCCTCCGTACTGGTGTGTACACGCACGATGCTTGTTCGTGATTTCAATTTTCTTCAGTCGGCGTTGCACAGTTGGTGTGGCCTTTCCAGTTTGAGATTTTGGTTCCTATTTTGTGGATTTCGGCTGACGGATTTCCCCCTGTGTCTGACTGAATTTTTTTTCTGTGACTAACTGATGCCAGGTTCGTGAGCGACGAAATGGGACCAGCCGGCCGAGAGGGGTGGCTTTGAGAAGCAGTGGGAACTTGGCGAGGGCTAAAGAGGAGGCTATGATGGAAGCTCCTCGCTTGCGGCAGTATGGAGGGCCAAGCGTGTCGGGTCCGGGGAGCCCAGGTCGAAGCACATATCTAGAAAAAAGGTCTCTATCCTCCTACTATCTCCATTTAATTCTAAATGGAGGAGTGAGGCGCGGAGGAGCGGCGGCGGCTCGGGTCATAGAGAAGGAAGGAAGAGGAGCTACGACTAAGCGAGGGATGCAAGGGAGAAAGAGTAGTAAGTGGAAGATGGAACCCTAGCTTGTACCCTGACTTGGGATGAGGCCAGGAGTCCGGGGAAGCCATGTGGCATATATAGCGTATGCGAATTTCCCATAATGCCCTGGCGGGGCTCTGGAATCACAGGCGCTGGCACTAGATTTTTACCGCTGGAGGGACACACTAGACAACATCCCAGCCACAGTCACTGAGCGGCGCGAATCGCGGACTGATACGCCTCCAACGTATCTATAATTTTTGATTGCTCCATCCTATATTATCTACTGTTTTGGACTATATTAGGCTTTATTTTCCACTTTTATATTATTTCGGGGACTAACCTATTAACCGTAGGCCCAACCCAGAATTGCTGTTTTTGCCTATTTCAATGTTTCGAAGAAACGAAATATCAAACGGAGTCCAAACAGAATAATCCTTTCTGGAACGTGATTTTCTTCCCGAATATGACCTAGGAGACTTGGACCCTACGCCAAGGAAGCTTCGAGGTGGGCATGAGGTAGCGGGGCACACCCTACACCCCCAGGCACGCCCCCCACCCTTGTGGGCCCACCGAGGCTCCACCAACATACTTCTTCGTCCTATATATACACACGTACCCCCAAACGATCAGAACATGAGCCAAAAAACTAATTCCACCGCCGCAACTTTCTGTATCCACGAGATCCCATCTTGGGGCCTGTTCCGGAGCTCCGCCGGAGAGGGTCGTCATCACGGAGGGCTTCTACATCATCATAGCCTCTCCGATGAAGTGTGAGTAGTTTACCTCAGACCTTCGGGTCCATAGTTATTAGCTAGATGGCTTCTTCTCTCTTTTTGGATCTCAATACAATGTTCTCCCCCTCTCTTGTGGAGATATATTCGATGTAATCTTCTTCTTTTTGCGGTGTGTTTGTTGAGACCGATGAATTGTGGGTTTATGATCAAGTCTATCTATGAATAATATTTGAATCTTCTCTGAATTCTTTTATGTATGATTGGTTATCTTTCCAAGTCTCTTCGAATTATCCGTTTGGTTTGGCCAACTAGATTGGTAGTTCTTGCCATGGGAGAAGTGCTTAGCTTTGGGTTCGATCTTGCGGTGTCGTTTCCCAGTGACAGAAGGGGCAGCATGGCACGTATTGTATCGTTGCCATCGAGGATAACAAGATGGGGTTTATTTCATATTGCATGAATTTATCTCTCTACATCATGTCATCTTGCTTAAAGCGTTACTCTGTTTTTAACTTAATACTCTAGATGCATGCTGGATAGCGGTCGATGAGTGGAGTAATAGTAGTAGATGCAGAATCGTTTCGATCTACTTGTCACGGACGTGATGCCTATATACATGATCATGCCTAGATATTCTCATAACTATGCTCAATTCTATCAATTGCTCAACAGTAATTTGTTCACCCACCGTAGAAAACTTATGCTCTTGAGAGAAGCCACTAGTGAAACCTATGGTCCCCGGGTCTATTCTCATCATATCAATCTCCATCACTTTAATCTTGTTTTGCTTTTTTACTTTGTCTTTTACTTTTCACTTTGCATCTTTATACCAAAAACACCAAAAATATTATATCTATCAGATCTCACTCTCGTAAGTGACCGTGAAGGGATTGACAACCCCTAATCGTGTTGGTTGCAAGTTGCTATCGGTTTGTGCAGGTACGAGGGACTTGAGCGTGGCCTCCTACTGGATTGATACCTTGGTTCTCAAAAACTGAGGGAAATACTTACGCTACTCTGCTGCATCATCCTCTCCTCTTCGGGGAAATCCAACGCAAGCTCCAGAGGTAGCAAGAAGAATTTCTGCTGCCGTTGTCGGGGAGTCTACGCACAAAAGTCAACATACCAAGTACCCATCACAATCCCTATCTCTCGCATTACATTAGTTTCCATTCGCCTCTCATTTTCCTCTCCCCCACTTCACCCTTGCCGTTTTATTCACATTCTCTTTTCCGTTCGCTTCTTTTTCGCTTCCCTTTTGTTTGCTCGTGTTGCAATGTGCCTTCTTTTTGCTTGCATCTTCGCTTGCTAAAATTTTATGGATCCTCATCCACTTGCTAATCTCTTTAAGAGATCCAATTATGATGAACCTATTGCTAGTGAATTGAGTGCACTAGATTATCTTTATAAGGTTTTGCCTGAATTTCGTGAATTTAAAAATTGTGATGAAGTACCTTATGAAGCGATTCATGATAGATCTTTGAATAAAAAGCATGATTGCAATGATTTTTCTATAAATTCTATTGATGTCAATTGTGCTAAAAATATGCAAAACCCTTAGCTTGGGGATGCTAGTTTTGCTATGTCCTCTACTTGTTGCAATGATCATGATTGGGGTGATAGTTCCTTTTATGATCTTGAAAATTTATTTAATCCCCATGATGAATATGAGATTGATAATACTGTTCGCAATAATATTGAAAGTGGGTTTGGAAGAGTGTCAACTTTAGATCCCACATATTTGGAGAATATTCAATCTTATGAAATTTTTGATAAAAGTGGGTTTGGAGAGGTCATGACTTTAGTTAATGTTAATCCCACTATTTCGGAAGAGTGTTGTCGGTGTCAAAACCGGCGGATCTCGGGTAGGGGGTCCCGAACTGTGCGTCAAGGTCGGATGGTAAAAGGAGACAAGGGACACTTTATTTTACCCAGGTTCAGGCCCTCTTGATGGAGGTAAAACCTTACTCCTGCTAGATTAATATTGATGATATGTGTAGTACAAGAGTGGATCTACCACGAGATCAAGGAGGCTAAACCCTAGAAGCTAGCCTATGGTATGATTGTGTATGATGATGGTTGTCCTACGGACTACAACCCTCCGGTTTATATAGACACCGGATAGGGTTAGGGTTACACAGAGTCAGTTACAATGGTAGGAGATCTCGAATATCCGCACACCTAGCTTGCCTTCCACGCCAAGAAAAGATCCTTCCGGACACGGGACGAAGTCTTCAACTTTGTATCTTCATAGTCCTGGAGTCCGACAGAAGGTATAGTTCGGCTATCCGAACACCCCCTAATCCAGGACTCCCTCAGTAGCCCCTGAACCAGGCTTCAATTACGACGAGTCCGGCGCGCAGATTGTCTTCGACATTGCAAGGCGGGTTCCTCCTCCGAGTTCTTCAAGAAGATTATAAACACCACAGAATAGTGTCTGGCTCTGCAAAATAAGTTCCCACATATTGCCATACAGAGAATAATATTAACACAAATCAAATCTGCTGACGTATCCCACAGTGCGTCATAACACTGCGGCCAAGCCTTCTATAAATTGTTTTCATCGTTCCACCTCAGCTCGTATAGCGAGGCGGTTTCCTTGGCACGTCTTGTCGAAGCAGAGATCGTGTGCCCCCCTCTAACGGGATTATCATTAATACGGACGTGGGTAACCCAACCACGCCATTTACCGCGGCGTTTGGGAGGCAAGTGAGTTTTATTAGGTAGGTGAGGACGCCTAACCGCACCTGCTTATATAAAGGGATAAGGATTCACCTTTTTAACCTACGCCTTCTTCCTCCTTTGCCAATCCATCTCTCGCGCACTCAAGCTCCAGCGCCCAAGTCCGCTCTTCTTCCTCAACCTTCTCCAACAATGTCCGGAGCGGGAGGCAAGTGGATGGTCTCCTCCGTTACGGAGGCTCAAGTAAAAAGGCTAAGGAAATCCGGATACTTATCCAAGGATATCCCGCATCGGCTTCCTGATAAGGGGCAGCTTCTTCCTACCCCAAGGCCCCATGAGAGGGTAGTTTTTCTCCCCCACTTCCTCCGCGGACTGGGCTTTCCACTTCACCCATTTGTCCGGGGGCTCATGTTCTACTACGGCCTAGATTTCCACGATCTGGCTCCGAACTTTGTTCTCCACATCTCGGTGTTTATCGTCGTGTGTGAGGCCTTTCTCCGCGTCCGCCCCCACTTCGGCCTCTGGCTCAAGACTTTCAACGTCAAGCCCAAGGTGGTGTCCGGCACCCAGGCGGAGTGCCGAGGCGCTATGGTTGGCAAGATAGCCAATGTCCTCTGGTTCGATGGCTCCCTCGTGGAGTCCCTAAAGGGGTGGCAGGCTGGGTGGTTTTACATCACCGAGCCCCGCGATCCGAAATGGGCCGCGGCCCCTGAGTTCAGATCCGGACCCCCCACGCGGCTCATGTCCTGGAAAGAGACAGGCCTGTCGTGGGGCAACGAGGAAGAAGTGACTGGGTTGCAAACATGCATCCAGTCCCTGGTGGAGAAGCCAATTCGGCTCGCCAACATAGTCCAGGTCATGCTCGTTCGCCTGATCCTCCCGTGCCAAGAACGGGATTTTACATTGTGGGAATTCGACCCGGCGCAGCACCAGACCCTCAGTAGGCTCTTCGACACGACGTATGAAGATGTCTGGAAGGTGCTAACCAAAGGCGCCGAGTCCCCCACATCCGCCTCCGAGGATCGCGGATATAGCTCGCAGCGTATCGCCGGCGAGGTAAGCTATCTATACCTTTGACAGGTCCGTTAAGCTTTTCTTCATAGATTATCTCTATGCGGGATATAAACCCCCTTTTACCTTTGACAGGCTTGGCTGGAGATATCCGGACCGATTAACTGTCCGGCCCCTCTACCCGAAGACCCGGCCCCAGCTCTCTTGGTGAAGCTAATAGCTCCGGCACCTTACGTGGTGCCGGAGAGGAAGACCAAGAAGAAGAAAACCACCGGGACTCGAAAAAGTTCCCGCGACATGGTGGTGTCGGACTCGTCATCCAACGAGTCCGCAACGCCCTCCTCTCGCGAAAACGAGGAGGAGGAACAAGGAAGCTCTCCCCCTCCAGCGAGGGGAGCAAAGAAGAAGAAGGCCGCCCCAACAGGGGAGGTCGAGGGGTCAAAGAAAAGGAAGACCCCTCCGCCGGACTACTCCCACGACGCCGAAGAGGGTGGAGAGGAGTGGTCGGACAGGACCAAGCGTCCGGCGAAATCGTAAGTATTTATACACCAGAGTAACTCATGATACCCCTTTTTTTTGTGTGCGGCTTTCCCTGATATCGCGTGCATTTTATGCAGCCCGCCCCGGGCCGAACTCGACGACTCGTCGAGCGGCTCCCTGGATTCATCGTACGTGAACTCTGTTCCGCCCGCGGTCTCCCCCCGCGGGGCGGACAACGCCGAAGTGGCGCCCCGCCAAGCTTCAGGGCAGGAGGAGATGGTCCTGGAGGAGCCACAAGGCAATCCTCCGGACCCCAGGAGTGGAGGGGATGAGACCCTCCAGGGCTCCAAGTCCGGCTTTATGCCGGACACCGCGCCGAACTCGACAGTCCCGGTCCGCGGCGGGCGAACTCCTTCCAAGAGGAGTAAGCCATCCGAGCCGGCGGCCTCCATCCAACCGGAGGCGCCGCATAGACAGTAGCCCCTGATGCTTTGTTCGGTGTTCGGAAAGAAAAGCCGTGTAGAGGATCCAATAATTTTCGCAGGAGTCTAATAAAAAAGGTCAAATATGCGTATGCAGGCTTCACTGCTGTCCACCGCCGCACTGACTGCGCAGGTGGATGTCCTGAAACAGGACCTCGGGCGGACCGAGCAAGAGCTCGGCCTTGCCAAACGACAGCTCGAGGAGAAGGAAGGTAAGAAATACCTAAAAAAGGAAGAAAAAGGTTCCTAGAGAGAGGCTTGATTGCAGAAAGAAATAACATGATTGTACTGCTTATTGTAGGGGCCACAACCGAGGTGACAGCCCTGAAGCAGGCGCTGGCTGAGGCCGAGAAGAAAACGGCCGAGGAGCGTGCCGAGCGAGAGAGGCTTGGGGTTCAGGTCGGCGAGGTGCAGCAAGAGCTGCAAACTCTCATGAAAAAACATGAGGGTTTGGAGCTTGAGGCGAAAGCGCAAGCATCCGAGCTCGCGTCAGCCCTCGAGACCGCCAAGAGTGCCAAGGCCGAAGCCCAAAAGGCCCTCCAAGAGTTGGAGGATGTGAAAAAGATAGCAACGGGTAAGGCATTCTCAATGCAGAGTAAGAATATAAAAGTAAACTACCTATTACTTACCCGAATCCGGAGTTCTCCAGGGGCGTTTGCCGATCTTCCCCGCAGCGTATCCGACGCCGCCGCGTTCTACCGAGCTGAAGAGGGCAGCTCGACGAAGAGTGTGTTCTGGTCTCAGTATTCTGAGGCCGGACACACCGTGCCCTTAAGCGATCAGCTGAAGCAGCTGGTCGAGCTCCAGAAGGCGGCCGAATAGGCCATGAAGGGTTTACTAGTTCGGCTGTGGCCTGGAGAGGCCCTGCCTGGGAGCTATTTCGGGTTGGTGCGGCGGCTGGTGGAGGCCTGTCCGCGGCTTGAAGTCATCAAGCGCTCCGTCTGCATTGAAGGTGCCCGGAGGGCCCTTGCCCGTGTAAGGGTACACTGGGGTAAGCTGGACGGAGAGAAGCTGGTGCAGGACGAGCCGCCGCAGGGGAAGGAACATCGCAAGCCCGAGAACTACTACAAGGACGTTCTTGCCGGAGCCCGCCTTGTCGCGGATGAATGTACTAAAGATGTAGTATTTGAATGAACTCGCTCGTTTGTATCCTGTGCGCTGAAAACTTGTTCATATGCGCTAAGCAATGCTTTTTAATTTAAAATAATATTTTTTGTGCGGTCGTTTAAAAAAATTGAGAGATGGCGAGTCGTCGGCTTCTGCCCCCATGCCACTAGTGCTGGGGTGTTCGGGATAAACCTGAGGGCTCTTGTTCCCATGGTTGGGTCCTTCGAGGGAGGCGCTCAGCACAGCGAACCAGGCAATCGGACTATAATGCTTGAACACTCTCACTTAGCCATAGAACGTTATAATTTTAAATTTCGGCAAAGCCCCTAGTTCGGAAGGCCGAATTCGGGGCGCTATCCACGCCTTTGGCCGGACATAGCCAGCTCCTCGCTCAAAGCGGCATAAGCCTTTAAGGACTCGAAAAACCTCTCGAACAGCGACCGGTCTCGCGCCTTATCATAGCAGTCTGTTTTAGCTTTCTCCACTGAGGTGCTCAACCCACCTGATCTGGGGCACAATCGCAGTGGTTCTCCTAGTGCTACCTTAGCCGATAGAGCGGAACGTAAGGTACCAAAACATAGGAGCTGGGCAAACCCAACATGTGACCAAAATCATGACTCGGAGCCGATGCATAGAGTGCTATAAGTTCGGGGTGCCGCACTTGTGGAAGTGTACAGACTTCTCACACCAGATAAAAGGATAATGAAGCCCCTGGCGTGGTTTGTCGTACCATCGTGTACGGGTGCGATCATGTTATATCATAAACACATATATTCAAAGGGGACAATGCAAAAAATAGATAAAAGGCTATGCATTGTTTTATAAAGAGGCTATTTATCAAAGCCGAACGATACAAGTAGTGTGATAGGCAAAAAAGATATTAGACTATTTAACATGTCCTGACCAGGCATAGGCCGCGGAATTTAGAAACAGATATATCGCTCGAAATAGAGACCACCTGAGAGTTCCGGAATGCGGCGTAGATTTGTCTACTTTCCTGGATCTTGCATCGTCTGTGTGGCAACGCTGCCGAACAGGTTGTCCAGAGTATGGAGTCCTGAAATTAAAAAAGAAAAAATCTGGCAGCCCCTAGTACGTTTGACACCGTGTTGTAGGCATGCCGTTAATGTGCCCCTCCCCCTGTGCCCATGGAATTTTAAGGGCGTAGTTGTGTACTCGAGGTACTTGCTCCACTATGTTGCGATGGCTGGGGTCGGGGCCGTATTGCTACGCTTGCTCTGATCGTGCCAGGTGGTCTTGTTGCAGGTTACTCCGGGCGCGCTTTGCATTGTCCGGTTTTTTAACGGCCGGACTGGAAAGTTGCCTTGAAAGGCTGCTTTGTACTTCTGCTGCGAGGGCCGCCGTGTGCTCTTCCATACGGATGGACCGTTCTGTGTTTCCGCTGACCGTAATTACTCCTCGAGGGCCTGGCATCTTGAGCTTGAGATATGCGTAGTGCGGCACCGCATTGAATTTAGCGAATGCGGTTCGTCCGAGCAGGGCATGATAGCCACTGCGGAACGGCACTATATCGAAGATTAACTCTTCGCTTCGGAAGTTATCCGGAGATCCGAAGACCACATCAAGTGTTATCGAGCCTGTGCAATTGGCCACTGCACCTGGTATGACGCCTTTAAAGGTCGTCCTTGTGGGCTTGATCCTTGATGGATCTATGCCCATTTTCCGTACTGTATCGTGATAAAGCAGGTTCAGGCTACTGCCGCCGTCCATGAGGACCCTTGTGAGATGAAATCCGTCCACGATTGGGTCGATGACCAGTGCGGCAAAACCGCCGTGACAGATGCTAGTGGGGTGGTCCCTTTGATCGAAAGTGATCGGGCAGGAGGACCATGGGTTGAACTTTGGGGCGACTGGCTCCATTGCGTATACGTCCCGTAGCGCATGCTTCCTCTCCCGCTTGGGAATGTGGGTTGCGTATATCATGTTCACCGTCCGCACTTGTGGGGGAAACCCTTTCTGTCCATTGTTGTTCGGCGGCCTGGGCTCCTCCTCGTTGTCGCTATTCAGCCCCTTGTCCTTGTGTTCGGCTCTTAACTTGCCTGCCTGCTTGAACACCCAACAATCCCTGTTGGTGTGATTGGCTGGCCTTTCGGGGGTGCCATGAATCTGGCACAAGCGATCGAGTATCCGGTCCAAGCTGGACGGGCCCTGGGTATTCTTTTTAAATGGCTTTTTCCGCTGACCGGATTTATAGCCTCTGAATCCGGCATTGACTGCTGTATCCTCATTGCTGTCGCTGCTAACGCGGCGCTTTTGATTATTTCAACGTGACCTGCCACTTTTGTCCTTGGTATCCGAATTACCGGGCTTCTTCTATAAGTTGTTGCTGCGAGCTAGCCAGCTATCCTCGCCCGCGCAAAAGCGGGTCACGAGTGTCGTGAGGGCTGCCATGGTTTTCGGCTTTTCCTGTCCCGGGTGCCGGGCAAGCCACTCGTCACGGATGTTATGTTTGAAGGCTGCTAGGGCCTCTGCGTCCGGACAATCGACTATCTGATTTTTCTTTGTTAGGAACTGTGTCCAGAATTGCCTGGCCGATTCTTCTAGCTACTGGATTATGTGGCTTAGTTCGTCGGCGTCCGGTGGCGGCACATAGGTCCCCTGAAAGTTGTCGAGGAATGCGGCCTCCAGGTCCTCCCAAGAACTGATTGAGTCCGCTGGTAGGCTGTTAAGCCAGTGCCGGGCTGGTCCTTTAAGCTTGAGGGGTAGATATTTGATGGCGTGCAGATCATCGCCACGTGCCATGTGGATGTGAAGGAGATAGTCCTCAATCCATACTGCCGGATCTGTCGTACCATCGTACGACTCGATATTGACGGGTTTAAAACCCTCTGGGATTTTATGATCCATTACTTCGTCTGTGAAGCACAGTGGGTGTGCGGCGCTCCTAAACTGGGCTATGTCATGACGCAGCTCGGAAGAGCTGTGCCTGCTGTGTTCGGCCCGGCCGGATTTATTGTGTCCGGAGTGATGATCATCACGTGTCGTCGAGCGTCCGCGCGATCCATAGATCGATCTTGTTTGCTTTGCTTTATCCTCCAGTATGTCTCACAGGTCTAGCTCGTGTTCCCGTGCCTTATTCGAGCGGCACCGGGGCATGGCTTGCTGAGGGGCTCGACAGGCCTCCCTGTCGCGGCCACGGGGTGGCCGGTCTGCCATGTCATATGCTTCCCCCTCTAATTGGGGTAGCGGCCTGCGCATAGGATAGTTTTTGGAGGGGCGCACGAGTTCATACTCTTCGGCCGCAAGGACTTCTGTCCATCTGTCAGCTAGCAGATCTTGATCAGCTCTAAGATGTTGCTGCTTTTTCTTTAGGCTGTTGGCCGTGGCTAGAAGCCTACGTTGAAAACGCTCTTGTTCGGCGGGGTCTGATGGTACGACGAATTCGTCGTCGTCGAGGCTTGCCTCGTCTTCGGAGGGAGGCATGTAGTTATCATCCTCAACCTCTTGTTCTGCCGCTCTCTCCTGAGGGCTGGCTTTTCCATCTTCCTACGCTGAAGCTTGCTGGTTCTGGTGTTCTTCGACGCTGTCCGGGGTAGTGTTATCTCCCGTGCCGGAATCACCGCTGCTGTGGCGGGATTTAGAGCGGCGCCGTTGGCGCCGACGTTTTTGTGGTTTTTTTTTATGTGTCGTCTTCCGCTGCTCCATCGCCATCCGCATCCTTTGGAGCATCCACCATGTATATGTCATATGACGAGGTGGCGGTCCAGCGCCCTACAGGTGCTGGTTCTTGTTCGTCTCCTCCTTCGTCGTCCATACCGTCGAAGTCTTCGGAGCCGAAGTCAAGCATGTCGGTTAGATCGTCGACAGTGGCTATTAAGTGGGTGGTGGGTGGGTTTTGAATTTCTTCGTTGTCCGAATCCCAACCTCGCAGACCATAGTCCGGCCAGGACTCCCTCAAGTGTCAACTTTGCATGCATGTGGATCGTGTTGAAAATATTTTATGTGATAGCTATTTTGTTGAATTTGCTTATGATTCCACATTTAATTATTATGAGAGAGGAAAATATGGTCGTAGAAATTTTCATGATAATAAATTACCTCTCGTTATGTTGAGATTGCTATGGTTTCTTTCTGCTTCCTTGCATATGCTAGTTTTTGCTTGCCTTGATAATTTGTTTGCCTATAAGATGCCTATGCAAGTATTTTAGACTTATATGTGGTTGTTACATGTTTTATGATGCTCTCTTTGTGCTTCAATTCTTGTCTTTTATGTGAGCATCATTGAAATCTCAATGCCTAGCTAGGGGCGTTAAACGATATCGCTTATTGGGAGGCAACCCAATTTTATTTTTAGTTTTTTGTGTTTTTCTTCTGTTAGGGAATAAATAACCCATCTACCTTCTGTTTAGATGTGGTTTTGTGTTTCAATTAGTGTTTGTGCCAAGCTAGACCTATTGGATCTTCTTGGATGATAGTTATTTGATCTTGCTGAAATTTCCAGAAACTTTGCGTTCAGTGCCCGAATAATTAAAAATCATCAGAACGTGATAAAATACTGATTCCAATTGTTGATGATCTATAAACATATTGTCTAGGTCGTATAATTTTGGTAGATTTTTTGGAGTTTCAGAAGTTTGCATTAGTTACAGATTACTACAGGCTGTTCTGTTTTTGACAGATTCTGTTTTTCGTGTGTTGTTTGCTTATTTTGATGAATCTATGGCTAGTATTGGAGGGTATGATCCATATAGAACTTGTAATACAGCAGGTTTAACACCAATATAAATAAAGAATGAGTTCATTACAGTACCTTGAAGTAGTCTTTTGTCTTCTTTCTCTAACGGAGCTCCCGAGATTTCTATTGAGTTTTGTGTTGTGAAGTTTTCAAGTTTGGGTGAATTCTTTTGATGGATTATGGAACAAGGAGTGGAAAGAGCCTAAGCTTGGGTATTCCCATGGCACCCCCAATATAATACAAGGACACCAAAAAGTCAAAGCTTGGGGATGCCCCGGAAGGCATCCCCTCCTTCGTCCACTTCCATCGGTAATCTACTTGGAGCTATATTTTTATTCACCAACATGATATGTGTTTTGCTTGGAGCATCTTGTATTATTTGTGTCTTTGTTTGTTAGTGTGCCACAATCATCCTTGCTGTACACATCTTTGAGAGAGCCATCTATGAATTAAAATTTGTTAGAACACTCTTTGAGCTTCACTTATATCTTTTGAGCTAGGCAGTTTTGCTCTATGTGCTTCACTTATATCTTTTGAGCGTGATAATTTTGCTCTATGTGCTTCACTTAGATCTTTTAGAGCATGGTGGTGGTTTGTTTTAAAGAAACTATTGATCTCTCATGCTTCACTTAAATTATTTTGAGAGTCGTAATAGCATGGTAAATTGCTTAATATTAATATGCTTGGTATTCATGATTTGTGGAATTTTCTTTTGAGTGCGTTGAATACTAAGAAAAGATTGAAGCATGACAATTGTTTTGATATATGGATGTGATAATATTAGAGTCATGCTAGTGGAAGTAGTTGTGAATTTAAAGAATACTTGCGTTGAAGTTTGTGATTCCCGTAGCATGCATGTATGGTGAACCGTTATGTAACGAAGTCGGAGCATGAACTGTTTATTGATTGTCCTCCTTATGAGTGGCGGTCGGGGACGAGCGATGGTCTTTTCCTACCAATCTATCCCCCTAGGAGCATGCGCGTAATACTTTCCTTTGATAACTTCTAGATTTTTGCAATAAGTATATGAGTTCTTTATGACTAATGTTGAGTCCATGGATTATACGCACTTTTTTCCATCCTTCCACCATTTCTAGACTCTCTAATACCGCGCACTTTTCGCCGGTATCATACACCCACCATATATATTCCTCAAAGCAGCCACCATACCTACCTATCATGGCATTTCCATAGCCATTCCGAGATATATTGCCATGCAACTTTTCCACCGTTCCGTTTATTATGACACGCTCCATCATTGTCATATTGCTAGCATGATCATGTAGTTGACATCGTATTTGTGGCAAAGCCACCATTCATAATTCTTTCATACATATCACTCTTGATTCATTGCATATCCCGGTACACCGCCGGAGGCATTCATATAGAGTCATATCTTGTTCTAAGTATCGAGTTGTAATTGTTGAGTTGTAAGAAAAATAAAAGTGTGATGATCATCATTTCTTAGAGCATTGTCCCAAGTGAGGAAAGAATGATGGAGACTATGATTCCCCCACAAGTCGGGATGAGACTCCGGACGAAAAAAAAGAGGCCATAAAAAAAGAGAGAAAAGGCTCAAATAAAAAAATGAGAGAAAAAGAGAGAAGGGACAATGTTACTATCCTTTTACCACACTTGTGCTTCAAAGTAGCACCAAGATCTTCATGATAGAGAGTCTCCTATGTTGTCACTTTCATATACTAGTGGGAATTTTTCATTATAGAACTTGGCTTGTATATTCCAATGATGGGCTTCCTCAAAATGCCCTAGGTCTTCGTGAGCAAGCGAGTTAGATGCACACCCACTTAGTTTCTTTTGTTGAGCTTTCATATACTTATAGCTCTAGTGCATCCGTTGCATGGCAATCCCTACTCACTCACATTGATATCTATTAATGGGCATCTCCATAGCCCGCTGATACGCCTAGTAGATGTGAGACTATCTTCCCCTCTTTTTGTCTTCTCCACAACCACCGTTCTATTCCACATATAGTGCTATATCCATGGCTCAAGCTCATATATTGCGTGAAGGTTGAAAAAGTTTTGAAAATGTTAAAGTATGAAACAATTGCTTGGCTTGTCATCGGGGTTGTACATGATTTAAATACTTTGTGTGGTGAAGATGGAGCATAGCCAGACTATATGAATTTATAGGGATAACTTTCTTTGGCCATGTTATTTTGAGAAGACATAATTGCTTTATTAGCATGCTTGAAGTATTATTATTTTTATGTCAATATGAACTTTTGTCTTGAATCTTTCGAATCTGAATATTCATACCACAATTAAGAAATTTTGCATTGAAATTATGCCAAGTAGCACTCCGCATCAAAAATTCTCTTTTTATCATTTACCTACTCGAGGACGAGCAGGAATTAAGCTTGGGGATGCCTGATACGTCTCCAACGTATCTATAATTTTTGATTGCTCCATGCTATATTATCTACTGTTTTGGACTATATTGGGCTTTATTTTCCACTTTTATATTATTTTTGGGACTAACCTATTAACCGGAGGCCCAGCCAGAATTGTTGTTTTTTGCCTATTTCAGTGTTTCGAAGAAACAGAATATCAAACGGAGTCCAAACAGAATAATCCTTTCTGGAACGTGATTTTCTTCCCGAATATGACCCAGGAGACTTGGACCCTACGTCGAGGAAGCTTCGAGGTGGGCACGAGGTAGGGGGGCGCGCCCTACACCCCCAGGCGCGCCCCCACCCTCGTGGGCCCACCGAGGCTCCATCGACGTACTTCTTCCTCCTATATATACCCATGTACCCCCAAACGATCAGAACAGGAGGCAAAAACGTAATTCCACCGCCGCAACTTTATGTATCCACGAGATCCCATCTTGGGGCCTGTTCCGGAGCTCCGCCGGAGAGGGCCGTCATCGCGGAGGGCTTCTACATCATCGTAGCCTCTTAGATGAAGTGTGAGTGGTTTACCTTAGACCTTCGGGTCCATAGTTATTAGCTAGATGGCTTCTTCTCTCTTTTTGGATCTCAATACAATGTTCTCCCCCTCTCTTGTGGAGATCTATTCGATGTAATCTTCTTCTTTTTGCGGTGTGTTTGTTGAGAGCGATGAATTGTAGGTTTATGATCAAGTCTATCTATGAATAATATTTGAATCTTCCCTGAATTCTTTTATGCATGATTGGTTATCTTTGCAAGTCTCTTCGAATTATCCGTTTGGTTTGGCCAACTAGATTGGTAGTTCTTGCCATGGGAGAAGTGCTTAGCTTTGGGTTCGATCTTGCGGTGTCCTTTCCTAGTGATAGAAGGGGCAGCAAGGCATGTATTGTATCGTTGCCATCGAGGATAACAAGATGGGGTTTATTTCATATTGCATGAATTTATCTCTCTACATCATGTCGTCTTGCTTAAAGCGTTACTCTCTTTCTAACTTAATACTCTAGATGCATGATTGATAGCGGTCGATGAGTGGAGTAATAGTAGTAGATGCAGAATTGTTTCGATCTACTTGTCACGGACGTGATGCCTATATACATGATCATGCCTAGATATTCTCATAACTATGCTCAATTCTGTCAGTTGCTCAACAGTAATTTGTTCACCCACCGTAGAGAACTTATGCTCTTGAGAGAAGCCACTAGTGAAACCTATGGCCCCCGGGTCTATTCTAATCATATCAATCTCCATCACTTTAATCCTGTTTTGCTTTTTTACTTTGCCTTTTACTTTTCACTTTGCATCTTTATACCAAAAATACCAAAAATATTATCTCTATCAGATCTCACACTCGTAAGTGACCGTGAAGGGATTGACTACCCCTAATCCCGTTGGTTGCGAGTTGCTATCGATTTGTGCAGGTACGAGGGACTTGAGCGTGGCCTCCTACTGGATTGATACCTTGGTTCTCAAAAACTGAGGAAAATACTTACGCTACTCTGCTGCATCATCCTCTCCTCTTCGGGGAAAACCAACGCAAGCTCAAGAGGTAGCACGGACTCCTCCATTGAGCCGCACAAGACACCATCCCGTGACGGCTGCCGGAGCGCAGGGTAAAGTTGAAGGTTTATCATTGTAAAGTTGAAGGTTTGTTAGGATGTCTATTTCCTTTTGTATCTATCGTCATACGTTGTTTTTAGTATATAGTGGTTGACGTAATCGCGAGAAAACCTTCTTGTTTCATTTCATTCCAATCCATCATACTATAAAAATTATTAATTTTCAATGACATGAAGTAAGTTATTGACATGTATATGCTGGTGGAGCCCTTGTTAGTTGCCAAGTGGTATGTACACTAGGGATTAACATCTTATACAGTTTAAAAATGTCAAATACATATCATATAGGAGATTTGATGGACACTTTTTGTAATAATTGATTTCCAAGAAAATTCATATTTTCTGAATTTAACACTCCGACATTGAATGTGGCATAATCATTATTCATTAATTGCACGATCGATCGAGGTGACTTACTATTCATGAATTCATGTACATTCATTCCTTGCTACATGGCCTTTTTATTTGAGACAGACTATTTGCTTATGTACAAGGATGCACACAAGATATAGGATCTTGGGGTTCTCACAGGCTTTGGGCTTACGCGGTCCCCCTCCGCCTAGGCCCAGAGCCAACCCTACTTGAAAGACTCGGCTATAAATCCTTTTTATACCAACTTTGTTCCATACCCCCAAACCCTGGACGCCACCCAATCCTCGCGATCCCAGACTTCTTCTTCTTCATCCCAAACGAACACTTGAAGTCTCCGACGCCTCCACCTCTGGTAAGGATTCACCATAGGATCTTCATCGCCCGGAGCTTCGCCCTCAGTTACCGGCCTCACCACCCTCAAAGTTTTCTCCATCGGTTCCATCATAGTCTCCCCTGAGTTGGAGCAAGATGCGATGGAGAAAGCATCTCGTCGAAGTGGATCGGTACGCCGCCGTAGTGCATGGTAAAATTGCCGCATTTTCATTCTAATTTGGATCTAGTATTTTTTGCATGTTTGTTATGATGTTTATTTCCTTTGCAATGCGGCATCATATGTTGTTTCTATTATATAGTGGTTGCGGCAGTCGCCAGAAAACCTTATTGAAGCATAGTCGGAACCACCCAATTCCATGGCCATTCTTTCAGCCTAAGCTCACCGACCACCCACCCGTTGCTAAGAGCATGAGCCTTCGCCCGTCGCAACATAAAAAAAATATGATCTCGCCGCTCTTTTAGGGTAGATCCAACAAGGTGTAGGGTAGGATATGCCCCACCCTAAGATCTAGGGCCAGCCAATACACCTACATAAAAAGGAAATAGACTAAAAGGCCAAGCCCAACTCACCTCGGCCCCACCCTAGCAATCTGGTCTGATCTATCACCAGTTCTTTGACCATAATTATTTTCCAATACTAATATTTAGGCACGTGCTTGTGATGATAAAAATACTCTGACTGATATGTCCCACCAACTCCGGACTAGTAGAATTAATGTTCTTCATCCTTCCCACCCCCATAATAAATGCGACACAATTGTTGATCAATAATGACATTATTACATTCAACTCCTTTTGGTCCAATGGTGGGGGTGTGGTGGGGTGGGGTGGGGGAGAGACCTGACATTTACAGCTCAGAAGCCAGTACTGCTACTACACTGGCCCGTGATGAGACGGTCGCAGTGTGGGCAGAAGGAGAAGGAAGAGCCACGGAGGGACGCGGTAACAGCGACGTTTCACCCTTCTTTCTCCCACTGGAGCTGCACAAAATCCCACTGCGGCAGCTGCCCGCCACCCATGATTGTGCTAAACCCTAGGACTCCATTGCCGTCACAACCACCGCGACCGGACCTCATTCCCTGCCTGTCTTGCACCCACCCGCGGAGATACCGCTACGCCCGCTCGCCCGCCTCCTCCTTTTTTTCGTGCGCCATCACTCGGGGCCTCCCTCCCCTCCGCGGGGCCAGCCGCCGGTGTGCCTTCCGTGCGTTCCTAGGAGGGGAATGGCCAGGGGCTTAGGGTTCCACACCTTTGAAGTGGTCCCCGACCTCTGATTTTTAGGGGGTTTTCTCCTCCGGACTGGTGTGTGCGTGCAGAATGCTCGTTCACGATTTCGATTGTCTTCCTTAGACGTCGCGCAGTTGGTGTGGCCTTTCCAGTTTGGGATTTTGGTTCCTGATTTTGGATTTAGGGTGACAGATATTTTCCCTTGTGTCTGACTGAATTTTTTCTATGACTGACTGATGCCAGGTTCCTAAGTGATCTTATGGGGAACAGTCGGCCGAGAGGGGCGCCTTCGACAAGTATTGGGAACGTGGCGAGGGGGAACATGGAGGCCGTGATGGAGGCTCCCCGCTTGCGGCAGCACAGAGGGCCAGGCGCGTCGGGTCCTGGGAGCCCAGGTCAGAGCACATCTCTTAAAAAAAGGCTCTATCCTCCTACTATCTCCAATTAATGCCAAGAGGACGAGTGACACGCGGAGGAGTGGTGGCGACTCGGGCCATAGAGAAGGAAGGCAGAGGACCATGACTGCATGAGGGATGCGAGGGAGAAAGAGTAGTAAGCGGAGATGGAACCCTAGCTTGCCCCTCGATTGGGGATGATGCCAGGAATCCGGGGAAGCCATGTGGCATCGGGTATCTGAATTTCCAGTAATGCCCTCGGCGGGGCGCCAGAATCACAGGCGATGACATGAGATTTTTACCACCGGAGGGCCGCACTAGACGACATCCCAACCACGGTCACTGACAAGCGCGAATCATGGACTCCACCATAGTGCCGCTCTAGACACCATCCCCCGATGGCTGCCGGAGGGCAGGGTAAAGTTGAAGTTTTATGATTATAAAGTGTATCTTGTGTTTTTTGCATGTTTCTTAGGATGTCTATTTTCTTTTCTATCTACCGTCACATGTTGTTTTTAGAATCTAGTGGTCGCCATAATTGCGAGAAAAGCTTCTTGTTTCATTTCATTCCAATCCATCGTAGTATAGAAAATTTTAATTCTCAATGACATGCAGTTAGTTATTGACATGTATATGCTAGTGAAGCCCTTGTTAGTTGCCAAGTGGTATGTACACTAGAGATTAACATTGAATGTAGTTTAAAATGTTAGATACATATCATATAGGAGATTTGATGGACACTTTTTGTAATAATTGATTTCCAAGAAAATTCATATTTTCTAAATTTAACATTCCAACATTGAATGTGGCATAATCATTAATTAGTAATTGCACGATCGATCGAGGCGACTTACTATTCCCATATTCCTGTACAATCATTCCTGACTACATGGCCTTTTTATTTGAGACAGACTACGTGCTTATGTACAGGGATGCACACAAGATATAGGATCTTGGGCCCCTCACAGGCTTTGGGCTTACGCGGTCCCCCCTCCCGGCTAGGCCCAGAGCCAACCCTACTTGAGACACTCGGCTATAAATCCTTTTCATACCAACTATTTTCCATTTCCCCAAACCCTAGTCGCCACCCCAATCCTTTTGATCCCAGACCTCTTCTTCTTCATCCCTGACGAACACTTGAAGTCTCCGATGCCTCCACCTCCGGTATGGATTCTCCTCCATAGGATCTTGATCGCCCGGAGCTTCGCCCTCGGTTCTAGTCCTCACCACCCTCATAGTTTTTTTCAATCAGTGCAACCATAGCCCCCCTAAGTTGGAGCACGATGCGCAGGATAGAGCGTCCTATCGTCGATGCTCCTAGTGGATCGGGACGCTGCTGTAGTGGATGGTAAAATTGTCGTCGATGATCCTAGGAGAGAGTGTCCAGTCCTCGACGCTCCTAGTGGATCTAGTGCTTTTTTCATGTTTGTTATGATGTTTATTTCCTTTCCTATGGGGCATCATATGTTGTTTATTATATAGTGGTTGCGCGAGTTGCCGGAAAACCTTCCTGAAGCATAGTCGGACCCACCCGATTCCATGGCTATTCTTCCAGCATAATCTCAGCGAGCACCGACCGGTTGCTGAGAGCATGAGCCTACGCCCGTCACAACATCAAAAAAATGATGTTGCCGTTCAGTTTAGGGTAGATCCAACAAGGTGTATGGTAGGATATGCCCCACCCTAAGATCTAGGGCCAGCCAATATACCTACCAAAAAAAGGAAATAGAAAAGGCCAAGCCTAACTTACCTCGGCCCCAACCTAGCAATCTGGTATAATCTATCACCAGCTATTTAACCATAATTACTTTCCCATAATAATATTTAGGCATGTGCTTATCGTGATGATAAAAATACTTTGACATATACGTCCCACCAACTCCGGTCTAGTAGAATCAATTTCCTTCGTCTGTTCCACCCCCAGAATAAATGCACCACAATTATTGCTCAATAATGACATTATTACATTCAACTCCTTTTGTTCGAATGGTGGGCTTGGGGTGGGGTGGGGAAGAGACCTGACATTTATAGCTCAGAAGCCTCTGCCGCTACTATACTGGCCCGTGACGAGATGGCTGCGGCTCAGGCAGAAGGGGAAGGAAGAGCCAGGAAGGGATGCAGTAACAATGTCGTTTCCCCTTCTTTCTCCCACCGGAGCTACTCAAAACCCCATCGCGACCTCCGCCTGCCACGCGCAATCACGCTAATAGCCTAGGCCTCCGTCGCCATCGCCGCCGCCGCGACCGACCCGCATTCTCCGCTTGTCTTGCGCCCACCCTCAAAGATACTGCTTCGCCCACCTGCCCACGTCCTCCTCTGTTTTGCATGTGGTTGCTCAGGGACTCCCTCCCTTCCATGGGCCCGACCGCCGGTGCGCCTTTTGCTCATTCCGGGGGGCAATGGCCAAGGGCTTGGGGCTCCGCACCTTGGCCCTTGTGTCTGACCGAATTTGTTTTCTGTGACTGACCGATGCCAGGTTCTTGAGCGATGGAATGGAGAACAGCCGGCTGAGAGGGGCGCCATCGACAAGCAGTGGGAACACGGTGAGAGGCAACGGAGGCAGTGACGGAAGTTCCCCACTTGTGGAAGCACGAAGGTCCAGGCGCGTCGGGTCCGGGGAGACTAGGTCGGAGCACATCTCTTGAAAAAAAGGTATCTATCCTCCTACTATCTCCAATTAATGCCAAGAGGGGTGAGGAGCGGGGGCGGCTTGGGCCATAGAGAAGGAAGGCAAAGGAGCTACGACTGTGAGGGATGCAGGAGGGATGAGAGGTAGAAAGAGTAGTAATCGAAAGATGGAATCCTAGATTGTCCCCCGATTGGGGATTAGGCCAGGAATCCGGGTAATCCATGTGGCATCTGGTATGCAAATTTCCAGTAATAACCTCAGCGGGGCGCCGGAATCACAGGTGATGGCATGAGATTTTTTCCGCTGGGGGGCCGCATTGGACAGCATCCCATCCACGGTCACTGACAGGCGTGAATCGCGGACTCCTCCATAGTGCCGCACTAGACACCATCCCCCGATGGCTGCCGGAGCGCAGGGTAAAGTTGAAGTTTTATCATTCTAAAGCAGATCTTGTGTTTTATTACATGTTTGTTAGGATGTCTATTTCCTTTTCTATCTATCGTTATATGTTGCTTAGTATATAGTTTTTGCCGTAATCACAACAAAACCTTCTTGTTTCATTTCATTCCTATCCATCGTAGTATAGAAATTATTAATTCTCAATGACATGCAGTAAGTTATTGACATGTATATGCTGGTGGAGATTTGATGAACACTTTTTGTAACAATTGATTTCCAAGAAAATTCATATTTTCTAAATTTAACACTCCAAAATGTGGCATAATCATTAATCAGTAATTGCACGATCGATCGAGGTGACTTACTATTCATGAATTCTTGTACATGCATTCCTCTCTACATGGCCTTTTTATTTGAGATAGACTATGTGTTTATGTACATGGATTCACACAAGATATAGGATCTTGGGTCCCTCCCAGGCTTGGGGCTTACGTGGCCCCCTCCCACCTAGGCCCAGAGCCAACCCTACTTAAAAGACTCTGCTATAAATCCTTTTCATACCAACTCTTTTCCATAGCCCCAAACTCTAGCTGCCACTCCAATCCTTGTGATCCCAGACTTCTTCTTCTTCATCCCAGACAAACACTTGAAGTCTCTAAAGCCTCCACCTCCGGTAAGGATTCGCCTCCACAGGATCCTCTCCTCCGCAGGACCGGCCACCGGCGCGCCTTCTGTGCATTCCGGGGAGGGGAATGGCCAGGGGATTGGGGTTCCGCACCTGGGCAGCGGTCCTCGGCATCTGATTTTTAGTGGGTTTTCGTCTTCGGACCGGTGTGTGTGCGCACGACGCTTGATCATGATTTCGATTTTCTTTCTTCGCGTCGCGCAGTTGGTGTCGCCTTTCCAGTTTGGGGTTTTGGTTCCTGTTTTGTGGATTTTGGTGACGGATTTTCCCCTATGTCTGGCTGAATTTTTGTTCTATGACTGACTGATGCCAGGTTTGTGAGCGACGGAATGGGACCAGCCGGCCAAGAGGGGTGACTTCGAGATGCAGTGGGAACTTGGCGAGGGCTAACGCGGAGGCCATGATGGAAGCTCCCCACTTGCGACCGTATGGACGGCTAGGCGCGTCGGGTCCGGGGAGCCCAGGTCGTAGCACATCTCTAGAAAAAAGGTCTCTATCCTCCTACTATCTCCAATTAATGCCAAAAGGAGGAGTGAAGGAAGGCAGAGGATCTATGACTAAGAGAGGGATGCAAGGGAGAAAGAGTAGTAAGCGGAAGATGGAACCCTAGCTTGTACCCCGATTGGGGATGAGGCCAGGAATCCGGGGAAGCCATGTGGCATAGGGTATGCAAATTTCCCATAATGCCCTCGGCGGGGCACTGGAATCACACGTGATGGCACTAGATTTACCGCTGGAGGGCCGCACTTGACAACATCCCAGCCACAGTCATTGACAGGTGTGAGTCGCAGACTCCTCCATAGTGCCGCACAAGACACCATCCCCCGATGGCTGCCGGAGCACAGGGTAAAGTTGAAGTTTTATCATTTTAAAGTAGATCTTGTGTTTTTTTTGCATGTTTGTTAGGATGTCTATTTCCTTTTCTATCTACCGTCATATGTTGTTTTTAGTATATAGTGGTTGAAGTAATCGCGAGAAAACCTTCTGGTTTCATTTCATTCCAATCCCTCAAACTATAGAAATTATTAATTTTCAATGACATGCAGTAAGTTATTGACATGTACATGTGGTGGAGCCCTTGTTAGTTGCCAAGTGGTATGTACACTAGGGATTAACATTTAATGTAGTTTAAAAATGTTAAATACATATCATATAGGAGATTTTATGGACACTTTTTGTAACAATTGATTTCCAAGAAAATTCATATTTTCTAATTTAACACTTCGACATTGAATGTGGCATAATCATTAATCAATAATTGCACGATGGATCGAGGCGACTTGCTATTCACTCATTCTTGTACATGCAGTCCTTGCTACAGAGCCTTTTTAGTTGTGACATACCATGTGCTTATGTATAGGGATGCACACAAGATATAGGATCTTGGGCCCCTCCCAGGCTTGGGGCTTACGCGGTCCCCCTCCCACCTAGGCGCAGAGCCAACCCTACTTAAAAGACTCTAAATCCTTTTGATACCAAATCTTTTCCATAGCCCCAAACCCTAGATGCCACCCCAATCCTCGTGATCCGTGACCTCTTCTTCTTCATCTCAGACAAACACTTGAAGTCTCTGATGCCTCCACCTCCGGTAAGGATTCGCATTCGGAGGATCTGGATTGCCCGGAGCTTCGCCCTCGGTTACCATCCTGACCACCCTCAAAGTTTTTTCCATCGGTGCCACCATAGCCCCCCTTGAGTTGGAGCAAGATGCGCAGGAGGAAGTGTCATGTCGTCGATGCTCCTAGTGGATCGGGACGCTGCTGTAGTGCACGATAAATTTGCTGATGTTCCATTCTAATTTGGATCTGGTGTTTCTTTTCATGTTATTTATGATGTTTATTCCTTTCCTATGCGGCATCATATGGTGTTCCTAATATATAGTGGTTGAGGGAGTCACCAGAAAACCTTCCTGAAGCATAGTCAGAACCACCCGATTCTATGTCGATTCTTTCAGCATAAGCTCCACGAGCACCCACCCGTTGCTGAGAGCATTAGCCTTTTCCCGTCGCAAAATCAGAAATATGATCTCAGCGCTCATTTCTGGGTAGATCAAACAAGGTGTATGGTAGGACATGCCCCACCCTAAGATCTAATGCCAGCCAATATACCTACCAAAAAAGGAAATAGACCAAAAGGCCGAACCCAACTCACCTCGGCCCCACCCTAGCAATCTGGTCTGATCTATCACCATGTCGGTGTACAAAAAGAGGGGTACACTTTTTGTACCCCTATAACTGTGCACGGGCAGTCTGAGCCGCGGGCACCACCACACCAAGCACGGCAAGGGAGGTGAGCCAGGGGGACACCGAAGCTCAAGAGAACTAGCACGACGCCAAGACCAAAACCACGAAGATCAAAGGGGATGAAGCGGACTCCCCGGGCAAGATCCTTGCCGGGAGACATTTATAGCAACCCCGGCAAGACCATTGCCGCTGCAGCTCGCCCCACGCCCACGGAGCGAATCACCCTTGAGTCCACTGCCCCCATGGGGCAAGGATTCGGGAGACATCCCTGTAGTGGCATGCAGATCTTTGTGAAGACAAACAAGATCAGATACACGCTATAGAAGATGATGGCTCTTGGCGGGATCCCAGCCAAGGAAGACCACAAGACCCCCGGAAAGAGCCTTGCCGGGAACGAAGGCAGGCGCCTCGGCAAGACCCTTGCCGGGATCCCGGCAAGGCCCTTGCCAAGGATATCCGCAGGACCACCACCAGGCCCACTCCGACTAAACCTCCACCACCGCATGCATGCAGCTGCCAACCCAACCTGCTGGGCACGCACGTGCGTGGCGACATGCAGATCTTCGTGAAGACCCACCACTGCGCCACCTCAGCTGCCTGCCTACCTACATGGCACCACAGGCATCGCTGGCCAGGGCGCGTGTCGACACAAGAAGGAGCGGCGACGGACGAGGCAGGTTTATCCCTCGTCCCTGATAAAACAAGGACACCTAAGCAAGACGCATTAAATGCGCCTTGTCATGTAATGCGAGGGATAACCTCGCATCACTGTACCCTTTCCACCTCCTGTGTGCCACTGTGGCGACCCCTTCTTCTATAAAAGGAGGCCCGAGGCGACCAGGAGAAGGATTCGCCTTTTTGGAGCTCCTCACGCCCCATAGCTAGCTCAAGAACACAGATATACAATCCACCAAAGTAGGAGTAGGGTTTTACGCATCCTCGCGGCCCGAACCTGGATAAACGAACCGTGTGCTATCTGTTCGATCCGCTCTTCTCACGACCCCGCGCCCCGCTAACCGTAGTAGGGATTCTTGTGATCCCATAGGTGTCGTTCCCACCGACATCTTTGGCGCGCCAGGTAGGGGTCGCAGTTGTGAGAATCGGCCCTAGCAGTTAGCCCGGCACTCCTTCGTCTTCATGGCCCCTTGGAGAGGAAAGGAGGCCGGACGATCGGCACTCGAGCGACTACAAACGGAAGCTAAGTTGCGATGAACCCTTATTTGTTCTATCCTTCTTATATGAGATTATTCCCCCCGGGAGATGTCACGCCTTTGTATGAGAAACCTGCATGCCAGGGGGCTCTCCCAAGATCGGCAACGCCCTTGCCCTGTTTCGAGTCCGCTCAACAGCTCAAGCGGCTGCGTCGAGGGTGTCAGAGTGGCCTTCCGCGATCAACAACGCTCTCGATTCTGACTCGAGTCAAGCTCGACAGTTCGAGCGGCCGCGTTCATAACGGTAAGGTGGCTCGTCCGGCAGCACGCATACCCGGCAGGCCCATGGGGATCCATCCCCAAAACGCCGCCAGGGGCTTCCGCGCTGGCGAACCTACCCAATCGACGTAGGGCGCGCATACAAAGAGAAATTGAACGGGGAAATAATGTGCATGAAAATTAAAAGTACTTCAAAGTTATGTTACATCACATCATTGTTGCGGTCCTAACTAAAGATAAAATTTGTCTTGGTCGGGAACCTACAGCGGCGAAGAAGAACGGGATGCCTAATCCCGGTGCTGGCCTTCCACCCTCTTGATTTCGTCGATGCTGCTGATGATGGGCTTGATGTGCTCCTTGAGCACCGTGAGGTCCGTACCATCCGGCAAGCTATCCATCGCGGCTTCGAAGTTGAGGTTGGGATTCCAGTATGCCATCTTGGTGAGGACCTTGGTCACGACCCTCCGGCAAAGTCGCCGGGCCTCCCCAACCAGCGTGGCCGCCCTGTTGGAGTGAAGATAGGCCAAGGCTCCAAGGATGCCCTCGAAGAACTGGGTCAGCTTGGCGTTGACGGTCCCGCTGCGCTCTGGGGCATACCTCACGTTTGGCATCCCCATGATGGCCAACTGCAAGGCGACCCTGCCGGCGACGTCCTCCAGACGGCTGATCCACCTGTTCTCGCCCGCCACATAATCCTGGTGGGAGGCGGCCTCACCCGCCCGCAGCTGCTTCTCCTCCTCCAGGCTCCTGGTCAAGGTCTCCTCCCGAGCCCTGCTCTCCGACAACGTCTTCTCGAGATTCTCCAGCATCAGCTTGAGATCTCTGACGGAGTCTTGCGCTTTGGAGATCTCCCCAGTCCTGCTGATGACCGCTCCTTGCGCGTCCACCAAGGCGCGGTTGAGCATGCTCTTCTCGCCGGACAGCTTGAGGGCCTGCTCCTTCAGCTCGTCCCGCTCCACCTCCAACCCCTTCACCTTGCCAGCATGGGCCAGAGCCTGGGCATCGAGCGCCTCTTTATGCCTCTGCTCCAGATCGCGAGTCCGTCGCACGACAAGGTCCTCGAGCTCCTCATCCTTGCCGCGGAGCGTTGCGGCGAGCTTCGCCTCACGCACGAAGAGGTCCTCCTCCTGGGAATCCAACGCGGCTTGATGCTGGTTCCGGGCGGCCTCGGCCATGGCAGCCAAGTTCGCCGCCTTTTCCTGGGCCTTCTCTATGTCGGCCATCTTCATGGTGAGCTCTACATCACGCTTGGCCAATTCCTCCTGAAAGGCCCTTTGCTCCTCGCGAGTCTGGTGAAACCAGGTCTGCGTCTCAGCAACGCGCGCATTGAAGTCCACCTCCGCCTTGTCCACCGTTGCCATCCTGGACTTGACCTTGTCCAGGCGAGCACGGTAGAGCACTTGGAGCTTTCGGAAATTGGCCCCCATGGCGCGGAAAAGCTGCTCTTCGGGAGAACCATCACCGCCAACGCCCGGCTCATCAACCACCTCAAGCCCGGAGGCAGCAAGCACCTCGCCGTCAAAGGCCTCCCCTTCGGCGGGCGCTCAGGAAATTGACGCCCCTGGAAGATGGACGAAAAGATCATCGCCCACCTTCAGGTACCTGCCGGGGCCCGAGGTTGAGGAGGAGGGAGGCTGATCATCAACCACCTCTTCCTCGGCGGTGGCCTTGCCGGCTTCCCCGGCAGGCCCACCGCTGGCACCCTCGGCAGAAGCCTCGCCGGTCGCCTCGGTGGCCCCCGCGGCGGTGTCCTCGGCAGCATCCTTGGCAGCCTCATCGGCGGCGACCTCGTCAGCATCTCTGGCTGCCTCTTCGACGGCAATCCTGTCAGCCTCCGCCGCGGCCTCCTCGGCAATATTCCCGACGATAGTATCCACGTCCTCCATATCTATTGAAGGAGGGCCTGGGCTGTAATGGGAGCAATGAAGCCAAGAAAAGGGAATAAGAGAAAAACAGAGACGGAGAACAGGCGACTCACCAGTGCCAGGCTGTGAAGCAGAAGTCCCCTCCCCGCCAGCATTTGGCGCCGTGACAAAGTCACCAGCGCCCAAGTTCCCCTCTCCCTCCATGGGTATGGGCTCCGTGCTTGATGCCCTTGCTGGGGACGCCCCTCGTGGCAGCGTAGTCGATGGGGGTGGTGTGTAGGGGGTGGCCCTCTGTGGCTCCTCCTACTGCCGCTCCCCTCCTGCGAACCCGACAAGGTCAGCACCATAGCGTCGAACCCTTACCACATGTTGATAAGAGGAGGGTGACGAACTTACGCTGGGGGCTGTGCTGGGGGCTGCTGTCCGGGCTGCTCAGCACCACGAGTGGCGACTTTAAAGCACCGGTCGGGGGCTGGCTGCTCGCCGAGGCCTTAGCCCTCTTCGCCCTCTGGGCCAACATCTCTGCGCGCGTCCCTGCAAAAGCAAAAATGGATCAGGAGATAAGTGACTTAATTCAGGGGAATGGAAATGGCAGTAAGGAATGGAGTACTTACTCGTCATCCATCTCCTCCTCTTCCGCCACCTTCCTTTTCCTCTTCGGGCTGAGAGGCCCAAGATCAAAAGGGAGCTCCATGTCATCATCCGAGTCGACATCTGCTGGAGGAGGCGAAGACGGTGGGGTCTGTGCGCGCCCAGATGGGGAAGGGGCTGCTGTCTTCTTCTTTTCAGCAGCCTTCGTCAGCGTCTTGGCTGCCGTGGCCCTTGTGTGACGCCCAGACCCCTCCAGGGTCAATTGAGGCCGCGCAGCCCTGCCAGGCCGGACCGGCTCGCCGGAGCCCGCCCGCCGCAGGACTCGCCCTCTTCCCCTGGCTGGCGTCGAGCCCGCCGCCACGTCCTCCTCCGACGACGACTCGTCGGCCGCGTATTAGACAAGCGGAGCTCCAGTGTCGGCGCTGCTGGCCTCCTCGGTGGCCGCCGCCCACAGGGTGAGTTGCTCTTCCTCCGCAGCCGTTGCGGCCTTGTCCTCCACACCCCCGGTGCTGCCAGCCTCCATGGCAAGCTGTGCCTCCTCGCCCTAGTGGCGATGTAATCCAGTTCTGCCTGGGTGGTGTCCATGACAAGCCACCGCCCGGCGTCAGCATTGACACATACCTCGATCAGGGTGTCAAAGAATTGCTGCACATCAGCATCCGTCGGCTCCTTCCAGCTCGGGACAGGGCCGTGCGCGTTGCAGTCCGGCATCATAGCGATGATCTCAGACCGGCGTGAATTATTGCACAATGGGACCGCCCCCGCTGGCAACTTGAAAAACGGCCCCTTGATGGCCTTGCCGACCTTTGCGGCAGCCCTCGCGGCCTTGCCGGTCCGTTCGACCTCGCCGTCGCGACCCACATCAAGCTGAAAAATCCGCTGGCAGAAGTGGGCATGCGCCATCACCGTGAAGTTGTGGTCGAGGCCAGGGCAGAGCCGCATAATGTCAGCCGGATTTGTAAAAAGCCAGGCTGGCCTCCCCTTGTTATGCAACGGGGCGATCCGGTGACGAATGAAGTCCGCCCCGATCATCTCAAGGGTGAGTCCAGCCCGGGTAAGCCAGCGAATCCTGGTAGTGGCGATAGTGAGCCTCCCGTCGGCGACGTCGAGATCACTCCAGTCGCTGCCGCGGACCGGCGGCACTCGGCGGACCTTGCAAAATTCCGATGGCTCTTCGTCTTCGATCCAGCACCACCAGCCATGCCATTCCTCCCACCGCTCCTTCACAGCACCGTCTGGGTACGCCCCCTTGGATCTTGGGATCCAGGTGACGCAACCAGAGACGGCACCGCCCGATTGGATCCGAGGGGAGAAATAATGGCGGAAGAGTGCCGTGTTGGGCTACACCCCGGCAAAGCCTTCGCAAAGATGCGTGAAGAAATCCATGCACGCCACCGCGTTCAGAGTAAAATCCAAGAGGCGAAAGCCGAAGGTGTGCATAATGTCGCAGAAGAAATCAGAAAATGGGGGACATAACCCGCAAGAAAGGTAATCGACGAAAAAGGGATACCGATTTGGGGCAGGATCGGCGCAAGCGGCAGGGATGACGCGCGTTGTCGGATGTCCCGAATTCTCTTCCCCCGTCTTCACTCCCCATAGAGGCCTGAAGGAGGCCCGGAGCTCATGAACATCAACCGTCGAGGGGAAGAAGAAGGCGGATTTCGTCCGGTCCCCCAATACCGCGCTCTTCGGCGGCTCCACGGTCCCAACGCCCTTAGCCACCCCCTTGCCCTTGGCGGATTTGGGCGCCATGGCGGCTAAGAAAGTTGGAGAACTGAAGAAGGGGGATGACGAGACAACGACGGCGGGCGACGGCGGAATCTTGGGAAGGAAGGGAGGAAACGGCGGCTCTGGGATTGGAGAAGGCACGAGGAAAGAGGAGAAAGTGAGCAGCGTGCCCACGGTTATTCCTTCTTATGGGGGGAAAACGCGGGCCGCCTCCTTTCACATTAACTGTCATGTGACACATGCCCGCGGGAACCAACCCCACGCATGCCGCCCACATCACACGCGCCTGCCCATGCCGCGCCACGTGCAGGAGTCGTGGGAAGAGCAGCGTGCGAAGAATCTTACACTACTAGGGAAAAGGCTAGCAGCAGCGCGGGTTTTAGGTGTATCAGTAGCGCGTGGACCGGTGCTACTAATAAGGCGCTACAGCTAACACGTAGCAGTAGCACGTGCTCACCAGAGCTACTGCTACACAAGTGTAGCAGCAGCGCGCTTAATGGAAGCTCGCTACTGCTAATAGCTATAGCGTGCTTCTCCCTTGCGCGCTACTGCTACTACTGCGCTGCTGCTAACTTTTCTCCACTCGGTACTGCTAATTTTAGTAGTTTTTTGTTTTTTTTCAGCATATTTGTTTTGTATTTGAACAGGCTTTATAGAAGAATCTTTAGCACATACAAATGTCATCATGATACACATACAAATGTCTGCGAGACCACAGATGTAATCATAGCATATACATACAAATAGTCTCATCATAATCATCATCCAACACAAAGTGGTCTCTCGTCATCATCTCGAAAATAGCGATACAAGTCTCGATTACTTGAAAATACATCGTCATCCATCTAAACAATGCTATACGCGAGAAGAGCTATCACTTTGAGTACATGAGTTCGTATCCCTCTCTCGCATTAGCGTGAACCTAAACTAACTACTGCCTGTCGCTCGGAAACCGGAAACCGGTACACCTGGGCCTGACACTTCGGCCACTTGTCGTATATATACTCCTGGCGTAGCACTTCTTCGCCATCTATGATCTATGCACCTGCATTGTCACATGAGTCGATGATATGCAATATATATAGTTGAGCAACAGAAAGAGGCAGACTTGGCAAAAATAGAAACAACATATCATAAGCATAAATAACAAAGTTCATCGTACCCCAAAATGCCCTAACTAGAGTGATTTTCACTAGTCGAGGAGGAGGATGGTTTAATTACATCACAAATAAAGTTTCACCATGCATAACTCAAATTTTTGTCATATAGGAAGTATGGACTAAATGGACACATTGTCATATATCGACAATCACTCCAACATGTCGTTCCATCCATCCAAGTCAGGGAGATAGTCCCCGAGCCTAGTGAAAGGCTTCAGGTCGAGACGCTGAGAGGCTATCCATGTTCGGACATCTTCCCGCGACATTTGTCCTCCGTAGAACATCCCTGTTTTTCCGACAACCTCCTTCATGATGATTTGGGCAAGTTCGCGCTGGATGTTATAGAACTCAGCTCGAAGTCGATGATCCTCGATATCTCCTATGTCCTTTGCCCATTGCAGAATATGGGCATCGCCGGAAGAAGGTGCCATGCGAAGGTTCTGGTGATCCCGTCTGTACTCCAGCATGTGGTGTAGGACATAGAATCCATCATTAAGAGAATCGTCCGGTTGCTAGATGCAGCAGAAGTTGGTATTATGGCCGAAGGCGACCCTGCCGCCCCTCATCTTCTTGTCCCTGACCTCTCCACCCAGCGATTGGTAGTGATACATAGCACTGTCGAGAACATCCTTGATGTGGGTGTAATCCTTATTGTGAATGTTCTTTGACGTGTCCAAGTAAAGAGCGTGGGAGAATTGGGGGTAGAGGATGATGAGGACGGCGCGCCCGCCGCTGCGCAAAATAAGTCCTCAAATTAATTAGCCTCCACCGTGCAAATGAATGGTTGAAATTGAAATCGAAGGAAGGATAGCAGCGCGGATGACTTACACGGGATGATAAGGCACGAGAATCGCCCCCTTGTCCTTATTGGTGAGCATGAAACTGACGATGTAATCCCTCGCGTATTCACGGTGATTTGCGCAGACTCCCAAGAAGCCCTCGTGCATGTAGTACGGGTCAGCGACACAGATATGAGATATCTGCTCAACCCCGATGATGTAGTTCATGTGCAAGGCATAAAGGCAGACAAACATAAAATCCAGCTTCTTCACGTGAAACATGTCGAATACATAATCGACTCGGAGGAAGAACTTACCCGCGGGGAAGCTGTCGACGTACGACATTTGTCGCGGAACGTTAACCACGTAGAGTGGGTATCCTGGATCTTTCGAGGCGATGAGGTCTTTCTCTACCCGCAGCACATCGTCATGAAGTCTCTTGAGATCGCCGAATCTGGCCCGTAGAGCTGTTGCAGGTAGGATTGGTTGACCGGGGATATGCCATTTATCCGCACCGGGGATATCTATACGGTCCTAAAGTCGAGGCTGCTGAGGCGGCTGGATCATAGAAACAACTTTTTTGCCTTTCCTCGCTCTCTTCCTAAACTTCTTTACTACCGGAAGGTCGTCCATAATATGTTGAGACGGCAATTCAGGCACCGACTCATGACGCTCAAACCCTGAGGAGGCGCCAGTATAGACATATTGTTCAGCAGCGCCATCGTCGTCCTCATCCTCATCCATGGCGACGTCATCAGCGACTAATGGAGCCTCCTCCTTACCCCGACCGCTATCACCCAACCCGACACCCGACGGTAATTGGGTAGGTGGGGTGTTGATGTTCATACCTTGCTGAGGCTGCGTGCTCGTGGGTGTGCTTCCAGCCGCCTCCAGACGAAGCAGACTCTTTGGCCACAACAGGACCCACCCAGCATTGCAACAATCACCAAGCCGCCGCGGTGTCTTGTCGTCATCCTCCAGTAGTACTGGAGGAGGCAAATTCTCGTGGCCTGGTTTGACACTGGCCACGGAAACCTTGAAGACGTTCGAGGGGATCGGCCGGCTGTGGAACAATGGTTCCTTCGGCTCCACTATCGTCGCCTTCCCCACGTCCACCTTCTGGTCGCCGATGGTGTACAATATGGTGCACGGGGTTTCGTCGGCCTGCAAAGAAAAGTCTGCGACGTGAGACATCCGAAAGGCAACGAAAAAGGGAGATTATACATTTATATTGAAGGGGGGCGGTGTGACAGATACCGTGAGGGCGTTGAGCTCAGCCAAAGACGAAGCACTGCCTAGCACGTCCGGTGCGGGAGCCGGTGCGGGAGCCGGTGCGGGAGCAGGTGCAGCTGCAGGTGCTGGTGCAACGCTAGTCGAGCTGCTCCCCGCCAAGAAGTCAGCAAGGGGAAAGTCCGCTGCATCTTTTTCTGGATTTTGCCTACTCCAATTGAAAACGGCCGGAAGCAAGGTAGTAGAAATATCTACAGCCACCTGTTTTGCGGCAGCTACCGCTGTTGCGACTGTCTCAGTTGATCTTTTCTCAACCGCAATCTCAACCCTCTTGTCGATGTTTTCTTCATTTAACCTCCATCTTTCCTTTCTCTCCTCCGTGGTCTCACGGTAGTACTTCTTCCACGTGGCGCCGTCTCCGACACCGTGCACGCGTCCATACGACGGTCGAGTATCCAGCGGTTGTCGTTTCAATATGTTCAACGCCCGGTTGAATGGAGTGTCCCACTTGGGCCTCGCCAATGCCTCGGACGGCGAGTCGCTTTCGGCCGCAATCCTGTGTTGCTCTCTCTGCAAAAGGCACAACGATCGTTTACAAATATGACTAATGTGTGCAGTCGAATTGATCAGAAACTAAAATTACCAGCAGTCTCATGAACTCCTTAATGACCGGTGTTGTCTCGTAAACCTTGTTCACTGGGTCCCAACGGTGACGGGCCCTGAGGACGTCATGCTCCTGCGGGACGGTGAACTCCGCCAAAGGGTCTGGGATGCCCAGACTCGCGGCTTCCGCATCCTCCTTGGCCCATTTGGACCTCTTTCCGCTGTAACCACGGCTTCCGAGGTGGTGGCTCCCAAAGTTCCTCTCTTGAAGCTCCTTCATGTACTTAGACTTTTTTTTGGCATCTTCGGCCTCGCAAGCCTCCTTGAATATTTGAAACTGCTCTTCCGTGATTGTCGGATTATCCTTTACAATCTCGGAGTAGGGTTCCTTCTTATCAATGATCCTTGCTTTCACTCGATTTTTGCAGGCGGCCAACGCATCGCTAAACTTGGTCATGGCGTGTTTGTTTATCTTCTTCATTGCCGGGTCCTCATCTGGATCTTTATAATCCTTCTCATTCCGGCCCGGGAACAAGAATATCTGGTGAAACTTCTTTAGGAGGGAGCTCCTCATATTTTCTATCTTCTGTAGTTTCTCATCGTTGATGGTGGCGGTTGTCCGTACGATGCAGCCTATTTGATTGATGTAGCATCGACGGGCTTCCTCGGGCGCCGTTGCCTCAAATTTGCCGTCGTCCACCTCCGTGACCACCACTCTAGTAGTCTTGAGTTTGTTAGGAACCCGTTGCCTCTTTGCTTTCGGTTCTACACCGGCTCCGCTCCCCGAGGCAGCGCCGGTCTCAGTCTCGGCGCCGGTCTCGATGTCGGTCTGAGTCTGAGCGCCGGTCTCAGTCTCAGCACCGGTCTGTGTGTCGGTCTCAGTCCCCGATGCCACCGGTGGGCCCAACAATAACATCGGTTGATCGTCGGTAAGGCTAAAAAAATCGTCTGCCGCCCGGTAGGCGTCGTAGCAATCACCAGAACCCTGCCCTTCATCGTTGCTTGCCATGTTTCCTATGATTAAATCTAGTCAATTAATTCTAGACCTAATAAAATGAATAATGACATAAAAAAGGCCTATTGTTTTGCAGGAATGTTGACTCCTTCCTGGTGCGGCAAATCCCAGGCACTCAATATGTCCTAGTTTGTAGCACAGGTCATGCCGAAATTCACGGAAAATTTCGGCATGACCTTTGCTAAAAAGTGGACAAATCGAGAACCTGAAATTTGCCGGAACAGAAATGAATCAACATTCCGGCAAAACATAGGCCACTAAGCATCATTCCAGCACAAGTCATATATAGTTTGACCAAGTTTTTGAAAAGAAAAAACAATTCTGTTTTTTGTTTATAGCTAAATGCCATAGCTACTGTTTTTATTTATAGCTAAATACTTATGTTTTTTGTCTAAAGCTAAAAGTATTTAGCTAAAAATATTCAGGTCCATAGTCCAAATAATTCAAATTTCATTTGAATGAAATTTGGAACAAATTCAGGTCCTAAAAAAATTGCTAATCATTTTTCCTAAATGCTATAAAATGCCTACTGCCCTAAAAAAATCTAGGGTTCATATGAACACCTAGGGTTCATATGAACATCAACATATATATGAAATTGCCCTAGCAGAGAGAGAGGAGGGTAGGGGACAGTAGAGGCAGAGCCTTACGGTCGGCGGCGAGGGCAGGCTCTAGCTCGGGCGGCGGCGGTGAGGTCGAGGGCGGCGGCGGTGAGCTCGAGGAAGGCGACGGTGAGGTCGACGATGGTCTCGGGCGGCGGCTGTGAGGTCGAGGGCGGCCTCGGGCGGTGGCGGTGTGGTCGAAGGTGGCGGGCGACGGCGGTGTGGTCGAAGGCGGCCTCGGGCGATGGCGATGTGGTCGAAGGCGGCAGGGCGACGGCGGCGATGGAGAAGTTGGGGTACAGGGGGGCCGGGAGTAGAGAGAGGGGGAAAGGACTTAGCGAAATTTTGAGCCCGGGCTGCGATTTGAGTCAAACTAGCAGCAGCGCGTTTTTCCGAAATGCGTTATAGCTAAGATAGCTATAGCGCGTTCCGAGAAAACGCGCTACTGCTATTCCTTTCTATTTTTCCTTGTTTTTCACTTTATTTTATTTCCGTTAGCAGCAGCGCCTTACACGTAAGCGCGCTACAGCTAAGGTTATTAGCAGTAGCGCTGGCCTGTATACGTGCTACTGCTATGTTGGGCTAGCCATGTGCGCCCAGTTCAAGCATAGCAGCAGCGCTTTTCGCTAGTACGCGCTACTGCTAAAGTCATAGCAGTAGCGCGGTTTATTTAAGCGCGCTACTACTAAGTAGCAGTAGCGCTTGATTTTGCGCTACTGGTAAGATTCTGTGTATAGGCTTTTCCCTAGTAGTGTTACCACACTAAAAACCGCCCCGCCTGCCCGCGCACCGTTTCTAGGCCTGGACCAACAACGCGTTGCGCTTATGTGTGGCCCAGACCCGGGGGCTCCTGTCGGTGTACAAAAAGAGGGGTACACTTTTTGTACCCCTATAACTGTGCACGGGCAGTCTGAGCCGCGGGCACCACCACACCAAGCACGGCAAGGGAGGTGAGCCAGGGGGACACCGAAGCTCAAGAGAACTAGCACGACGCCAAGATCAAAACCACGAAGATCAAAGGGGATGAAGCGGACTCCCCGGGCAAGATCCTTGCCGGGAGACATTTATAGCAGCCCCGGCAAGACCATTGCCGCTGCAGCTCGCCCCACGCCCACGAAGCGAATCACCCTTGAGTCCACTGCCCCCATGGGGCAAGGATTCGGGAGACATCCCTGTAGTGGCATGCAGATCTTTGTGAAGACAAACAAGATCAGATACACGCTATAGAAGATGATGGCCCTTGGCGGGATCCCAGCCAAGGAAGACCACAAGACCCCCGGAAAGCGCCTTGCCGGGAACGAAGGCAGGCGCCTCGGCAAGACCCTTGCCGGGATCCCGGCAAGGCCCTTGCCAAGGATATCCGCAGGACCACCACCAGGCCCACTCCGACTAAACCTCCACCACCGCATGCATGCAGCTGCCAACCCAACCGGCTGGGCACGCACGTGCGTGGCGACATGCAGATCTTCGTGAAGACCCACCACTGCGCCACCTCAGCTGCCTGCCTACCTACATGGCACCACAGGCATCGCTGGCCAGGGCGCGTGTCGACACAAGAAGGAGCGGCGACGGACGAGGCAGGTTTATCCCTCGTCCCCGATAAAACAAGGACACCTAAGCAAGACGCATTAAATGCGCCTTGTCATGTAATGCGAGGGATAACCTCTCATCACTGTACCCTTTCCACCTCCTTTGTGCCACTGTGGCGACCCCTTCTTCTATAAAAGGAGGCCCGAGGCGACCAGGAGAAGGATTCGGCTTTTTGGAGCTCCTCATGCCCCATAGCTAGCTCAAGAACACAGATATACAATCCACCAAAGCAGGAGTAGGGTTTTACGCATCCTCGCGGCCCGAACCTGGATAAACGAACCATGTGCTATCTGTTTGATCCGCTCTTCTCACGACCCCGTGCCCCGCTAACCGTAGTAGGGATTCTTGTGATCCCATAGGTGTCGTTCCCACCGACATACCAGCTGTTTAACTGTAATTATTTTCCAATACTAATATTTAGGCACGTGCTTTCCGTGATGATAAAAATACTCTGACGGATACGTCCCGCCAACTCTAGTCTAGTAAAATTAATGTCCTTTGTCTTTTCTGCTCCCACTATAAATGCACCACAATTATTGCTCAATAATGACATTATTACATTCAGCTCCTTTTGGTCCAATGGTGGGGGTGGGGTGGGGTGGGGGAGAGACCAGACACAGCTCAGAAGCCACTTTTGCTACTACACTGGCCCATGACAAGACAGTCACGACGCGGGCAGAAGGGGAAGGAAGAACCAGGGAGGGACGCGGTAACAACGATGTTTCAACCCTTCTTTCTCCCACTGGAACTGCCCAAAATCCCACCGTCGTTGCTGCCCGCCACCCACGTTCACGCTAAACCCTAGGGCTCCGTTGCCATCACCACCACCGCGACTGGCCCACATTCCCTGCCTGTCTTGCCCCCCCCCCCCCCCCCCGTAGAGATACCGCTTCGCCCACCCACCCGCCTCCTCCTCTATTTCACGCGCCATCGCTCGGGGCCTCCCTCCCCTCCGGGGGCCCAGCTGCCGGTGTGCCTTCTGTGCATTCCTGGGAGGGGAATGGCCGGGGGCTTGGGGTTCCGCACCTTGGAAGCAGTCCCCGACCTTTGATTTTTGGGGAGTTTTCGCCTCCGGACCGGTGTGTGCGCGCACGGTTTTCTTCATTCGGTGTCGCGCGGTTGGTGTGGCCTTTCCTGTTTGGGATTTTAGTTATTGTTTTATAGATCTCGGCTGACGGATCTTTGCCCCTGTGTCTGACTGAATTTTTTCTATGACTGATTGATGCTAGGTTCATAAGCGATCTAATGGGGAACAGCCGGCCGAGAGGGGCGTCTTCGACAAGCAGTGGAACATGGCGAGGGGCAATGCGGAGGCCGTGACGGAAGCTCCCCGCTTGCGGCAGCATGGAGGGCCAGGCGCGTTGGGTCCAGGGAGCCCAGGTCGGAGCACATCTCTGAAAAAAAAAAGGTCTCTACCTCCTACTATCTCCAATTAATGCCAAGAGGAGGAGTGACACGCGGAGGAGTGGCGGCGGCTCGGGCCATAGAGACGGAAGGCAGAGGAGCTATTACTGCGTGAGGGATGCGAGGGAGAAAGAGTAGTAAGCGGAAGATGGAACCCTAGCTTGTCCCCCAATTGGGGATGAGGCCAGGGATCTGACCAGATTTCCAGTAATGCAAATTTCCAATAATGCCCTCGCCGGGGCGCTGGAATCATAGGCGATGACATGAGATTTTTAATGCCGGAGGGCCGCACTGGACGACATCCCAAGCACGGTCACTGACAAGCACGAATCGTGGACTCCACCAATAGTGCCGCATTGGACACCATCCCCCGATGGCTGCCGGAGCGCAGGGTAATGTGGAAGTTTAATCATTCTAAAGTAGATCTTGTGTTTTTTTGCATGTTTGTTAGGATGTCTATTTGCTTTTCTATCTACCGTCACATGTTGTTTTTAGAATATAGTGGTTGCTGTAATCGCTAGAAATCCTTCTTGTTTCATTTCATTCCAATCCATCATAGTATAGAAATTATTAATTCTCAATGGCATGTATATTTTTTTGTGAGGATGTTATTGGCATGTATATGCTGGTGGAGCCCTTGTTAGTTGCCAAGAGGTATGTACACTAGATACATATCATATAGGAGATTTGACGGACACTTTTAGTAACAATTGATTTCCAAGAAAATTCATATTCTCTAAACTTAACACTCCAACATTGAATGTGGCATAATCATTAATCAGTAATTGACCGATCGAGGTGACTTACTATTCACAAATTCTTGTACATTCATTCCTCGCTACATGGCCTTTTTATTTGAGACAGACTATGTGCTTATGTACAAGGATGCACACAAGATATAGGATCTTGGGCTTCTCCCAGGCTTTGGGCTTACGCGGTCCCCCTCCGCCTAGGCCCAGAGCCAACCCTACTTGAAAGACTCGGCTATAAACCATTTTGATACCAACTCTGTTCCATAACCCCAAACCCTAGCCGCCACCCCAATCTTCACGATCCCTGACTTCTTCTTCTGCATCCCAAATGAACACTTGAAGTCTCTGATGCCTCCACCTCCAGTAAGGACTCGCCACAGGATCTTCATCGCCCGGAGCTTCTCCCTCGGTTACCGGCCTCACCACCCTCAAAGTTTTCTCCATCGGTGCCATCATAGTCCCCCCTGAGTTGGAGCAAGATGCGATGGAGAAAGCATCCTGTCGTAGTGGATCGGGACGCCGCCGTAGTACATGGTAAAATTGCCGCTTTTTCATTCTAATTTGGATCTAGTGTTTTTTTCATGTTTGTTATGATGTTTATTTCTTTTCCTATGCAGCATCATATGTTGTTTATGTTATATAGTGTTTGCGAGAGTCGCTAGAAAACCTTCCTGAAGCATAGTCGGAACCACCCAATTCGATGGCCATTCTTTCAGCCTAAGCTCAGCGAGCACCCACCCGTTGCTGAGAGCATGAGCCTTCGCCCGTGGAAACATCAAAAAAATGATCTCGCCGCTCGTTTTAGGGTAGACCCAACAAGGAATAGGGTAGGATATGCCCCACCCTAAGATCCAGGGCCAGCCAATACACCTACATAAAAAGGAAATAGACCAATAGGCCAAGCCCAACTCACCTCGGCCCCACCCTAGCAATCTGGTCTGATATATCACCAGTTGTTTGACCATAATTATTTGCCAATACTAATATTTAGGCACCTGCTTACCGTGATGATAAAAATACTCTGACTGATACGTCCCACCAACTCTGGTCTAGTAGAATTAATGTTCTTCATCTTTTCCGCCCCCACAATAAATGTGAGAAATTGTTGATCAATAATGTCATTATTACATTCAACTCCTTTTGGTCCGATGGAGGGGGTGGGGTGGGGTGGGTTGGGTGGGGGAGAGACCTGACATTTACAGCTCAGAAGCCACTACTGCTACTACACTAGCCCGTGATGAGACGGTCGCGGTGCGGGCAGAAGGGGAAGGAAGAGCCAGGGAGGGACGCGGTAACAACGATGTTTCCCCCCTTCTTTCTCCCACCGGAGCTGCCCAAAATCCCACCGCGGCCGCTACCCGCCACCCACGATCGTGCTAAACCCTAGGCCTCCATTGTTGTCACCACCACCACGATCGGCCCTTATTCCATGTCTGTCTTGCACCCACCCGCAGAGATACCGCTTCACCGGCCTGCCCGCCTCCTCCTCTGTTTCGCGCGCCATCACACGGGGCCTCCCTCCCCTCCGCGGGCCCAACCGTTGTGTGCCTTTCATGCATTCCTGGGAGGGGAATGGCCGGAGCTTAGGGTTGCGCACCTGTGAAGCGGTCCTCGGCCTATGATTTTTGGGGGTTTTTCGCCTCCGGACCGGTGTGTGCATGCACGACGCTCGTTCACGATTTTGATTGTCTTCCTTCGACGTCGCGCAGTTGATGTGGCCTTTACAGTTTGGGATTTCGGTTCCTGTTTTATGGATTTAGGGTGACGGATCTTTTCCCCTGTGTCTGACTGAATTTTTTTCTGTGACTGACTGATGCCAGGTTCATAAGAGATCTAATGGGGAACAGCCGGCCGAGAGGGGTGCCTTCGACAAGCAGTGAGAACATGCATGGCGAGGGGCAACACTACCTTGATAAAGTTTTGAAGAAGTTCAAAATGGATCAAGCAAAGAAAGGGTTCTTGCCTGTGTTACAAGGTGTGAAGTTGAGTCAGACTCAATGCCCGACCACTGCAGAAGATAGAGAGAAAATGAAAGTCATTCCCTATGCTTCAGCCATAGGTTCTATCATGTATGCAATGTTGTGTACCAGACCTGATGTGTGCCTTGCTATTAATTTAGCAGGGAGGTACCAAAGTAATCCATGAGTGGATCACTGGACAGCGGTCAAGAACATCCTGAAATACCTTAAGAGGACTAAGGATATGTTTCTCATTTATGGAGGTGAAAAAGAGCTCATCGTAAATGCTTACATCGATGCAAGCTTTGACACTGATCCGGACGACTCTAAGTCACAAACCGGATACATATTTATATTGAACGGTGGAGCTATTAGTTGTGTAGTTCTAAGCAAAGCGTCGTGGTGGGATCTACGTGTGAAGCGGAGTACATAGCTGCTTCGGAAGCAGCAAATGAAGGAGTCTAGATGAAGGAGTTCATATCCGATCTAGGTGTCATACCTAGTGCATTGGGTCCAATGAAAATCTTTTGTGACAATACTGGTGCAATTGCCTTGGCAAAGGAATCCAAATTTCACACGAGAACCAAGCACATCAAAAGACGCTTCAGTTCCATCCGCGATCAAGTCAAGGAGGGAGACATAGAGATTGGCAAATACATACGGATCTAAATGTTGCAGACCCATTGACTAAGCCTCTCTCACTACCAAAACATGATCAGCACCAAGACTCCATGGGTGTTAGAATCATTACTTTGTAATCTGGATTATTGACTCTAGTGCAAGTGGGAGACTGAAGGAAATATGCCCTAGAGGCAATAATAAAGTTGTTATTTATATTTCCTTATATCATGATAAATGTTTATTATTCATGCTAGAATTGTATTAACGGAAACTTAGTACATGTGTGAATACATAGACAAACAGAGTGTCACTAGTATGCCTCTACTTGACTAGCCCGTTAATCAAAGATGGTTAAGTTTCCTAGTCATAGACATGAGTTGTCATTTGATGAATGGGATCACATCATTAGAGAATGATGTGATTGATAAGACCCATCCGTTAGCTTAGCACTATGATCGTTTAGTTTGTTGCTATTGCTTCCTTCATGACTTATACATGTTCCTATGACTATGAGATTATGCAACTCCCAAATACCGGAGGAACACTTAGTGTGCTATCAAACGTCACAAGGTAATTGGGTGATTATAAAGATGCTTTACAAGTGTCTCCGATGGTGTTTGTTGAGTTGGCATAGATCGAGATTAGGATTTGTCACTCCGATTGTCGGAGAGGTATCTCTGGGCCCTCTCGGTAATGCACATCACTATAAGCCTTGCAAGCAATGTGACTAATGAGTTAGTTGCGGGATGATGCATTCCGGAACAAGTAAAGAGACTTGCCGGTAACGAGATTGAACTAGGTATGATGATACCGATGATCGAATCGCGGGCAACCAATATGAGCATCCAGGTTCCGCTATTGGTTATTGACCGGAGATGAGTCTCGGTCATGTCTACATAGTTCTCGAACCCGTAGGGTCCGCACGCTTAACGTTTGATGACGATATGTATTATGAGTTTTGTGATTTGATGTACCTAAGGTTGTTCGGAGTCCCGGATGTGATCATAGACATGATGAGGAGTCTCGAAATGGTCGAGACATGAAGATTAATATATTGGAAGGTTATGTTTGGACACCGAAATAGTTTCGGATGAGTTCGGGCATTTTCTGGAGTACCGGGAGGTTACCGGAACCCGCAGGGAGTTAATGGGCCTTAATGGGCCATGGTGGAAGAGAGGAGGAGGCGGCCAAGTGGTGGGGCACCCCCAAGCCCAATCTGAATTGGGGAGGGGGCCGGGCCCCCTTTCCTTTCTCTCCCTCTTCCCTTCCTTCCCCCTCCTAGTTGGACTAGGAAAGGGGGGAAACCTACTCCTAGTAGGAGTAGGAATCCCCCTTGGGGCGCGCCCTAGGAAGCCGGCCCTCCCCTTCCTCCACTCCTTTATATACGGGGGAGGGCGCCCCATAGACACACAAGTTGATCTTAGCCGTGTGCGGTGCCCCCCCCCCCCAGATTTCCACCTCGGTCATATTGTCGTAGTGCTTAGGCGAAGCCCTGCGTCGGTAAATTCATCATCACCGTCACCACGCCGTCGTGCTGACAAAACTCTCCCTCGGCCCCAGCTGGATCTACAGTTCATGGGACGTTACTGAGCTGAACGTGTGCAGATCACGGAGGTGCCGTGCGTTCGGTACTTGATCGGTTGGATCGCGAAGACGTTTGACTACATCAACCGCGTTACTTAATGCTTTCGCTTTCGGTCTACGAGGGTACGTAGATACACTCTCCCCGCTCGTTGCTATGCATCTCCTAGATGGATCTTGCGTGATCGTAGAAACTTTTTTAAATATTGCGTTCCCCAACAATGCCCTCATGATTGATTCATAAGATGGCTTAATTCTTGTTCTAGGAAAGTGTCATGTACCCTTCCTCAAAGGAAAATGGAACTTAATATTGCCTTCTTTCATATCAATCACGACAATTTCTCTTCAAAAGCTTTCATCATAGCATCAACAATATGTTTAGTAAAAGCTTTGTTTTGTTCATAGGCATGGGGTGAATTTATCATGGATTGCAACAAAGAAATACAATCAATCAAAGAGCAACTATAATAATTAAAGTCTTTGTAATCCAAAAGAGTGGGCACGTCACTAGCTAAAGTTTTGACCTCTCCAAACCCACTTTCATCAATTTTCTCAACAAGATTTTCACCCTCTGAAATATTGGGACGCTTTCTACCTAAAGTTGACTCTTCTCCAGTCCCTTTTTCATCAATCTTAACTTTACTAAGCAAGGAATCAATAGAAGAAACACCCGTCATTTTAAGATTTCATCACTTTTGCGAAAGAAATCACTAGAGAACGCTTTTTTTCTAAAAGTTCTCTTTTAGCCCTAAGCATAGTGGTGCTTTTCTTACTTTCGTCCATATAAACATAAAGAGCTTTAATTGATTCATCTACTTTAAGCACAAAAAAAATTCATCTTGAGATTTTCCACATCAAGAGCAATTCTATCAACACTTCTAGACAAATCATCAATCTTACTCAACTTCTCTTCTATGGAAGTGTTGAAAACTTTTTGTGTGTTGATAAATTCTTTAATATTATTCTCAAGATCAGAGGTGTTCCTATTATTATTATAAGACTAATTTCCATAGGAATTACCATAATTATTAGAGGAATTGCTAGGAAAAGGCCTAGGATTAAAATTACCTCTATAAGCATTGTTGTTGAAATTATTTCGAGAGATAAAATTCACATCAATGGCATCACCATTTTGCTCAATCAAAGTAGACAAAGGCATATCATTAAAATCAATAGGAGTACTTTTACTAGCAACCAATTTCATAAGAGCATCAACTTTTTCACTCAAACAAGAAATTTCTTCATCTGAATTAACTTTTTTACTAGTAGGAGCCCTTTCGGTATGCGATTGTGAATAATTTTCCATGATATTATCAAGAAATTTGGTAGCTTCACCCAAAGTAATTTCCATAAAAGTACCACCCGCGGCAGAATCTAAAAGATTACGAGAAACAAAATTCAACCCCGCATAAAATTTTTGTATGATCATCCAAAGATTTAACCCATGAGTTGGGCAATTCCTTAGGTCAGTAGTTGGGTTTCTCGACTCCTATGATTTCCCTCTTACGTTCTGCATTGTTCAGCTAGGAGGGTAAAGGGAGAACCACTACGATTGTACTTCTAGCTCGTCTGGTTAAGTACTTCAGTGGAGAAAGCCGAAAACATATTGTCATAATAAGTGAGAACTGGTCGGCAATCCGATGACAAGTGTCAAACTAAAGACCAATGGAGGATATTCCGTGTCATACGGAGGGTTGTTGTTACAGAAACCAAGTGATAATGGCAGCACAGCCGAACATCACGAAACACTGGGGGCTAGTCACTAACTCCCGCAGTCAAGCTCCTATGCCTAAGTGAAAGCATTAAAGTCGCATAGTCTGATTGCCTCGTTTCTCCTATACACTATCACCTCCGGGCACCGAGACGTCGGCTAAGGGTTAAAGTGTTAAGGAAGAAACACCCTTTGCAGTATCTACAAGGGGATCGAAGCCGACGACTGGTGACTTTCAGTTTGCAGGCTCAAGAAACTTGTCAGAGGTCTCATACAATCTGAGCACATGCTCAACGATTGAGCTTTTCTCCTTAGTTTGCAGGCTTAAGAAACTTGTCAGAGGTCTCATACCTCTTGACATGGGCACTAGCCTGAAATCCCAATTTCAGTCCTTGGAACATCTCATATGTTCTACGATGTTTCAAAAACATCTTTGGTGCCTCAATTCTAAACCATTTAGCATTACACACTGAACTATCATGTAGTCATCAAAACGTGTATGTCAGATGTTCACAACATCCACAACCGACGCTCGAGGTTCAGCACACTGAGCGGTGCATTAAGGACACAATCCTTCTGCGCAGCAATGAGGACAATCCTTAGTTTACGGACCCAGTCCGCATAATTTCTACTATCAACTTTCAACTAAATTTTCTCTAGGAACATATCTAAAACAGTAGAACCAAAGCGTGAGCTACGACATAATTTGCAAAGACCTTTTGACTATGTTCATGATAATTAAGTTCATCTAATAAAATTATTTAATGAACTCCCACTTAGATAGACATCCCTCTAGTCATCTAAGTGATACATGATCCGATTCAACTAGGCCGTGTCCGATCATCACGTGAGACGGACTAGTCATCATCGGTGAACATCTTCATGTTGATCGCATCTACCATACGACTCATGTTCGACCTTTCGGTCTCTCGTGTTCCGAGGCCATGTCTGTACATCCTAGGCTCGTCAAGTCAACCTAAGTGTTTCGCATGTGTAAATCTGGCTTACACCTGTTGTATGCGAATGTTAGAATCTATCACACCCGATCATCACGTGGTGCTTCGAAACAACGAACCTTCGCAACGGTGCACATTTAGGGGGAACACTTTCTCGAAATTATTGCGAGGGATCATCTTATTTATTCTACCGTCGTTCTAAGCAAATAAGATGTAAACATGACAAACATCACATGCAAATCATAAAGTGACATGATATGGCTAATATCATCTTGCGCCTTTTGATCTCCATCTTCGAGGCGCGGCATGATCACCTTCGTCACCGGCATCACACCATGATCTCCATCATCCTGTCTTCATGAAGTTGTCTCGCCAACTATTACTTCTACTACTATGGCTAACGGTTAGCAATAAAGTAAAGTAATTACATGGCATTTTTCATTGACACGCAGGTCACACAATAAATTAAGACAACTCCTATGGCTCCTGCCGGTTGTCATACTCATCGACATGCAAGTCGTGATTCCTATTACAAGAACATGATCAATCTCATACATCACATATAAAAATTCATCACATCCTTTTGTCCATATCACATCACATAGCATACCCAGCAAAAACAAGTTAGACGTCCTCTAGTTGTTGTTGCATGTTTTACGTGGCTGCTATGGGTTTCTAGCAAGAACGTTTCTTACCTACGCAAAAGCCACAACGGTGATATGCCAATTGCTATTTACCCTTCATAAGGACCCTCTTCATCGAATCCGATCCGACTAAAGTGGGAAAGACAGACACCCGCTAGCCACCTTATGCATCAAGTGCATGTCAGTCGGTGGAACCTGTCTCACGTAAGTGTACGTGTAAGGTCGGTCCGGACCGCTTCATCCCACAATGCCGCCGAATCAAGATAAGACTAGTAACGGCAAGCAAATTGAACAAATCATCGCCCACAACTACTTTGTGTTCTACTCGTGCATAGAATCTACACATAAACTTGGCTCTGATACCACTGTTGGGGAACGTAGTAATAATTCAAAATTTTCCTACGAGTCACCAAGATCAATCTAGGAGATACTAGCAACGAGAGAGACATAGAGGGAGTGCATCTTCATACCCTTGAAGATCGCTAAGCGAAAGCGTTACAAGAACGCGGTTGATGGAGTCGTTCTCGCGGCGATTCAAATCGCGGAAGATCCGATCTAGCGCCGAACGGACGGCGCCTCCGCGTTCAACACACGTACAGCCCGGGGACGTCTCCTCCTTCTTGATCCAGCAAGGGGAGAGGAGAAGTTGAGGGAGAACTCCAGCAGCACGACGGTATGGTGGCGGTGGAGCTCGTGGTTCTCCAGCAGGGCTTTGCCAAGCACTATGGAGGAGGAGGAGGTGTAGGAGGAGGGAGGGCTGCGCCAGGGAAGAGGTGCGGCTGCCCTCCCACCCCTCCACTATATATAGGGGCAAGGAGAGAGTGGGAGGTGCCCTAGGGTTTCCCCTAGGGGGCGGCGGCCAAGCATATTGGATCTCCCTAGGGAAAATCCTAGGGAGACTTGCCCCACAAGCCAAACAGGTGGAGGCTTGCCTCCCAAGCTAGGTGGAGGCGCCCCACCTCCCCAAGTAACGTGGGAAAGGGTGTGCGGGGCGCACCACCCCTTAGTGGGCTGGTTTGCCCCTTCCCCTTTGGCCCATGAGGCCCTCCAACACTTGCTTGGGCTCCCGAAACACCTTTCGGTCATGCTGGCCATAGCCTGGTACCCCAGAACACTTCCGGACTCCAATACCCTTCGTCCAATATATCAATCTTCACCGCCGGACCATTCCGGAACTCCTCGTGACGTCCGGGATCTCATCCGGGACTTTGAACTATCTTCGGTAACCACATACTATTTCCCATAACAACTCTAGCGTCACTGAACCTTAAGTGTGTAGACCCTACGGGTTCGGGATCCATGCAGACATGACCGAGACACCTCTCCGGCCAATAACCAATAGCGGGATCTTGATACCCATATTGGCTCCCACATGTTCCACGATGATCTCATCAGATGAACCACGATGTCGGAGATTCGATCAATCCCGTATTCAATTCCCTTTGTCAATCAGTATGTTACTTGCCCGAGATTCGATCGTCGGTATCCCAATACCTCGTTCAATCTCGTTACCGGCAAGTCACTTTACTCGTTCCGTAACGCATGATCCCGTGACTAACTGCTTAGTCACATTGAGCTCATTATAATGATGCATTATCAAGTGGGCCCAGAGATACCTCTCCGTCATATGGAGTGACAAATCCCAGTCTCGATTCGTACCAACCCAACAGACACTTTCAGAGATACCTGTAGTGAACCTTTATAGCCACCCAGTTACGTTGTGACGTTTGGTACACCCAAAGCATTCCTACGGTATCCGGGAGTTGCACAATCTCATGGTCTAAGAAAATGATACTTGACATTAGAAAAGCTTTAGCAGATGAACTACACGATCTTGTGCTATGCTTAAGATTGGGTCTTGTCCATCACATCATTCTCCTAATGATGTGATCCCGTTATCAATGACATCTAATGTCCATGGTCAGGAAACCATAACCATCTATTGATCAACGAGCTAGTTAACTAGAGGCTCACTAGGGACATGTTGTGGTCTATGTATTCACACATGTATTACAGTTTCCAGTTAATACAATTATAGCATGAACAATAGACAATTATCATAAACAAGGAAATACAATAATAACCATTTATTATTATTGCCTCTAGGGCATATTTCCAACAGTCTCCCACTTGCACTAGAGTCAATAATCTAGTTCACATCACTATGTGATCTATTATATACATAAAACAGAAGTCAAACAAGCCATCACGTTGATCCACATAGATTAAATTATCTCGGCCGTAAATTATAAATATCAACGGCTAAGATTTAAAAGATGTAGCGTTACATATAAATATTTTTACAAAGAGTTTGACAGGTCATGTTGTCACGATGTCATGTAGCACATGTAATTGGTTCAACGCACATAAAACAGAAGTCAAACAAGCCATCACATTGATCCACATAGATTAAGTTATCTCGGCCGTAAATTATAAATATCAACGGCTAAGATTTAAAAGATGTAGCGTTACGTATAAATATTTTTACAAAAAGTTTGACAGGTCATGTTGTCACGATGTCATGTAGCACATGTAATTGGTTCAACGCATATATATTAGCCTTTTTCTGTTAAAAATTGAGACCGTCACCCAACTAAGGAAGGTCCAATCTATAGCACACGGACCGGAACATACACACGTCTTTGGTTCAACTCATATAAGGCTTTTTCTATTAAAAAGTTCAGACGGAGACCCAACTAAGGAAGGTCCAATCTATTCCCTCAGAAAAAAAGGAAGGTCCAATCTATAGCACCTGGACACGAAACATACGAACAGGTCGAATCTATCCATCCCCTGGTCACAACTATTCCTGGAAGAACACGCTCATGCAAGCTGAAAGGATACGTACTCAACAAGAAAAACTGAAAAGGATACGGACTCCACAATCCTTGGCCTATCTCTACATAGCCGCTCCCGACCAAACCCTAGCCGCTCCTCTTAGCGGCTCCTTGCTGCCCAGAAGACTTCCGATGACGCTGCCGGTTTAAATGGCCGCCGCCGCTGCCGTGTGCTGCGGACAAATGAGATGGCGCCAAATCCGACACAGTCTTGCCGTCGCCATCACTAGAGCCATCCTGGCAACAGCGTGCTGCGTCGCCTAGATGCAGACGGCTCAGGTAGCAAATCCCGCCATAGCCCATCCTGCCACATGAGAAGAAAATTTTACCACCGGATCCATACAACCAGTATTTTCCTAGCAGATAAGAGAATGAGGTTGATTTAGATTGCCAGTGGCGGCTTGGCCAAGTCATCTTCCCTCCTCCTGCTTCCTTGGGGCTTCCACCACTGCCAATAGATCCTCAAGCAAGATGCCACGACTGACTGCATGTACTGATGGCTTCACAGGGTCGCGTCGAACACCAAAATCTCTTCTCCGTTCCCACAGAAGCAAGAAAATAACTTCTTCTGCCGAAGGTAAAGGAAGCACGTCATTGTATGACCGGCCTGCCAGAGTCGATGGCGGCTCTTACAGATAATTTTGATAACTGAGAATGTGCGGTGGCCATAGCACATCACCGTGTTGCTGCAAAAAGATGGCTCTCCTTATAATTCCATCAGTCCTGCAACCAAACCAGTTGATTATAGTCATACTCTGCACTATAAAGATCAATGGTATCTGCTCTCACAATGGAACAAGACAAAGAACATCTTGCAGTCATCTACGAGGTAGCATTCTGGCCATGGTTTATTTATTTTTATTGCTATTTTTACATATAGATAAAAGGATGACATACAATATTCAAAAATAATTTGCTTACCTGTACGAATCTGGTGTTATTTTTTTCTTACGTTGGATGTCACACATAAATTCTCTTTGATGTATATGGAGTTCAATTTTTATTTTGTAGGAACCTACTACCAGTCCACGCATGAAGGTATTTCTAATTGCATTATTCACCTCGCATTTACTTCAGTAATAATATGTTTTTAATTTTGCTTGGAAGGCACCTTGCAAAAACTAAAAGTAATTTGGGACGACAGAGATTTGTAATTTATACTATTACATATAGCAAACCATTTGAAAATGATTTTTATAGAGTTATGTAGAAGCAAAGCAAAGAAAAAAAGGTGATCTTTAAGGAGACATGTAGCTAGTATACTTGAAATTCTGTATAAAACGTCAATATATATGTATGTGATTATATAATTAGTACAACATATGTTGGTCGATTGAAATTCTTCTAAATACACGACACATGTTTATTTTGATAGCCCTATCGCACATGCATTTTTTTCATATATAATACTGCGAGAGTTAGATACGTACGGAGGCCGAGGGTATTCATGACAGCAGCATACGCGCCAGATGCCTAGAGAATCCAACCTACAAGCGAGAGCCGGCATATACGTCCAGGTGCCTGCCAACCTAGCATATCCAGCATTCTCTCGAGAGTAGCATACACATTAGGATGAATAGCAAATTGAAGTCTGAACAATACAAGTATTCACTTCCACCTCAAGAAAAACTCTCTCTCTATTTCTGTCCAAGATAATCAATGGTTCATGTTGCTTTTGCACATTCACCATGGCATGTGGCAGCCTCAGCAATCACGCCTGCAAATTGTGCGACAGAGAAGTCATAGATCATCCAGACGCTTGGTAGGTGTGGCTTCCTAACAAGTGCAGATACACGCATGAAAGGGTGTACAACATCAAGAAGCCATGCATGCACAATGGCCATTGAGTGGATCTAGATATGACACATCGCCTGCAACTTCCTAGCATATAAAGTCTCTAATGACCCCAAGTGAAAATTGTGATATCGCCCATACGTAGATGATGAATACACATAGACGCCATGAGTTTATGATAAGGTTTAAAACAAAAATCCATGACAATATCGATCCAGCGGGTCGGCGGCAAGTTCTATGATAAGTTGGTACAGCGACATTGCAATGAAGGATGATGTCGTAAGGCCAAGAGATGGGGATCTATCTTGAATCTAATATATCCGTTTATTTTTTAGACTACTATACATGCATCTGTTAGGACCCAAGCGGTTGGTAGGAAAAAGGCATGCCTATGCCAAGCAATGAAAAACTACATAAACCAAGGTACATAACTACGAGGTAAAGATTAAATATATTTTTAGTACGAGTACATCACATACTTTTAAGTTGAATGCATACTTCCCGCAAAATGAATGATATGTTTACACATTACTTCTCAAAAGCCATGGCTTTGGGGGTATTTGGGCTCTAAGTTGCATTCTCATTATTTTTAAATATATAAAGTGAACAATTATGAAATTTGGCAAGTAAAATTAAACACATTCCCAACATGTAATCCTTCTATTTCTCTCTCCTTTGCATATACCTTTGTCATAATTCAATCTTTGTAGAGTAGAACCAGGTTTTATTGGGAAAATAACAACATTTAAAATACCAAATCAATATCATTAGATCTAACAGGAATTCAAGTTTCATATTGCATAACTTTAATATTGTATACCTTTAATATTGTGAATAACTTTTGACAACACACATGTCAGTAATACAAAATTAAGTTATAGAGTATGAAAGTTGATTTCATGATACACCTAATGACATTGAGTTTGTATATTGAGAATGACTATGTATTGAAGGAGAACCAGTGTTAATGTAACATCCCTCGAGAGTAAGCAAGCCATAAATTAACTTACTGTTTATTGACAAGTCAAGATGTGTAAAGGAAGAGAAAATAAACTTTAAGCACATGCCGGTGAGGATTCTACAAGAGAATGATGTCTATTGGTAAGTTGTGATTTAGCATGGCAGACTACGAACCTGGGAATTTCATTGTGACACACCAACGTTAATACCAAAACAAGGTCAGCATGATGCGAGTGTGATACACCATTATCTTAAATTTAAAATCTAGCCGCGCAAATGCGCGGGCCACCCTACTAGTTGTAATGAATCCAACACCCATGGGGTTTGATCATATCTCGCTTGTGAGAGAGGTTATTAGTCAATGGGTCTGAACCTTTCAGATCCGTGTGTGCTTTACAAATCTCTATGTCATCTTATAGATGCAGCTACCATGCGCTACTTGGAGCTATTCCAAATATCTGCTCTACTATACGAATCCAGTTTACTACTCAGAGTCATCCAGATTAGTGTCAAAGTTTGCATCGACGTAACCCTTTACGACGAACTCTTTTACCACCTCCATAATCGAGAAAATTCCTTAGCCCACAGTTACTAAGGATAAGTTTGACCGCTGTCATGTGATCCATTCCTGGATCACTATTGTACCCCTTGACTGACTCATGGCAAGGCACACTTCAGGTGCGGTACACAGCATAGCATACTGTAGAGCCTACGTCTAAAGCATAGGGGGCGACCTTCTTCCTTTCTCTCTCTTCTGTCGTGGCCAGATCTTGAGTCTTACTCAATGCTCACACCTTATAACACAACCAAGAACTCCTTCTTTGCTGATCTATTTGAACTCCTTCAAAATCTTGTCACGGTGTATATTCATTTGAAAGTACTATTAAGCGGTTTTTGATCTATCCTTATAGATCTTGATGCTCAATTTTCAAGTAGCTTAATCCAGGTTTTCCATTGAAAAAACACTTTTCAAATAACCCTATATGCTTTCTAGAAATTCTACATCATTTCTGATCAACAATATGTCTACAACATATACTCATCATAAATTCTATAGTGCTCCCACTCACTTCTTTGGAAATACAAGTTTCTCATAAACTTTGTATAAACCCAAAATCTTTGATCATCTCATCAAAGCGTATATTCTAACTCCGAGATGCTTACTCCAGTCCTTAGAAGGATTGCTGGAGCTTTGCATACTTGTTAGCATCTTTTAGGATTGACAAAACCTTCTGGTTGTATCACATACAACCTTTCCTGAAGAAAATTGTTGAGGAAACAATGTTTTGACATCCTATCTGCAAGATTTCATAAATAATGCAGTAACTGCTAATACAATTCCAACAGACTCTTAGCATCGCTTCGAGTGAGAAAGTCTCACCGTAGTCAACTCCTTGAACTTGTCGGAAAACATCTTAACGACAAGTCGAGCTTTCTTAATGGTGATACTTACCATCATTGTCCGCCTTCCTTTTAAAATCCATCTGTAACCAATAGCCTTACAACCATCAAGTAGTTCTTCCAAAGTCTATACTTTGTTTTCACACATGGATCCTCTCGGATTTTATGGCCTCGGACCATTTGTCGGAATCCGGGCCCACCATCGCTTCTCCATAGCTCGTAGGTTCATTGTTGTCTAGCAACATGACTTCCAAGACAGGATTATGTACCACTATGAAGTAGTACACATCCTTGTCGACCTACGAGGTTTGGTAGTGACTTGATCCGAAGTTTCATGATCACTGTCATAATCTTCCACTTCAATTGGTGCAGGTGCCACAGGAACAACTTCCTCTGCCCTGCTACACACTAGTTGAAGTGACGGTTCAATAACCTCATCAAGTCTCCACCATCCTCCCACTCAATTCTTTCAAGAGAAACTTTTGCTCGAGAAAGGACCCATTTCTAGAAACAATCACTTTTGCTTCCGGATCTAAATAGGAGGTATACGCAACTGTTTGGGTGTCCTATGAAGATGCATTTATCCGCTTTGGGTTCGAGCTTATCAGGCTAAACCTTTTCACATAAGCGTCTCATCCCCAAACTTTTAAGAAATGACAGCTTAGGTTTCTCTAAACCATAGTTCAACGGAATTACGTGGTGCCCTATATAAAATGAATGCGGTTGTCTCTAATGCCTAACCCATAGACGATAGTGGTAGTTCGATAAGAGACATCATGGTATGCACCACATCCAATAGGGTGCAGCTATGATGTTCGGACACACCATCACACTATGGTGTTCCAAGCGTTATTAGTCGTGAAACAATTTCCACAATGTCTTAATTGTGTGCCAAACTCATAACTCGATATTCATCTCTATGATCATATCATAGACATTTTATCCTCTTGTCACGATGATCTTCAACTTCACTCTGAAATTACTTGAACCTTTCAATAATTCAGACTTGTGTTTCATCAAGTAAATATACTTAGCATCTACTCAAATCATCTGTGAAGTAAGAACATAACGATATCCACTGCGTGCCTCAGCACTCATTAGACTGCACACATCAAAATGTATTACTTCCAACAAGTTGCTTTCTTGTTTCATCTTACTGAAAACGAGTCCTTTCAGTCATCTTGCCCATGTGGTATGATTTGCATGTCTCAAGTGATTCAAAATCAAGTGAGTCCAAACGATCCATCTGTATGGACTTTCTTCATCCATATATACCAATAGACATGGTTCGCATGTCTCAATCTTTTCAAAAATGAGTGAGTACAAAGATCCATCAACATGGAGCTTCTTCATGCATTTTATACCAATATGACTCAAATGGCAGTGCCACAAGTATGTGGTACTATTATTACTATCTTATATCTTTTGGGATGAACATGTGTATCACTACGATCGAGATTCAATAAAACATTCATTTTAGGTGCAACACCATTGAAGGTATTATTCGAATAAATAGAGTAAGCATTATTCTCCTTAAATGAATAACCGTATTGCGATAAACATAATCCTATCATGTCTATGCTCAACGCAAACACCAAATAACAATTATTTAGGTTTAACACCAATCTCGATGGTAGAGGAAGCGTGCGATGTTTGATCACATCAACCTTGGAAACACTTCCAACATATCGTCATCTCACCTTTAGCTAGTCTCCAGAGCCTTTTATTTCGAGTTACTAACACTTAGCATACCCTGGTGCTACTAGAAGTACTATAAAAGTACACATTAATATAATGTATATCCAACATACTTCTGTCGACCTTGCCAGCCTTCTAATCTACCAAGTATCTAGGGTAGTTCTGCTTCAGTGACCGTTCGCCTTATTACAGAAGCACTTAGTCTCGGGTTTGGGTTCAACCTTGGGTTTCGTCACTAGAGAAGCAACTGATTTGCCGTTTCATGAAGTATCCCTTTCTTGCCCTTGCCCTTCTTGAAACTAGTGGTTTTACTAACCATCAACAATTGATGCTTCTATTTGATTTCTACTTTTCAAGGATCATCATATCTATCCCTGATATGTTATAGTTCATCATGAAGCTCTAGTAGCTTGGTGGCAGTGACTTTGGAGAAACATCACTATCACATCTGGAAGATTAACTCCCACTCGATTCAAGCGATTGTAGTACTCATACAATCTGAGCACATGCTCAACGATTGAGCTTTTCTCCTTAGTTTGCAGGCTTAAGAAACTTGTCAGAGGTCTCATACCTCTTGACATGGGCACTAGCCTGAAATCCCAATTTCAGTCCTTGGAACATCTCATATGTTCTACGATGTTTCAAAAACATCTTTGGTGCCTCAGTTCTAAACCATTTAGCATTACGCACTAAACTATCATGTAGTCATCAAAACGTGTATGTCAGATGTTCACAACATCCACAACCGACGCTCGACGTTCAGCACACTGAGCGGTGCATTAAGGACACAATCCTTCTGCGCAGCAATGAGGACAATCCTTAGTTTACGGACCCAGTCCGCATAATTTCTACTATCAACTTTCAACTAAATTTTCTCTAGGAACATATCTAAAACAGTAGAACCAAAGCGTGAGCTACCACATAATTTGCAAAGACCTTTTGACTATGTTCATGATAATTAAGTTCATCTAATAAAATTATTTAATGAACTCCCACTTAGATAGACATCCCTCTAGTCATCTAAGTGATACATGATCCGAGTCAACTAGGCGGTGTCCGATCATCACGTGAGACGGACTAGTCATCATCGGTGAACATCTTCATGTTGATCGCATCTACCATACGACTCATGTTCGACCTTTCGATCTCTCGTGTTTCGAGGCCATGTCTGTACATGCTAGGCTCGTCAAGTCAACCTAAGTGTTTCGCATGTGTAAATCTGGCTTACACCCATTGTATGCGGACGTTAGAATCTATCACACCCGATCATCACGTGGTGCTTCGAAACAACGAACCTTCGCAACGGTCCACGGTTAGGGGGAACACTTTCTTGAAATTATTGCGAGGGATCATCTTATTTATGCTACCGTCGTTCTAAGCAAATAAGATGTAAACATGACAAACATCACATGCAAATCATAAAGTGACATGATATGGCTAATATCATCTTGCGCCTTTTGATCTCCATCTTCGAGGCGCGGCATGATCACCTTCGTCACCGGCATGACACCATGATCTCCATCATCGTGTCTTCATGAAGTTGTCTCGCCAACTATTACTTCTACTACTATGGCTAACGGTTAGCAATAAAGTAAAGTAATTACATGGCGTTTTTCATTGACACGCAGGTCATACAATAAATTAAGACAACTCCTATGGCTCCTGCCGGTTGTCATACTCATCGACATGCAAGTCGTGATTCCTATTACAAGAACATGATCAATCTCATACATCACATATAATAATTCATCACATCCTTTTGTCCATATCACATCACATAACATACCCTGCAAAAACAAGTTAGACGTCCTCTAATTGTTGTTGCATGTTTTACGTGGCTGCTATGGGTTTCTAGCAAGAATGTTTCTTACCTACGCAAAAGCCACAACGGTGATATGCCAATTGCTATTTACCCTTCATAAGGACCCTCTTCATCGAATCCGATCCGACTAACGTGGGAGAGACAGACACCCGCTAGCCACCTTATGCATCACGTGCATGTCAGTCGGTGGAACCTGTCTCACGTAAGTGTACGTGTAAGCTCGGTCCGGGCCGCTTCATCCCACAATGCCACCGAATCAAGATAAGACTTGTAACGGAAAGAAAATTGAACAAATCATCGCCCACAACTACTTCTTGTTCTACTCGTGCATAGAATCTATACATAAACTTGGCTCTGATACCATTGTTGGGGAACGTAGTAATAATTCAAAATTTTCCTACGTGTCACCAAGATCAATCTAGGAGATACTAGCAACGAGAGAGAGAGAGAGGGAGTGCATCTTCATACCCTTGAAGATCGCTAAGCGGAAGCGTTACAAGAACGCGGTTGATGGAGTCGTACTCGCGGCGATTCAAATCGCGGAAGATCTGATCTAGCGCCGAACGGACGGCGCCTTCGCGTTCAACACACATACAGCCTGGGGGCGTCTCCTCCTTCTTGATCCAGCAAGGGGAGAGGAGAAGTTGAGGGAGAACTCCAGCAGCACGACGGCATGGTGGCGATGGAGCTCGTGGTTCTCCAGCATGGCTTCACCAAGCACTATGGAGGAGGAGGAGGTGTAGGAGGAGGGAGGGCTGCGCCAGGGAAGAGGTGCGGCTGCCCTCCCACCCCTCCACTATATATAGGGGCAAGGAGAGAGTGGGAGGCGCCCTAGGGTTTCCCCTAGGGGGCGGCGGCCAAGCAGATTGGATCTCCCTAGGGAAAATCCTAGGAGACTTGCCCCACAAGCCAAACAGGTGGAGGCTTGCCTCCCAAGCCAGGTGGAGGCGCCCCACCTCCCCAAGTAACGTGGGAAAGGGTGTGCGGGCGCACCACCCCTTAGTGGGCTGGTTTGCCCCTTCCCCTTTGGCCCATGAGGCCCTCCAACACTTGTCGGGGCTCCCGAAACACCTTTTGGTCATGCTGGCCATAGCCTGGTACCCCCAGAACACTTCTGGACTCCAATACCCTTCGTCCAATATATCAATCTGAACCGTCGGACCATTCCGGAACTCCTCGTGACGTCCGGGATCTCATCCGGGACTCTGAACTACCTTCGGTAACCACATACTATTTCCCATAACAACTCTAGCGTCACCGAACCTTAAGTGTGTAGACCCTACGGGTTCGGAAACCATGCAGACATGACCGAGACACCTCTCCGGCCAATAACCAATAGCGGGATCTGGATACCCATATTGGCTCCCACATGTTCCACGATGATCTCATCAGATGAACCACGATGTCGGAGATTCGATCAATCCAGTATTCAATTCCCTTTGTCAATCGGTATGTTACTTGCCCGAGATTCGACCGTTGGTATCCCAATACCTCGTTCAATCTCGTTACCGGCAAGTCACTTTACTCGTTCCGTAACGCATGATCTCGTGACTAACTGCTTAGTCACATTGAGCTCATTATGATGATGCATTACCGAGTGGGCCCACAGATACCTCTCCGTCATACGGAGTGACAAATCCCAGTCTCGATTCGTGCCAACCCAACTGACACTTTCAGAGATACCTGTAGTGAACCTTTATAGCCACCCGGTTACGTTGTGACATTTGGTACACCCAAAGCATTCCTACGGTATCCGGGAGTTGCACAATCTCATGGTCTAAGGAAATGATACTTGACATTAGAAAAGCTTTTAGCAAACGAACTACACGATCTTGTTCTATGCTTAAGACTGGGTCTTGTCCATCACATCATTCTCCTAATGATGTGATCCCGTTATCAATGACATCTAATGTCCATGGTCAGGAAACCATAACCATCTATTGATCAACGAGCTAGTCAACTAGAGGCTCACTAGGGACATGTTGTGGTCTATGTATTCACACATATATTACAGTTTCCAGTTAATACAATTATAGCATGAACAATAGACAATTATCATGAACAAGGAAATACAATAATAACCATTTATTATTATTGCCTCTAGGGCATATTTCCAACATCACTGGGATCGAGCACCGCATGATTGAACCCAAAGCTAAGCACTTCTCCCATTGCAAGAAAGATCAATCTAGTGGGCCAAACCAAATTGATAATTCGAACAGACTTGCAAAGATAACCAATCATACATAAAATAATTCAGAGAAGATTCAAATATTCTTCATAGATAATCTTGATCATAAACCCACAATTCATCAGATCTCGACAAACACGCCGCCAAAAGAGTTACATCGAATAGATCTCCAGGAAGATTGAGGAGAACTTTGTATTGAGATCCAAAGAGAGAGAAGAAGCCATCTAGCTAATAACTATGGACCCGAAGGTCTATGGTAAACTACTCACACATCATCGGAGAGGCTATGGTGTTGATGTAGAAGCCCTCCATGATCGATGCCCCCTCCGGTGGAGCACCGAAAAAGGGCTCAAGATGGGATCTCACGGGTACAGAAGGTTGCGGCGATGGAAATAGGGTTTCGTGGTGCTCCTGGATGGTTTCGGGGTACGTAGGTATATATAGGAGGAAGAAGTAGGTCTGTGGATCCATGAGGGTGGGGGCGCGCCCAGGAGGGCAGGCGCGCCTCCCTGCCTCGTGGCCTCCTCGTGTGTTTCTTGACGTCCACTCCAAGTCCTCTGGATCACGTTTGTTCCAAAAATAACTCTCCCGAAGGTTTCATTCTGTTTGGACTCCGTTTGATATTCCTTTTCTGCGAAACACAGAAATAGGAAAAAATAGCAATTTGCACTGGGCCTTGGGTTAATAGGTTAGTCCCAAAAATAATATAAAAGTTTATAATAAAGCCCATTAAACATCCAAAACATAATATATAATAGCATGGATCAATCAAAAATTATAGATACGTTGGAGACGTACACTAGTAGAAAAAGGGGATTTAGTCCCGGTTGGTAAGGCCCTTTAGTCCCGGTTGGTAAGGCCCTTTAGTCCCGGTTTTTGAACCGGGACTAAAGGGTCGGTACTAATGCCTCTCCCCTTTAGTCCCGGTTCAATCCAGAACCGGGACTAAAGGGCGCGGCCACGTGGAGCTCCACCTTTAGTCCCGGTTGGTAACACCAACCGGGACTAAAGAAAATTTTATGATTTTCCTATGCAGCATCATATGTTGTTTATGTTATATAGTGTTTGCGAGAGTCGCTAGAAAACCTTCCTGAAGCATAGTCGGAACCACCCAATTCGATGGCCATTCTTTCAGCCTAAGCTCAGTGAGCACCCACCCGTTGCTGAGAGCATGAGCCTTCGCCCGTGGAAACATCAAAAAAATGATCTCGCCGCTCGTTTTAGGGTAGATCCAACAAGGAATAGGGTAGGATATGCCCCACCCTAAGATCCAGGGCCAGCCAATACACCTACATAAAAAGGAAATAGACCAATAGGCCAAGCCCAACTCACCTCGGCCCCACCCTAGCAATCTGGTCTGATATATCACCAGTTGTTTGACCATAATTATTTGCCAATACTAATATTTAGGCACGTGCTTACCGTGATGATAAAAATACTCTGACTGATACATCCCACCAACTCTGGTCTAGTAGAATTAATGTTCTTCATCTTTTCCGCCCCCACAATAAATGTGAGAAATTGTTGATCAATAATGTCATTATTACATTCAACTCCTTTTGGTCCAATGGAGGGGGTGGGGTGGGGTGGGTTGGGGTGGGGGAGAGACCTGACATTTACAGCTCAGAAGCCACTACTGCTACTACACTAGCCCGTGATGAGACGGTCGCGGTGCGGGCAGAAGGGGAAGGAAGAGCCAGGGAGGGACGCGGTAACAACGATGTTTCCCCCCTTCTTTCTCCCACCGGAGCTGCCCAAAATCCCACCGCGGCCGCTACCCGCCACCCACGATCGTGCTAAACCCTAGGCCTCCATTGTTGTCACCACCACCGCGATCGGCCCTTATTCCATGTCTGTCTTGCACCCACCCGCAGAGATACCGCTTCACCGGCCTGCCCGCCTCCTCTTCTGTTTCGCGCGCCATCACACGGGGCCTCCCTCCCCTCCGCGGGCCCAACCGTTGTGTGCCTTTCATGCATTCCTGGGAGGGGAATGGCCGGAGCTTAGGGTTGCGCACCTGTGAAGCGGTCCTCGACCTATGATTTTTGGGGGTTTTTCGCCTCCGGACCGGTGTGTGCATGCACGACGCTCGTTCACGATTTTGATTGTCTTCCTTCGACGTCGCGCAGTTGATGTGGCCTTTACAGTTTGGGATTTCGGTTCCTGTTTTATGGATTTAGGGTGACGGATCTTTTCCCCTGTGTTTGACTGAATTTTTTTCTGTGACTGACTGATGCCAGGTTCATAAGAGATCTAATGGGGAACAGCCGGCCGAGAGGGGTGCCTTCGACAAGCAGTGAGAACATGCATGGCGAGGGGCAACACTACCTTGATAAAGTTTTGAAGAAGTTCAAAATGGATCAAGCAAAGAAAGGGTTCTTGCCTGTGTTACAAGGTGTGAAGTTGAGTCAGACTCAATGCCCGACCACTGCAGAAGATAGAGAGAAAATGAAAGTCATTCCCTATGCTTCAGCCATAGGTTCTATCATGTATGCAATGTTGTGTACCAGACCTGATGTGTGCCTTGCTATTAATTTAGCAGGGAGGTACCAAAGTAATCCATGAGTGGATCACTGGACAGCGGTCAAGAACATCCTGAAATACCTTAAGAGGACTAAGGATATGTTTCTCATTTATGGAGGTGAAAAAGAGCTCATCGTAAATGCTTACATCGATGCAAGCTTTGACACTGATCCGGACGACTCTAAGTCACAAACCGGATACATATTTATATTGAACGGTGGAGCTATTAGTTGTGTAGTTCTAAGCAAAGCGTCGTGGTGGGATCTACGTGTGAAGCGGAGTACATAGCTGCTTCGGAAGCAGCAAATGAAGGAGTCTAGATGAAGGAGTTCATATCCGATCTAGGTGTCATACCTAGTGCATTGGGTCCAATGAAAATCTTTTGTGACAATACTGGTGCAATTGCCTTGGCAAAGGAATCCAAATTTCACACGAGAACCAAGCACATCAAAAGACGCTTCAGTTCCATCCGCGATCAAGTCAAGGAGGGAGACATAGAGATTGGCAAATACATACGGATCTAAATGTTGCAGACCCATTGACTAAGCCTCTCTCACTACCAAAACATGATCAGCACCAAGACTCCATTGGTGTTAGAATCATTACTTTGTAATCTGGATTATTGACTCTAGTGCAAGTGGGAGACTGAAGGAAATATGCCCTAGAGGCAATAATAAAGTTGTTATTTATATTTCCTTATATCATGATAAATGTTTATTATTCATGCTAGAATTGTATTAACGGAAACTTAGTACATGTGTGAATACATAGACAAACAGAGTGTCACTAGTATGCCTCTACTTGACTAGCCCGTTAATCAAAGATGGTTAAGTTTCCTAGTCATAGACATGAGTTGTCATTTGATGAATGGGATCACATCATTAGAGAATGATGTGATTGATAAGACCCATCCGTTAGCTTAGCACTATGATCGTTTAGTTTGTTGCTATTGCTTCCTTCATGACTTATACATGTTCCTATGACTATGAGATTATGCAACTCCCAAATACTGGAGGAACACTTAGTGTGCTATCAAACATCACAACGTAACTGGGTGATTATAAAGATGCTTTACAAGTGTCTCCGATGGTGTTTGTTGAGTTGGCATAGATCGAGATTAGGATTTGTCACTCCGATTGTCGGAGAGGTATCTCTGGGCCCTCTCGGTAATGCACATCACTATAAGCCTTGCAAGCAATGTGACTAATGAGTTAGTTGCGGGATGATGCATTCCGGAACAAGTAAAGAGACTTGCTGGTAACGAGATTGAACTAGGTATGATGATACCGACGATCGAATCGCGGGCAACCAATATGAGCATCCAGGTTCCGCTATTGGTTATTGACCAGAGATGAGTCTCGGTCATGTCTACATAGTTCTCGAACCCGTAGGGTCCGCACGCTTAACGTTTGATGACGATATGTATTATGAGTTTTATGATTTGATGTACCGAAGGTTGTTCGGAGTCCCGGATGTGATCACAGACATGATGAGGAGTCTCGAAATGGTCGAGACATGAAGATTAATATATTGGAAGGTTATGTTTGGACACCGAAATAGTTTCGGATGAGTTCGGGCATTTTCTGGAGTACCGGGAGGTTACCGGAACCCGCAGGGAGTTAATGGGCCTTAATGGGCCATGGTGGAAGAGAGGAGGAGGCGGCCAAGTGGTGGGGCACCCCCAAGCCCAATCCGAATTGGGGAGGGGGCCGGGCCCCCTTTCCTTTCTCTCCCTCTTCCCTTCCTTCCCCCTCCTAGTTGGACTAGGAAAAGGGGGAAACCTACTCCTAGTAGGAGTAGGAATCCCCCTTGGGGCGCGCCCTAGGAAGCCGGCCCTCCCCTTCCTCCACTCCTTTATATACGGGGGAGGGGCGCCCCATAGACACACAAGTTGATCTTAGCCGTGTGCGGTGCCCCCCCCCCAGATTTCCACCTCGGTCATATTGTCGTAGTGCTTAGGCGAAGCCCTGCGTCGGTAAATTCATCATCACCGTCACCACGCCGTCGTGCTGACAAAACTCTCCCTCGGCCCCAGCTGGATCTACAGTTCATGGGACGTTACTGAGCTGAACGTGTGCAGATCACGGAGGTGCCGTGCGTTCGGTACTTGATCGGTTGGATCGCGAAGACGTTTGACTACATCAACCGCGTTACTTAATGCTTTCGCTTTCGGTCTACGAGGGTACGTAGATACACTCTCCCCGCTCGTTGCTATGTCTCCTAGATGGATCTTGCGTGATCGTAGAAACTTTTTTAAATATTGCGTTCCCCAACAATGCCCTCATGATTGATTCATAAGATGGCTTAATTCTTGTTCTAGGAAAGTGTCATGTACCCTTCCTCAAAGGAAAATGGAACTTAATATTGCCTTCTTTCATATCAATCACGACAATTTCTCTTCAAAAGCTTTCATCATAGCATCAACAATATGTTTAGTAAAAGCTTTGTTTTGTTCATAGGCATGGGGTGAATTTATCATGGATTGCAACAAAGAAATACAATCAATCAAAGAGCAACTATCATAATTAAAGTCTTTGTAATCCAAAAGAGTGGGCACGTCACTAGCTAAAGTTTTGACCTCTCCAAACCCACTTTCATCAATTTTCTCAACAAGATTTTCACCCTCTGAAATATTGGGACGCTTTCTACCTAAAGTTGACTCTTCTCCAGTCCCTTTTTCATCAATCTTAACTTTACTAAGCAAGGAATCAATAGAAGAAACACCCGTCATTTTAAGATTTCATCACTTTTGCGAAAGAAATCACTAGAGAACGCTTTTTTTTCTAAAAGTTCTCTTTTAGCCCTAAGCATAGTGGTGCTTTTCTTACTTTCGTCCATATAAACATAAAGAGCTTTAATTGATTCATCTACTTTAAGCACAAAAAAATTCATCTTGAGATTTTCCACATCAAGAGCAATTCTATCAACACATCTAGACAAATCATCAATCTTACTCAACTTCTCTTCTATGGAAGTGTTGAAAACTTTTTGTGTGTTGATAAATTCTTTAATATTATTCTCAAGATCAGAGGTGTTCCTATTATTATTATAAGACTAATTTCCATAGGAATTACCATAACTATTAGAGGAATTGCTAGGAAAAGGCCTAGGATTAAAATTACCTCTATAAGCATTGTTGTTGAAATTATTTCGAGAGATAAAATTCACATCAATGGCATCACCATTTTGCTCAATCAAAGTAGACAAAGGCATATCATTAAAATCAATAGGAGTACTTTTACTAGCAACCAATTTCATAAGAGCATCAACTTTTTCACTCAAACAAGAAATTTCTTCATCTGAATTAACTTTTTTACTAGTAGGAGCCCTTTCGGTATGCGATTGTGAATAATTTGCCATGATATTATCAAGCAATTTGGTAGCTTCACCCAAAGTAATTTCCATAAAAGTACCACCCGCGGCAGAATCTAAAAGATTACGAGAAACAAAATTCAACCCCGCATAAAATTTTTGTATGATCATCCAAAGATTTAACCCATGAGTTGGGCAATTCCTTAGGTCAGTAGTTGGGTTTCTCGACTCCTATGATTTCCCTCTTACGTTCTGCATTGTTCAGCTAGGAGGGTAAAGGGAGAACCACTACGATTGTACTTCTAGCTCGTCTGGTTAAGTACTTCAGTGGAGAAAGCCGAAAACATATTGTCATAATAAGTGAGAACTGGTCGGCAATCCGATGACAAGTGTCAAAATAAAGACCAATGGAGGATATTCCGTGTCATACGGAGGGTTGTTGTTACAGAAACCAAGTGATAATGGCAGCACAGCCGAACATCACGAAACACTGGGGGCTAGTCACTAACTCCCGCAGTCAAGCTCCTATGCCTAAGTGAAAGCATTTAAGTCGCATAGTCTGATTGCCTCGTTTCTCCTATACACTATCACCTCCGGGCACCGAGACGTCGGCTAAGGGTTAAAGTGTTAAGGAAGAAACACCCTTTGCAGTATCTACAAGGGGATCGAAGCCGACGACTGGTGACTTTCAGTTTGCAGGCTCAAGAAACTTGTCAGAGGTCTCATACAATCTGAGCACATGCTCAACGATTGAGCTTTTCTCCTTAGTTTGCAGGCTTAAGAAACTTGTCAGAGGTCTCATACCTCTTGACATGGGCACTAGCCTGAAATCCCAATTTCAGTCCTTGGAACATCTCATATGTTCTACGATGTTTCAAAAACATCTTTGGTGCCTCAATTCTAAACCATTTAGCATTACGCACTGAACTATCATGTAGTCATCAAAACGTGTATGTCAGATGTTCACAACATCCACAACCGACGCTCGAGGTTCAGCACACTGAGCGGTGCATTAAGGACACAATCCTTCTGCGCAGCAATGAGGACAATCCTTAGTTTATGGACCCAGTCCGCATAATTTCTACTATCAACTTTCAACTAAATTTTCTCTAGGAACATATCTAAAACAGTAGAACCAAAGCATGAGCTACGACATAATTTGCAAAGACCTTTTGACTATGTTCATGATAATTAAGTTCATCTAATAAAATTATTTAATGAACTCCCACTTAGATAGACATCCCTCTAGTCATCTAAGTGATACATAATCCGATTCAACTAGGCCGGGTCCGATCATCACGTGAGACGGACTAGTCATCATCGGTGAACATCTTCATGTTGATCGCATCTACCATACGACTCATGTTCGACCTTTCGGTCTCTCGTGTTCCGAGGCCATGTCTGTACATCCTAGGCTCGTCAAGTCAAACTAAGTGTTTCGCATGTGTAAATCTGGCTTACACCTGTTGTATGCGAATGTTAGAATCTATCACACCCGATCATCACGTGGTGCTTCGAAACAACGAACCTTCGCAACGGTGCACATTTAGGGGGAACACTTTCTCGAAATTATTGCGAGGGATCATCTTATTTATGCTACCGTCGTTCTAAGCAAATAAGATGTAAACATGACAAACATCACATGCAAATCATAAAGTGACATGATATGGCTAATATCATCTTGCGTCTTTTGATCTCCATCTTCGAGGCGCGGCATGATCACCTTCGTCACCGGCATCACACCATGATCTCCATCATCCTGTCTTCATGAAGTTGTCTCGCCAACTATTACTTCTACTACTATGGCTAACGGTTAGCAATAAAGTAAAGTAATTACATGGCATTTTTCATTGACACGCAGGTCACACAATAAATTAAGACAACTCCTATGGCTCCTGCCGGTTGTCATACTCATCGACATGCAAGTCGTGATTCCTATTACAAGAACATGATCAATCTCATACATCACATATAATAATTCATCACATCCTTTTGTCCATATCACATCACATAGCATACCCAGCAAAAACAAGTTAGACGTCCTCTAATTGTTGTTGCATGTTTTACGTGGCTGCTATGGGTTTCTAGCAAGAACGTTTCTTACCTACGCAAAAGCCACAACGGTGATATGCCAATTGCTATTTACCCTTCATAAGGACCCTCTTCATCGAATCCGATCCGACTAAAGTGGGAAAGACAGACACCCGCTAGCCACCTTATGCATCAAGTGCATGTCAGTCGGTGGAACCTGTCTCACGTAAGTGTACGTGTAAGGTCGGTCCGGACCGCTTCATCCCACAATGCCGCCGAATCAAGATAAGACTAGTAACGGCAAGCAAATTGAACAAATCATCGCCCACAACTACTTTGTGTTCTACTCGTGCATAGAATCTACACATAAACTTGGCTCTGATACCACTGTTGGGGAACGTAGTAATAATTCAAAATTTTCCTACGTGTCACCAAGATCAATCTAGGAGATACTAGCTACAAGAGAGAGATAGAGGGAGTGCATCTTCATACCCTTGAAGATCGCTAAGCGAAAGCGTTACAAGAACGCGGTTGATGGAGTCGTACTCGCGGCGATTCAAATCGCGGAAGATCCGATCTAGCGCCGAACGGACGGCGCCTCCGCGTTCAACACACGTACAGCCCGGCGACGTCCCCTCCTTCTTGATCCAGCAAGGGGAGAGGAGAAGTTGAGGGAGAACTCCAGCAGCACGACGGCATGGTGGCGATGGAGTTCGTGGTTCTCCAGCAGGGCTTTGCCAAGCACTATGGAGGAGGAGGTGTAGGAGGAGGGAGGGCTGCGCCAGGGAAGAGGTGCGGCTGCCCTCCCGCCCCTCCACTATATATAGGGGCAAGGAGAGAGTGGGAGGTGCCCTAGGGTTTCCCCTAGGGGGCGGCGGCCAAGCAGATTGGATCTCCCTAGGGAAAATCCTAGGGAGACTTGCCCCACAAGCCAAACAGGTGGAGGCTTGCCTCCCAAGCCAGGTGGAGGCGCCCCACCTCCCCAAGTAACGTGGGAAAGGGTGTGCGGGGCGCACCACCCCTTAGTGGGCTGGTTTGCCCCTTCCCCTTTGGCCCATGAGGCCCTCCAACACTTGCTTGGGCTCCCGAAACACCTTTCGGTCATGCTGGCCATAGCCTGGTACCCCAGAACACTTCCGGACTCCAATACCCTTCGTCCAATATATCAATCTTCACCGCCGGACCATTCCGGAACTCCTCGTGACGTCCGGGATCTCATCCGGGACTTTGAACTACCTTCGGTAACCACATACTATTTCCCATAACAACTCTAGCGTCACTGAACCTTAAGTGTGTAGACCCTACGGGTTCGGGAACCATGCAGACATGACCGAGACACCTCTCCGGCCAATAACCAATAGCGGGATCTGGATACCCATATTGGCTCCCACATGTTCCACGATGATCTCATCAGATGAACCACGATGTCGGAGATTCGATCAATCCCGTATTCAATTCCCTTTGTCAATCAGTATGTTACTTGCCCGAGATTCGATCGTCGGTATCCCAATACCTCGTTCAATCTCGTTACCGGCAAGTCACTTTACTCGTTCCGTAACGCATGATCCCGTGACTAACTGCTTAGTCACATTGAGCTCATTATGATGATGCATTATCAAGTGGGCCCAGAGATACCTCTCCGTCATATGGAGTGACAAATCCCAGTCTCGATTCGTACCAACCCAACAGACACTTTCAGAGATACCTGTAGTGAACCTTTATAGCCACCCAGTTACGTTGTGATGTTTGGTACACCCAAAGCATTCCTACGGTATCCGGGAGTTGCACAATCTCATGGTCTAAGAAAATGATACTTGACATTAGAAAAGCTTTAGCAGATGAACTACACGATCTTGTGCTATGCTTAAGATTGGGTCTTGTCCATCACATCATTCTCCTAATGATGTGATCCCGTTATCAATGACATCTAATGTCCATGGTCAGGAAACCATAACCATCTATTGATCAACGAGCTAGTTAACTAGAGGCTCACTAGGGACATGTTGTGGTCTATGTATTCACACATGTATTACAGTTTCCAGTTAATACAATTATAGCATGAACAATAGACAATTATCATAAACAAGGAAATACAATAATAACCATTTATTATTATTGCCTCTAGGGCATATTTCCAACAGTCTCCCACTTGCACTAGAGTCAATAATCTAGTTCACATCACTATGTGATCTATTATATGCATAAAACAGAAGTCAAACAAGCCATCACGTTGATCCACATAGATTAAATTATCTCGGCCGTAAATTATAAATATCAACGGCTAAGATTTAAAAGATGTAGCGTTACATATAAATATTTTTACAAAGAGTTTGACAGGTCATGTTGTCACGATGTCATGTAGCACATGTAATTGGTTCAACGCACATAAAACAGAAGTCAAACAAGCCATCACATTGATCCACATAGATTAAGTTATCTCGGCCGTAAATTATAAATATCAACGGCTAAGATTTAAAAGATGTAGCGTTACGTATAAATATTTTTACAAAAAGTTTGACAGGTCATGTTGTCACGATGTCATGTAGCACATGTAATTGGTTCAACGCATATATATTAGCCTTTTTCTGTTAAAAATTGAGACCGTCACCCAACTAAGGAAGGTCCAATCTATAGCACACGGACCGGAACATACACACGTCTTTGGTTCAACTCATATAAGGCTTTTTCTATTAAAAAGTTCAGACGGAGACCCAACTAAGGAAGGTCCAATCTATTCCCTCAGAAAAAAAGGAAGGTCCAATCTATAGCACCTGGACACGAAACATACGAACAGGTCGAATCTATCCATCCCCTGGTCACAACTATTCCTGGAAGAACACGCTCATGCAAGCTGAAAGGATACGTACTCAACAAGAAAAACTGAAAAGGATACGGACTCCACAATCCTTGGCCTATCTCTACATAGCCGCTCCCGACCAAACCCTAGCCGCTCCTCTTAGTGGCTCCTTGCTGCCCAGAAGACTTCCGATGACGCTGCCGGTTTAAATGGCCGCCGCCGCTGCCGTGTGCTGCGGACAAATGAGATGGCGCCAAATCCGACACAGTCTTGCCGTCGCCATCACTAGAGCCATCCTGGCAACAGCGTGCTGCGTCGCCTAGATGCAGACGGCTCAGGTAGCAAATCCCGCCATAGCCCATCCTGCCACATGAGAAGAAAATTTTACCACCGGATCCATACAACCAGTATTTTCCTAGCAGATAAGAGAATGAGGTTGATTTAGATTGCCAGTGGCGGCTTGGCCAAGTCATCTTCCCTCCTCCTGCTTCCTTGGGGCTTCCACCACTGCCAATAGATCCTCAAGCAAGATGCCACGACTGACTGCATGTACTGATGGCTTCACAGGGTCGCGTCGAACACCAAAATCTCTTCTCCGTTCCCACAGAAGCAAGAAAATAACTTCTTCTGCCGAAGGTAAAGGAAGCACGTCATTGTATGACCGGCCTGCCAGAGTCGATGGCGGCTCTTACAGATAATTTTGATAACTGAGAATGTGCGGTGGCCATAGCACATCACCGTGTTGCTGCAAAAAGATGGCTCTCCTTATAATTCCATCAGTCCTGCAACCAAACCAGTTGATTATAGTCATACTCTGCACTATAAAGATCAATGGTATCTGCTCTCACAATGGAACAAGACAAAGAACATCTTGCAGTCATCTACGAGGTAGCATTCTGGCCATGGTTTATTTATTTTTATTGCTATTTTTACATATAGATAAAAGGATGACATACAATATTCAAAAATAATTTGCTTACCTGTACGAATCTGGTGTTATTTTTTTCTTACGTTGGATGTCACACATAAATTCTCTTTGATGTATATGGAGTTCAATTTTTATTTTGTAGGAACCTACTACCAGTCCACGCATGAAGGTATTTCTAATTGCATTATTCACCTCGCATTTACTTCAGTAATAATATGTTTTTAATTTTGCTTGGAAGGCACCTTGCAAAAACTAAAAGTAATTTGGGACGACAGAGATTTGTAATTTATACTATTACATATAGCAAACCATTTGAAAATGATTTTTATAGAGTTATGTAGAAGCAAAGCAAAGAAAAAAAGGTGATCTTTAAGGAGACATGTAGCTAGTATACTTGAAATTCTGTATAAAACGTCAATATATATGTATGTGATTATATAATTAGTACAACATATGTTGGTCGATTGAAATTCTTCTAAATACACGACACATGTTTATTTTGATAGCCCTATCGCACATGCATTTTTTTCATATATAATACTGCGAGAGTTAGATACGTACGGAGGCCGAGGGTATTCATGACAGCAGCATACGCGCCAGATGCCTAGAGAATCCAACCTACAAGCGAGAGCCGGCATATACGTCCAGGTGCCTGCCAACCTAGCATATCCAGCATTCTCTCGAGAGTAGCATACACATTAGGATGAATAGCAAATTGAAGTCTGAACAATACAAGTATTCACTTCCACCTCAAGAAAAACTCTCTCTCTATTTCTGTCCAAGATAATCAATGGTTCATGTTGCTTTTGCACATTCACCATGGCATGTGGCAGCCTCAGCAATCACGCCTGCAAATTGTGCGACAGAGAAGTCATAGATCATCCAGACGCTTGGTAGGTGTGGCTTCCTAACAAGTGCAGATACACGCATGAAAGGGTGTACAACATCAAGAAGCCATGCATGCACAATGGCCATTGAGTGGATCTAGATATGACACATCGCCTGCAACTTCCTAGCATATAAAGTCTCTAATGACCCCAAGTGAAAATTGTGATATCGCCCATACGTAGATGATGAATACACATAGACGCCATGAGTTTATGATAAGGTTTAAAACAAAAATCCATGACAATATCGATCCAGCGGGTCGGCGGCAAGTTCTATGATAAGTTGGTACAGCGACATTGCAATGAAGGATGATGTCGTAAGGCCAAGAGATGGGGATCTATCTTGAATCTAATATATCCGTTTATTTTTTAGACTACTATACATGCATCTGTTAGGACCCAAGCGGTTGGTAGGAAAAAGGCATGCCTATGCCAAGCAATGAAAAACTACATAAACCAAGGTACATAACTACGAGGTAAAGATTAAATATATTTTTAGTACGAGTACATCACATACTTTTAAGTTGAATGCATACTTCCCGCAAAATGAATGATATGTTTACACATTACTTCTCAAAAGCCATGGCTTTGGGGGTATTTGGGCTCTAAGTTGCATTCTCATTATTTTTAAATATATAAAGTGAACAATTATGAAATTTGGCAAGTAAAATTAAACACATTCCCAACATGTAATCCTTCTATTTCTCTCTCCTTTGCATATACCTTTGTCATAATTCAATCTTTGTAGAGTAGAACCAGGTTTTATTGGGAAAATAACAACATTTAAAATACCAAATCAATATCATTAGATCTAACAGGAATTCAAGTTTCATATTGCATAACTTTAATATTGTATACCTTTAATATTGTGAATAACTTTTGACAACACACATGTCAGTAATACAAAATTAAGTTATAGAGTATGAAAGTTGATTTCATGATACACCTAATGACATTGAGTTTGTATATTGAGAATGACTATGTATTGAAGGAGAACCAGTGTTAATGTAACATCCCTCGAGAGTAAGCAAGCCATAAATTAACTTACTGTTTATTGACAAGTCAAGATGTGTAAAGGAAGAGAAAATAAACTTTAAGCACATGCCGGTGAGGATTCTACAAGAGAATGATGTCTATTGGTAAGTTGTGATTTAGCATGGCAGACTACGAACCTGGGAATTTCATTGTGACACACCAACGTTAATACCAAAACAAGGTCAGCATGATGCGAGTGTGATACACCATTATCTTAAATTTAAAATCTAGCCGCGCAAATGCGCGGGCCACCCTACTAGTTGTAATGAATCCAACACCCATGGGGTTTGATCATATCTCGCTTGTGAGAGAGGTTATTAGTCAATGGGTCTGAACCTTTCAGATCCGTGTGTGCTTTACAAATCTCTATGTCATCTTATAGATGCAGCTACCATGCGCTACTTGGAGCTATTCCAAATATCTGCTCTACTATACGAATCCAGTTTACTACTCAGAGTCATCCAGATTAGTGTCAAAGTTTGCATCGACGTAACCCTTTACGACGAACTCTTTTACCACCTCCATAATCGAGAAAATTCCTTAGCCCACAGTTACTAAGGATAAGTTTGACCGCTGTCATGTGATCCATTCCTGGATCACTATTGTACCCCTTGACTGACTCATGGCAAGGCACACTTCAGGTGCGGTACACAGCATAGCATACTGTAGAGCCTACGTCTAAAGCATAGGGGGCGACCTTCTTCCTTTCTCTCTCTTCTGTCGTGGCCAGATCTTGAGTCTTACTCAATGCTCACACCTTATAACACAACCAAGAACTCCTTCTTTGCTGATCTATTTGAACTCCTTCAAAATCTTGTCACGGTGTATATTCATTTGAAAGTACTATTAAGCGGTTTTTGATCTATCCTTATAGATCTTGATGCTCAATTTTCAAGTAGCTTAATCCAGGTTTTCCATTGAAAAAACACTTTTCAAATAACCCTATATGCTTTCTAGAAATTCTACATCATTTCTGATCAACAATATGTCTACAACATATACTCATCATAAATTCTATAGTGCTCCCACTCACTTCTTTGGAAATACAAGTTTCTCATAAACTTTGTATAAACCCAAAATCTTTGATCATCTCATCAAAGCGTATATTCTAACTCCGAGATGCTTACTCCAGTCCTTAGAAGGATTGCTGGAGCTTTGCATACTTGTTAGCATCTTTTAGGATTGACAAAACCTTCTGGTTGTATCACATACAACCTTTCCTGAAGAAAATTGTTGAGGAAACAATGTTTTGACATCCTATCTGCAAGATTTCATAAATAATGCAGTAACTGCTAATACAATTCCAACAGACTCTTAGCATCGCTTCGAGTGAGAAAGTCTCACCGTAGTCAACTCCTTGAACTTGTCGGAAAACATCTTAACGACAAGTCGAGCTTTCTTAATGGTGATACTTACCATCATTGTCCGTCTTCCTTTTAAAATCCATCTGTAACCAATAGCCTTACAACCATCAAGTAGTTCTTCCAAAGTCTATACTTTGTTTTCACACATGGATCCTCTCGGATTTTATGGCCTCGGACCATTTGTCGGAATCCGGGCCCACCATCGCTTCTCCATAGCTCGTAGGTTCATTGTTGTCTAGCAACATGACTTCCAAGACAGGATTATGTACCACTATGAAGTAGTACACATCCTTGTCGACCTACGAGGTTTGGTAGTGACTTGATCCGAAGTTTCATGATCACTGTCATAATCTTCCACTTCAATTGGTGCAGGTGCCACAGGAACAACTTCCTCTGCCCTGCTACACACTAGTTGAAGTGACGGTTCAATAACCTCATCAAGTCTCCACCATCCTCCCACTCAATTCTTTCAAGAGAAACTTTTGCTCGAGAAAGGACCCATTTCTAGAAACAATCACTTTTGCTTCCGGATCTAAATAGGAGGTATACGCAACTGTTTGGGTGTCCTATGAAGATGCATTTATCCGCTTTGGGTTCGAGCTTATCAGGCTAAACCTTTTCACATAAGCGTCGCAGCCCCAAACTTTTAAGAAATGACAGCTTAGGTTTCTCTAAACCATAGTTCAACGGAATTACGTGGTGCCCTATATAAAATGAATGCGGTTGTCTCTAATGCCTAACCCATAGACGATAGTGGTAGTTCGATAAGAGACATCATGGTATGCACCACATCCAATAGGGTGCAGCTATGATGTTCGGACACACCATCACACTATGGTGTTCCAAGCGTTATTAGTCGTGAAACAATTTCCACAATGTCTTAATTGTGTGCCAAACTCATAACTCAGATATTCATCTCTATGATCATATCATAGACATTTTATCCTCTTGTCACGATGATCTTCAACTTCACTCTGAAATTACTTGAACCTTTCAATAATTCAGACTTGTGTTTCATCAAGTAAATATACTTAGCATCTACTCAAATCATCTGTGAAGTAAGAACATAACGATATCCACTGCGTGCCTCAGCACTCATTAGACTGCACACATCAAAATGTATTACTTCCAACAAGTTGCTTTCTTGTTTCATCTTACTGAAAACGAGTCCTTTCAGTCATCTTGCCCATGTGGTATGATTTGCATGTCTCAAGTGATTCAAAATCAAGTGAGTCCAAACGATCCATCTGTATGGACTTTCTTCATCCATATATACCAATAGACATGGTTCGCATGTCTCAATCTTTTCAAAAATGAGTGAGTACAAAGATCCATCAACATGGAGCTTCTTCATGCATTTTATACCAATATGACTCAAATGGCAGTGCCACAAGTATGTGGTACTATTATTACTATCTTATATCTTTTGGGATGAACATGTGTATCACTACGATCGAGATTCAATAAAACATTCATTTTAGGTGCAACACCATTGAAGGTATTATTCGAATAAATAGAGTAAGCATTATTCTCCTTAAATGAATAACCGTATTGCGATAAACATAATCCTATCATGTCTATGCTCAACGCAAACACCAAATAACAATTATTTAGGTTTAACACCAATCTCGATGGTAGAGGAAGCGTGCGATGTTTGATCACATCAACCTTGGAAACACTTCCAACATATCGTCATCTCACCTTTAGCTAGTCTCCAGAGCCTTTTATTTCGAGTTACTAACACTTAGCATACCCTGGTGCTACTAGAAGTACTAGAAAAGTACACATTAATATAATGTATATCCAACATACTTCTGTCGACCTTGCCAGCCTTCTAATCTACCAAGTATCTAGGGTAGTTCTGCTTCAGTGACCGTTCGCCTTATTACAGAAGCACTTAGTCTCGGGTTTGGGTTCAACCTTGGGTTTCGTCACTAGAGAAGCAACTGATTTGCCGTTTCATGAAGTATCCCTTTCTTGCCCTTGCCCTTCTTGAAACTAGTGGTTTTACTAACCATCAACAATTGATGCTTCTATTTGATTTCTACTTTTCAAGGATCATCATATCTATCCCTGATATGTTATGGTTCATCATGAAGCTCTAGTAGCTTGGTGGCAGTGACTTTGGAGAAACATCACTATCTCATCTGGAAGATTAACTCTCACTCGATTCAAGCGATTGTAGTACTCATACAATCTGAGCACATGCTCAACGATTGAGCTTTTCTCCTTAGTTTGCAGGCTTAAGAAACTTGTCAGAGGTCTCATACCTCTTGACATGGGCACTAGCCTGAAATCCCAATTTCAGTCCTTGGAACATCTCATATGTTCTACGATGTTTCAAAAACATCTTTGGTGCCTCAGTTCTAAACCATTTAGCATTACGCACTAAACTATCATGTAGTCATCAAAACGTGTATGTCAGATGTTCACAACATCCACAACCGACGCTCGACGTTCAGCACACTGAGCGGTGCATTAAGGACACAATCCTTCTGCGCAGCAATGAGGACAATCCTTAGTTTACGGACCCAGTCTGCATAACTTCTACTATCAACTTTCAACTAAATTTTCTCTAGAAACATATCTAAAACAGTAGAACCAAAGCGTGAGCTACGACATAATTTGCAAAGACCTTTTGACTATGTTCATGATAATTAAGTTCATCTAATAAAACTATTTAATGAACTCCCACTTAGATAGACATCCCTCTAGTCATCTAAGTGATACATGATCCGAGTCAACTAGGCGGTGTCCGATCATCACGTGAGACGGACTAGTCATCATCGATGAACATCTTCATGTTGATCACATCTACCATACGACTCATGTTCGACCTTTCGGTCTCTCGTGTTTCGAGGCCATGTCTGTACATGCTAGGCTCGTCAAGTCAACCTAAGTGTTTCGCATGTGTAAATCTGGCTTACACCCATTGTATGCGGACGTTAGAATCTATCACACCCGATCATCACGTGGTGCTTCGAAACAACGAACCTTCGCCACGGTCCACGGTTAGGGGGAACACTTTCTTGAAATTATTGCGAGGGGTCATCTTATTTATGCTACCGTCGTTCTAAGCAAATAAGATGTAAACATGACAAACATCACATGAAAATCATAAAGTGACATGATATGGCTAATATCATCTTGCGCCTTTTGATCTCCATCTTCGAGGCGCGGCATGATCACCTTCGTCACCGGCATGACACCATGATCTCCATCATCGTGTCTTCATGAAGTTGTCTCGCCAACTATTACTTCTACTACTATGGCTAACGGTTAGCAATAAAGTAAAGTAATTACATGGCGTTTTTCATTGACACGCAGGTCATACAATAAATTAAGGCAACTCCTATGGCTCCTGCCGGTTGTCATACTCATCGACATGCAAGTCGTGATTCCTATTACAAGAACATGATCAATCTCATACATCACATATAATAATTCATCACATCCTTTTGTCCATATCACATCACATAACATACCCTGCAAAAACAAATTAGACGTCCTCTAATTGTTGTTGCATGTTTTACGTGGCTGCTATGGGTTTCTAGCAAGAATGTTTCTTACCTACGCAAAAGCCACAACGGTGATATGCCAATTGCTATTTACCCTTCATAAGGACCCTCTTCATCGAATCCGATCCGACTAAAGTGGGAGAGACAGACACCCGCTAGCCACCTTATGCATCAAGTGCATGTCAGTCTGTGGAACCTGTCTCACGTAAGTGTACGTGTAAGCTCGGTCCGGGCCGCTTCATCCCACAATGCCGCCGAATCAAGATAATACTTGTAACGGAAAGCAAATTGAACAAATCATCGCCCACAACTACTTTGTGTTCTACTCGTGCATAGAATCTATACATAAACTTGGCTCTGATACCACTGTTGGGGAACGTAGTAATAATTCAAAATTTTCCTACGTGTCACCAAGATCAATCTAGGAGATACTAGCAACGAGAGAGAGAGAGAGAGAGGGAGTGCATCTTCATACCCTTGAAGATCGCTAAGCGGAAGCGTTACAAGAACGCGGTTGATGGAGTCGTACTCGCGGCGATTCAAATCGCGGAAGATCCGATCTAGCGCCGAACGGACGGCGCCTTCGCGTTCAACACACATACAGCCTGGGGACGTCTCCTCCTTCTTGATCCAGCAAGGGGAGAGGATAAGTTGAGGGAGAACTCCAGTAGCACGACGGCATGGTGGCGATGGAGCTCGTGGTTCTCCAGCAGGGCTTCGCCAAGCACTATGGAGGAGGAGGAGGAGGTGTAGGAGGAGGGAGGGCTGCCCAGGGAAGAGGTGCGGCTGCCCTCCCACCCCTCCACTATATATAGGGGCAAGGAGAGAGTGGGAGGCGCCCTAGGGTTTCCCCTAGGGGGCGGCGGCCAAGCAGATTGGATCTCCCTAGGGAAAATCCTAGGGAGACTTGCCCCACAAGCCAAACAGGTGGAGGCTTGCCTCCCAAGCCAGGTGGAGGCGCCCCACCTCCCCAAGTAACGTGGGAAAGGGTGTGCGGGCGCACCACCCCTTAGTGGGATGGTTTGCCCCTTCCCCTTTGGCCCATGAGGCCCTCCAACACTTGTCGTGGCTCCCGAAACACCTTTTGGTCATGCTGGCCATAGCCTGGTACCCCCAAAACACTTCTGGACTCCAATACCCTTCGTCCAATATATCAATCTGAACCGTCGGACCATTCCGGAACTCCTCGTGACGTCCGGGATCTCATCCGGGACTCTGAACTACCTACGGTAACCACATACTATTTCCCATAACAACTCTAGCGTCACCGAACCTTAAGTGTGTAGACCCTACGGGTTCGGAAACCATGCAGACATGACCGAGACACCTCTCCGGCCAATAACCAATAGCGGGATCTGGATACCCATATTGGCTCCCACATGTTCCACGATGATCTCATCAGATGAACCACGATGTCGGAGATTCGATCAATCCCGTATTCAATTCCCTTTGTCAATCGGTATGTTACTTGCCCGAGATTCGATCGTCGGTATCCCAATACCTCGTTCAATCTCGTTACCGGCAAGTCACTTTACTCGTTCCGTAACGCATGATCTCGTGACTAACTGCTTAGTCACATTGAGCTCATTATGATGATGCATTACCGAGTGGGCCCACAGATACCTCTCCGTCATACGGAGTGACAAATCCCAGTCTCGATTCGTGCCAACCCAACTGACACTTTCAGAGATACCTGTAGTGAACCTTTATAGCCACCCCGTTACGTTGTGACATCTGGTACACCCAAAGCATTCCTACGGTATCTGGGAGTTGCACAATCTCATGGTCTAAGGAAATGATACTTGACATTAGAAAAGCTTTTAGCAAACGAACTACACGATCTTGTGCTATGCTTAAGACTGGGTCTTGTCCATCACATCATTCTCCTAATGATGTGATCCCGTTATCAATGACATCTAATGTCCATGGTCAGGAAACCATAACCATCTATTGATCAACGAGCTAGTCAACTAGAGGCTCACTAGGGACATGTTGTGGTCTATGTATTCACACATGTATTACAGTTTCCAGTTAATACAATTATAGCATGAACAATAGACAATTATCATGAACAAGGAAATACAATAATAACCATTTATTATTATTGCCTCTAGGGCATATTTCCAACATCACTGGGATCGAGCACCGCATGATTGAACCCAAAGCTAAGCACTTCTCCCATTGCAAGAAAGATCAATCTAGTGGGCCAAACCAAATTGATAATTCGAACAGACTTGCAAAGATAACCAATCATACATAAAATAATTCAGAGAAGATTCAGATATTCTTCATAGATAATCTTGATCATAAACCCACAATTCATCAGATCTCGACAAACACGCCGCCAAAAGAGTTACATCGAATAGATCTCCAGGAAGATTGAGGAGAACTTTGTATTGAGATCCAAAGAGAGAGAAGAAGCCATCTAGCTAATAACTATGGACCCGAAGGTCTATGGTAAACTACTCACACATCATCGAAGAGGCTATGGTGTTGATGTAGAAGCCCTCCATGATCGATGCCCCCTCCGGTGGAGCACCGAAAAAGGGCTCAAGATGGGATCTCACGGGTACAGAAGGTTGCGGCGATGGAAATAGGGTTTCGTGGTGCTCCTGGATGGTTTCGGGGTACGTAGGTATATATAGGAGGAAGAAGTAGGTCTGTGGATCCACGAGGATGGGGGCGCGCCCAGGGGGGCAGGCGCGCCTCCCTGCCTCGTGGCCTCCTCGTGTGTTTCTTGACGTCCACTCCAAGTCCTCTGGATCACGTTTGTTCCAAAAATAACTCTCCCGAAGGTTTCATTCTGTTTGGACTCCGTTTGATATTCCTTTTCTGCGAAACACAGAAATAGGAAAAAATAGCAATTTGCACTGGGCCTTGGGTTAATAGGTTAGTCCCAAAAATAATATAAAAGTTTATAATAAAGCCCATTAAACATCCAAAACATAATATATAATAGCATGGATCAATCAAAAATTATAGATACGTTGGAGACGTACACTAGTAGAAAAAGGGGATTTAGTCCCGGTTGGTAAGGCCCTTAAGTCCCGGTTTTTGAACCGGGACTAAAGGGTCGGTACTAATGCCTCTCCCCTTTAGTCCCGGTTCAATCCAGAACCGGGACTAAAGGGCGCGGCCACGTGGAGCTCCACCTTTAGTCCCGGTTGGTAACACCAACCGGGACTAAAGAAAATTTTATGATTTTTTTTTGAAAATATTTTTGAAATTTTTTTTTTGAAATTTTTTTATTTTCAAATTTCTGAATTATTTTAACCTCTAATCTCTAATCACCATCCCCCAGCCTGAGCACGCTTAACTTCCGGGTTCTATTCTCCCTCATTTCCAAGTCTGCACTTGTTGTTTTCCTGACAATAGTAAGATGTCAATCCTATTAACCCTCAGGAATTTTGCTTGAGCATGAAGTGACACATTTCACTGTTTGAGTTTGAAACTATTGTTTTAAAAAACAATAATTAGTTAGTAACACTAATATTTCTTGAATAATTAGTTTGACCATTGTTTGACCACAGTTTGACCATAGTTTGACCAGATTTGACCAAATTCAAAATAACTAAAATAATTATTTAGTAACACTAATATTCTAGAATGATTAGTTTGACCATTGTTTGACCACAGTTTGAATTTTTTTTGAATTTTTTTGCCTCTCCAGATCTTAAAAGCCCCGTAACTTTTGTTCCCCCCGTTAAATTCGGATGTAACTTTTCGAGTAGATGATTTTTCATATAAAAAACTTTTTCATCCGAGTTAGTATGCAAAAGTTATGCCCATTTTTACAAATTTCAGAGAGATTTTGCAAATAAAGTCAAAATTAACATTTGCAAATTTTCCCAACAACTGGACCACATATCACATGGGAAACTTATTTTCTATTATTTTTTTTGACATTTCCATCATTTTCTTTTATTTATTTTTAAAACTGAAAAGGCGATCCAGGGGGGTAGAGTTTGAAAATGGGACCTTTAGTACCGGTTCGTGGCACGAACCGGGACTAAAGGTCTCAACCCCATTAGTCCCGGTTCGTGCCTCAAACCGGGACTAGAGGTCTAATCTTTAGTCCCGGTTTGAGGCACGAACCGGGACTAAAGGTCATCGCACCCTTTAGTCCCGGTTCGTGGCACGAACCGGGACTAAAGGGCCCAGGTGAACCGAGACTAATGCCTTAGCCGCACGAACCGGGACCAATGCTCACATTAGTCCCGGTTTTAGACTGAACCGGGACTAATGTGAATATTGCCCCGTGACCATAGCCCTGTTTTCTACTAGTGGTATCAAGCATCCCCAAGCTTAATTCCTGCTCATCCTCGAGTAGGTAAATGATAAAAACAGAATTTTTGATGTGGAATGCTACTTAGCATATTCTTCAATGTGATTTTCTTTATTGTGGCATGAATGTTCAGATCTGAAAGATTCAAGACAAAAGTTTAATATTGACATAAAAATAATAATACTTCAAGCATACTAACAAAGCAATCATGTCTTCGTCGAGCGGCTCTCTGGATTCGTCGGACGTGAACTTAGTTCCGCCCGCTGTCTCCCCCCGCACTACAGACGACGTCGAAGTGGCGTTGCAACGAGCTCCGGGGCAGGAGGAGGTGGTCCTGGAGGAGCCAAAAGGCGACCTCCCGGACCCCAGGAATAAAGGGGACAAGACTCCCCAGGGCTCCAAGTCCGGCTTTGAGCCGGACACCGTGCCGGAATCTCCAACAGTTCCGAGCCGCGGTAGGCGAACTCCTTCTAAGAGGAGCAAGCCTTCTGAGCCGGCGGCCTCCGTCCAACCGGAGGTGCAGGACAATCTGTTGGAGGTGCTTGACGGCGCCTCCATCGACGAGGAGCACCGTACTATTATGAGTACGGTGATCCAGAGGGTTCAGTCCGCCAAGAGCGGACTGACTAAAGCTTGCGCTAGCCTTCTGACAGGCTTCGAGGTAAGCAAAAATATATCAAAATATTACCACATAGACAGTAGCCCCTGATGCTCTGTTTGGCGTTCGGAAGGAAAAGCCGAATAGAGGATCTAATAAATTTCGCAGGAGTCTAAGAAAAAGGAGTCAATATGTGTATGCAGGCTTCGCTGCTATCCACTGCCGCACTGACTGCGCAGGTGGACGTCCTAAAAAAGGACCTCGGGCGGACCGAGCAAGAGCTCGGCCTTGCCAAACGGCAGCTCGAGGAGAAAGAAGGTAAGAAATACCCTACAGAAAAGGTGCCTATAGAGAGGCATGATTGCAAAAAATAACAGGATCATACTGCTTATTATAGGGGCCGCAACTGAGGTGGCGACCCTCAAGCAGGCGCTATCTGAGGCCGAAAAGAAAATGGCCGAGGAGCGCACCGAGCGAGAGAGACTTGGGGCTCAGGTCGGCGAGGTGCAGCAAGAGCTGCAGGCTCTCATGAAAAAACATGAGAGCTTGGAGCTTGAGTCAAAGGCGCAAGCAATTGAGCTCGCGTCGGCCCTTGAGACCGCCAAGGGTGCCAAGGCCGAAGCCCAAAAGGCCCTCCAAGAGTTGGAGGAGATGAAAAAGATAGCAGCGGGTAAGGCATTCTTAATGCAAAGTAGAAATATAAAAGTAAACTACTTGTCACTTACCCGAATCCGGAGTTCTCCAGGGGCGTTCGCAGATCTTCCCCGCAGCGTATCCGACGCCGCCGCATTCTACCGAGCTGAAGAGGGCAGCTCGACGGAGAGTGTGTTCTGGTCTCAGTATTCTGAGGCCGGACACCCTGTACCCCTGAGCGATCAGCTGAAACAGCTGGTCGAGCTCCACAAGGCGGCCGAGCAGGCCATGAAGGGCTTCATAGTTCGGCTGTGGCCCGGAGAGGCCCTGCCTGGGAGCTATTTCGGGCTGGTGCGGCGGCTGGTGGAGGCCTGTCCAAGGCTCGAGGTCATCAAGCGCTCCGTCTGCATAGAAGGTGCCCGTCGGGCCCTTGCCTGTGCGAAGGTGCACTGGGGTAAGCTAGACGGAGAGAAGCTCGTGAAGAACGGGCCACCGGTGGGGAAGGAGCATTGCAAGCCCGAGAACTACTACAAGGATGTTCTTGCCGGTGCCCGCCTTGTGGCGGATGAATGCACCAAAGATGTAATTTTTTAATGAACTCGCTCGTGTTTATCCTATGCGCTGAAAACTTGTTCATATGCGCTAAGCAATGCTTATTGAATTTAAAATAGTATTTTCTGTGCGGTCGTTTATCAAAAATTGAGAGATGGCCAGTCGTCGGCTTCTGCCCCCGTGCCACTAGTGCTGGGGTGTTCGGGATAAACCTGAGCGCACTTTTTCCCATGGTTGGGTCCTTCGAGGGAGACGCTCAGCACAACGAACCAGGCAATCGGACTATAATGCTTGAACACTCTCACTTAGCCATAGAACTTTATAATTTTAAATTTCGGCGAAGCCCCTAGTTTGGAAGACCGAATTTGGGGCGCTATCCACGCCTTTGGCCGGACAAAGCCAGCTCCCCGCTCGAAGCGGCATAAGTCTTTAGGGACTCAAAAAACCTCTCGAACAGCGACCGGTCTCTCGCCTCATCATGACAGTCAGTTTTAGCTTTCTCCACTGAGGTGCTTAACCCAGCTGAACCGGGGCACAATCGTAGTGGTTCTCCTAGTGCTACCTTAGCCGATATAGCGGAACGTAATTAAGGCACCAAAACATAGGAGCCGGGCAAACCCAACTATTGACCCAAATCATGATTCGGAGCCGATGCATATAGTGCTATAAGTTCGGGGTGCTGCACTTGTGAAAGTGGACGGACTTCTCACACCATAATAAGGGGTACTGAAGCCCCTGGAGTATTTGCCGTACCATGATGTACGGGTGCGATCATGTCAAAACATATATGTATGAAAATAGGATAATGCAAAAAATAGACAAAAAGCTATGCATTCTTTATAGAGAGGCTATTTATCAAAGCCGAACGATACAAGTAGTGCAATAAGCAAAAATATACTGGACTATTTAACATGTCCGGACCAGGGGCAGGCCGCGGAGTTGTATTTGAAACAGGTATACCGCTCATAACAGAGACCACCTGGGAGTTCCATAATGCGACATGGCTTTTGTCTGCTTCCCTGGATCTTGCGTCGTTTGTGCGGCAGTCGAATTGCCGAACAGGTCGTCCGAAATGTGGAGTCCTGAAAGTAAGAAAAAAGAATCTGGCAGCCCCTAGTATGTTTTAAGCCGTATTTTGGGCGTGCCGTTATTGTGACCCTTCCCCTGTGCCCATGGTATTTCAAGGGCGTATTTATGTACGCGAGGCACTGGTTTCGCTATATCGCGAGGGCCGGGGTTGGGGCCGCATTGCTATGCCTGCTCAGAACGTGCTAGGTGGTCTTGTTGTAGGTTACTCCGGGCGCGCTTGGCAGTGTCCGACTTTTTAACGGCCGGACTAGGGAATTGCCTAAGAAGGTTGCATTGTGCTCCTCCATACGGAGGGAGCGTTCGGTGTTTTCGTTGACCGTGATCACTCCTCGAGGGCCTGGCATCTTGAGCTTGAGGTATGCGTAGTGCGGCACCGCATTGAACTTTGCAAATGCGGTTCGTCCGAGCAGGGCGTGATAGCCACTGCGGAACGGGACTATATCGAAGATTAACTCTTCGCTTCGGAAATTATCCGGAGATCCGAAGACCACGTCAAGTGTTACCGAGCCTGTACAGTTGGCCTCTACACCTGGTATAACGCCTTTAAAGGTCGTATTTGTGGGCTCAATCCTTGAGGGATCTATGTCCATTTTCCGCACTGTATCCTGGTAAAGCAGGTTCAGCCTACTGCCGCCGTCCATGAGGACTCTTGTGAGATGAAATCCGTCGATTATTGGGTCGAGAACCAATGCGGCAAAGCCGCCATGACGGATGCTCGTGGGGTGGTCCCTTCGATCAAAAGTGATCGGGCAAGAGGACCATGGGTTGAACTTTGGGGCGACTGGCTCCATCGCGTATACGTCCCGTAGCGCACGCTTCCGCTCCCTCTTGGGAATGTGGGTTGCGTATATCATGTTCACCGTCCGCACTTGTGGGGGAAACCCCTTCTGTCCATTGTTGTTCGGCGGCCTGGGCTCCTCCTCGTCATCGCTATGCAGCCCCTTGTCTTTGTTTTCGGCTCTTAACTTGCCTGCCTGCTTGAACACCCAACAATCCCTGTTGGTGTGATTGGCTGGCCTTTCGGGGGTGCCATGGATCTGGCACAAGCGGTCGAGTATTCGGTCCAAACTGGACGGGCCCTGAGTATTCTTTTTGAATGCCTTTTTCCGCTTTCCGGATTTATAGCCTCTGAATCCGGCATTAACTGCCGTATCTTCATTGCTGTCGCTGCTAACGCAGCGCTTTTGTTTGTTTCGACGTGTCCTGCCACTTTTGTCCTTGGTATCCGAATTACCAGGGTTCTTTGATAAGTTATTGCTGCGAGCTAGCCAGCTATCTTCTCCCGCGCAAAAGCGGGTCATGAGTGTCGTGAGGGCTGCCATAGATTTTGGCTTTTCCTGTCCCAGGTGCCGGGCAAGCCACTCGTCGCGGATGTTATGCTTGAAGGCTGCTAGGGCCTCTGCGTCCGGATAGTCGACTATCTGGTTTTTTGTTTGTTAGGAACCGTGCCCAGAATTGCCTGGCCGATTCTTCTGGCTGTTGAATTATGTGGCTTAAGTCGTCGGCATCCGGTGGTCGCACGTAGGTGCCCTGGAAGTTGTCGAGGAATGAGGCTTCCAGGTCCTCCCAAGAACCGATTGAGTCTGCTGGCAAGCTGTTAAGCCAATGCCGGGCCGGTCCTTTAAGTTTGAGCGGGAGGTATTTGATGGCGTGTAGATCATCGCCACGTGCCATGTGGATGTGAAGGAGATAATCCTCGATCCATACCGCCGGGTCTGTGGTGCCATCGTATGATTCGATGTTCACGGGTTTGAAACCCTCTGGGATTTTATGATCCATTACTTCGTCTGTGAAGCATAGTGGGTGTGCGGCGCCCCTGTACTGGGCTATGTCACGACGCAGCTCGGAAGAGCTATGTCTGTTGTGTTCGGCCCGGCCGGATTTGTTGTATCCGGAGTGAGGATCATTGTCACGTGCCGTGGGGCGCCTACGCGATCTATAGATCGATCTTGTTTGTCTTGCTTTATCCTCCAGTACGTCTCGCAGGTCTGGCGCATTTTCCCGTGCCTTGGTTGAGCGGCATTGGGGCATGGCTTGGGTGGAGGGCCGACAGGCCTCTCTGTCGCGGCCGCGAGGTGGCCGGTCTGCCATGTCATGCGCTGGTGATGTAGGCGCCTCCTCCTCTGATTGGGGTAGCGGCCTGCGCTTTGGGTAACTCTTGGAGGGGCGCTCGAGTTCATACTCTTCGGCCGCAAGGACTTCAGTCCATCTGTCAGCTAGCAAATCTTGATCAGCTCTAAGCTGTTGCTGCTTTTTCTTTAGGCTGTTTGCCGTGGCTAGAAGCCTGCGTTTGAAACGCTCTTGTTCGGCGGGGTCTGATGGTACGACGAATTCGTTGTCATCGAGGCTTGCCTCGTCTTCGGAGGGAGGCATATAGTTATCGTCCTCAACCTCTCGTTCTGCCGCTCTCTCATGAGGGCTGGCTTCTCCATCTTCCTGCGCCGAATCTTGCTGGGTTGGGTGTTCTTCGGCGCTATCCGGGGTAGTATTATCTCCCGTGCCGGAATCACCGTTTTTGCTTTGGCAGGATTTAGAGCGGCGCCGCTGACGCCGGCGCTTTGGCTGTTTCTTGGAGGTGTTATCCCCCGCTGTTCCATCGCCATCTCCATCTTTTGGAGTATCCATCATATATATGTCATATGACGAGGTGGCCTTCCAGCGCCCTACAGGTGCTGGTTCCTGTTCGCCTCCTACCTCGTCGTCCATACCGTCGAAGTCTTCGGAGCCGAAGTCAAGCATGTCGGTTAAATCGTCGACAGTGGCTACAAAGTGGGTGGTGGGTGGGCTTTGAATTTCTTCATCGTCCGAATCCCATCCTCGCTGACCGTAATCCGGCCAGGGCTCTCCTGATAAAGAGAGAGACTTGAGAGAATTCAGGATGTCACCAAAAGGTGAGTGCCGAAAGATGTCCGCGGCGGTGAACTCCATTATAGGTGCCCAATCGGATTCGCGGTTCGGAGTCCGGAGAAGAGTCCGGACCCTCAGAGTCACGGGTCACGCGGAGTACGGGGCTGGCGTTCGGCTCGATCGCCTTTGAGATCGCAGCCCCCGAGGCGACCTCCAACCGCTCATCCTCGATTGACGCAACAGGCTCCGAATTAAGGGTCGGAACCGGTGCGTGTGCGGCCTCCAAGACATTGCTCGGAGGCAGAGCTAGATCGTGCCCCTCGAGATAGTGCGGCACGCTTGGTTGTGGCTCGAACTCGTCAAAGATCGAGTCTCCGTGGATGTCAGCCGTGTAGTTTAAGCTTCCAAACCTGACTTGATGGCCAGGGGCGTAGCTTTCGATCTGCTCCAGGTGACCAAGCGAGTTGGCCCGCAGAGCGAAGCCACCGAAGACGAAGATCTGCCCGGGGAGAAAAGTCTCACCCTGGACCTCATCGTTGTTGATGATCGAAGGAGCCATCGGGCCTAAAGGCGACGACACAGAGGAAGTCTCAATGAAAGCACCAATGTCGGTGTCAAAACCGGCGGATCTCGGGTAGGGGGTCCCGATCTGTGCGTCAAGGCCGGATGGTAACAGGAGACAAGGGACACAATGTTTTTACCCAGGTTCGGGCCCTCTCGATGGAGGTAATACCCTACTGCTGCTTGATTAATATTGATGATATGGGTAGTACAAGAGTAGATCTACCACGAGATCAAGGAGGCTAAACCCTAGAAGCTAGCCTACAGTATGATTGTGTATGAAGATGATTGTCCTACGGACTACAACCCTCCGGTTTATATAGACACCGGATAGGGTTAGGGTTACACAAAGTCGGTTACATAGGTAGGAGATCTTGAATATCCGCATCGCCAAGCTTGCCTTCCACGCCAAGGAAAGTCCCATCCGGACACGGGACGAAGTCTTCAATCTTGTATCTTCATAGTCCAGGAGTCCGGCGAAGGTATAGTCCGGCTACCCGAACACCCCCTAATCCAGGACTCCCTCAAGCACGATTATAAATAAGCAAATGCATGCATATTTATAGATGTAACCCTTTCCAACGGGAGACGCATAGTGGTTACACAAACTGATGATTGACACCTATAGCTAGCAAGTTTCATCGGGAGATGTCATCTGTGCTCATCAACGAACGCAGGGGTGGAGCTCGTCGAACACTAGACCCTCGCAGCGACGAAATAACTACACATTTAAATCCAAAGATGAGTAACATAGCAATTTTGTTTCTTCCGTCGACCTAACTAAATATTAACAACAGGACGAGCGTGTTAGGGGGTCCTTGGCGTCGATGGAACCCTAAATAGCAAGTATCATCGGTGCGAGATACATGTGGCGCTCGGCGTTGAACACTAGATCCACATTCCACAAGTGAAGCCGGCGCTCGGCGTCCCGCAACAATAGTTCTGGTGGCCCATGATGGTCGAACACCATCGCGAATTTGTCTGGCAGCCTCTGCGATGAGGATTAAAGCCAAGTTTTGAAATTTCAAACGACCAAACCGACTTGAGTCAGTTTGGGTGTCTCAAGTTTCAACACTTACCTTTTAATCATCATCGCAGAGGCTGCCAGGCAAATTCGCGATGGTGTTCGACCGCCATCGACGCCGAGAACAGTTGCTTTGGGACGCCGGACGTCGGCGTCACTTGTGGGACATGGATGTAGTGTTCGACACCGACGGCCACATGTATCTCGCACCGACGATACTTGCTATTTAGGGTTCCATCGACACCGAGGAACCCCTAACCCGCTCGTCCCCGGGCGCCCTCTTTTTTCCTTTCCTTCTTCTTCTTCTCTTCTTCTTCTTCTTCTTCTTCTTCTTCTTCTTCTTCTTCTTCTTCTTCTTCTTCTTCTTCTTCTTCTTCTTCTTCTTCTTCTTCTTCTTCTTCTTCTTCTTCTCCCCCCTCCTCTTCCTCCCTCCTCCTCCTCCTTCTACTCCTCTTCTTCTTCTAAACTAAAACTAATCTAAAATAAAGTAAACTAAAACTAAATTGAAAATAAAACTAAACTAAAACTAAAACTAAGACAGAAACTAAACTAAAAGAAACTAAACTAAAAAGGGGGGAAGAACAAACCTGTAGGGGATCGCCGGTGGATGGCGAGGTCGGCGGTGGGGCGGGGCGGCGCAGGGGCCGCGAGGAGGAGGGCGGCAGCGGGGCGGGGCGGTGCAGGGCCGCAGGGAGGGGTCCGGCACCAGGGCGGCCCGCCATAGGCCTCTCAAGAGACGGGGCGGCGGGGCGACGGGGCGGGGGGGGGGAGGGCTGAACGGCGGCGGGGGCTGGGTTCGGGGGGCGGGCTGGCCGGCGGCGGCTGCAGAGCGACGGGGGAGGAGAGAGGCGGGCGCGCGGGAGGGAGACAGAGAAAGAGAGAGAGGGGAGATGGCTCGTCCTGTTAAGTGGGCCTTCTTTGCCGTGTGCTAGCAGACGACAAAGAGGGCTGCCGTTTAGGGCTAGCCCGCGTTTCCTCTTTGCCATCCGCTGGCGGACGGCAAAGAACCTGACCTAGCCACTCCGTGCCCTGTGGGGCCCACCTGGCCCTTTGCTGTCTCCCTTCTAGCTCTTTACCGTCAGTTGGCTGACGGCAAAGAAACAACGGACGACAAATAGACTTTTTACCATCTGCACTTGCTTTGCCGTCCGCTTTGTGAAAGCGGACGTCAAAGAGGCTCTTTGCCGTCAGCTGGCGGACGGCAAAGAGGTGGCAGATGGCAAATTGCCAGACTCCAGTAGTGTATGACCCTGGGCCCTCCTAGGGTTGGGCGTTTGGCAGTCACCCTCCCGCCTAGGCCCAGAGCCAACCCTGCTTAAAAAGATTCGGTTATAAATCCTTTTCATACCAACTCTTTCCCGTAGCCCCAAACCCTAGCGGCCAACCCAATCCTCGCGATCCTAGACTTCTTCTTCTTTTTCATCCCAAGCGAACACTGGAAGTCTCCGACGCCTCCACCTTCGGTAAGGATTCGCCTCCAGAGGATCTTCGTTGCTCGAAGCTTCGCCGTTGGTTACCGTCCTCACCACCCACAAAGATTTTTTTTCCATCGGTGCCACCATAACCCCCCTGAGTTGGAGCAAGATGCACAGGAGAAAGCGTCATGTCGTTGGTGCTCCTAGTGGATCGGGCCGCTGCCGTAGTACACGGTAAAATTACCGCTTTTTCATTCTAACTTGGATCTAGTGTTTTTTTCTCATGTTTGTTATGATGTTTATTTCCTTTCCTACGCGTCGTCGTATGTTGTTTCTACTCCCCCGTCCCATAATATAAGACGTTTTTTGACACTACACTAGTGTCAATAAACGTCTTACATTATGAGAGGAAGGAGTATTATATAGCGGTTGCGGGAGTCGCCGGAAAACCTTCCCGAAGCATAGTCTGAACCACCCGATTCCATGTCCATTCTTTTAGCATCAGCTCAACGAGCACCCACCCGTTGCCGAGAGCACGAGCCTTCGCAAAAATATGATCTAGCTGCTTGTTCCAGGATAGATCCAGCAAGGTGTAGGGTAGGACATGCCCCACCCTAAGATCTAGGGCCAACCAATATATCTACCAAAAAATGAAACATATCAAAAGGCCCAGCCCAACTCACCTGGGCCACACCCTAACAATTGGATCCGATCTGTCACCAGCTGCTCGACCGTAACTTATTTCCCGATACTAATATTTAGGCACGTGTTTACCGTGACGATAAAATATTCAGATGGATACGCCCCACCTACCCCGGTCTAGTAGAAATAATGTCCCTCGTCTTTTTCGCCCTACAATAAATGCGCTACAATTGTTATCCAATAATGACATTATTACATCCACCCCTTTGGTCCAATGGTGGGGGTGGGGTAGGGGAAAGACCTGGCATATCTCAGAAGCCACTGCAGTGCCCGTGACGAGACGGCCGCGGCGCGGGCAGAGGGGGGAGGGGTAAGAAGAAGAGCCAGGAGGCAGGCAGTAACAGCGGCGTTTTTCCCCCGTCTTTCTCCCACCGGAGCCGCTCAAAACCCCGCCCGTCGCGGCCGCCGCCCGCCGCCCGCGATCGCGCTAAACCCTAGCCTCCGTCGCCGCCGCGACCGGCCCGCATTCCCCGCCCGTCTCGTGCCCGCCCGCCCGCCCGCAGAGGTACCCCGCTTCTCGCCCGCCCGCCTCCCCCTCCTCTGTTTCGCGCGCCGTCGCTCGGGGCCGCCTCCCTCCCTCCCGCGGACCCGCCCGCCGGCGCGCCTTCCGCGGGCGCGTTCCGGGGAGGGGACTGGCCCGGGAGTAGGGTTCCGCCCCTCGGCACCTGGTCCCGACCTCTGATTTTGGGGTTTTTTTGCCCCCCGGACCGGCGCGTGTGCGCGCGGGCGGCGCACGGCGCTCGATTGCGATTCCGATCTCTCCGTCGGCGTCGCGCGGTTGGTTCGGGCTTTTTTGGGATTCTACTTCCGGTGTTGCGGATTTGCGATTGACTGGATTTCCCCCCCTGTGTCTGACTGAATTTTTCTCTGTGCCTCACCGATTCCAGGTTCCAGAGCGGCGGAATGGGGAACAGCCGGCCGGGAGGGGCGCCGCCGACAAGCAGCGGGAGCGTGGCGGGGAGCAACCCGGAGGCTGTACCGGAAGCTCCCCGGTTGCGGCCGCACGGAGGGCCAGGCGCGTCGGGTCTGGGGAGCCCAGGTCGGAGCACACCCCTTCCTGGTGGTCGGGAGAGGGGTTCCACGGGGGCAAATGTGATGACACCGTCTTGTGACAGGCAGCAGAACAGAGCGGTGGAGGAAGCGCCGCTCGGAGGGTCGAGCGCGGTTAAGAAGAGCAGTGTGCCCAATTCTCTGTCAAGAGGTTCAGACGGAAGCTCTGGCTCTAGGATGGGTGCAGAGGAGCAAGTGATGAGTGGGCATGCGAGCAACGGGGATGCTGGCTCTTCGTCGAAGAAGCGGCGAAAAAGAATGGATGCAAGAAGCTACATCAAGAAATTCAAGACGGGCATAAGACCGGGTGTCTCAGGTATTAGTTCCTCTCATGTTGGGCTCTTGCTGTACTTGCTTAAAGGCTGGATGGCCCCATCATCTCAGACAAATAATTTTAATGGCCTGTGCTGGTTTACCTACTCTGTTATCAAATCACATTGTAATCATCAGGGTTGCCTAGTGGTTAGGAATAGCTGAAGGTTTATATGGGAATGCCATAATGTGTAGGCACACAAGTCAGGCATCATTGACTGCATCATGTTCTGTGCATTAAAAAGGAAGACAGTTTTACAAAAAACATTAGTATGTCGACGCGAACTAGTCAAGGTTTTAGGCTTCAAGGTGGGGGGCATATCTAGGGCACAATCATTTAGGCGCAATCATACAAAACCTTTTTTGTTTGAGCACCAAATCGACATGAAAATTTCCATATATGTGTTACCCTTGGGCATTTAGCCTGCATTCTAGTTTATGAAACCTGCCTATTAGTTGTACAACTTGGTCATTTAGCCTGCATTAATTCATCTGAGTACTATCATATCTAACTTGTCTCTTAAATTTTCAGCTGCAGTTGTTGCTTCCCCTGACAGGATGGGCAAGGAGAATACTTCAAGTGGGCATGTGGCAGACAACAACAACAACGCTGCTATTCCATGTGAAGGTAGCAGGTTGATTGAAAAAAGCAAGGGACATTCAAGCCATGCTGCCTTTAAAGTTTCTAAAAGTCCTATTTCTGGTTTACATGAAACTTCAGACACAAGAGTTGACCAATGTTCTACACCGCTTTTAGAGGTTTGCCTGTCTTCCACTGTCTGCATTTCATTTTGGTCAGAGCTAATTCCACCTTTTTACTATGCAAAAATGGAAACTCTTTGAACATTACTGTGAGTTCTTGGGAGACTTCAATGGCATCTGGTGCATGATCTATCAAATTTTGCAATACTTCTTTCTTTGCCTCCATGTTACTGGCAGAGGGTTTATTATACTTGTCTTTAGCCATCTGCTGGGCTAGTCATCTACTTAAGTGGAAGCCAGGCATGTTAAGTGCTATTGCATGTATTGATTGTTCAGGATAAATGATGTGCGTATGAACATTAATTGAGAAGGTGCAATATGGAATACTATACTTTCCATGCTATAGCAGCAACTGTATAGAGACACTACAACAGCCAATCACCAACAACAGTCGGTGCTTTTTACTCCATAGGACACCATTTGAAGCAGTGACAGTTACTTATCTCTTGTCATCAATTGTTGTAGGTACAGCCACATAAACCTACCGACGTGCAAAATGTAGCGGCTGAAAGCAGTTTTCCAGCAAAGGCTAGAGATCCACACACTGGCCCTGCAAGGTGCTTTCCTTTTCAGCCTTTATGACTTTGATACTGGGCAATTAGGCATGTATTTTTTGGATACATGTTAATTCTGTGTTAACCATCCATTTTGCAGGCAAAACATTCTATCATCATTGCAAAGTGTGCCAATATCTACTATTCATCAAGAAGAGGTAGCCCTCTCCCACTATAGCTCAGGAGTACTTCAATTCTTTTGGCAATATCTTTTTATGCATCAGTTCTCTTGCCCCCTTGTTTTTAATTGTTGTAGGTACTGCCACATAAACGTACCGATGTGCAAGATATAGCAGCTGAAAGCAGTCTTCCAGCAAAGGATAGAGATCGACACACTGGCCCTGCAAGGTGCTTTCCTTTTCAGCCTTCGTGACTTCTTTGATACTGGGCAATCAGGCATGTATTTTTTGAATACATGTTAATTCTGTGTTAACATTGTGCAGGCAAAACATTGTACCATTGCAAAGTGTGCCAATATCTACTATTCATCACAAAGAGGTACCGCTCGCTAACTGCAGCTCAGGAGTATGTGCTTTCTGATTTTTATGCATCAACCGTATGGGGTTCAACCTTTGCTATTTGATATCATGTTAGATTAAGAGCACACTTGGAGATGCTGAACCTATTAGCGTTCAGAAAGAAAATTCAGCTCCAGGACATCTCCAGGTGGCCCGATCTGATGGAACAGATGGTAACCCCAACATATGTGTTGCCTGTGGTCTTGGATCCCCAGGAACTTTTAGGTAAGTCAATTCGTTTTTTTCATCAGCTTTACCTACAGAAAATAGTAGTGCAAATGAAGCCATATCTCTAGGATAGCATAAGAACATATTATTGTGGTTTGTGAATGAAAATATTCTACCCTCAATTCATGAGCAAGTACATCCCTATATGTGCAAGTATTGAAGATCTTGAATTTTGGTTACTTGACCTGTTTTATGAAAACTAATTTTGAACTTGTAAATCTCCTGTTCTTTTATACTGCCTAGCATGGTAAGAGAACACACTATTAAAACTTCTCATCTGATCTTTGTATATTATTGATCTTCTGCATACACTTTTGGTCCATCATGCACACTATTCACTTTGTGATGATCTAATGTATATTTTCAATTGATGATAGGTCCTGTGATGGAAAAGGTTGCAAAAGTAGGTACCATATGTCTTGTCTGGATCAATATTTGTCTCTTGGAAATTGGTTCTGTACCAGCTGTACGAAAAAGAGGTTGCAGTCTGGCTTACATCATATTGTTGATGGGATAGAGTCTGTGTGGGATGTCAAGGAGGCTGAGGGTAAGCAAAGAACAAAAACAAAAATCTTGCGTGAAACAAAATCAAAATTTATCCTAGCAGTATTGCCTTCTATTTCCTAATTTAGTGCTTCTGCTTATTGGTTCTATGTTTGTAGGAATGCAAACTAGCAAGCAGTATTTTGTCAAGTATAAGAATCTGGCGCATGTCCATAACCGTTGGGTTCCAGAAGGTGATATTAGTGTCATGCCTGGAGGTCCTGATCTTCTTTCCTTGTTTAACAAGAGGAATCATACTGAAAAGGTGATTACTTTTGCGGTGAACTTTATTTCTTCGTGCCTATGAAGGATGACTTAGGCTTTGCAAAAGATCCATGCTTATGTTTTTTCTTGTGAAATGATTCCCCAGACAATTCGGAAGGAGTGGGCTAAACCACATCGCCTGTTGAGGAAGAGGCTACTTGTGCCCCCAAGATTGGCTGAGGATTTCTTCTGCTCGGATGATTTCTTTTGCTCATCTGGTGTCTCATATTGTACTCTTGAATGGTTAGTGAAATGGAGGGGTCTTGGCTATGATCAGGCAACATGGGAAATAGAGACTTTATCCTGTTTATGTACGCCAGAAGCTGACGAACTTAAAGAGAACTATGAGAACCGCCGTGAAGCTGCAAAACAATCATCTATTCCCCAAAAAACAAAGGTGTGGTGGGAAAACCAATTTTAATGCTATAGCTTGCCTGATATTAATTTTAATTCATGCATGACATGACTCTGGTAGAAATATAGTCTGATCAGTTTGAAGATAAACATCACAGAAATGTAATACCAGTTTTCTAGGTTGTGTATACTATTACGATTTTTTCTGTTTAAGATGATCCATTGTAAAACTGAAAACTGTGTGTTGACTGATCTGCTAATTCCATGAATTTCCTTTTTTATTTCTTATGAAGATCGGAGTTGGCGTCGGTCCATTCGCCCTCCCTTCAGAGATTACCTCTAAGTGCCGAGAAATGAATTTCTCTAGTTATCATACATTATATGTAGTAGACAGATGTACCATGATCTTATGATTAATTGATTTAATTGATATATATTTTGAGATTTTCTTTCTAGAAACAACTCATGCAGTAAAAAAAAGAGAACTTTTATAGGCATGATTATTTAACTCCCATAGCAACTCATAAGTATTTAGCTAGTCCATGAAAGTTTAAGTGCACATTAACTGCACCATGTTGTCTTTCTACACTTCTTTTTTCTGGCTTTATTGAACTACCACGACATTGACAATATCTTTATCGCTGTTCTCTTTGTCACAAGTTACTTATACGAGAGTGCTTGAAACTTATACATTTTCGTGAAACTTCTACTTAAGCTCTTCTGTTTAATATTACTTGCCTTTGCAGGTTAAGCAAAGCTCATTCCAGAAACTTGAGAGATTGCCAGATGGGTGCCATCCTGATTTTGACAATGATCACTTGTATTCAATCAATCACCTTCGAGAGTACTGGCACAAATCCCGTGGTGCTGTTCTTGTTGATGATAAGGTAGGAACCATGCAAGTAGCTTAGCAGACTAGTCCAGCTACTCTAGTTTTTCACCCACATTCTTTTTTGTAGTAGTTATGGCCACCGGCATGGTGAGTTGTTCTATTGCTTCGTTTACATGGATGCAACAATTTAGCATTATAAGTACATCTCTCACAGCTGTACTTGGTTAATTTTGAACTCCTTCCTAAACAAAAGGGACTTGATGCTTAACTCATTTGTTATGCAGGAGTATGTAATAAGGACTGTGCTATTCACAATGTCTGTATTACCTGACGTCAGCCAACCTTTTCTGATTCTCACAACTCCTGGTTCTCTGTCCTTATGGGAGGTTCAGTTCAATAAGTTGGCACCGTTTATCAATGTCGTTGTGTATGACGGGGGGAAAGATGAGCTCAAATTAATTCGAGATTTGGAATTCTATGAGAGTGGAAGTCACTGTATGTTACAGGTTCTCTTATCCCATCCTGATGCTATCCTAGAGGTAAGTTCCAACTGCTAAGTATTTCCTTGCCTAGTTTTATTGAGCAAATGCTGCTAACCAATTAAGAACACATAGATTGCACCTATATCATATTGATGTCGTTGTTACTACACCCCTAGCCCATCTCTCAAACTTATGCTTTCCATCTAATTGTGATCTCTCTGCCATGACACAGGATATTGAACCTATAGCACACATTGGTTGGGAAGCAGTCATAGTTGATTATTATCAAAAGTCAGCTTTACAATACCTCGAACAACTGAAGCAATTTCGCACTGATTTCAGAATGTTGCTTGTGAGCTCCCCAATTAAGGTGCCTATCAATAGCTCTGGCCGGTAAAATTGCTTCTATACCACAAATAAGCCATGCTAAATATTGTTATTTTGCAGGATAATCTTCCCGAATACGTGAAACTTCAAGCATTCCTTAATTCTGGAGAGCAAGAAAATGGCAGTTACGTTGATACTGCTGAGACCCTTATGATGCTGAAAGGAAACTTCAAAAGTCATATTGCATATGAGCGTCAAGCAGATTCTTCAAAAATATTGGAGCACTGGGTTCCTGCTTATGTTTCACAGCTGCAGCTACAGACATATTGTTCCATACTGCTTTCAAACTCATCTGTCCTCCAGTCGCAGATAAAAAGTGATAAAGCTCTTTATGACATTATTATGTCTCTCTCAAAGGTGTGCTTTGCAAACAAATTTATGGCTTGTATGATAACAGTCTATATGCAGTCTGCAGTACATGTACTTTATTCCTTTTTCTGCAAAGTTATGGCTCTGTTACTGACTTCTATCTGTTCTTCTTGTCGTCATGTTATAGTGCTGTGATGACCCTTACCTTGTTGACGAATCCCTGCGACCTCCTGTCAACAATCATGATCACACTGATCCTATAGTTACGAGAGTGCAAGCATGTGGCAAGCTACTGCTTCTTCAAAAAATGCTTGAAGCAATAAGGAACAAGAGGCTAAGAGTTATTATTCTTTTTCAAGTGAGATACTCATGGCATTACCCTCTTTTACTTATGATCATGTGTGGCATAATTTACCCAATCTTAGATCTCTGTAGTTGTTGCATGTTATACGATTGATTTATCATCCTAGAATGTTTCACGTTATGTATTGGCTAATACTGATGGTAATCAGTTGATCAACCAATCATGGTTCTGAAAATTGTTATATGGTATTCGTTCAGTCATTCATCTACTATCAATTATTTCTCTCCAAGTAGTCCAGTTATGTGTTCTAACTGTTGATTGTATGGTAACATGTAGGGCACCTGTTCCTTTTTTAGCCATACAATCACTGTTTTTAAAACATTGCTGCCATACATTTTTTAGAAGCTGAACTTGTATAATTAATTTCTTAGCTTTGAATATCTTAGCTCATTAGCTATCTTGCTTGCACTTTGCCTCAGGTGCGATGTCATGACCGCCACATAAAATGCCAATATGCTATTTATTTCAGCAGATTTTTACACGAGTGAACACGTTGTTGCCATGATGTGCAAAAGTACTTTTCTTATAACAAGTAATTAACAATGGAAAGAAATAATATATGACAAATTCCTCCTAGTGACATGCAAGTGCCATTTCACTTATTGTTCCAAACATGTTACTTCAAGTACTCAGTAATGTTGTCATTTCTTATTGACGTATTCCCTTGATGCTCCTCTATGAAATTTGTGTCTTAAAGAACTCCTTCATTTTTTCTTAACTCAGCATGTTTTCTTGGCATGTTCTGGCAGTCTGGTGTACCAGGTGGAAGCTCAATGGGTGATACTTTGGAAACTGTTGTGCGTCACAAATTTGGCCCGCAGTCATATGAACGTGTTGGATTTTGTGGATCATTCTCGAAGAAAGCGGTGGCACTTAATAAGTTCAATGACAAGACCAAGGGGAGATTTGTTTTTCTGATTGAAACAAATGCATGCCTCCCAAGTATTGAGCTGTCATCTGTCGATGCCATCATCATATATAATAGTGACTGGAACCCACTTACTGATCAAAATGCTCTTCAAAGAATCAAAATAGAGTCACATCTTAGCTATCCAAGCATTTTTCGCTTATACACTCCTTTAACAATGGAGGAGAAATGGCTTGTGCTTGCAAAACAGGGCATGCTTATTGATAAGAAGGATATAACACACAGCGTAAGCCATTCCTTTATCAGTTGGGGTGCATCATGTCTCTTCACTAGACTTGATGAGCTTAAGCATGACAACTGTGCAAGTAAAAACTCTGATAGGGACAACTTTATGGACAAAGTAGTTTCAGAGTTCTTGAAAAAATTAGCCACTAATGTTGTAGGCAGCACCAAACTTAACTGCACATGCATATCGGAAGCTAACATGAGTGGTAAATTTTACTCAAGAAACATCACACTAGTAGGTGAAAAAGAGGAAATGTGTGCATTGGATGGAGACCCATCTAAGTTCTGGTTAAATTTACTGGATGGAAAATCTCCCTCTTGGAGCTATACATCTGAGCCACCACAATCAAGCCATAACATCTTACAGAACATGGAAGAACCACCCAAAGTTCCTGCTGAAGAAGAACCCAATGAAACCAGAAGGAAGCGTAGAAAGGTTGGTGAAATCACAGGTCCATCTTCAAAAAGTTCACATGACAACAATCACCATGATGTGTTGCCTGAAAATTCTACATCGAGTCCTGCTCTTCAACCGCTGGATGACGCACAACAAACATTAGGTATCATGTTCATCATCATATAATACATTCTGCTGCATATATGCATTACATGTTCTGATGCAATTTTGTTCTGAAGGGGTGGAAAAACGGATGAGCACACCCAAGAATCTTCACGTCCAACTTAAGAAAGAGCTGTCAAAACTAATTACGGCCCTACAATTGCCGGTATGAATTTTCTTAGTTCTGCTATTGGCAGGATGCATCGAAGTCACTTATGCTTAGAATATGTTCTGCTAATGTACAGAAGGTTACAGAAAGTGTACAAACTCGTTATTATCTGCATGCAAAAACAAACAAACAAAATCCTAAATTTAATCTTGCATTTGTACCTGAATGGAACTTATATAAAAAATGCCTAAACTAACTGCCAGTGAGTGCCCACAATTACATCTAGTGGGGCTTAATGTTTGACATAAATGGTAGTAAGACCAACCCTTGCTCCCTTGTTTCGATGGTTGGTCTCTTCTCCCTCTGTATCGAAATATAAGACGTTTTTTGACACTATCGTAGTGTCAAAACACTTCTTATATTGTGATATGGAGGGAGTATTTTTTCCGTCTTTGGCTAGTTTGTTATGGCAATTTTTTTATTCATGGACAAATTGTGCAACTAGTAATCAGATATAGTATGTCAGCTAGGCTATAAGTCAACACTAACCCTCAAGTTTTATGTAGGTCACAACTCAAGAGTCAATTTTTAAAGCTTGTCTGACTCACCTTGACAAGCTAAAAGCTATACTGTAGAAGAGTTTTATGTATTAACAGTTTAATACACCAATTCTTGTACATTCTCAAGAGCTTTCATATATGCCTGTCTTGAGGACTGTGATTAGGGTAACCTAAAATGAAGAGCTGCTAAATATGTCTTGACTGTCTGCAATTCAGATATGCTCTGTTGCACTTCCTGTAATTTAATCTGATATGTCTAATGACTATACATTCTTGACAGTCTGACACCCATGTGAAACAAAGATTTAGTACTGGAATATGGAAAATATTCTCGCTAATGGTTCTTTTGATTTTTGTTACGTGTCTTTCTCATTTGTTCATTCTTTTGCTTTGCTCTTGCACTGATTCTTCATGCTTACCTGGTTAATGAGCATCTTGTGTAAATTGGAAATGCAGGATGATGTAAGAGCTATGGCTGAACAGTTGTTTGAGTATTTTTTGAAGAATCATCTAGTTGTTACAGAGCCAGTGAGCATACTGCACGCAATCATCATATCCTTGGTAAGAAAGACACCCGCAAAGTCATTGTATTTTTATTTTCATATTTATGTTTATCAAATATGCCAACGTTCTTTAATCATTTTCTTCAGTGTTGGCATGCTGCTTCTGTTCTTAAGTATAACATAAATTGTGGAGAGTCGATTGCCCTTGCTGGAAAAAGCTTGAACTGTGAGTGCAATGAAGAGCTTGCATCATTCATCTATGGACGATTAAGGTTCCCAGAGGAAAAAAATCCAAATAGAGCAATTGAAACTAGCATCAATGGTCAACGAGTGTCAGTAGAGGACACCCAAATCTCATGGGAGGAGACCTCTACCAACTTGGCTACCAACTTGAGAATCAACCACATGCTCCAAAATAAGGAAATGGATCATGGTAATTTGACGAGTAGTGGACCACAAGAGGTTTCATCTAGTGCTGAGCATATGATCCCAGAGGTGCAGGAACCTGTTCAGGAAACTCATGGAGAATGTCATGTGTCAAATGATGAGCTTCCTAATATGATTGTGGAGAAAAGAACAGAGTTAGACAACAATCTTGACAATTTCACAAATGGTGCACCACAAGTGATCTCATCTGGTGCTGAGCAGAGGATCTCAGAGGTGCAGGAACCTATACAAGAAATTCACAGGGAATCTCATTTGCCAAATGATGAGCTTCCTAACATGACTCTGGAGAAAAGAGCAGAGTTAGTTGACAACAATCATGACAATTTCACAAATGGTGCACCACAAGTGGTCTCATCTGGTGCTGATCACATGATCTCAGAGGAGCAGGAACCTGTTCAAGAAACTCACAGAGAATGTCATTTGTCAAAGGATGACCTTCCTAACATGATCGTGGAGAAAAGAATGGAGTTAATTGACAATGTTTTCTCCTTGAGAGAAAAGAATATCCTTTGTAAACAACAGCTGGAGATCTCAGGTTTAGACACATACACACAGAACAACGTTATCAGACTGAAGGAAGTGTGCACTTTAGTTCTGCAGCATATTCGTAGAAGTCACATTGATGAAGTGACCAGGAGTGACAAAATAAAGCTAACTTTTCAGTGGTTCACTATGCTTATGTATGCATTTTTGGACCACATGAGGCTCCAGCATAACAAACTCGCGGCACTGCAATCTGATAGGTGGCTCGTAGAGCGACATCTGAAGGAGAATCTCCACCAGGTAGCAAAATCAGGCCAATTAGATCAAGACTTTGATCGGCATATTGCTCTACCAGATTCAAACTTTGTTATGGAAGAATTCATCCATTTTAAGGAGCAGAGTGGCGAGTATCATATTGTTGAAAGTTCTGTGTCAGATAACCAGCAGTCATTAGATGATGGATTGTTAATGGAAATTGCATTAGTACGAAATGAAGGTTTGTCAGGGGCCATATCTACACAGGCAATGGAAAATGAGCCAGTTGCAACTTCTGTGGACTCAGGTGAAGGACCAGCATCAGAAGCTGTTGATTTTCCAGGAAATTGCATCCTTAGTTCTGATGGCATGGGTGTACAAAGAGCTGGTTGTTCATCAAGTACCATTCCTGCAAATGATGATTCAGTTGGTCAGGTATAATTTTCACTTTCCAGAATGCATTTATTCTGAAGGACTGGAGTAACACCAGAGAACTAGCCATGGACAGGGGTGCGTGGAAGCTTGCTATCCATGTGCCAGAACCATGAGTTGGTTGCGAGATCTTATGGGTTTCACCTCTAGTCCATCCCAACCTGTTTGGGACTAAAGGCTTTGTTGTTGTTGTTGTTTTTGTTGTTGAGGATTGTGTGCTGATACAACTTGTGCTTTAATCCTGACTTCTTGCAAGAGTTAAACCTCAAGCCAGTGGCGGTGCTAGAGCCATAAATTTTCTGAATTATGATGTTTTGATGCAATATCAAGAACGAAATTAGAGTGATTACACAAACCTGTGGGGTCAACTGACTCTCCATAGGCTGCACATAGAACTGCAACTGCCTGGAGCTATATCTTGCAGCTAGTCAAATGATGTCACATATAGAAGATTAGCAGATAACCAAAAATGAGCTATTTTGCTACAGTTCCCCATCCTAATTGTGAGACGAGTTGGTCTATTACTTTGCAGTTGTGTTCCTTGTGAATGGAACACAACAGGTAGTTCTACGAGGCCACATGCTTGAAGGTTTGTGGCCTGGTGGTGCCTTGGCGGAGTAGATAGGTAAGTGCAGCTGAAAAGCAAAGTGGCAAACAGGAAAATTAGGGCAGCTGGGAGGGTAGGCGCAAGAATGGGAAATCTATACATAATGAGAGAATTCCTACTTTAACACCGTGTCTAAATTTTATGCCTTATTTGCATCGACAAATAATTTCTTCCCTGTTTAACAGCGAGTCTAAATTTTATGCCTTTTATAACACTTCTGTTCATTTTAAGCCTAAATGATACATGAAAAGACCCTTTTGCCCTCATGTGGTATGTTCGTGTGCGTGTGTGCGTGTGCGTACGTGTGTGCTAATGCCGCGGATGTGTGTGTGTGCTGCTGCGTGTGGGTTTGCTATTGCGTGTGTACGTGTGTGTGTGCCCGGCATGCTGTTGCGTGCCTGTGTGCTGCGTGTTAGGATTAATCTTGTCATATGTTATACAGTGCAAGTGTGGATCATGGGTGTGTTGCATGTCACGTTGAGCACTAGAGATAAGGTGAGTTAGTTAGTCTGTTAGTGCTTGACCGCGTTTGTACGCATTGCATGCAGGCCAGATTGTGTGGCCATTATGGGGAAAAAAAGTTATGGGATGCTGCGCAAGTGCTAGACTTGGGCATGCATGTATATAGGGATTAGTTAGTGGCCAGGTTATGGGTTAGTGGGCGAGAGTGCTGGATAGTTGGTGCATGCATGAGTCCAACCCTTGTATATATGTTGCATATTGACACATAGTGGGCAAGAGTGCCGGATCGTCTCGTGTGAACCAAGGAGCTGACCTCTTGGCTGTTCCTCTTCCTTGGTGCTAGTGTGTGTGTGGGTGTGTTCCCTAGTCATATGTGTTCTTTGTGTTGAGAGAGAAAGCAAAAGAAAGAGTTGTATGAGGCAACGGAGGAAGTAGAAGAGGTGCTGCAAGAGGCAGCGCCAACGCTGCGTACGTCCGTGCTGCTGTGTGTGCCGCTGCTGCTGTTGCGTGTGTGTGTTGCTGCCTGTGAGTGTGTTGCGTGCGTGTGTGCTGCTGTGTGTGCGTGCTGCTGTGTGTGTGTGCGTGTGCGTGTGTATGTGCTGCTACGTGTGTGCTACTGCCCTCACACTGATGCTGCGTGTGTGTGCTACTGCCCCGCACACAAACATATCACATGAGGGGCAAAAGGGCCTTTTCAAGTGCTATTTAGGCTCAAAATGGACGGAAGTGTCATAAAAGGCATAAAATTTAAACTCGTTGTTAGATAGGGAAGAAAAAGTTTTTCAGTGTCAAATAAGGAAACGAAATTTAAGATAGTGTTAAATAAGGAATTGGAAAGTAACCTCCCCATCCTCTTAAGACAGGGGTGTGCCTAACAAACACTGTTTTTGAGTCGCGTGACTAATCGCGAGTAGTCGTCGACTAGTCAACGAGTCGCACTGCCAGGGTTGACTCAAACCCCTCGACTAGTCGAGACTAGTCACGACTCGTCGACCGGCCAGGCTCGACTCGTCACGAGTCGCTACCCCAGAACGACTCGTCGACTCTTCGACTCGAAAACCTTGCTAACAAACATGGCTAGAGATAAGATGGAAATAAACTAAATGCTAAGTTAACAACACCTCAAAATCCTGCTTCGCCACCATCAGTTTCTGCCTCTTGCACCATGCCATAGTCCCCACCTTGGTGATAGTGTGTCATGCATGTGGAATGATGGCATGTATAGACCCAAAAAGAAATGAATATGCGCCACCATGTATTTGGGTTGTCCAGATTGTGTATGCAGTCAATCATCATTTTTCCAGCCTGGATTGCCTATTGTGCCGTAGGCATCGAGAGTTACATATGTTGTCGATTATATTCGTTTGAGCATTTATGTCGCTCGCTTGTTGAAAAGCACTTTCAAAGTTACGCCATTTGACACAAATAGTATTTATTTTGCACATTCCAAAACTTAGCACATTTGACCCAAATAGTATTTATTTTGCACATTCCAAAACTTGGCACATAGTGGTCATTCCAGTGTGTCCTGCTTTGCTTTTCGTGATTCCGCGTATCATCATACTTGATTTATTTATGTTTTCATTGTCATTGCGTATAGTTTACTGATGCCAGACAACTGATCACAAACACCTTTAATTTTGCATCAGGAATCTTCAATTGGTGACTGTAGAAATACTGGACATGTTGAGGCAGAAAATATTGCTAATCCAAGTATGTTGCTGGAAGGAGCAGATACTCTTGTTAGGGGACTTAATGCAAACAACGACACTGTTGATACAGATCAAGTCCACTTGGAGTCACCAGTTAGCCCAGCTACCTTATCAATGTCCACTGAATTTGAAACTCAGACTTGCCAATCAAGTATGCATGTGGAACAAAGTGTAAGTGTACCCGCCCAACAAAGTTTAGCAACTTGCCAACCAAGTATCTATCAAGTATGTCTCCTGAACAAATCTTGCGACTTGCAGCCTGAAGTGCAACAGTTAACCTCAATGCAAGATCAACCTGCAGAAAAACGAGCATGTATCGTGGGTCCCGAGGCAGCAATGCAGGATCAGCCAGCAGAGGCAGAGCAAGCAGGTACCTTGGGTGCGATATCAGCTCAGGTTTTGCCGCTTGAAATGCAATCGTCATCAACCTCAACGAGGGGCGTTCCTTTTGTGTCTGGTCTGCAGAGTTCGTCTGTCCATCAAAGTATAGTACCTTCATTGGATCCACATGCAGGAGTAGAGTTATCGGGCACGGTGACACCTCATGCTATACAACTACCAGCCTCAATGCCTGCGGAACAGAGTACGAGTCTGCCTGCCCAACAAAGCTTAGCAACTTTGCGTCATCCGCCAGCAGAAGCAGAACCAGCAGGTATTCTGGCCACAGAGGCAGCTTGTGATTTGCAGCCTGAAGTCCAACTGTCAACCTCAATGCAGAATCAACCTGCAGATTCTCTTGTTAGGGGACTTAATGCAAACAATGATGACACTGTTGATACAGATGAAGTCCACTTGGAGTCACCAATTAGCCCAGCCTCAATGCCTGCGGAACAGAGTACGAGTCTGCCTGCCCAAGAAAGCTTAGCAACTTTGCGTCATCCACCAGCAGAAGCAGAACCAGCAGGTATTCTGGCCACAGAGGCAGCTTGTGATTTGCAGCCTGAAGCCCGACTGTCAACCTCAATGCAGGATCAAGCTGCAGAAGAAGGAGCATGTATCATGGGCGCCACTGCTGCTCGAGGTTCGCAGCCTGAAGTGCAACCATCAACCTCATTGGATTCACATGCCGGAGCAGAATCAACAGACACGTTGGGTGTGGTGACAGCTCCTGATATGCAATCGGAAATACAACCATCAGCCTTGATGCAGGACCGACCTGTGGCAGCAGAAGGAGCATGTGTTCTAGGCACGACAGTAGCCCAGGAGTTGCAGCCTGAACTGCAAACAGCAACCACAATTCAGCATGACCCACTTGAAAGAACACGCTCTGAAGAAAGGAGACAAGCTGGTTTTGAACCAAACCCAGCAGCCAGTCCTGAGCATGATCTGCAGTCTGAAATACAGCCATCAGCCTCAATGCGTGATCGACCTGCAGGAGCAGAAGGAGCAGGTATGGTAGGCAGTACGGCAGCCCAGGATTTGCAGCCTGAACGGCAATTATCAACCACAGTTCAGCATATCCCTATTGGTCCTGAGCAGCCTAGCCAACTCCCTCCAGTCACGCCATTAGTGTTTAATAATCCAATATTTAGTGATGAACCGCTGAGAAATGAGTTGGAAAAAATAATTCATTGGAGCACTTTGCTTGATAAAGGCCATGACGATAAGGTTTGTTTTGTTTTGTTTTGTTTGTCTATTATCTGTTTTACTGTAAATTGCATGTGCTAGTCGTGAGTTTTTTTCATGTCTTGCTTGGCTGCATAACTATTTGTCAACAGAGATCACAACTTCAGGCAGAGCGCAACCAAGAAATAGAGAAGATAAACAGGAAGTATGACTCGTTACTTCAACAAGAAGATTCCGCTCATCGTCTGAAGCGGACTCAGTTGAATGGTATCTACCAGAAAGTTTACGTGAGCAAATCACTAGCTGAGAATTTCCGACGCCAGTTCACACCATCAGTTGCATCTCATGGTATCCACCTAACTGTTGCTAGAGTATCTTCTATCTTGTTTGTTTTCCAAAACAATGATCTGGTCATAGCTAGTCTTTCAGCATTTAGCTCTGCTCGCTGTGGTATTTCTGTTTAATACACATCTTTCGAAACGCTTCTTTTTCTTTTGATCAATATATAAGATGGAGCATGGTGTCCTTTGCATGATTCATTTACCAGCACCTTGTGTATATTTGGCTGTTTCTGTATGGTGAAATCTTCCTGTTGTTTCTCACTTCCTTTTCAAGGAATGTCATGTTAGGTGGTTGCATTACATTGATTTTCAAATGCGAAAGCACAATCAAGATCCAGGATCTGTTGCTTCCTCAGATGCTCTTTAATCATTTGATCATGCGAATAATGTTGACCCTTTTCCTTGTGTAATGCAGGGAGATCGACGGGCCATGTAATGGATCAGCTACCCGAGTCTTCTTCTTCAGTGGCTCGGGGCCATGTAATGGATCAGCTACCCGAGTCTTCTTCTTCAGCGGCTCGGGGCCATTTAATGGATCAGCTACCCGAGTCTTCTTCTTCAGCGGCTCGGGGCCATTTAATGGATCAGCTACCCGAGTCTTCTTCTTCAGCGGCTCGGGGCCATGTAATGGATCAGCTACCCGAGTCTTCTTCTTCAGCGGCTCGGGTCCCAGCATCGCCGCCGGTTATCCCATCATCAGCCATCAGAGCGCCGGTGCACAGTTCAGCAGGATCCTACGTCCGCCCTTCACCGGTGGCATCACGGACCGTCCAGTCACAGTCAGCCATGCCTGGCAATCTCTCTGGAGCAACATCACCGCCTTTTGTTCCAGCGCCTTCGCTACATGCAAGCCACGGACCCGCCGGACCACAGCTGCGCCCTGTCCAGCCACAATCAGTTCCACCCAGCATTCTCTACAGAACAATGCCACCTGCTGGTATTCCGACGCCTCGGCCACAGGGCAGCTACAGGCCCGCTGGAGCAGCAGCACAGCAGCTGCGCGCGCCCTCTCCTCATCTGCAGCACCTCAGGATGCGCCCGCCATATGTCATCCCCACAGACCACCAGCAGCAGCAGCAGCTTCCTGCCATCCTAGGGGTTCCAGCGGGCGGGCAGTTCACGGATAGCCTAAGGCCGGCGTTTCCGCAGCCAGGCGCCGTGCTAGCCTCCATGACACCAGCAGGCTCGGCTCACCAACCAGTGCCGCCGTCGGCGCCAGGCTCAAGCTCAGCCACCCCGACGTACTTTGCTCCACCTGGCCGGCATACGGACCCCATCTGGACGCCGAACCCTGCCCTCACGTTTGCCCAGCTCCAGCAGCAGGCATCGTATCTGAACATGGCCTTGGGCGGCGGCAGCAGCACCTCAGCAGGCCCGGCGGCGCCAGGAAGCCAGCAGCACGCCGGCGGCGCTCAGCTGCCTGCCGTCCTCAACCATCCAGGCCTGGAACCGTCACCGCCGCCGAACAGCAACCCGTACATGCCGGCCAGGTTCGGCGTGGAGCCTGACAGCGGCGGTAGCGGCCCCAGCAACGCAGCAGGGCCCAGCGCGGAGGTGGTGTGCCTGTCCGACGACGAAGCCTAGTCGGTGCCATGTGTTGCAGGCCATCGTTTGCTTCGCTTTTCTGCTGTTGTTGTCTTGAGTTGTCCACTTAGAAGCCGGTCTAGAGAGCCTTTAGCAGCGTTAGCAGCATCCTTGTAGCCGAGAGATGCGCGGTCAGAGGAACACCCACCCCTGTTGATATGGTAGCAATTTTTGAACTAACTCGTGTAAGTTGTTTATAGTAGTGCCGGTTATTTCAGCGAATGCCCGACCCTTTGTGTTTTGTGCGGATCTGACCGGGTGACTGACTGCCTGCCTGCTTTGGGCCTTGGTTAGGCTGGGATCGGTCCTTGTGATCTCTGACAGTCTGAATATAAGTAGTACATTTTTAGGCTGGTGCAAAGGATTTGGTTTCCGCTGGGAAGTGGAACTAGGTGAGGTGGCCCTGGAGTTGGATCCCATCTGGTGAGAAAATAACCAACCTGCTGTGAGAGGCAGAAAATGTGTGTGCTGTGTAAACATGCCCAGGTATGGCGCGGTAAGTCAACTGACCTGTATGGCAGGGGAGGGGAGGAGCCCGATCTGGGTCTAGATGGGAATGTGATATTAACTAGTACTAGTGCTGCATTTTTTATTTTATTTTATTTTATTTTTAGATAATAAGGCTGGAGTCGTACTCGGTGAATCCACGACAAGTCTTTACTAGTGTTGCACTTGGTTACCTTGTCCAGTTCTTTCTGGGTAGCTGAAGGGATGGCGGACGGTGTTTTACTGCCATTTTCTTCTTCTTTCGTTAATTTATTTATGTATTTTGTGGAAGAAGGGTGGTCGGTTTCCCGTGGAACTGCAAGCGGTGCGTGTTGGTGGGACGTGTGTGCGTGCGTACGCGGCTGGGCATGAATCCGCGCGTGACTGGCATGATTGATTGTGGGGGAGGATCGGATCGGATTGAATTTGGGGGCGGTGTCGTGCGTGAGGACGGACAGACAGGCAGGCCCGAGCCAAGAGGTGGAGTGGACTTGGCCGCATCCATCGTCTCGTCTCACCTCATCCTGCTGGAGTAAGCAGAGCATTAACGAGGGCCTTATTACCGGCCTGACCAACGGGACGGGCGCCTGCCTGCCTAGAGCGCATTCAACTCGAGCGAGCGAGCGCATCAGACAAACAGAAACGCTCCCCAGACCCACGCCTCATCCCTCCCCAGGCACGCACGCGGACAGGCGGCGATGGAGACGGCAACGGCCACGGAGCTCCATGGATGAAGCTGAAGCACGGCGGCCGAGGTAGGTACCTTCTCCTCTCTTCTCCCTCTCATCTGTCAATTGCAATGCCTAGTGCGCTCAGCTCTACTTTTCCGCTCCCGTCCTTCATCCCCCACCGGCCTCGCCTCGCCTGCATCGCATTACATTGCCTGCCTGTTTCCTCCATCCCTCCTCCTACCACCCATCAACAGCAGCTTCTGAATCTCGACTCGCGCACGGCCCTCCTCTCTCCTCCTTTGCAAGGGCACAATTTTGGCCGTCAGTCAACAAGGTTGAGCAGCAGCAACCGCGTGGTGCCCACAGATTCGAATTCCTCCGAGTTTTTTCACGGGCATGCTTCCGTTCCACCAGGAATGCGACCCAGACTACTCCTCTCTCTATGTCTGCTCGCTCCTCTTCCCTAGATTTCAAAACCAAAAATGGACGGGCTATCAGTCCAGTTCAGTTCAGGTTCACACTAGCGGCATGCCAACATGGGCGTCTGCCTGCCTGCCTGCCTGTCTGACGGACGGGAAGATGCCATCTCAAGTGCAGGACTAGTGTCTACGCCGCCCATCTGTATCTGCCGCCTCCTCCACGCTGCTGCTCTGCAAGATCGCAGAATGATTCCTTCCTCCACCTCCTCCACTTGTTTTCTCCCCTCGAGGTCCAAGGACGACGGTAGCTTTTTCTCCTTCGTCCCCGATAGTCTTCCTAGCCGCCTGGGGAGCGGTAATTTACTCGCCCCAACGTGCTCTGCCCACACATCTTTCCTTTTACCCCGCAACCAAGATACTACTAGTATAGCATTGTCTGTAGCAAGATGGATCGAATGCTTTTGTACCGGGGAAGGAATTCACCGCCTCCCACGCAATCCGGCCCTGCCATTCACTCACATGGACCCAGGATATGCTGGCGACTCTTTTCTCCCTCCGGTTTCACTTTTACTACCTCGGATGCTGTCTTACTGCAGCACTAGTATTAGTATTAGTAGTATTACCCCTCTGTCAGTGAGGCCACTAGTTTAATCCCGTCCTACTACGCTCATTCTAGGCCACCCTCCTCGCTCACTTTAATGGCAGTGGTTGCAAAAAGAGAGGAAAACGAGCGAAAGCCACATGCGTCGCAACCAATGAGCCTAATTCCGTACTCACGTTTCGAGCCACGGGTCACAAAATCCAGCATCGAGGAACGCCGTGGGTGCGTGCCGTACGGTGGCCGGCACCCGGATTATTATGCCCTTCCTTCCTTGGTTCTTCTCAAGATTGTGCTTGCCCCTGACATGGGACCAAACCCAATGATGAACGACGTTTACATGTACGTACCTATCTACCAGTCAGTGTCAGTGTCAGGCCCCCCTTTCTCTCCTTTTCATCATTCTTCATCTTCGCCGTCACGGAGGCGATCAATCAATCAAATGGTTTTCCATTTTTGTTTTTTCGTTCGCGGCGTGCGTCGGTGCAAAGGAGATTAGCAGCTGCTCATGTGGGAGCCGGAGAACAGGCCCCAGGCGTTGATTGATATATATATATATACAATTTCTTTTTTCTTCTCAAACAAAAGGGGAAGAAGAGAATGTCAAGTGACTACTTCACCCATTGACAGAGCTTGCTACTAGTGTTATTGTATAAATGTAGTATAATGCATGTAGAATCTAGATACGATGTGTGCCTCGCAACCGACCGGTTCAGCGTGCGTCGCCAAAAAGGAAATTCAGAAGTGCAAAGGGGAAGCTGCTGCCTGCCCACCACCACCTAGATGGATGGTTGGAATAGTTTAGGCAGTGGTGGTTGCAGATGGCACGTCCATGAGCATGCACCTAGAGGTAAGATGTAGCCATCAGAAATGAAATGAAAGAAAGAAATAAAGTTTGATCATCTCCTCAAGAAGCCTCTGCGCCGTCCTTTGCCGACAGAATCCAATGGCTAAAGCCTAAAGTTGTGTTCCAAGGTTAAAGAAAGAGGGGGAGATGAGGCGGAATAGAATGATGACGGCGATCTCGCGCCGCTCGTTGTTAGGTTCAGACTTGCGGTCCTAAGTTGCAATGGTATCATCTCAGCAAAAGATCTGCTATTGTGGGCAATTTCCTGCAAAAACTTGTTGCAAACTGAAGGCTCCGATGTTGCCTTCTTCAGGAAATAAACAAGAACATTGTGTTTTACAGTAGAATATAAGCTGCAACTTGGCCTATGCTCTGTTTCAGAAGCCTACCCAAGACTGAGATCTCTGTGGCTCTCATGTCAGTTGTTGTCCTCTCAACTTTCAGTCCACAGTCTCCATCCAACATCACACCCAATTAGCACATGCAATCCAGTCTCTTTGTAGTTGGAAACAGATGGCTGCTGTTCTAGCTGTCCTAGCCGTAGACCTATCTACTCATCTTTCCTAGTGTGTAGTGCTGTGGGTTGAGATGTCCCCTGTCTTGCAGGGTGCTGGTCCTGAACTGAGTTTACTACTACAATGATGGATGTGCAGTGCATTTACAAGACGTTTCTTGTCGTTGAAGTTGATAGCTTTCTGTCCCTTCATTGCTCGGATTCTCTTGCCTTATTATAAGGTGGCCCATTTGTTAATCAAAACTTAGAACTCCTCCTCTCTTTAGTTGTACTCTCAGACCAGGATACTGTCTGAAGCAATTCATAAGTTAGGCCAGCTTACTGTGCTGTCAGCTGATTTTTGGCTGTGGACTCTCAGAGAGATCATGGCGGTGCCATAGGTTCGGCAAGCTTCGTAACTCTATTTAACATTAAGGTAGACAGTTGTAAGTATACTCTCTGAGTCACTCATTCTCCTTCCAGTTTTAACTTGTTAAATGATGACTCAGCATCTGATAGGACTTTGTACTTGTTAGGGATGAGCTGCACTTGTTTCTTTGTTTTATGTCTGTTCCCCTCGATATAAATAGTGGAATAATTTGATAGATAGTCAACCATGCACTCTTTAACAATATCAATTATCAAAAGTGTAAAGTCTACTTGTTCATAGTGCTATTCATGTATCAAGTTGATGTTTTTTTCCTTCCATTTTTGGTCAACAAGCCATGATTTCAGACATCCGTTGTTATTTTGCCATCATCATTTCAGAGATTGCTCTGGATGGGGCCTGTCTGATATTCCTCCCCACTCCCAACCTGCAAACTAGCCGATGACGGATCTCCACATGAAGCTTCTCCTGGCCTCCCTCAGCTGTGTACTTCTGATACAAGGAGCATTCTGTGGTAAGCACTGCGAATTCATGAGCAAGGGAATTCTTCTAGAATGTGCTAAACACCTAGATTACCATAGTGCCCTGTATGAAATGTGCTCAAATATTGGTGATTTAACCTCTGATCCTCTCGTAAAACATACAGATAACACTGCAGGGGGGACTGGAGCCACGAGCTGGACATGTGTGTGCGCCGCTCATCCGCTTGGCGAATCTAACTCCAATAGCAGCCTGTCATCTAGCTGCGACTCCTCGTGCCATTGCCTACGAGGTATGAGAAATTAATCAAAAATTTATGCTTATCAGCAGTTAAACAAGTCGTGCCATCAAGATACTTGAACTTTGGATCTTTGCCGTTGCAGATGAAAACGGTGGCACAGGGTCATGGAACTGCTCGTGCCGCTACGACAAAGACCTTCAGGAAGAAGAACATGCTGTGGTGCACAGCGGGAGTTGCTTCACTTCCTGTAACTGCACATCTGGTATATGAAATTCATCTCTACTGATTCAGACATATATACTTTGGATTCTGAATGTTAAGATGGAACATGTGTTGTGGTTATGTCTGACTGTCTGAATTCTGGATGCTGCAACTCTGCAGGAAGTTCTGAACAGGGGAGGAAGCATTTCTCTAGCAAAACAGTCATTGCTACACTCCTGGTATGTGTGGTTCTCACTACTGTTGCTTTCGTCGGAACCACGGCGTACTACTTCCGCCGCAAGGACGCGCTCTCCCCGCGTTCCAGGATGCACTCTTTCGACAAGTATGCCAGTTGGAGCAGCAGATCGAACCTCGTCAGCCATCGATCTTCTCCCCTTACCCAACTGAAACCCAAACCGGGGCTCAGTGTCATCAAAGGCAAGGCAAAACATTTCTTTGTGTCACTTGTCTGAATTGCTTCAGAGTTCTATTCAGGAAGGACAGACTTGATTCTTGTTTCAACTCTGATTTTTTCTGTCTCGGCACAGGGTTTTTGTGTAGCTGCCCACTCATCTCCCGGAGCGAAGACGGCCCGTTCCCCGGCGTGGTTCTCCGGTTCTCCTACGCGGAGTTGGAGCAGGCAACAGGGAAATTCTCTGACGAACAGCTCATTGGCGTCGGCGGGACGAGCAAGGTGTACCGTGGCCAGCTTGCCGACAGCAAAGTGGTCGCCGTGAAGAAGCTTCGACCCCTCGGAGGCGCCGACGAAGACTACGAGTTCCTGTCAGAGGTACTCAAAATCATGCTCTGTTTTACTCTTTCAAGTCTGAACTCTGAACTTTCTCAAAAAAAGTCTGAACTCTGAAGAAGAGAACATCCATGATTCATGACCATTGATGGGCATCTGCATCTTCTTCTTCCATGAATGAACAGATCGAGCTGCTGTCGCGGCTGAACCACTGCCACGTGGTCCCATTGCTGGGGTACTGCTCGGAGCGGCAGGGACGGCAGCTGGAGCGGCTGCTGGTGTTTGAGTGCATGACCAACGGCAACCTGCGGGAGTGCCTGGACGACCTCAACAGGAAGCCCATGGACTGGGCGACGCGCGTCGGCGTGGCGCTGGGCGCGGCGAGGGGCCTCGAGTACCTCCACGAGGCGGCGGCTCCGCGCATCCTCCACCGGGACATCAAGTCCACCAACATCCTCCTCGACGACAGGTTCAGGGCCCGGATCACGGACCTGGGCATGGCCAAGTGCCTCATGAACGACGGCGTGACGAGCTGCTCCAGCTCGCCGGCGCGCATGCTGGGCACCTTCGGGTACTTCGCCCCGGAGTACGCCATCGTCGGCAAGGCGTCGCTCAAGTCGGACGTGTTCAGCTTCGGCGTGGTGGTGCTGGAGCTCATCACGGGCCGGCAGCCGGTGCACAAGAGGGGCGGCGCCGGCGCCGGTGGCGCGGATGAGAGCCTGGTGATGTGGGCTACTTCGCGGCTTCGGGACAGCAGGCTGGTAGTGGCGGAGCTGCCGGACCCGGCGCTCAAGGGCGCGTTCCCGCCCGAGGAGATGCAGATCATGGCGCACCTCGCCAGGGAGTGCCTGCAGTGGGACCCCGAGGCCAGGCCAACCATGACCGAGGTCGTCCAGATCCTCTCCACCATCGCGCCCCACGCCGACAAGCGCCGTCGCCACCACCTGCCCGCCGCCGCCGGCGCCTTCGCCCCGGGCTTCCGTGCCGAGAGGCCGCAGGAATGCTCGGTGTGGCAGGACGGCGACGACGGCCGTCGCCCCGATCACCTGCACGGAGGGAACGGCAGCAATGCCAAGGGCGCCGTCGTGTCCGGAGAGGTCGTGGTTAACGTCGGCACGCCGGTGATGATGGGCCGGAGCTGGCGGTCGGCAGAGCAGGAGGAGGTGGACCTGACGGAGCCCCGGCTGGAGACGTTCACGCAGCCGACGACGGCGACGAGCCTCTACAGGTGAAGGGAGATCGATCGAATACGTTGTAGAAGAGATAGATATAGAATAGTTAAGGTAGCACCAGAAACTCTGCTGCGATCCTCCGCGTGCATGGCATGGCGGGACCGATCTATCTTTGTACAGGCAAAAACGTAATCTAATCAATTTGAGAAGAAAAATGAGAACGAGACGCATCACGCCCAAATTTACCAAATGATTCGATGCTATATTTTTTAGATGCTTTCGGTATAACATTGTACATTCGCCCCCCAAAAAAAAGAGGTCTAGCACTACGCGTCGGCCGATTGATAATCTAAAAAGATCTGTCGTCTCCCAGACCGTCGGATGGAGGCAGAGTTAACTGTTAGATCTTGCAACAAGCTTAATGTTGCGCTCGTTTCTCTACAACAACGAGCTTGTTGCAATCCTTTTTCTCCCTTCAATCTATGCAACAATGGATATGTTGCGCTCGTCTATCTGCAACAACTGCCTTGTTGCAAATCTTTTTTTCTTCCCGATATCTGCAACGACGAGCTTGTTGCGTTTGGCCTTCTACAACAAGAGCCTTGTTGCAGAAACTTTTTCTTGAACCTTTTTCCCCCGGTCTTTGCAACAGAGGTGCTATTGCAGAAACCTTTGTAACATAGTTGTTGTTGCTAAGTCGGCATGCCCATTTTCTTTCCTTAACCTTTTTCCTCTCCGATCTCTGCAACAGAGGTGTTGTTGCAGAAACCTTTGTAACAAAGGTGTTGTTGCAGAGTTAGCATATCAGGGATCTGCCGTACCGCCGCCAGTGAGCTCACCGGAGTAGCACACCGCCATGCCCGCACCTCGTTCTCCCCTAGCCCGTTCCAGACCTTTGCAACACCTCAGATGTTGCACAGGAGGCGGTGGCGGTTGCAGCTTCATGGCCGGAGGTAAAGGGACACGGCGGTGTACCAGTGGGTGGCTCACATGGTAAGAGGAAAAAGCGATGGTGGTCTTCAGTGCTAGTAGGTGCTCCATGTGCCCGGAATTTTGTCTTTTTTGCAGCGTATAATATAACATACATTTGAATGAAATTTGAGTGTCAATTAGATCACATACATACGTTTGTGTGTGAAAAAGAATCAATTTTTTGTAAGTTTTTAGTGCCAGTTTTGAGCCTTCCAAAAGAAATGTGCTAATTGGTCATCGTACAAAATGTGAGGAAAGGCCGGGAGGTCTCCTTCCTCCCTCCCAGGATCGCCCAGCCACCACGGAACCGGCTCCTCTAACTTAGCTACTGTGAAGTTAGGAGCCTAACTTAGCCACATTTCATCCGTTGGATCTAGAATAAATGGCTGAGATCTATCGCTACAGTTCTTAAACAGTGTCAATTGCTACAGGTAACAAACAGTGATTTTAGCTACAGTGCTCATCCAAACAGTATGCTACAACCCATGTGAACAGTGCAGAATCTTGGCCATCTATTTCCGGTCTGATGGTTCACAGACTAAGTTAGGGTACTGTTTCCCTAACTTCATAGGAGCGAAGTTAGAGGAGCCAGTTCCAGCCACCACCAGCCAGTTGCTGACGCATCCTACATTGAGCCACCGATACCCATAATAGGGTTCCCCCTTGGTCGCACCCGGGGTTGCTACTAATCTAATTCAAGACATCAACACTTGTAGCAGAAGATTATCGTATCTTTGATTTATATCAAATGATAATATATCAGTGGCTGATCTTGTGTTTGCTAAATCTACATGGACCTGTAAAATAATTAGAACCTATGAAAGACAAACTTGAACCAGTTCAAAGAAAGGCAACCAATCTTCAGGCTCTGCACCAACAACCAGGATGAGCACGTCGTTGGCCTTCCATCTTAGGATTCTATCAACTGATCCAAACTTGTGTTGTAGCTGTGAGTGCAAAAGAAAATTCACAAGGCTGCCCGCTTAATGCAATTTCTTGGTATATGGAAAGTACGAGATGATATCTACAAAATTATAGTTGAGATTTCATTTTATTTCACTGAAACAACACATAAATGAATAATTGAAAACCATTTCATCTAGATGACTCAAATTAATTAACGTCCATGCTCTGGTCAAAAAATAAAGAAACTAGTCTTCTTTTCTGGTGACTACAAAATGATGCACTAACACGAGCAGTTTCAGTCAATACTTCAAATGGAGGTTACAGCTTTAAAGGGAAAAATGAAAAAGAAGAAACATATGTCATGAATCCTAACATACCTTGCAGTCTCGAGGGCCAATATGGTCACTTTATAAGCTTGCAGGCGACCTTTTGTCTCAAGATAACTTGCTAGATCACCCTAATGAGTAAACACAAATCTAGTCATTGACGATAGAAGAGTAATATTTTCCAGGACAATCCAGTAAGATTATTTCTTATGGTTGCAATAACAAAAAACAATTGTTCACGAAACTTGGATGCGTATTTCTTTCAAAAGCCCTGCTGCATGGAGGAATGCTTTTCTATATATGATAAAAAGGGAATACATGCATTTGTTCTGTTGAATCAAGCATAGCCACTCACCTTATGGTGGTATATTGTGAAACAATCACCATTTGTACATTTTGCGTGAGAGCTCCCGCAAATTCGGTTGCTGCACCTTTTCATGTAATGGGTGTGTGACGCTCGTGCTTGCAACGGGAGTCCTGGCTCAGACTTTTTTTCCTTGGCTGCGATTGGGCTGTTCGGTCCATACGGATGAAGTAATAACATGAAACGAATAGTGTTTTTACTTACCAGCAGAAACACTGAACAAAACGATTTTTATAGGTATATGGGCAGAAACAATCCATACTTTATTACTCCCTTCGTTTCTAGATATATCTTGAGTATAGAGTCACTCATTTTACACCGTATGTAGTCCATATTAGAATATCTAAAAAGACATATATTTAAGAAGTAGTAGGTAAAGATAGCCAGTTTCGAAAGGAAAAAAAAGAAGGTTAAGTACAGCATGGTCAGCCTGCGCTTCCCAAAAACGCCCTTGTTTGAACGGCATATTGGGTAGTGAGGGAGGGATCCCCGCAAAAATAAAGGTAGGGAGAGAGGGAGCGGTAGTTTGGGGATCTTCCGACTTGTCCTTGACCAATATATTTTTTGTTGATAGCTTACCAAGCTGCTATTAATCTGATGGCGCCATTCGTCGCCCCGTCGCGTTGCCTACCTGGCGGCCGTGTGTATACAACTCGCGTACTACATATTACTAGTGTATGATTTTCATTTTCTGCCGCACGAAACGGACGCACTCTTTGCGGACTCCGGACTGTACTTTAGCTATTCAACCATCACACAGACAGACTCCAGAATCCAGATACGTCCGGGACATGAGGAGGCCAGCCCAATCGCAGCTGGTCGGCATTGCCGCGCTCTTCGTGCTGGCAGCCACCACCATCCCGGCGAGCACGGTTGCCGTGGTGCCCTCGGAGGCAGTGGCGGAGCCAGCTCAAGGTTAGAGCTAGCCTGGGCAAGATCATAGTTGTTAGAAGAAAGAGAGGGACTTAGTAGAATAGTTTGATGGTTGTATTATTGAGCCTCGAGGGCGAGTATATATTGAGTACATGGCTTGGAGGGCAAGACGCCTCTCCTAGAAATAAGGTAGGAGACGGATTACAAATCCTAGACTACCAAACATATGTAACCCAAATATATCTCTAACATCCCCCCGCGGTCGTAGCGGTAGCGTGATGAACAACAGGAGCGACGCGGACGGTCAGACTGGAGAGAATAGCAGCCGACGGACTGACATCCCCCCGCAGTCCTAGCGGGAGCGTCGTGGACGGTGTCGCGTCGCGGACGCGTTGACTGTAGAGGAAGCCGACGAGTTGCTCAAGCGGATGATAACCCTTTGTGCCGATGTCGATGTAGCCGAGAGCGTGGGTGGTGGAGCCGTGGTCGAGGTAGCCGTGCGAAGAATGTCGTGGTCGATGTCGAGTCGGGGTAGCCGGTGTCGAGGAAGTCGCCGTGGAGCCGCGGGCACAAGGAGGTGCCGAGTCAGTCATGGGCGCAGTGGTGCCGAAATAGTGGTGCGCCGGGAAGAAATGTTGTTGACGACGCGTTGCGGCGGGTTTGCCAAGCCCGGGGACACATCGTGGACGAAGGCACGCACCGGTGTTGTCAACACCGGGCATGCGTAGACGGACGAAGACGAAGTTGACGAAGCGCTGACCAGGCTTGCCAGGCCCGGGGACACATCGTGGATGAAGGCACGCATCGGTGTTGCCAGAACCGGGCATGCGTAGACGAGGGACCTGCACGAGCTGTACGCCATGTCGGAGAAGTCGGAGGGGCCAGCAGAGAAGAACTCGACGACGACTGCGGCGTCCATCGGCGCGGGGCCGACGTCACCAACGGTGGTCGGAGTAGACGAAGTGGTCGGGGTAGATGACGGCGACGCTGGCGACGGGCTTGTGATCGGACGAAGACGAAGGGGGTGGACGGGCGGCGGCGGTGGCTACCAGGTAGTGGCAGCGGCGGCCAAAGAAGAGCGGTGGCGGCGGCCTGACGGCGGCGGCGGCGGCTAGGTTGGGAGTGCGGCGGCGGTGCTCGAAGTAGCCGAAGAACCCTGACAGCGTGGCGAAGACCGGCGCGGACGATGGCGTTCCCGCGTCAAGGGAGACGGCGCGGCGCATACCACGGTAAATCGACGCGCGGTGACGGCGGAGTGGACCGCGGGTCGTGGCGCTACAGCCCGAAGGGGCGACACAGCGGAGGCAGGCGAGTCGGGGTGACGGCGGGAAGACCTCGGGGCGGCGGCGGGGACCGCGGGCCGCGACGCTGCGGCCTGAAGGGGCGACGCAACGGCGGTTCGCGAGTCGGTGCAACCGTGGGGACGGCCTCAGGCGGCGGTGGAGACCGCGTGCCACGCTCGCAACGGCCCGACGGGGCGACGCAGCGGCAGCGCGAGGGTCGGTGCAGCCACCGAGACGGCCTGAAACGGACGTACTCGGGGCGGCGGTAGACCGCGGGCCACGGCACTACGACCCAAAGGGGCGACGCAGCCGCAACACGCAGTCGATGCAGCCGCGGGAAGAACCACGGGGCGGCGGCGCTGCGGCCCGACGGAGCGACGCAGCGGCAGCCCGATGCTCGATCGGTGAATGGCGCGCTGAACTTGAGGATGATCTTCATGGGATCTGCGGAGACGCGCGTAACCAACTGGCCAGATCGGTCGCGCAGCGTGGATGAAGTGGATCACGGGCGGTCGGGTGATCAGTCCAATCACCTGTGAGGGTGGTGTAGCTGGTCGGCGTGCATCACGCGGCCGTTGTGGACGTGGGACCGTGCGCGAAGCTGATCCTGATCGCATGGGGCTATGAGTGAAACAAGCCAACACACGTGTGTGGTCAACATGCGTACTGCACGATGAACGAGCACAAGCCATGCACAACCCACGCACGTACTTTGCAGGTTGCCTCGCGCGAAGGCTGATCGCAGCACTCACGGCCGGCCGGCCACGCGTAGCACGGGCGCATGGGAGACGTGTCCCGCACGGAGCGTGAAACAGTCGAGATGGATGGAGGCGAGCTTGGTGGAGGATCCCGATCCAATCAAGGCGACGACTGTCGGCGGAGAACGACGTGAGCGACGAATACGCGCATGACGACCATCAGGCCGCCGCGAGCCGGAGGCCGCCTAGTCGGTGAAGAGGCCGGGTAGTCGCGTCGGTGTCGGAGTAAAGGTGCGCAGGTCGATGGTGATGATGGACGACGCAAACTGATCGTAGATCGGAAAACCAAAAAGAAACGCCGATCAAAACGCCGGCGGGAGAGAAAAACCCGAAGCAAGAGCTCAGAAAAAAGACTCTCTAGGGCAGCCGGTCAACACAACCGGCGGACGAACCCTAGGTACGGGCGGCGCGGCCCCCCACGGCGATCATGGAGATCGACCGCCCCGGGGGCGGCGTGGAGCGGAAGCAACGGCGGTGGCTAGGGTTTGGATCGGTTAGGCTGATACCATGTTAGAAGGAAGGGAGGGACTTGGTAGAATAGTTTGATGGTTGTATTACTGAGCCTCGAGGGCGAGTATATATTGAGTACATGGCTTGGAGGGCAAGACGCCTCTCCTAGAGATAAGGTAGGAGACGGATTACAAATCCTAGAGTACCAAACATATGTAACCCAAATATATCTCTAACAATAGTGCTGCCATTTTAAGTACCTTTTGCCCAAGCAAACTGTTAATCAATCCGATTTTTCACACTAGATCTCCATACAAATGCACCTTTGGAGCCCAGGCAGCCGCCCCAGTTCGCCGGGTGCTGGCTCCGCCGCTGCTCGGAGGCCGATGCCCTTCTGGCTTGGAAGGCCAGCCTGGTCGACGCAAGCGCGCTGTCCAACTGGACCTACGCCGCGCCCGTGTGCAACTGGAGAGGCGTGTTCTGCGACCTAAATGGTGTGATCAGGGAGCTAGTGCTCTCGAGACTCGGTCTCTCGGGTGGGCTGCACACGCTCAACACCACGGTGCTCCCGAAGCTCGACACTCTATGCCTTGATGGAAACAACCTCGGCGGCAGCATCCCGTCGAGCATCGCGCGGCTGGGCTCCCTCGAAGCACTCGACCTCAGCGGCAACAGGTTCAACGGCTCCATCCCTTCGCAACTTGGTGACATGCTCAACCTCAGCGACCTCCGGCTCTACAATAATAACCTTGTCGGCGTCATCCCGCACCAGCTCTGCGGGCTCCTCTACGCAGAAGCACTGGACATCTCCAACAACCGGCTCGCCGGGAAGCTTCCAGCCTGCTTGTGCGACTTCCCGTATCTGTTGTTCATGGACTTGTCAAACAATCGGTTCACCGGGAAACTCCCACCGTGCTGGTGGAACCTGTTGGCTCTCCAGTACATGGATCTATCCAACAACTCCTTCTCAGGTAAACTGCCCACGGCTGTGGCAAACCACAAGTGCAATCTTATGTCACTTTATCTTGCCAGAAATGGCTTCGTCGGTGCATTCCCGCGGGTCCTAAGGAGCTGCAGCTCGCTCGCCATCCTCAGTATTGGGAACAATGGTTTTCTTGGTCCTATCCCTCCATGGATAGGGAGTCGCATTCCATCATTGCAAATCCTTAGCCTTAGATCAAACAGTTTCATCGGAGAAATCCTTCCGGGGTTAGCACGGCTTTCCCAACTTCAGGTGCTCGACATGGCAAACAATAGATTCACCGGACCAATTCCAATCATCTTCGGCAGCTTGACCTCCATGAAGCATCCACAAAATTTAACGAATAAGGGAGCCCTCCCCAAGACCAAATACGACGATAGATTTGACATAATGTGGAAGGGCCAGGACCAAATTTTTGAAAGAGCTGCCCGTTTATTAGCCGGTATTGATTTATCAGGTAATTTGTTGTCTCGGTGTATCCCTGAAGAGCTAACCAACCTTCAGGGGCTTCGGTTTCTAAACCTATCAAGAAACCATCTGTCTTGCAACATTCCTAAAGACATTGGTAATTTGGTTTTCCTCGAGTCCCTGGACGTATCATCTAATGAACTCACGGGAGCCATTCCTCCGAGCATCACAAGCTTATCAGCGCTCAGCGCATTGAATGTCTCGAACAATCATTTGTCGGGCAAGATACCTGCCGGGAGTCAAATTCAGACACTGACCGACCCATCGATTTACTCCAACAACTCTGGGCTATGTGGCTTTCCTCTCGACATTCCGTGTACAAATACTTCGCCTGCAGCAGATGAGAAACATGGGGAAAAGAAGGACCACTGGATGTACTACTTTGTGATTGCCGGGTTTGTGTCCGGTTTCTGGCTATGGTTTGGGATACTCTTTACAGTTAACAGATGGAGATGTGGTTTTCTTTCCTTTGTTGATGGCATGCAATGTAAGGTTATGAAAAAGTTATGACATTAGCTGTGTTATATTCGCAATGCTATACTTCTTTCTCATTTTTGGGCAAATGTACAATGTTATACCAATAGCGGCAGCGCGGCGGCTACACGGTGGATCGGCGGCTCTGCCCGCGGTGACGGCTGGCTCTACTCCGGCGTCGGCTCGTCTGCAGACGGACCGTGTCGACCTTCGCTTCATCTCTTTGTCGTCTGGGTTCTACTTCTGTCGAAGGGCTGGCCCTCTCCCAGCTGCGGTCCATCGTTCATCTCGCGCCCGGTGCGGCGGGACCGACCTCATCTCGCACACAGTGTCGCCGGACCGAGCTCGTCTCGCGCACGGTGCAGCAGGACCGACCTCGTCTCACACATGGTGCAGCAGGACCGAGCTCGTCCCGCGCCCGGTGCAGCGGGACGAGTCGATGGAGGCCCGATTTAGCCTGCCTATTGGGTCTTCGCGCTGGGGGATGTCCATGGGTGGGAAAGTCGGGATCTTTCTGCTCGTCTCTTTAGTTGGGGTAGTGGCGGATCTCGGGTGAGATGGTGTCTAGGTCTTGGATGCCGGGGCAGGGGCCCTGGGGGTGGTGGTTGCGCGGTGCTCTTGGGCCGAGCCTGGGGGAATTGGATAACACTTTTTATAGTTATCTGTTTATCTTGTCCAACTTGGCCGCAACTGGGCTTTTGTTTTGTTTGAGTGGGTACGACGGCGAGAAGGGGATGCGGTAGTTGCATGTCTACACTAGTCATGCAATTGCAACCATCGTACCCGACTGCTATTGCATGACTTTTCAACATGGTTGTAACTACGCTTTTTTTGTTTTGTCGGGGGCAGCATTTTAGTCATGGATGCAACTGGTCTTTTTGTTTTGCCGGAGGGGCGGCGGGGAGAAGGGGGAGGGGGTCCAACATGGTTGCAACTGGGGCCTTGTTTTTGTCGGAGGGGGCTACCGGGAGAGAGGGGGCCAGTTACCTGTCCAATTGTAGTCATGCAACTTCAAACCGTCACCCCACCTGCAATTGCAAGTCTTCCAACATGGGCGCAACTGGGCTTTGTTTTGTCGGAGGGGCGACGGGAACAGAGAGAGGGGGCCAGTTGCATGTCCAACTGCAGTCATGCAACTGCAACCGTCACCCCCCGCCTGCAACTACAAGTCTTCTCCAACATGGCCGCAACCGGGCTTTGTCTTCTTTGAGGGGGCGACGGGTACGCAGAGAGGAGGTCAGTTGCATGTCCAACTGTAGTCATGCAACTGCATGTCTTCCAACATGGTTGCAACCACATGTCTTCTAACTTGGTTGCAACTCGATTTTTGTTTTTTCGGTAGGACTGGCGATGAGATGCGCCATTCCATGTTCCACAATAGTCACGCAACTACATCTCTTCTCACTTTGTTGCAACCGGGGTATCTTTTTTGTCTGAGAGGGCGGCGGGAAGAGAGAGGGCACCAGTTGCATGTCCAACTATAGTCACACAACTGCATGTTTTCCAACAAAGTTGCAACTGGGGCCTTCGTTCTGTTGGAGGGGCGGCAGGAAGAGAGAGGGGGGCCAGTTGCATGTCCAACTTAGTCATGCAACCGCTTGTTTTCCAACATAGTTGCAACTAGGGCCCTGTTGCATGCAGAACTTTAGTCATGCAACTGCATGCCTTCCAACATGGTTGCAACTGCATGCCTTCTAACCACTTGCAACTGGGATTTTTGTTTTGTCAGAGGGACCGACGAGGAGAGGTGCCAGTTGCATGTCTCACACTAGTCACACGCAACTGCATGTCTTTCCAACATAGTTTCCAACTAGGGGGCCTTTGTTTTGTCAAAGGGGGCGGCGGGAAGAGAGAGGGGCCAATTGCATGTTCATTATAGTCACACAACTGCATGTCTTCAAAAATGGTTGTAACTGGGGCTTTATTTTGTCGGGGGCGGGGGCAAGGAGATGGGTTGAGTTGCATGTGCAATTGTAGTCATGCAACTGCATGTCTTCCAACATGGTTGCAACTAGGGGTTATGTTTTTTCAAAGGCGGCGACGAGAAGAGATGGGTGTCAGTTGCATGTCCAACACTATTCACGCAACTACATGTCTTCTAACTTGGTAGCAATTGGGCTTTTCGCTTTGTTGAAGGAACCGACGAGGAGGGGGGCTAGTTGCATGTCCAACCATAGTCACGCAACTGCATGTCTTCTAACTTGGATTGCAACTGTGCTTTTGCTTTGTCGGAGGGACGACAGGAAGAGAGGGGGGCCAGTTGCATGTCCCACACTAGTCAGCAACTGCATTATCTTCTAACTTGATTGTAACTGGGACCTTTGTTTTGTCAGAGGAGGCGGCGGGAAGAGAGAGGGCGCCAGCTGCATGCTCAACTGTAGCCATGCAATTGCATGTGTTCCAACATGGTGGCAACTGCATGTCTTCTAAATTGGTTGCAACTGCAAGTGGCTTTGTTTTGCCGGATGGGCGACAAGGAGAGAGGGGGCCAGTTGCATATCCAACTTTAGTTATACAACTACATGTCTTCTAACTTGGTTGCAACTAGGCTTCTGTTTTGTCCGAGGGACTGACGAGGAGAGGGGCCAGTTGCATGTCTGGCACTAGGCACGCAACTGGATGTCTTCAAACTTGGTTGCAACTAGGGTCTTTGTTTTGTCGGCTGGGGCGAGGCGACGACAAGAGAGGGGGGGGGGCAGTTGCATGTCCAACTATAGTCACGCAACTGCATGTCTTCTAACTTGGTTGCAACTTGGGGGCCTTTCTTTTGTTGGAGGGGGCGACGTCAAGAGAGAAGGAGCCGGTTGCATGTCCCACACTAGGCACGCAACTGCATGTCTATCTAATTTGATTGCAACTTGGGCCTTTGTTTCGTCGGAGGGGCGGCGGGAAGAGAGGGGGGACCAGTTGCATGTCCAGCTATAGTCACGCAACTACATGTCTTCCAACGTGGTTGCAACTGGGCTTTTTGTTTTCTCACAGGGGGCGGCGGGAAGAGAAGGGGGAGTTACATGTGAAACTATAGTCATGCAACTACAAGTGGCTTTGTTTTCTCGGAGGGGGCGATGGGGAGAGAGTAGGGACCAGTTGCATGCCCAACTGTAGTTGTTTTCCAAAATGGTTGCAACTGCATGTCTTCTACCGTGCAAGTGTTGGGGAACGTTGCAGAAAATTAAAATTTTTCCTACGGTTTCACCAAGATCCATCTATGAGTTCATCTAAGCAACGAGTCATGGGAGAGAGATTGCATCTACATACCACTTTGTAGATCGCGAGCGGAAGCGTTCAACGAACGGGGATGAGGTAGTCGTACTCGACGTGATCCAAATCATCGGAGATCCTAGCACCGAACGGACGGCACCTCCGCGTTCAACACACGTATGGTCAGCGTAACGTCTCCTCCTTCTTGATCCAGCAAGGGGAGAGGAGAGGTTGAGGAAGATGGCTCCAGCAGCACCACGACGGCGTGGTGATGGTGGAGCTGCAGTACTCCGGCAGGGCTTCGCCGAGCTCTACGGAGGAGGAGGAGATGTTGGAGAGGGAGAGGGAGGCGCCAGGGGCAAGGGTGCGCTGCCCCCCTCCCCTCCCCCCTTTCTATAGGAGGGCCAAGGGGGAGCCGGCCCTAGGAGATCCAATCTCCTTGGGGCGGCGGCCAAGGGGAGGTTTCCCTCCCCCCCCAAGGCACCTAGGAGGTGCCTTCCCCTTGTGGGACTCCTTCCCTTTGAAACCCTAGGCGCATGGGCCTCTTGGGGCTAGTTCCCCTTGGCCCATGTAGGCCAAGGCGCACCCCTAGAGCCCATGTGGCCCCCCGGGGCAGGTGGCCCCACCCGGTGGACCCCCTGGGACCCTCCGGTGGTCCCGGTACAATACCGATAACCCCGAAACTTGTCCCGATGGCCAAAATAGCACTTCCTATATATAATTCTTTACCTCCGGACCATTCCGAAACTCCTCGTGACGTCCGGGATCTCATCCGGGACTCCGAACAACATTCGGGTTACTACATATACATATCCCTACAACCCTAGCGTCACCGAACCTTAAGTGTGTAGACCCTACGGGTTCGGGAGACATGCAGACATGACCGAGACGGCTCTCGGGCAATAACCAACAGCGGGATCTGGATACCCATGTTGGCTCCCACATGCTCCACGATGATCTCATCGGATGAACCACGATGTCGAGGATTCAATTAATCCCGTATACGATTCCCTTTGTCAATCGGTATTTTACTTGCCCGAGATTCGATCGTCGGTATCCCAATACCTCGTTCAATCTCGTTACCGGCAAGTCACTTTACTCGTACCGCAATGCATGATCACGTCATCAAACACTTTGATCACATTGAGCTCATTATGATGATGCATTACTGAGTGGGCCCGGTGATACCTCTCCGTCAAGCGGAGTGACAAATCCCAGTCTCGATCCGTGTCAACCCAACAGACACTTTCGGAGATACCCGTAGTATACCTTTATAGTCACCCAGTTACGTTGTGACGTTTGGCACACCCAAAGCACTCCTACGGTATCCGGGAGTTACACGATCTCATGGTCTAAGGAAAGGATACTTGACATTGGAAAACTCTAGCAAACGAACTATGCGATCTTATGCTATGTTTAGGATTGGGTCTTGTCCATCACATCATTCTCCTAATGATGTGATCTCGTTATCATTGACATCTAATGCCCATAGTCAGGAAACCATGACTATCTGTCGATCAACGAGCTAGTCAACTAGAGGCTTACTAGGGACACGTTGTTGTCTGTTATTCACACAAGTATTACGATTTCCGGATAACACAATTATAGCACGAATAAAGACAATTATCATGAATAAGGAAATATAATAATAATGCTTTTATTATTGCCTCTAGGGCATATTTCCAACAGTCTCCCACTTGCACTAGAGACAATAATCTAGTTACATTGTGATGAATCGAACACCCATAGAGTTCTGGTGCTGATCATGTTTTGCCTTAGGGAGAGGTTTAGTCAACGGATCTGCGACATTCAGATCCGTGTGCACTTTAAAAATTTCTATGTCTCCATCTTGAACATTTTCACGAATGGAGTTGAAGCGACGCTTGATGTGCCTGGTCTTCTTGTGAAACCTGGGCTCCTTTGCAAGTGCAATAGCTCCAGTGTTGTCACATAAGAGTTTGATTGGCCCCGACGCATTGGGTATGACTCCGAGGTCGGTGATGAACTCCTTCACCCAAATTGCTTCATGTGCTGCCTCCGAGGCTGCCATGTACTCCGCTTCACATGTAGATCCCGCCACGACGCTTTGCTTGCAACTGCACCAGCTTACTGCCCCACCATTCAAAATATACACGTATCCGGTTTGTGACTTAGAGTCATCCAGATCTGTGTCGAAGCTAGCGTCGACGTAACCCTTTACGACGAGCTCTTCGTCACCTCCATAAACGAGAAACATTTCCTTAGTCCTTTTCAGGTACTTCAGGATATTCTTGACCGTTGTCCAGTGTTCCTTGCCGGGATTACTTTGGTACCTTCCTACCAAACTTACGGCAAGGTTTACATCAGGTCTGGTACACAGCATGGCATACATAATAGAACCTATGGCTGAGGCATAGGGGATGACACTCATCTCTTCTATATCTTCTGCCGTGGTCGGAGATTGAGCTGAGCTCAATTTCACACCTTGTAACACAGGTAAGAACCCCTTCTTAGATTGATCCATATTGAACTTCTTCAATATCTTATCAAGGTATGTGCTTTGTGAAAGACCTATGAGGCGTCTTGATCTATCTCTATAGATCTTGATGCCTAATATATAAGCAGCTTCTCCAAGGTCCTTCATTGAAAAACTTTTATTCAAGTAGGCCTTAATGCTGTCCAAGAGTTCTGTATCATTTCCCATCAAAAGTGTGTCATCTACATATAGTATGAGAAATGCTACAGAGCTCCCACTCACTTTCTTGTAAACGCAGGCTTCTCCATAAGTCTGCGTAAACCCAAACGCTTTGATCATCTCATCAAAGCGAATGTTCCAACTCCGAGATGCTTGCACCAGCCCATAAATCGAACGTTGGAGCTTGCACACCTTGTCAGCATTCTTAGGATCGACAAAACCTTCCGGCTGCATCATATACAATTCTTCCTTAAGGAAACCATTAAGGAATGCCGTTTTGACGTCCATTTGCCATATTTCATAATCGTAGAATGCAGCAATTGCTAACATGATTCGGACGGACTTCAGCTTTGCTACCGGTGAGAAAGTCTCATCGTAGTCAACCCCTTGAACTTGTCGATAACCCTTAGCGACAAGCCGAGCTTTATAGATGGTCACATTACCATCCGTGTCCGTCTTCTTCTTAAAGATCCATTTATTTTCTATGGCTCGCTGTTCAACGGGCAAGTCAGTCAAAGTCCATACTTCGTTTTCATACATGGATCCTATCTCGGATTTCATGGCTTCTAGCCATTTGTCGGAATCCGGGCCCGCCATTGCTTCCTCATAGTTCGAAGGTTCACCGTTGTCTAACAACATGATTTCCAAGACAGGGTTGCCGTACCACTCTGGTGCGGAACGTGTCCTTGCGGACCTTCGAATTTCAGTAGGAGCTTGATCAGAAGTATCTTGATCATCATCATTAATTTCCTCTCTAGTCGGTGCGGGCACCTCAGGAACGTTTTCTTGAGTTTCGCCATTTTCCGGTTCAAGAGGTAACACTTCATCAAGTTCTACTTTCCTCCCACTTACTTCTTTCGAGAGAAACTCTTTCTCTAGAAAGAATCCATTCTTGGCAACAAAGATCTTGCCTTCGGATCTGAGGTAGAAGGTATACCCAATAGTTTCTTTAGGGTATCCTATGAAGACGTATTTTTCCGACTTGGGTTCGAGCTTTTCAGGTTGAAGTTTCTTGACATAAGCATCGCATCCCCAAACTTTTAGAAACGACAGCTTAGGTTTCTTCCCAAACCATAATTCATACGGTGTCGTCTCAACGGATTTCGACGGAGCCCTATTTAAAGTGAATGCGGCAGTCTCTAAAGCATAGCCCCAAAAAGATAGCGGTAAATCGGTAAGGGACATCATAGATCGTACCATATCTAATAGAGTGCGATTACGACGTTCGGACACACCATTACGCTGAGGTGTTCCAGGCGGCGTGAGTTGTGAAACTATTCCACATTTTCTTAAGTGTGTGCCAAATTCGTGACTCAAGTATTCTCCTCCACGATCTGATCGTAGAAACTTGATCTTTCTATCACGTTGATTTTCAACCTCACTCTGAAATTCCTTGAACTTTTCAAAGGTCTCAGACTTGTGTTTCATTAAGTAGATATACCCATATCTACTCAAATCATCAGTGAGGGTGAGAACATAACGATAGCCACCGCGAGCCTCAACACTCATTGGACCGCACACATCAGTATGTATGATTTCCAATAAGTTGGTTGCTCGCTTCATTGTTCCTGAGAACGGAGTCTTGGTCATTTTACCCATGAGGCATGGTTCGCATGTGTCAAATGATTCATAATCAAGATACTCTAAAAGTCCATCTGCATGGAGCTTCTTCATGCGTTTGACACCTATGTGACCAAGGCGGCAGTGCCATAAATATGTGGGACTATTGTTATCAACTTTAACTCTTTTGGTATTCACACTATGAATATGTGTATCATCACGTACGAGATTCATTAAGAATAAACCATTAACCATCGGAGCATGACCGTAAAACATATCTCTCATATAAATAGAACAACCATTATTCTCGGATTTAAATGAGTAGCCATCTCGAATTAAACGAGATCCAGACACAATGTTCATACTCAAACTTGGCACTAAATAACAATTATTGAGGTTTAAAACTAATCCCGTAGGTAAATGTAGAGGTAGCGTGCCGACGGCGATCACATCGAACTTGGAACCATTCCCGACGCGCATCGTCACCTCGTCCTTCGCCAGTCTCCGTTTATTCCGCAGCTCCAGCTTTGAGTTACAAATGTGAGCAACTGCACCGGTATCAAATACCCAAGAGCTACTACGAGTACTGGTAAGGTACACATCAATTACATGTATATCACATATACCTTATGTTTTGCCGGCCTTCTTGTCCGCTAAGTATTTGGGGCAGTTCCGCTTCCAGTAATCACTTCCCTTGCAATAAAAGCACTCAGTCTCGGGCTTGGGTCCATTCTTTGGCTTCTTCCCGGCAACTTGCTTACCGGGCGCGGCAACTTCCTTGCCGTCCTTCTTGAAGTTCTTTTTACCCTTGCCCTTCTTGAACTTAGTGGTTTTATTCATCATCAACACTTGATGTTCCTTCTTGATTTCTACCTCTGCTGATTTCAGCATAGCATATACCTCAGGAATGGTCTTTACCATCCCCTGCATGTTGTAGTTTATCACAAAGCTCTTGTAGCTAGGTGGAAGCGACTGGAGGATTCTGTCAATGACAACTTCATCCGGGAGATTAACTTCCAGTTGAGTCAAGCGGTTGTGCAACCCAGACATCTTGAGTATGTGTTCACTGACAGAGCTATTTTCCTCCATCTTACAGCTAAAGAATTTGTCGGAGACTTCATATCTCTCGACCCGGGCATGAGCTTGGAAAACCATTTTCAGCTCTTCGAACATCTCATATGCTCCATGTCTCTCAAAACGCTTTTGGAGCCCCGGCTCTAAGCTGTAAAGCATGCCGCACTGAACGAGGGAGTAATCATCGGAACGTGACTGCCAAGCGTTCATAACGTCTTGTTCAGCAAGGAGAACAGGTGCGTCACCCAGTGGTGCTCGTAGGACATAATCTTTCTTGGCAGCTATGAGGATGATCCTCAGGTTCCGGACCCAGTCCGTATAGTTGCTGCCATCGTCTTTCAGCTTGGTTTTCTCTAGGAACACGTTGAAGTTGAGGACTACGTTGGCCATTTGATCTACAAGACATATTGTAAATATTTAGACTAAGTTCATGATAATAAAGTTCATCTAATCAAATTATTTAATGAACTCCCACTTAGATAGACATCCCTCTTCTAGTCATCTAAGTATTACATGATCCGAGTCAACTAGGCCGTGTTCGATCATCACGTGAGACGGACTAGTCAACATCGGTGAACATCTTCATGTTGATCGTATCTTCTATACGACTCATGCTCGACCTTTTGGTCTTCTGTGTTCCGAGGCCATGTCTGTACATGCTAGGCTCGTCAAGTCAACCTAAGTGTTTGCATGTGTAAATCTGTCTTACACCCGTTGTATGTGAACGTTAGAATCTATCACACCCGATCATCACGTGGTGCTTCGAAACAACGAACTGTCGCAACGGTGCACAGTTAGGGGGAACACTTCTTGAAATTATTATGAGGGATCATCTTATTTACTAACGTCGTTCTAAGTAAACAAGATGCAAAACATGATAAACATCACATGCAATCAAATAATAAACGTGACATGATATGGCCAATATCACATAGCTCCTTTGATCTCCATCTTGGGGCTCCATGATCATCTTGTCACCGGCTTGACACCATGATCTCCATCATCATGATCTCCATCATCGTATCTCCATGAAGTTGCTCGCCAACTATTACTTCTACTACTATGGCTAACGCGTTTAGCAATAAAGTAAAGTAATTTACATGGCGTTTCTTAATGACACGCAGGTCATACAAAAATAAAGACAACTCCTATGGCTCCTGCCGGTTGTCATACTCATCGACATGCAAGTCGTGATTCCTATTACAATAACATGAACATCTCATACATCACATATAGATCATTCATCATTCATCACAACTTTGGCCATATCATATCACAAAGCACTTGCTGCAAAAACAAGTTAGACGTCCTCTAATTGTTGTTGCAAGTTTTACGTGGCTGAATTAAGGTTCTAGCAAGAACGTTTTCTTACCTACGTGAAAGCCACAACGTGATTTGTCAACTTCTATTTACCCTTCATAAGGACCCTTTTCATCGAATCCGCTCCAACTAAAGTGGGAGAGACAGACACCCGCCAGCCACCTTATGCAACTAGTGCATGTTAGTCGGTGGAACCGGTCTCACGTAAGCGTACGTGTAAGGTTGGTCCGGGCCGCTTCATCCCACAATACCGCTGAAGCAAGATAAGACTAGTAGCGGCAAGAAAGTTGACAACATCTACGCCCACAACAAATTGTGTTCTACTCGTGCAATAGAGAACTACGCATAGACCTAGCTCATGATGCCACTGTTGGGGAACGTTGCAGAAAATTAAAATTTTTCCTACGGTTTCACCAAGATCCATCTATGAGTTCATCTAAGCAACGAGTCATGGGAGAGAGATTGCATATACATACCACTTTGTAGATCGTGAGCGGAAGCGTTCAACGAACGTGGATGAGGTAGTCGTACTTGCCGTGATCCAATTCACCGATGATCTAGTGCCGAACGGACGGCACCTCCGCGTTCAACACACGTATGGTCAGCGTAACGTCTCCTCCTTCTTGATCCAGCAAGGGGAGAGGAGAGGTTGAGGAAGATGGCTCCAGCAGCAGCACGACGGCGTGGTGATGGTGGAGCTGCAGTACTCCGGCAGGGCTTCGCCGAGCTCTACGGAGGAGGAGGAGATGTTGGAGAGGGAGAGGGAGGCGCCAGGGGCAAGGGTGAGCTGCCCTCCCTCCCCTCCCCCCCTTTATATAGGAGGGCCAAGGGGGGGCGCCGGCCCTAGGAGATCCAATCTCCTTGGGGCGGCGGCCAAGGGGAGGTTTCCCTCCCCCCCAAGGCACCTAGGAGGTGCCTTCCCCTTGTGGGACTCCTTCCTTTTGAAACCCTAGGCGCATGGGCCTCTTGGGGCTGGTTCCCCTTGGCCCATGTAGGCCAAGGCGCACCCCTAGAGCCCATGTGGCTCCCCGGGGCAGGTGGCCCCACCCGGTGGACCCCCCGGGACCCTCCGGTGGTCCCGGTACAATACCGATAACCCCGAAACTTGTCCCGATGGCCAAAATAGCACTTCCTATATATAATTCTTTACCTCCGGACCATTCCGAAACTCCTCGTGACGTCCGGGATCTCATCCGGGACTCCGAACAACATTCGGGTTACTACATATACATATCCCTACAACCCTAGCGTCACCGAACCTTAAGTGTGTAGACCCTACGGGTTCGGGAGACATGCAGACATGACCGAGACGGCTCTCGGGCAATAACCAACAGCGGGATCTGGATACCCATGTTGGCTCCCACATGCTCCACGATAATCTCATCGGATGAACCACGATGTCGAGGATTCAATTAATCCCGTATACGATTCCCTTTGTCAATCGGTATTTTACTTGCCCGAGATTCGATCATCGGTATCCCAATATCTCGTTCAATCTCGTTACCGGCAAGTCACCTTACTCGTACCGCAATGCATGATCCCGTCATCAAACACTTTGATCACATTGAGCTCATTATGATGATGCATTACTGAGTGGGCCCGTTGATACCTCTCCGTCAAGCGGAGTGACAAATCCCAGTCTCGATCCGTGTCAACCCAACAGACACTTTCGGAGATACCCGTAGTATACCTTTATAGTCACCCAGTTACGTTGTGACGTTTGGCACACCCAAAGCACTCCTACGGTATCCGGGAGTTACACGATCTCATGGTCTAAGGAAAGGATACTTGACATTGGAAAACTCTAGCAAACGAACTATGCGATCTTATGCTATGTTTAGGATTGAGTCTTGTCCATCACATCATTCTCCTAATGATGTGATCTCGTTATCATTGACATCTAATGCCCATAGTCAGGAAACCATGACTATCTGTTGATCAACGAGCTAGTCAACTAGAGGCTTACTAGGGACACGTTGTTGTCTGTTATTCACACAAGTATTACGATTTCCGGATAACACAATTATAGCACGAATAAAGACAATTATCATGAATAAAGAAATATAATAATAATGCTTTTATTATTGCCTCTAGGGCATATTTCCAACAGCAAGTGATCTGCACCTGTAGTATTTTCTCACTGTAGTTGATCGACCTAGCTCTTCTGGTCAACGAAAATAGACTAATGAGTACCATTTAGAGGGGAAATCAACTTTAACTCTCTCTAATGCAGATTTTCAATTGATTTTGGTGTAGTCTTCTTAGCTGCTGATACTCCTATTTCCTGACGCAAATTGTATCGCAGTCAAGGACCACTCAGGGTTGTGAATGTTTTATAGATATTTTTGGTTATTATTAGGTTTGCTTGTATGATCTACCTAACTGGTGCAGTACATTTGAGAGGGAATCCAATGGTCATCATCTTGTCAACATCCTTAATACCAATCGAGACCCCCTTTAAATTTGAACCACTTGCAGGTCATGTGTGATTTGCTACACCCAAGCTGAAATCATGTATGTATGTGTTTCTTGTCAGAGCCACATTGTTTTTTCTCACAGGTGATTTTTTCTTTGTTGAAAATGGGCCTGCTGAAATGCATGGAGTATGGTCTAAAATTAGTGAGAATCGATCGATGTGTTGTTTTATTGGTGTAACTGGGGTAGCATGATTGATGAATCTTGAGTGTAGCCTTCTTCATGCATGCCCCCACTCCACTCTGCAGCTTCAACTTCAGTAGTGCTGATGCATACTGGTGCATTTGAATTCAGTTTTTTTTCTTCTGAAACTATAGATGTACTGCTTGGTACTATCTTTTATACTCTTTTTTTGTACGGAGGGAGTATCTAGTAATATATTTTTCTCTTTCTCTAGAGTTAGCACTATCATGTCTTTTACTTGTCCCTTGGACCAGAGTATCCAGCTCACTTGTCCCAGTAGTTCAATGGAACTCTAGCTCACTCCAAGTTACGGGACGTCTCAGGTCAGCTGCGACGTCGACAACTAGCGGTTCCATTTGAAAATGGGCCTGCTGAAATGCATGCAGCATGGCTTGATTTTTTTGTGTGTCATACCATAGAGGCTGAGGAATGACGTGTGCGCAAGCCCAAATTGAGTAGCGGATCCAGGCGTGAATCACGTTTTTGAGGGAGTTGTTGCTGCAGACTTTTACAGAATTTTGGTTCCTTTTTTTCCTTTGTGCGAATCTTGATTTTCAGGGGGGGGGGTCTAATTAGTGTTTTTAGATGCGGCTTCAGTGCTAAGTTATCTGGAGGAAATATGTTATTTTACAAGTGCTGGGGCAGGTTAAGCGGCAACTCCAGTTTTCAGTGCCTCTGTATTTTTGTCTTTGACATTTTTATTAGAACTTGAGTGGTAGTAAGAGGCTAAGAATTTAGATGATGGGTTTTAAATGAATTTTAGTTGGGAGATCTCATTGTCTAATAATGTCTGGAATGGAACATTTTAGAGGTGTTCATTTTGATCTGCTGATCTGAATGTGAGTAAATGTAATTTATAGAACTACATGCCGCATTTGTTTATTTTGTAAATTGAAGAGTGTTTTACTGAAGAAATATGGCAGCGTTCCTAGTTGTAGGTGTTCGTTTTTATAGAAGCAGTTACTCATTTTTTGTTTTCAGGTTTTTGCGGTGGTTGAGCCAACTTCTTTTTCGTTCCATGTTAACATTTTTAAAGTAGGACTTAGTTTTTTTGTTTGTTCTGTGTTAAATCCATTTGTGATATATATTGAAATAGGTTAGTGCCTCTTTTTATGAGTATGCTCTCATGGATGCCCGCAAGCAGATTGACCGCCAGATAGAAACTAAAACTGAGGCCTTCTTGAAAGAAGGGTTAGGTCAACAGCCTAAAAGTGTATGCACTCGGTCTCTTCTGTGTTTGATTTAACCCCTTGTTTTCTACAGTTGTTATGAATCTCATCATCAGTACTTATTTTCACATAGGATCCTAGGGAGAAGGCTAAAGCTGAAACAAGAGATTGCCTTAACAGTGTGGTTTGTTAAATGCATCAGCCTGTATGTTTAGTTTTTTGTGCGCTCATTTTTTTGTCTACATGTCTGCTGTTGGCTTTATGTAAGCACGAGCAAACAAAGAGGTTACCTGCAAAATATATGTCTTGTACTGCTGTTTCTCTTTTGGCCTACTGTATATTCCAAAAGACACAGGTTACCTGCAACACTGATGTATCATATACATTTTTGTGAATACAACCGCACACAGGGAGTGACAGAAATGAAGAAGGCAGAGAGCAGTGCCTTGAAGATACAGATTTAGAAGAGAGATGATATGATGTAGAGATCACTGACACTGAAGCATCAGAGGGTTGGCTGTATGAAGAAGTTGCGACGCTGGTTTGTAACATTTTTCTATAAATATTCATTTTTCTTAGGTTGTTAGTCGATACAGGAAGTTAACTAGGTAACACACGATCGCTTTTTAAAGTTGTGTTTGCCTTGTGTCCATAATTTTTGTTGATGTTTTTAAAAATAGCTAATGCATGATTTTTTGCCTCCTTTCTTCTCCTAACCTAATGAATTTTTTAAGTTGTTCTGTTTGCTTTTGTGTCCATAATTTTTGTTGATATTCAGGGTCTTACCTGCCAGAGGAATGAAGAAAACTGGCAGAGAAACAAAAGTTTTACTGTCGTTTAGCTACACATGGGCTTTTTTTTTTCTATTGTGTGTTTGTTGTGTCCATGAACAAGGAGGCAGGGAGGTAAAACGGGCCAAACAAACAGCAAAAACAAAAAAGGCAAACAAACAAAGCCCACACCTGAAGCCCATCACGGGGAAAGGTAAAACAGGTCTAATCTGTATAGGGTGACGTCAGACGACTGAGACTTCGCGAAGTCTCAGTCGACTGAGACCTAGACAAACCCTTTGGAATTACATTTTCTCACTGCCGTGAGCTGGCCGTTGAGCTTTGTCAATTTGGTTGGCAGCTTCAGCTGCACTGGCTGGATGTGGTGTTCGTCTCTCGATTTATCTTTGCAAGTCTCCATGGCCATCATGAAGGGTGAAGCTCCTCGACGCTTACTGCCTGAAGAGCTCCTCCACATGTCGATCTTGGCTAAGGTGAGCTGCAGCTTGCTCTTTCTTTGTACATCATGTGACCTGCCGTGCTATTGCCGCTGCAGCAGCGCGTCTATGCGTAGCTACGACCGTGCTTTGTGAAGGCAGCAAGAAGGCTAGTTAATCTGACACTTGTTAGTATTTAGTACTATTTCATCTCTCATTATATAATTTGCAGGAAAATAGATATAGCTCTATAAAATGCAAATCCATGTTTGTTAGCCTTGGACAGGTGTACTTCACCAGCTAAGAATGTAAATACACCATGAACTGTTTTTGCATGTCTTGTATTTAACAAAATGTCTTTAAAAAAGTTTAAATCATAACTAAATAATGTTGCAAGATAGATTAATGAAACCCTTGCTGAAATTCTTGTTATGGTGTAGTACTTCTGACAAAATAATTGCAAAATAAGATTCGTTAGACTCCCCTCGACCAGATGGTCCAGATTTATACATTGGAAGTCTCAAATATTTGTTACACATAATATATTAAAAACAAAATTCAGATAAATAAAATTATAATAATTGCATAACTGCCCTTCCATGCATCCTAAGATGTTTGCATTTTGCTATGTGGTACATCATACTATTATTGATCTACCCAAGCTGCTTTCCGCCTTCACCTTCATAAACAAGTCCAGCCCGCACTTGGCCCAGCAGCCAACCCAGGAGGTAGAGACTTACCATGACCCATAGTAAAGCCAGTTGTTGTATCAGGCGGAGGCGGCGACGGCATGGAGAATGTAAGCCGTCGTGATAGCGGCGAGGAGATGCTTCTTGGCCATGCCTGATGATGCTTCGAGTTCGGCGGGTTCTAACAGTGCACGCGGATGAGGCAAAGAATGTTCTTATGATCGCATGGGATGGTGTCTGTAAATAATAATTGCATTTATTTCTGCAAATTTTTGTGTTCCCCGATCTCTATATAGCTGGAGAGCCATCTCCAAGAAAAAAAATTGTGTTTAATCCTGCAAAATTAACGTTCTTTAAATAAACATACGCGGAAATTAAGCAAAGCATAATGTCTACCATATGGTGCGTGCTTACGTCTGGCTTCCCAAATCAATGTGTCAAAATGAATTTAAGCGTATCAGATGTTATTTATGTTTGATTTTGCCAAATCAAAATTACTTCAAAATTTCCAGCTAGCATTTTAAGTGAAACTCGTGATCCTTATGGCACAAGCCCGAGCTGACAGTTGACGACGCCCATGTACATTTGGAGGCACAGTATATAACAATTTATTCGAACACGTTCACAAACGTAAACTCGATACAAAATGTCTTGTGCGTGCTAGGCCACAACAGTTTAGATTCAGACAAGAGGAAGAGGGCCTTCGTATGAACCTCACACTCCCTGCACGCTGCTAATTATTGGCCATGGTACTAGACGGGAATGGCATAGATTGTTGGTACGTACGTCGTAGCAGCCTACTACGGTTTGGTCGCCTTCTTGCCAATGCCGAACACCGGATTGGCGTACGGCATGAAGTGGCACACCGGCGTTCCAGGGTGTGTACCTAGCACCTGGAACGACGGATGAGCCGGGTTCCACTTGGACGTGTCAAAGTGGCAGAATGCTAACAACTTGGCTGTCGGGCCCCCGCCGACGAGTCCCCGGAGCGAGACCACGTAGCCCTTGTCCGTCAGCCCGGCCGTCATGTGACACTGGTAGACGCGGTAAGGGAATGGCATCTTGTGGCAGCCGACGAAGTAGTCACCATGGAGCTTGGTGACCGCCTGGACCTTGTATAGCTGACGTGGCAGGCCACCGCCGGCCGGGAGCACCGACGTGGCCGTCCACAGACCATGGTCACAACCGGTGGAGCGGCCAATTAGCATGTTCATGGCGCTCCGCACGGTGCTCTCCAGCGACGTGGTGCAGACCCTAACCTCGCCGGCGTGCGGCAGCGACTGGCACAGGCTCAGTGTTTTCGCCACGTGGGATGCCTCGGCGGAGCCTGTTGGGATGTTGAAGGTGGTGAGGACGGCGCTTAGGTTCGCGAAGGGGACCTTCTCGGCGAGGTCGTGTGGGAGGATGGGTGGCTCAGCTTCTGCAGGGAAGGACATAGTCATGGTGCTGCCCGGACGCAGCTGTGCCTCGTAGAAGAAGATGCCCGTCGGTGCCGCCAAGCTCGCCGTGCACATGCCGGTCCAAGCACCGCACAAACTGATGCTGGGGAATGCAGGGTAGCGCCTCACTCGAGGCGCATCATCGATGCCTGGAGAACACAGCAGAATTTTTTACAAACTCGTGTCAACATGACATGGTTACTTATATCTAGGCAAAAGTGACGTACCTTTCCGCACAAGGTCTGCAATGGCCTCTGGCATCGGCGTGCCCGGGAGGGCCTGCTGCCAAAAGCTGCTCATGGCCGGAGTGCCGGCGGCCACCACGATCAGAAAGACCACAGCACAACGGTACATGTCTCGATCAATATTGGAGCCTGCTTTGATTGGATGGTGGTTGCCTCCCGCTGCCCCGGTATATATACTCTCCTTGCTCAACAAAGACGCGAAGGGAATCGTTTGTCCCGCTTGTGCCGCTCGATCACAGCGACCAACCTCAAAAAGAATCGGGCAATCCACGTTTGCGTTGTTGTTTTTTTATTGGCCCATCACGTGGCTTTGGCCCACCACGGCCGCTCGTCCAGCTTTTCTCGTTCAGATTTCTTCTTATCTTCGGCGTTACCCCTCTGTTGGATCATCACGTGCTGCTGCATGCTGCGATCATAGTGATTGCATGTTGGAACCAATGATATTTTTTGCTGCATTGACTCATGGTGGAGCTACGACCCGCGATGACGGGGAAAACGATTTTTGCTGCAATTGTAATCGGATTTTGCTACGAGCGATGAGAAAATTTGCTAGATCAACTCATGGCAGAGGTGCGACTTGGGACGGCGACGGCGACGATTTTTTGCTGCAACTGTTGTTGTCTTTTTGTGTGAGTTTTTTTGCTACATCCATTTTTTATGATGATGACTGGTGGCCCTCGTTCGTGCAACTCTGTGCAACGAGCGTCGACGGTGGTATAAAGCTTCAACTAGCATAGGAAAAAGTTTCAACCGACGCGAGAAAAGCTTCAACAGGCACGCGGCGATGGGGATGCGGGCGAGATTTGCTGGAACCGACCTTCGACAGAGCTACATGCTACAACCACTTCGCAAAGTGCTACAACCAGCTCCGCACACTGCTACAATTTGGCACTGCATTTTGCTTCATCGCACAAAAGACATCTCGGTGTTTTTGCTACAATCGATGGCACAACTTGCTGTTGGGGAACGTAGCAGAAATTCAAAAATTTTCCTACGTGTCACCAAGATCTATCTATGGAGAAACCAGCAACGAGGGGAAGGAGAGTGCATCTACATACCTTGTAGATCGCTAAGCGGAATCGTTCAAGTGAACGGGGTTGATGGAGTCGTACTCGTCGTGATCCAAATCACCGATGACCAAGTGCCGAACGGACGGCACCTCTGCGTTCAACACACGTACAGCCCGATGACGTCTCCCATGCCTTGATCCCGCAAGGAGAGAGGGAGAGGTTGAGGAAGACTCCATCCAGCAGCAGCACAACGGCGTGGTGGTGGTGGAGGAGCGTGGCAATCCTGCAGGGCTTCGCCAAGCACCGCGGGAGAGGAGGAAGAAGAGATGCAGGGCTGCGCCATCAAGAGGAGAGGAACTCGTGTGTTGTGGGCAGCCCAAACCTCAACTATATATAGGGGAAGGGGAGGGGCTGCGCCCCCTTTAGGGTTTCCACCCCTAGAGGGGCGGCAGCCCTAGATGGGATTAAGGGGGCGGCCAAGAGGGGGAGGAGAGGGAGGCGCAGGGAGTATGGGCCTTAGGGCCCATCTGCCCTTAGGGTTTGCCCCCTCTTCTCTCCCTTGCGCCTTGGGCACTTGTGGGGGGCGCACCAGCCCACCTGGGGCTGGTCCCCTCCCACACTTGGCCCACGCAAGCCTCCGGGGCTTGTGGCCCCACTTGGTGGACCCCCCGGACACCTCCGGTGGTCCCGGTACAATACCGCTAAACCCTGAAACCTTTTCGGCGACCAAAACAGGACTTCTCATATATAAATCTTTACCTCCGGACCATTCCGGAACTCCTCGTGACGTCCGGGATCTCATCCGGGACTCCAAACAACATTCGGTAACCACATACAAACTTCCTTTATAACCCTAGCGTCATCGAACCTTAAGTGTGTAGACCCTACGGGTTCGGGAGACATGCAGACATGACCGAGACGTTCTCCTGTCAATAACCAACAGCGGGATCTGGATACCCATGTTGGTTCCCACATGTTCCACGATGATTTCATCGGATGAACCACGATGTCGAGGATTCGATCAATCCCGTATACAATTCCCTTTATCTAGCGGTATTGTACTTGCCCGAGATTCGATCGTCGGTATCCCTATACCTTGTTCAATCTCGTTACCGGCAAGTCTCTTTACTCGTTCCGTAACACATCATCCCGTGATCAACTCCTTGATCACATTGTGCACATTATGATGATGTCCTACCGAGTGGGCCCAGAGATACCTCTCCGTCACACGGAGTGACAAATCCCAGTCTCGATTCGTGCCAACCCAACAGACACTTTCGGAGATACCTGTAGTGTACCTTTATAGTCACCCAGTTACGTTGTGACGTTTGGCACACCCAAAGCATTCCTACGGTATCCGGGAGTTGCACAATCTCATGGTCTAAGGAAATGATACTTGACATTAGAAAAGCTTTAGCATATGAACTACACGATCTTTGTGCTAGGCTTAGGATTGGGTCTTGTCCATCACATGATTCTCCTAATGATGTGATCCCGTTATCAACGACATCCAATGTCCATGGTCAGGAAACCGTAACCATCTATTGATCAACGAGCTAGTCAACTAGAGGCTTACTAGGGACATGGTGTTGTCTATGTATCCACACATGTATCTGAGTTTCCTATCAATACAATTATAGCATGGATAATAAACGATTATCATGAACAAGGAAATATAATAATAACTTATTTATTATTGCCTCTAGGGCATATTTCCAACAGTCTCCCACTTGCACTAGAGTCAATAATCTAGTTCACATCGCCATGTGATTAACATTCACAGGTCACATCGCCATGTGACCAACATCCAAAGAGTTTACTAGAGTCAATAATCTAGTTCACATCATTATGTGATTAACACTCAATGAGTTATGGGTTTGATCATGTTGCTTGTGAGAGAGGTTTTAGTCAACTGGTCTGCAACATTCAGATCCGTATGTACTTCGCAAATCTCTACGCTATATTTGGAGCCATTTCAAATAACTGTTCTACTTGGAGCTATTCTAAATTGTTGCTCCATTATACGTATCCGGTATCTCTACTCAGAGCTATCCGGATAGGTGTTAAGCTTGCATCGACATAGCTCTTTATGTCGAACTCTTTATCACCTCCATAACCGAGAAACATATCCTTATTCCTCTAAGGATAATTTTGACCGCTATCTGGTGATCTACTCCTAGATCACCTTTGTACCCTCTTGCGAGACATGTGGCAAGGCACACATCAGGTGCGGTACTCAGCATGGCATGCCGTATAGAGCCTATGACAAAAGCATAGGGGACGACCTTCGTCCTTCCTCTTTCTCCAGCCGTGGTCGAGCTTTAACTCTTAACTTCATACCTTACAACTCAGGCAAGAACTCCTTCTTTAACTGATCCATCTTGAACACCTTCAAGATCATGTCAAGGTATGTGCTCATTTGAAAGTACCATTAAGCGTTTTTGATCTATCCTTATAGATCTTGATGCTCAATGTTCAAGTAGCTTAATCCAGGTTCTCCATTGAAAATCACCTTTCAAATAACCCTATATGCTTTCCAGAAATTGTACATCATTTCGGATCAACAATATGTCATCCACATATACTTATCAGAAATGTCGTAGTGCTCCCACTCACTTTATTGTAAATACAAGTTGCTAACAAACTTTGTATAAACCCATAAACTTTGATTACTCCATCAAAGTGTATATTCCAACTCCGAGATGCTTGCTCTAGTCCATGGAAGGATCGCTAGAGCTAGCATACCTTTTAGCATCCTTAGGATCGACAAAACCTTTCTGATTGTATCACATGCAACCTTTCCTTACGAAAACTGGTAAGGAAACTTGTTTTGACATCCATCTGCCATATTTCATAAATGCAGCTTATGCTAACATGATTCTGACGGACTTAAGCATCGCTACGGGTGAGAAAATCTCATCGTAGTCAACTACTTGAACTTGTGAAAAACTCTTTGCCACAAGTCGAGCTTCATAGACGGTGACATTACCGTCCACGTCCATCTTCTTCTTAAAATCCATCTGTACTCAACAGTCTCACGACCATCGAGCCTTTCTGCCAAAGTCTACACTTTGTTTTCATACATGGATCCTCTCTCGGATTTTATGGCCTCGAGCCATTCATCGGAATCCGGGCCCACCATCGCTTCTCCATAGCTCATAGGTTCATTGTTGTCTAGCAACATGACCTCCAAGACAGGATTACGTACCACTCTGAAGTAGTACGCATCCTTGTCGTCCTACGAGGTACTGTAGTGACTTGATCCGAAGTCTCATGATCACTATCATAAGCTTCCACTTCAATTGGTGTAGGTGCCACAGGAACAACTCTTTGTGCCCTGCTATACACTGGTTGAAGTGACGGTTCAATAACCTCATCAAGTCTCCACCATCCTCCCACTCAATTCTTTCGAGGGAAACTTTTCCTCGAGAAAGGACCCGATTCGAGAAACAATCCCTATTGCTTCCGGATCTGAGACGGGAAGTATACCCAACTGTTTTGGGTGTCCTATGAAGATGTATTTATCCGTTTTGGGTTCGAGCTTATCAGCCTGAAACTTTTTTCACATAAGCGTCGTAGTCCCAAACTTTTAAGAAACCACAACTTAGGTTTCTCTAAACCATAGTTCAAACGGTTTCGTCTCAACGGAATTACGTGGTGCCCTATTAAAGTGAGTGCGGTTGTCTCTAATGCCTAACCCATAAACGATAGTGGTAATTTGACAAGAAACATCATGGTACGCACCATATCCAATAGGGTGCAACTATGATGTTCGGACACACCATCACACTATGGTGTTCCAGGCGGTATTGGTTGTGAAACAATCTCCACAATGTCTTAATTGTATGCCAAACTCGTAACTCAGATACTCATCTCTATGATCATATCATAGACATTTTATCCTCTTGTCACAATGACCTTCAACTTTACTCTGAAATTACTTGAACCATTCAATAATTCAGACTTGTGTTTCATCAAGTAGATATACTCAGTATCTACTCAAATCATCTATGAAGTAAGAGCATAACGATATCCACTGCGTGCCTCAGCACTCATTGGACTGCACACATCAAAATGTGTTACTTCCAACAAGTTGCTATCTTGTTCCATCTTACTGAAAACGAGGCTTTTCAGTCATCTTGCCCATGTGGTAAGATTTGCATATCTTAAGTGATTCAAAATCAAGTGAGTCCAAACGGTCCATCTGCATGGAGTTTCTTCATGCGTATTATACCAATATGACTTACACAGCAGTGCCATAAGTAGGTGGTACTATCATTACTATCTTATATCTTTTGGCATGAACATGTGTATCACTATGATCGAGATTCAATAAACCATTCATCTTAGGTGCAAGACCATTGAAGGTATTGTTCAAGTAAACAGAGTAACTATTATTCTCTTTAAATGAACAACCGTATTGCGATAGACATAATCCAATCATGTCTATGCTCAACGCAAACACCAAATAACAATTATTTAGGTTTAACACCAATCTCGATGGTAGAGGGAGCGTGCGATGCTTGATCATATCAACCTTGGAAACACTTCCAACACATATCGTCAGCTCACCTTTAGCTAGTCTCCGTTTATTCCGTAGCTTTTATTTCGAGTTACTAACACTTAGCAACCGAACCGGTATCTAATACCCTGGTGCTACTAGGAGTACTAGTAAAGTACACATTAACATAATTTACATCCAATATACTTCTATCGACAGCCTTCTCATCTACCAAGTATCTAGGGTAATTCTGCTCCAGTGGTTGTTCCCCTTATTACAGAAGCACTTAGTCTCGGGTTTTGGGTTCAACTGCCCTTTGCCCTTCTTGAAACTAGTGGTTTCACTAACCATCAACAATTGATGCTCCTTTTTGATTTCTACTTTCACGGTGTCAAACATTGCGAATATTTCAAGGATCATCATATCTATCCCTGATATGTTATAGTTCATCACGAAGCTCTAGCAGCTTGGTGGCAATGACTTTGGAGAAACATCACTATCTTATCTGGAAGATCAACTCCCACTCGATTCAAGTGATTGTTGTACTCAGACAATTTAAGCACAAGCTCAACGATTGAGCTTTTCTCCCTTAGTTTGCAGTCTAAGAAAATCGTCGGAGGTCTTATACCTCTTGACGTGGGCACGAACCTGAAATCCCAATTTTAGCCCTCGAAACATCTCATATGTTCCGCGACATTTCAAAATGTCTTCGGTGCCTCAATTCTAAACCATTCAACATTACCGAACTATCACGTAGTTATCTAAACGTGTATGTCCGATGTTCGCAACATCCACAAACGACGTTTGGGGTTCAGCACGCTGAGCGGTGCATTAAGGACATAAGCCTTCTACTGTCCGCATAATTGCTACTTTCAACTTTCAACTTTATTTTCTCTAGGAACGTATCTAACCAGTAGAACTGAAACGCGAGATATAATTTGCGAAGACCTTTTTGACTATGTTCAGGATAATTAAGTTCATCTTATGAACTCCCACTCAAATAGACATCCCTCTAGTCATCTAAGCGATTACATGATCCGAGTCAACTAGGCTGTGTCCGATCATCACGTGAGACGGACTAGTCATCATCGGTGAACATCTTCATGTTGATTGTATCTACCATACGACTCATGCTCGACCTTTCGGTCTCTGTGTTCCGAGGCCATGTCTGTACATGCTAGGCTCGTCAAGTTAACCCTAAGTGTTTTGCATGTGTAAAACTGTCTTACACCCGTTGTATGTGAACGTAAGGATCTATCACACCCGATCATCACGTGGTGCTTCGAAATGACGAACTTTAGCAACGGTGCACAGTTAGGGGAGAACACTTCTTGAAATTTTAATGAGGGATCATCTTATTTACTACCGTTGTTATAAGCAAATAAGATGTAATAACATGATAAACATCACATGCAATCAAATAGTGACATGATATGGCCATCATCACTTTGCTCCTTTTGATCTCCATCTTCGGGGCTCCATGATCATCGTCGTCACCGGCATGACACCATGATCTCCATCATCATGATCTCCATCATCGTGTCTTCATGAAGTTGTCACGTCAACTATTACTTCTACTACTATGGCTAACGCTTTAGCAATAAAGTAAAGTAATTACATGACGTTTATGTTGACACGCAGGTCATAAATAAATTAAAGACAACTCCTATGGCTCCTGCCGGTTGTCATACTCATCGACATGCAAGTCGTGATTCCTATTACAAGAACATGATCATCTCATACATCACATATATCATACATCACATCCTTTGGCCATATCACATCACATAGCATACCCTGCAAAAACAAGTTAGACGTCCTCTAATTGTTGTTTGCATGTTTTACGTGGCTGCTATGGGTTTCTAGCAAGAACGTTTCTTATCTACGCAAAACCACAACATGATATGCCAATTGCTATTTACCCTTCATAAGGACCCTTTTCATCGATTCCGTTCCGACTAAAGTGGGAGAGACAGACACCCGCCAGCCACCTTATGCAACTAGTGCATGTCAGTCGGTGGAACCGGTCTCACGTAAGCGTACGTGTAAGGTTGGTCCGGGCCGCTTCATCCCACAATACCGTCGAATAAAGATTGGACTAGTAACGGTAAGCATATTGAACAAAATCAACGCCCACAACTACTTTGTGTTCTACTCGTGCATATAATCTACGCAATAGACCTAGCTCTGATACCACTGTTGGGGAACGTAGCAGAAATTCAAAAAATTTCCTACGTGTCACCAAGATCTATCCATGGAGAAACCAGCAACGAGGGGAAGGAGAGTGCATCTACATACCCTTGTAGATCGCTAAGCGGAAGCGTTCAAGTGAACGGGGTTGATGGAGTCGTACTCGTCGTGAGCCAAATCACCGATGACCAAGTGCCGAACGGACGGCACCTCCGCGTTCAACACACGTACAGCCCGATGACGTCTCCCATGCCTTGATCTAGCAAGGAGAGAGGGAGAGGTTGAGGAAGACTCCATCCAGCAGCAGCACAACGGCGTGGTGGTGGTGGAGGAGCGTGGCAATCCTGCAGGGCTTCGCCAAGCACCGCGGGAGAAGAGGAAGAAGAGATGCAGGGCTGCGCCATCAAGAGGAGAGGAACTCGTGTGTTGTGGGCAGCCCAAACCTCAACTATATATAGGGGAAGGGGAGGGGCTGCGCCCCCTTTAGGGTTTCCACCCCTAGAGGGGCGGCAGCCCTAGATGGGATTGAGGGGGCGGCCTAGAGGGGGAGGAGAGGGAGGCGCAGGGAGTATGGGCCTTAGGGCCCATCTGCCCTTAGGGTTTGCCCCCTCTTCTCTCCCTTGTGCCTTGGGCACTTGTGGGGGGCGCACCAGCCCACCTGGGGCTGGTCCCTCCCACACTTGGCCCACGCAAGCCTCCGGGGCTTGTGGCCCCACTTGGTGGACCCCCGGACACCTCCGGTGGTCCCGGTACACTACCGATAAACCCTGAAACCTTTCCGGCGACCAAAACAGGACTTCCCATATATAAATCTTTACCTCCGGACCATTCCGGAACTCCTCGTGACGTCCGGGATCTCATCCGGGACTCCGAACAACATTCGGTAACCACATACAAACTTCCTTTATAACCCTAGCGTCATCGAACCTTAAGTGTGTAGACCCTACGGGTTCGGGAGACATGCAGACATGACCGAGACGTTCTCCTGTCAATAACCAACAGCGGGATCTGGATACCCATGTTGGTTCCCACATGTTCCACGATGATTTCATCGGATGAACCACGATGTCGAGGATTCGATCAATCCCGTATACAATTCCCTTTATCTAGCGGTATTGTACTTGCCTGAGATTCGATCGTCGGTATCCCTATACCTTGTTCAATCTCGTTACCGGCAAGTCTCTTTACTCGTTCCGTAACACATCATCCCGTGATCAACTCCTTGATCACATTGTGCACATTATGATGATGTCCTACCGAGTGGGCCCAGAGATACCTCTCCGTCACACGGAGTGACAAATCCCAGTCTCGATTCGTTCCAACCCAACAGACACTTTCGGAGATACCTGTAGTGTACCTTTATAGTCACCCAGTTACGTTGTGACGTTTGGCACACCCAAAGCATTCCTACGGTATCCGGGAGTTGCACAATCTCATGGTCTAAGGAAATGATACTTGACATTAGAAAAGCTTTAGCATATGAACTACACGATCTTTGTGCTAGGCTTAGGATTGGGTCTTGTCCATCACATGATTCTCCTAATGATGTGATCCCATTATCAACGACATCCAATGTCCATGGTCAGGAAACCGTAACCATCTATTGATCAACGAGCTAGTCAACTAGAGGCTTACTAGGGACATGGTGTTGTCTATGTATCCACACATGTATCTGAGTTTCCTATCAATACAATTATAGCATGGATAATAAACGATTATCATGAACAAGGAAATATAATAATAACTTATTTATTATTGCCTCTAGGGCATATTTCCAACACTTGCTACATCCTCGCTGCTCCTCGTGGCTATTCCGCTTCTTCGCCTGCCCCCTCTCTGCTGATCCTCGCTGCTCCCCAGCGCGCCCGCGGCTATTCCGCTTCTCCCCCTCCCCCCTCTTTGCTGATCCCCACGCGTGTTGCTAGCGCGCTCATGGCGGAGACCATGAACGACGAGGAGGAAGGCACCGCGGTGTACTTTCGTCCATGTCCTCGTTTCCTCCCCGGCGGTCAAGTGATGCGACTGGCTAGACCTGGAGCTGCAACCACGCCCGATTTTTGCTGGAACCGGTGACCGCGACGAAGTGTCGGGTCATGGCGGCATTTTTGACCGGTGGACCGGGGGTGCTGCAACCGCGACCTGTTTTTGCTGGAACCGGCTGGGAGGTCTGCTAGAACCAGCACCCAAAAATGCTACTACTAGAGTTCGTCCTACTCAACCAGCGACACCTTTGCTACAACCACATCCCTTTTTTGCTACCACTGGCGACTTTTTTTGCTACATGCGTGCACGGCGGCGTTGTTTGACGGTGGCGATGCCTTTTGTTTTTGCTACAACTATCTAAGAGTTTTGTTGGACCGGTGTACAAATTTGCTGGAACGAGCTTTAATTTTTTCTTTTATTCGACGGTGACCATGGCGACCACGGAGGTTTAGCTGATTTGCTGCAACCGGCAAACAAAAAGCTGCCACTGTTGAGCTGATTTGCTACAATAGGGAACGACGGAGCGCTCAGCGTACACCCGTGCAGGGAGCTTCAATGGCGAGGACGACGAGATGATGCACCTGAATGCTGCAAGTTGCAACACCCCGGTGAAAGAAGCTGCCACCATAGGCAGCAAAAGCTGCCATGACGGCGAAGGGGTGCCGTGGCCATGCCTGGAGATGCGCAGTGAAGGGGTGAGGCGGCCATGGCCGGGAGATGCGCGGCGAAGGGGTGAGGCGGCCATGGCTGGGAGAGGCGCGACAAAGGGGTGTTGCGGCCATGGCTGGGAGAGGCGCGGCGAAGGGGTGCTGCGGCCATGGCCGGGAGATGTGCAGTTGGTGGCGCGTGTAGGCTGGACACTGCGGGTCGTTCCCCTTTTTTAATTCTGGCGAGGAGTGCGCTCATGGGGAAGAAGGAGAGAGTTGACTTTTGGCGAAGGGATGAGACTAATCTGATGGCCAGCAGCGTTTGCATCTAACGGTTCGGACTTGACCGGCTGAACCCCTGGCCAGTCCGCCGGCGCGTAGTACTGCCCAGACGCGAACTACCCCCACAAAACAAAGACGCGACCGAACATTATAGCTGCCACAACTGAGTATTTAACCAAAAACTACCATATTTCATGGAAACGTGTTCAGAAACTACCACTTTACGAATTTGTGCCGAAAACTACCACTTTTTTGCTAATCTGTGACTAAAAACTACCATGTCGGAAAAGTGCCCGATTCGCCTCTTCTAAACGCATTTCTGACAAGATGGGCCCACAAGTCGGGTTGACCGTTAAGTTTGACCATTATTACAAATGGGACCCACACATTAACCCTCTTCTTGCTCCTCTCTCCTTTTCTTTCGCATTTCCGCAAACACCCCGTGTGTGTGGCGGCCCTCTACGCCGGCCGCCCGGTCGTCCTCGACCTTTCAGCCTCGGTCGTCACGTCGCCGTGCAGCGCCGACCACAGCCAGACCACGCTCGTGACGCTGTCTGTCCGCTGTTCCCGGTCTCCTTCTCTGTCGCCGCCTCCTGCGGCGCCGTCAGCGTCGCGGGGCTCGCACGCTCCGCCCGCTCGTTCCTGGCGCAGGTCGCGAGCACGCAGAGGGTCGCCAGCTCGTTCGCATTGTGCCTCCCAGGCGATGGCGACAGCGCGGGCACGGCAATCTTCGGCGGCGGCCCTTTCTTCCTCGCTCCCCGGGCTGACCAGCCGGCAGTCACGACACTCCTGTCCGAGGGGGTCCCGCTGCGCCGCCGGTTCGCCGGAGCCCCGGCTACTACGTCTCGGCCAGCAATGGCATCGCCATGGACGGAGCGCGTGTGGCATTCGCGAGCGCCGGTGCGCTCATCGTCGGCTTCTCCACCACGGTCCGCTACACGGAGCTTCGCCACGACGTGTACCGCCCCTTGATCGCGGCCTTCGACCGCGCCATGGGCAGGAGCGCGAGGAGGGTCACGCCGGCGGTGGCGCCGTTCGAGCTCTGCTACGACTCCACGAAGCTGCTATCGGCTATCGTCGCAGACGGGGCACTCGGTGCCAGAGGTGGACGTGATGCTGGAGGGCGGGCAGAACTGGACGGCTTTCAGCGGCAACTCCATGGCGCACGCTGGCTTCGACCGAGGCCGACGACGTCGTCTGGGCCGACGCCGAGGACGACCTTGGCCCTCCCCCGCCAGCGCCCTGGTCGAAGACCTGCTCGAGGAGTAGGCCGGGGACGGCAGCAGCATCCAGAGCCACGCGCTCAGCTCGCTCGAGAAGGGCGCGTCGGTCAGGATCTCGGGCGAACTGCAGGTGCACACAAGGTGTTTGTAGAAATGCCAAAGAGAGGGAGAGATGAGGAAGAAGAGGGTTAACGTGTGGGTCCCATTTGTAATAACGGTCAAAGTTAACGGTCAACCCGACTTGTGGGTCCATCCTGTCAGAAAGGCGTTTAGAAGAGGTGAATCGGGCACTTTCCCGACATGGTAATTTTTAGTCACAGATTAGCAAAAAAGTGGTAGTTTTCGGCACAAATTCGTAAAGTGGTAGTTTCTGGACACATTTCTATGAAATGTGGTAGTTTTTGATTAAATACTCGCCACAACTGGATGCCTTGTCTGTCTCTTTCTCTGAACCTTCTCTTGCTCTACGTTCCTAACAGGGACAAGAGTTGGGATGGAGAACGAGTTTTAAATCGTGTTACTTCTTTTAAGCAACGACGTACGCATTATTATGACCTGTTCTGATATATTTTATCTATAATCGTCAAGGTTTTCGCATGATCGATCATAGCCGCCTAGGATAGTACTCCATGGTTGAGATGTCCATTTCGGTGAAGACTGTCAGCAGCCAGCAGGGTCCTTTTGCCCTATATTTTCAGGTCCTTTACAAGTCTATCTTTTTGAATTATTACATTTTTTCTGTTTGCAGTATTATCATTGCATCTTCTCGATGAGGTACTGAGCTTTGTTTCGCACCCGAGTTCTTCTTTAACTGTCCTGGGTTCTCAGTTTCAATGTGAATAAGCAATTGATTACCTTTTTGGACAGGGTCTGCGTCCTCCTATTAGCAGCCCCCAACTTGATAAGCATATGGCAAGAGGGTGCATAATTCATTAATTGATTGCATCATGTCATCAATATTTTTCTAAAACATACGATAGATCGTATTGCTCTTAGTCAAGGTATCTTCTGACTCATGTCGGCTTTAATAAACTAGTCATCTTACCCGCACATTTGCGCGGGTACCTTTGATACATTGTTGTACAAGTTAATTAAGACAATTCTCCTCGATTTATATTACATCTTTATATTCACAAAAATGTTAAACTATTTTATTAAAAGCTCAATTCATCATCAAGTATGACGTTTTCTTCACGCGCAAAAAATAAGTATGAACGTTTTCTATCTTAATTATGTGAAAATTTTGTGAGCGTTTATAATTTTTTTTATGTTCGGTTGTCTATCTCTTCTAAATATATTATTTCTAGTACTATACTTTGGCTCTAGTTTTTCTGATTCAGGTATTTTGTAACATTTTTCTAAAATTGATATGCGCATTTAGGCTAATACCGTTAATCTAACTATAGTCTGAACTCTGAAAATTTTTGAACTCAACAGCTGTGTAGGTTAATACCGTTAATCTAATTATAGGTTAATACCGTTACATGAATGATATGCATGTTTTTTCAAAAAAGTCCGAACTCTGAAAAAGAATCCAGGATCCATGACCATGAATGAACAGATCGAGCTGCTGTCGAGGCTCAATCACTGCCACGTGGTGCCGCTGCCGGGGTACTGCTCGGAACGACAGGGGCGGCAGCTAGTGTTCGAGTGCATGACCAACGGTAACCTGGGGAAGTGCCTGCACGACCTCAATGGGAAACCCATGGACTGGGCGATGCGCGTCGGCGTGGCGCTGGGCGTAGCGAGGGGCCTCGAGTACCTCCACGAAGCAGCGGCGCCGCGCATCCTGCACCGCGACATCAAGTCCACCAACATCCTCCTCGACGACAGGTTCAGGGCCAGGATCACGGACCTGGGCATGGCCAATTACTTAATGAACGACGGCGTGAAGAACTGCTCCAGCTCACTGGCGCGGATGCTAGGCACCTTCGGTACTTCGCCCTCGAGTACGCCATCGTCGGCAAGGCGTCGCTCAAGTCGGGCGTGTTCAGCTTCGGCGTGGTGGTGCTTGAGCTCATCACCGGCCGGCAGCCGGTGCACATGAAGGGCGGCGGTGGCGGTGCGGACGAGAGCCTGGTGATGTGGGTGACATCGCGGCTGCCGGGCAGCAGGCTGGTTGTGGCGGAGCTGCCGGACCCGGCGCTGAAGGGCGCGTTCCCGCCCGAGGAGATGCAGATCATGGCGCACCTGGCAGGAGTGCCTGTAGTGGGACACTGAGGCCAGGCCCATCATGACCGAGTTCGTCCAGATCCTCTTCACCATCGTGCCCCTCGCCGAAAAGCACCGCCGCCACCACCTGTTGAAATATTAGGGTGGGCCTAGGGCCCATCTACTAATTTTTGAAAATCTCTAAGGGCCCATGTGGTTATATGATGACCCACAAGTATAGGGGATCTATCAGACGAGGAGCAGAAGAAAATGATAAGCGGTTTTCAGCAAGGTATTCTCTGTAAGCACTGAAATTATCGGTAACAGATAGTTGTATGATGAGATAGTTCGTAACGGGTAACAAGTAACAAAAGTAAATAATGTGCAGCAAAGTGGGCCAATTCTTTTTGTAGCAAAGGACAAGCCTGGAAGAACTCTTATATAAAATAAAGCGCTCACGAGGACACATGAGAATTGTTGTCAAGTTAGTATTCATCATGCTCATATGATTCGCGTTCGTTACTTTGATAATTTGATATGTGGGTGGACCAGTTTTTGGGTGCTGCCCTTCCTTGGACAAGCCTCCCGCTTATGATTAACCTTTCTCGCAAGCATCCGCAACTACGAAAGAATAATTAAGATAAATCTAACCATAGCATGAAACATATGGATTCAAATCATCCCCTTACGAAACAACGCATAAACTAGTGTTTAAGCTTCTGTCACTCTAGCAACCCATCATCTACTTATTACTTCCCAATGCCTTCTCCTAGGCCCAAATCATGGCGAAGTGTCATGTAGTCGACATTCACATAACACCACTAGAGGAAAGACAACATATATCTCATCAAAATATCGAACGAATACCAAATTCACATGATTACTTATAACAAGACTTCTCCCATGTCCTCAGGAACAAACGTAACTATTCATGTTCATAATCAGAGGAGTATTAATTATCATTAAGGATCTGAACATATGATATTTCACCGAATAAACCAACTAGCATCAATTACAAGGAGTAATCAACACTACTAGCAACCCACGGATACCAATCTGAGGTTTTGAGACAAAGATCGAATACAAGAGATGAACTAGGGTTTGAGAGGAGATGGTGCTGGTGAAGATGTTGATGGAGATTGACCCTTTCACAATAAGAGGATCGTTGCTGATGACGATGGCGATGATTTCCCCCTCACAGCGGGAAGTTTTCCCGGCAGAACAGCTTCGCCGGAGCCCTAGATTGGTTCTGCCCAGGTTCCGCCTCGAGACGGCGGCGCTTCGTCCCGAAAGCTTTCTTCTGATTTTTTTTTCAGATCAAAACACACCATATAGCAGAAGATGGGCATCGGGGGCTTGCCAGGTGGCCCACGAGGCAGGGGGCGCGCCCTCCACCCTTGTGGACGGCAGGTGGCCCCCTCTGGTGCTTTCTTCACCCAATATTTTTTATATATTCCAAAACAATTCTTCGTGAAGTTTCAGGAATTTTGAAGTTGTGCAGAATAGGTCTCTAATATTTGCTCATTTTCCAGTCCAGAATTTCAGCTGCCGGCATTCTCCCTCTTCATATAAACCTTATAAAACAAGAGACAAAAGACATAAGTATTATGATATAATGTGTAACAACAACCCATAATGAAATAAATATCAATATAAAAGCATGATGCAAAATAGACGTATCAACTCCCCCAAGCTTAGACCTCGCTTGTCCTCAAGCGAAAGCCAAAATGAAAAAATATGTCCCCATATATAGAGATAGAGATGTAGATAAAATAAAATACAGACATGAGGGCATCATGATCATCTTGAGAATAACAACATACATTGCTATATAATTTTTTATACTAAAGTAACAATTCGTTCACAAGGTAAAGTATGAATCAGAAACTTTATTGAAAATTAACAAACTATGATCTCAGTTATTGAAGCAATTGAAATTTATCATAATGTCAGAAAGAGTCAATTCAAGACCTTTTCAACAAATCTACATACTCAACCATCATTTAGTCTTTCACAATTGCTAACACTCATGCGATACTTTTGGGTTCAAAGCTTCAATCGGACAGAGAGAAAGATAGGGGCTTATAGTTTCGCCTCCCAACATTTTACCTCAAGGGTAATGTCAACAATAATATTTTATGATAACCTACATCCAAGTGAATATATATATATATATATATATATATATATATATATATATATATATATATATATATATATATATATATATATATATATATCCGGATCTCTCCAACACATAGTGCTTGCGAAATAAAAAAATGTAAAAAAGAAAGGTGAGGATTACCATGACTCTTGTATAAGGGTAGAAAATACAAGTAAAAAATAGACCCTTCGCAGAGGGAAGCAGAGTTTGTCATGAGTTTTTATGGTTGGATGCACAAAATCTTAATGAAAAAAAACTCGACAACTCCACCGTTACAACGATCACTGTGGCGATTTTATACCCGGGCCAGCGCTGGGCCATGACCCACACTCCTGCGCTAGGTTCGGCCCGCTCTGGACGCGCTTGCGACGCGCTCCTACGCGCGCACGACGCACCGAGCCCGCAATAAACCAGCGCAAGCACACAGCCCGGCTCGCCAACAGCTTTAGCTGGTCCTGTGCGACGTATGCGCACCCTACCCTGCACACGCACACACGTACGCACTACTCGTACACTATCTAGACATGCCCCAGATAATGGCCATACACTAGTCGGGCGGTGCATGTACAATGCCCAGACACGGGCTCGACCCAGCCACGGACCGCACCTGACACGCCCAGCAGCGCACGCACACGCTCTGGACTAGCCCGCCGTGGCTTATTCCTAACAATCACCCCCGAAGCCATGGCCTAGAGGAGTGTCGGCTCCTCGACGTTGATGTCTGCGAGAAGAGCCTGCTCCACCGCCTCTGCCTTCCGCGGCTTCGTGCACTCGCGCCGGAAGTGCCTGCGAGGACAACGCAATTGTAGTAGCGACCGCGCCGCTTCCCTCCGCTCCCCAATGCCGTGGCCAACACCGTCGTCGTCGTGGTCGAAGCCGCCGTCGTGCTGTCGCTGCTGTGCAGCCCACTCCACTGCCGTGAGCATTTGTTGCTCGCCCGCCTGCTCACCGACGTCCTGCGGGCGCCGCCGCGATCTCTCCTCTAATGCCTTCTGCCGCCCGAGCGCCTCCTCGAATGACATGGTATCGATGTCGCAGACCTGTTCGATGCTGGCCACCGCCGTGTACAGTCGGTACGACACCGGGTCCAGTGGCTTTTTCACGATTGCTGCGTCGTCCCAAGCCCTGCATAGCGCGCCGCCATGCCACCGATCCTGCCGGCGTAGGTGCCTAGTGACTCGCCGTCCGCCATGTGTAGCCGATCGAAGTCGCCCCGGAGTGTGGCCAGCCGCGCCGCCCTGACCCAATCCACACAAACAAAATGAGTGTTGAGGCTCGTCCATACCTCTGTTGTTGTCTTCTTCGACGACACCTGCAACAGGATGTCTTCGGCGAGCGCTCCGAGCAGGTACGCCCTCGCCGTCTTGTTCTTCTTCGCGTCCACCGCCGCCGCGCTGTCTATCGGAGCCACCGCCTCCCACAGCCCCTGCGTGTCGAGGTTGGCCTTGACCTTGATTGCCCATATGGTGTAGTTGTCAACGGTGAGCGTCGGGCTCTGCAGGGTCAGCGAGCTTCCCGCTCCGCCGCCGTACGACACGAGCAATATCGCCGGCGATCACCCCCACAACCATAGCTCTGATGCAAATTGTTGGTGTCTAAGCCTAGCCCTAGCTTGCCCTAACTCTCTCCCTCTCTCCTCTCTCTGGCACGAACCTAGGAGGAAGAAGGAAGGAGAAGAGTGCACAATGGACACAGAGAGGTTTACCCGCACACGAACACACGCTGCAACAGACAGTTATACTTTGAACACGAACTCGACACCTCCACCGGTACAACGATCACCACGGCGATCTTATACCCGGGGCAGCGCTGGGCCACGACCCCCACGCCTCCAACCACTCATGCGCTCGGTTCGGCCCGCTCTGGACGCGCCCACAACACGCTCCTAAGCACCAAGCTCGCAACAAACCAGCGCGAGCACACCACCCGGCTCGCCAATGGCTTCAGCCTGGTCCGATGCGATGTATGCGCACACACACGAGCGCACCCCTACCCTACGCACGCACGCACGCACGCACTACTCAGACACTATCTGGACATGCCCCAGATAATGGACATATACTAGTCGGACAGTGCGTGTACAATGCCCAGCGCCTGACACGCCCAACGCTCGCACGCGCACGCGCTGGACAAGCCCGCCGTGGCTTATTCCTAACAGGGACGAACAGCAGGAACAACACGGCGGCGCCGGCGAGGTGCGCATGGGCTGGTCTGCTCATGCCCCCTACCCGGTGTGAGATGGTCGAGTAAAGAAAAGTCCAGTCCGTCGAGGATCACACGCTGGATCCCACAATATAAAAATCGAGGAACTGGCGGCAAACGACCTTGCCGGCTTGCACTAGTCGTCTGTACTAGATAGGAAATACGGCTTGCCGGTATATTTATATTCAATCTATTTACACAACCACCAAAGCACTCAAGTATAAAAAAAGGCAAACACAATAAAGTAAATATAGTGGTACTCCTTCAAAGAAGAGTTCGAAATAGATAATATCAGAAAAGTCACGGAACACAATCGTTCAAACCCAGCATCCAAATCACTCATTTCAAAGCTTAAATAAAAGACTGGATGGATAGTCCATAGTTGTACAGATCCAGCGTGAGTAAATCCTTGTCAGATCCAACATTTGCTTGATAAACAAAATAAAGAGGGCCTAGTAGTGATAGCACAAAGAGGCAGCATCGATATTTGAGGCATAGACAGAGGCAAAACTTATATGTATCAAATACTCTATCCGTCCTGGAAAACTTGTCCTCAGCTTAGTTCATTCATAATTTTGCAAATAAACCATTATCCTTTTAATTCTCTTGCTAATCAACCCATCTTCCACCCCGTCGCCCGCGGGCACTGCGCGCCCCAGCCACCGTCTCCCCTGTCACCGGGGGCACCGCGCGCCCCAGCCGTCGTAGGGCTCAGCTTGCACCATAGCTGCCAACTTGCACCCCTGCTTACCTGCGCACACGGAGGCGAGCTTCCCCCCGCCCACCTGCTCCTCTGCGGTGACACCTCGACGGACGGCGGCTCCATGGCCGACGGGCAGAACCTCCTTGTCGTCCTCCTCGAGTCACCAGCACCGCCACTTGCGCAGCCGCCACAGAGGTGACCACCACCGCTCGTAGGGTGACTTGACGCCATTATGAAGACCTCGCCGTACATCCCCTCGGCACCGCACAGCCTCCCTGAAGGCACCATACAAAGAACTCAGCAAGCATAGGCTCCGTGAAGGCACCATACAAAGAACTCAGCAAGCATAGGCCCCCTTTCCAGAAGGCAGGTTGTAGTATACTGCCTGAATCTAAACATTATTATTTATCTACCACTATTACATATACCCCTAGATTAGATATGTATTTTTCTGCATAGAGCATTTCATTTGATTTTAAAAATCGCTGAGGCACATACGGACTATATTTTTCCAAGTAAAAACAGAGAAGGCCCACGACAAATGTCAATTGACCTGGGCAAATCCTCGCAGACAACTGTTGGAGCCAGCGTCACCCGGCAAGCCCGGTGACCCGTGAACTTGGAGCTGTTCGTCGGCCATCATAACCTAAATAGGACAGACGGGTCCAAGAGCCACCCCATATGAGTTAAGAAAGGAAAGTGAGCTTTGGGTATAATCGTGTATAGACGCGAAGCAATCCGGCAAGGCAAACGAAAACTCGTGGAAGAAATCGAAATAGAGGATGTACCCACCTTGCGAGTGCCGAGTGGAAGAATCAATCACACCGGATCCAATCCCTTGCAAGCCGAAGACGAGGACGAAGCAGCAACCTGAGACCAAGGGCCAACCTTAACCCTAATCAAAATGTATTTCACAAAACCAAGCAGAAAATCAAGAGCCCAACTGATGGGCAACCATTTCTCATTTTTGAGACTTCACAACAGTTGGTCACAACAGCAGCATCAGCAGCAAGAAAGCGTCAAGGTTCAGGTCACAATACTACCAAATCGTGATCTTATGGAACAAAGAGTACATTATCTGCACAATAAAGCCTGTAAACACAAATAAACAAGCACTGTAGGCTTTTATTTATCACATTTTCAGGCTGGTGGGCAATATAATTCTGGCTCATATCAAAAGCTAACATTTTATCCATATCAAAATGCCATATGACAGAACAGAACATTGTGCAAACTTTATCTTCAGGCCACTCAAATTCAAAGCATACTAATAACCAAGAAGCATCAGGTTACCTAGGGGTACAAACAGCGAGGTCGGCTCGCAAGGATGCTGATGCAACAGTAGGTGTAGTTGGCCAGCTCCTTGATCCCCGCCGGATCAGCACCCGCCCTCAAGAACCTACAGATCAAGCAATCAGGAAAGTCGTGGCAGATCGACATGATATTAGACTAATTACTTGCATGGATTTCCTATTTCCTTTTTCCTTTTCTACCTTTAACTGTATCCTCTCAGTGGAACATCATAGATTCTGTTCTTCGCTATAAAAATAAAAAATTGCCTTGCAGTTAGAAATCTCCAGGTTCGTTATGGTGTAAAGTTAAGTACCAGAAATCTCCAGTTAGATAATTCCTTGCTCATCCAAAATTTACATGCTAATTCTAAGAGTTCTAACATTTTCCCTTTTTGTACCTGCAACGTCCTAGTGCTACAAATACATGCCATACTTGCTCGAATAAAATATGACCTCATACGATCATATAAAAACTAAATTATCAAACCCATAAGAATCCAAGACCGCCATGTTATATATTTGCATGGAGATGCTCTTTTAAGGCAGAACTCCAAAGTTCAATGGTCAGACAAGATTACTATTTAGGAACCATTGGGAGATTAGCCAAAACCCAAAATGTTGGTCTGCAGAGAACACTAATTAGATTATGGGAATTTGGAGCAATATGTTGACACCAATAGTAGATAGCTGATTTTCAGAGGTGAATTACCTTGGGAATCACTCGCACTACTCTCACTCAAGCGAGGGCCCTGAGCAAAAGGAGAAAAAAGAAACAAAAAGATTTAGTTAGTGGCAACAGGAGAACAAAGAAAGTAAACTGTACTATATATACCTACAACAATTTCCAAAATTGAATTAAAATCTAACAATCAGTCCACTTGTTCATTTTGAAGCCCAACGGATCAGCGAACGTATAGTATAATTCAACTCTTAGTTTTGTACCAAAACAACTATATCATCTATAGGTCATGCATTTTGCAGGTAGACTTTAGTATGACACAACATATTGTATCTAGACCTGGGTAGAGTTTTACAATTGTTGTCCCGGTCCTACATGATAAGCAGAAAATCATGCGGCTTACTATTTCAATGTAACAATATTTACTGCAAGAACGTGTCAGTAGAGATGAATGAATAGAAGGTTAAACGAACGAACAAATGTTTCTTGTGCTTGTTGTGATCACATCATAGTTCTGGTGACCATACTACTGCTATTATTATTATGGGCAAATAACTGAGAACAGAACCAGATAACATACATGTTAGAGACACCAGCTAGTGTGAATCCTAACGTGGTCAAGTGCGGCCTGCCGCACCCACCTGGTTTCATTTTAGCTAACCCGGCAGAAAGATAAAAAACAGTATGACGATGCAAAGGAAAACATATACTTCGCAAAATCTTAACTTGATTGAATCATATTCAGCCAGGTAAATCAGAATATATGTTACACATGATACAAAGGTATAAAGCGGATCCTAAAATGCACGTAAGAGGAATGTATAGCATATGGGTTAACTAACTAACGAATATGAGGATCACACAAAACACATCAAAAGTATGATTACTTTAAGAGATACCCAGTCTAGAGCCTAGGCTTCCTCTTCGGAGGGCAAAGCTTCTTTTCCCGTCAGTGTCTCATCGTGTCCACTTTAAGAGAAAAACAGTGAAATAAGCAGACATGACAAAGATAGATATTGTTATAAACTTACGGGGCAAGCAAAAGTACATACCTTGAAATACCATCGATCTCATCTGCTAAGGTAGAAGAATATCCACCCAGCATTGTACTCTTCTAGAAGAACAAAGCATAAAAGGCACATTAAATCAGCATTCAAATAATGGTCTTTGCTCAAATGAGATATGCAAAAGATCTCAACATTATTAACCCATGGCAGACCCCACATGGCCCCGTTTTAACTAACCCCGGCAATAGACAATATATATGTATTACTCAATATATCTCATAATGGAAATGTCGAGAGGCAGTAGGGAGATGAAATAATATAACACTTTTTCATATTTTGCATAATTCCAAGAGCATGTATAGCCTTCTCAAAGAAGAAAACAAAATGGGTAAGAAAACATCTAGCCAATAAGTAGATACAGATGTACAGTAAAGGAAAAAATATTCAGCATCTCAGCCACAGGATCGGTCCCCCCCCCCCCCCAAATTGAACTACTCTAGAGTTGCAGCAGTTACTTACTCCTACCAAACATGCTATACTCCAAGTTGAAGTACAAAACACGAAAATTAAATCCACCCAGTGTTGACCTCGGTCGGTGTTAAATGGCCCACAGTCCCCAACCTGAATAAGAACCAGATTGAGCTAAGAATTTAATGGCCGACAGCCCCTGCCTAACTGAACCTGAATTGATATGGATGGTCCTCATAAATCACGTTGGGGCCAAGTGCATACCTGAACCTGAACCTGACAGTGAATGGTGTTGACAACCCCTAATTGAACCTGAACAATCAAGTGTGCTTCTCATGATTGGGAGTAGAAGAAGCGAGAAGTGGGGCTGCCTTACATGAGGATGTTGAGGGGGAGGCCCCTGGCGGCGAAGTCGGCGGCGAACTTGCGGACAGAGGCCAACGAGGAGAGGTCCAACTCCATCAGCTCGAGGCTGGCGGCTGGGGTCTCGGCCAGGACGGCCTGGCGCACGCTCTCGCCGGCGGCGAGGTTGCGGACGGCCATGACGACGTTCGCCCCGCGCGCCGCCAGCACCCGCGCCGTCTCCGCGCCGAAACAATTCAGGTGATAAAGAGGAAATGCACCTCTTCGGGAACGATTCCCGAATGTGATGGCAATGGCATTGCTCTTGTAATGCCACAAAGCACCCTGCACAAGATAACATATAAAATGTGGTAAGAAATAGGAAGGAGATAAACAAAAGATGACTGAACAAATGTGCTTCCATGCTTGGGAATCCAGAAAATATACAAACACATTCTACTTTCTAGAAATCATAGTGATATTTTGTTCTAGATATGGATGGTTAGCTTGCGTCGACCCGCCTACATTCCACTTTCACATCATTGATTCTGATTCTATGTGGGGGTTGGATTAAAATGACAAGAATAATGTAGTGGTAGAAGTACCCACAAGACTAACATTAACATAATTAATAAGAATCTCAAGGAACGGTTAGCAGCCGCAAGATCCCCAGCAAAAAGACCATCTTTAAGACATAATCTCACCAAGCTATATGCACATAATATTGGTTTGATATGAACTGAAAAAAAAATCAAGAACGAAAACAAAGAGAAGTCAATCAGTGCATACAGAACCATACAGAACCATTTTGGCAAGTGAGAACCAACCAAAAGGGAACCCAAGAGCATGCCAAAATGATATAAGTGCATCATTAATATATTTCACTCAAGATAAATGTATACTGGAAATGATGGATAGATTAGAATATTGAAACACATGACCAAACCTAACTGAACTAAGCCTCCTGGAATACATCACAATAAAATTAGTCTTCACCACTATTAGTCGAATAAATAAAAACCTTGTCTCTTGAAGTGAAAAAAGAACAGCCATGCTGGAGCAACAAATGGAGAAACTACTACTTGAAAGAGTACTTTAATTTTGACTTCTATCTGAATTTCACAAAGAAAAATATTTTCTGTCAGGTGGCTACTGTCACCCACTCCAACCCAATAAGCACACATGTACACACAAAAATAGAATACAAATGAGCAATGGTGTCTCTGTGTTTAAGTAAATGACAACAATATATCAAGAAACTCAGTAGAGCAATGTATCTATTTCTCAAGGAACAAATGTTCTCATACTTCAAAATGCCACGTAGAAAATTATCATACAGTGGAGATAACAATAAAACAAAATACATCCAGTATACTTTTTCTTAAATGTGTCCCCATTTTTAGGCAAAAATATTAGTAATATATACCATGAAGAAGCTTTACTCCAGTCAAATTTCTAATCATCTTCACATGGTTGACGCTAATGAGTCCATCCCTGGTCTTATCACCTAAAACAAAGACCATGAGCTACAAAAATCACATTCTGCAATTCATGAAACATCTGAGGGTAGTGGCAGGCAGAGAGGGATCTCAGCACCAGGCGGAGAAGGGGGTCCCACGTGCTCCTCTTTGTCGCCGCCACCCTTTTTCATGTGCACATAAACAGACCTGACAAAGAAGTCAATGGCATATTTTTCAAATAACTACTAATATGGAGCACTGCATTTATACTTCTAGATTTTGCTAAAAGAGCAGATCGTGTACAGCTACCTAGCTAATGATGATTGCTAAGAAGACGAAATCCAATCTAAAATATACTGGATAATCAATGGTGCAGCCCCTCACCTAAAGTACAGAGGCACAACTACAAAGTTGTTCCCTGAACCAAGAGTTCAAAGAAGGATTTAAGAAATAAGTCGTAATGAACAGAGGTCATGCAACTTTGGAAGCAAGATTTAAGAAAGAATTTGACCCAACCGTACCTGGATATGGTGTGGTCTGTCATCTCAAGAGACCTCCTGGACAGTGGTGGTGGTCAAACGTCAACATCTCCAAAGCAAGGTTCTCCTCATATGTTAGCAAACTTGCATCGATTTGCTCTGAACCTCTGCAATTCCTGCGTTTAGTTCAGTCAACTCTAGTCAGTTCCTGGCAATGCCCTGCCTCAGACCTACTGGTTTGAAAGCCTGAACTCAAGAATTCCCACCGCAATACATAACCAACACCGAAATGCATTTTACTTAATCCATATAATAAGACTCAGAGGTAATGCAGAATGAAAATAGTGGCTCTATATCTTAACAAAACCAGAATGTAGATATTTCCCACAAATCACAGTAGCAGGATGAGAACAACATGATAAAAAAACAGCTCTACATCTTAATCGGCACTTCATCCCTACCTCATCTCCTCATCCGCTGCCTCCTTCTGGATCTCAACGCCGGTAGCACACTGCAGTTCGTCGGCCGGCAATCAACACCGAGGCAGTCGGGTCAGCATCTGAGCACCATGAAAGAGTGAGCCACATGAAAAGGCATGTGCCAGAGGATGATTTGGCAAGGGGTGCTCACCTCGGCTCGATGTGCCAGTCATTTTTTGTGGAAGGGCAGGTCGAGCGGTCGATGTAGATGAGGAGGACGTTGTCGCAGCGGAGAAGCAGAGACAGGGGATCGAGGTTGTACGGGGAACCGCTCACCCGAGGAGCAGGTCGCGCCAGCAGCCACGGTGGGTAGGTGGAAGCTCCTCAAAGGAGGCGCGTCGGGGAGACGGTTCTTCCGTGCGAGGATGATGGCAATGGCGACGAGGATGACCATCTTCGCGGCCCAGCTTCCTCCCGTCGACGGCGCGACGACCCACTGCTCCGGTGGCTCGTGCTCCTCCTCGCCGCGTCTCCTCCGCGTGCGGCGCCGATGGACTCCGAACGCATCTAGGCCGGGGGATGGGAGGCGGCGGCGGCGCCAGGGGACGGGAGGCGGCGGCGGCGCCAGGCAGAATGGGCTAGGGTTAGGGGATGAGGAGCGGGGGGAAGTGAGGAGATGAGGAGAGGACGACGATGTGGGCGCCCTATCGCCCCCCCTCTCCTGCGAGGTGAAATGACGAGAATACCCTCGATGGGGCACGAAATTTCCAGCGGTGGCATGGCGACTCCAAGCGGACGGCCAGGGTCGCTGCGGGCTCGATCGGACGGCCTGGATCGGTCCATCCGGAGATCCGACGGCCAGGATGCGCTCGGGCAGACGATCGGACGGCTGCGAGGGCACATGGCCTGAGATTGCCTCATTTTGGTTCGGTCTCTAACAAGGGGATGCATACGGCCGGCAGGCACCGTGAAAGGGCGACGAATGGCGCCGTCACATAGCACCGGTCAAGGACCAACTCGGAAGATCCTCAAACGCCGCCCAAGATCCCGGTTCAGTGAGTCACATAGGCGTGCTGACTGCTATATTCAACTTTTCTTTGACAGTTTGGTTTGGTACATATAAAAATAGCAAATGGAAGTAACAAAACGGAAGTTTGTTGCTAATCCTTCGCGTCCTTTGTCGGAAAAAGATCCTTCCAGTGTCGAAATAGGTAAAAGAGCGATCCCAATCCATTACATAACTACAAACGGCCGGGGTTATGAAATCAAAACACATATAAAGAACATTGCTAAGAGCGAGACACGCCTTTAGCCTGCACGGAGGGTGTCATCGTGTCCAGAGAAGTTGCGGTCAATGTCGGCATGCTGGTGACGATGGGCTGGAGCTGGCGGTCAGCGGAGCAGGAGGAGGTTGACCTGACGAAGCCACGGCTGGAGACGTTCACGCAGCCAATAACGACAGCGAGCCTCTTCAATTGAAGGAGAGCGATCGTATACGTAGTACTCCATCCGTTCTTAAATATTTGTCTTTTTAGAGATTTTTAAATGGACTACCATATACGGATGTACATAGACATATTTTAGAGTGTAGATTCACTTATTTTGCTCCGTATTTAGTCACTTGTTGAAATCTCTAGAAAGACAAATATTTAGGAACGGAGGGAGTAGAAGAAATAGATAGAATAGTCAAGTAGCACCAGAAACTCTCCTGCGATCAGTTCATGGCGCCTTGGTGTAATCGATCTACATCTTGTACAGGAGAAACGTAATTAATCAATTTGGGGAGAAGAATGGGAACGATACTCATTGCACCCAAATTTACTCAATGAATCGATGGGAACGATACTCATTGCGCCCAAATTTACTCAAGGAATCGATGATATTGGTATCATATTGTAGAGAACACAGCCAGTAATAACATAGCTAACGTGACACCTTCTTCATAATCTTACATTGCACACCATCCACAAAGAAGAGAAAAGCACATCTCCAAGCCTTAACTCTAAAGAGCATACCAGACCATAGCCAGAAACCAAACACAATCCCGGCAATCACCCAATAGCACAACCACGGATCCTCATCTTCGTCATTTCTCTCATTTGGTGAAAGCAAAGTATCTGCACACATGTCAAGAGGAAATCCACAGAGCCCAGAATTATTAGAATAAATTGATGGGTCAGTCAGGGTTTGCATCTGACTCCCAGTGGGTATCTTGCCCGACAAAAGATTGTTCGAGACATTCAACGAGCTTAGCCATGATAAGCTCGACATGCTGGGAGGAATTGCTCCTGTAAGTCCATTAGATGACACATCGAGGGACTCGAGACAAGTCAAACTGCCAATGTCTTGAGGAATGCTGCATGACAGGTGATTTCTTGATAGATTCAGGAACTGGATGCCGTGAAGTTTGGTTAGCTCTTCAGGGATGCACCGAGACAACAAATTGTCCGACACATCAATACCAGTTATTAACTCTAGTGTTCTATTGAAAGTTCGCTCTTGCCCCTTCCAGTTTATTTTGATCTTATCCCAATATTTTAATCCGTCGAGCGGTCTCAGAGTTGACATATTATGTGGACGCCTCATGGAGGTCAAGTTTCCGAAGGCTACCGGAATCGCTCCAATGAAGCTATTGTTTGCCATGTCGAGCAACTGAAGCTGAGAAAGTTGTGATAGCTCCAAAGGAAATTCTCCGGTGAAGTTGTTTGATCTGAGGCTAAGGATTCTCATTGATTGAACCCAAATCAGAATCCATGGAGGGAGAGCACCAAAGAACCTATTGTTCCCGATGTCTAGGGTGGCCAGCGAGTTGCAGCCTCTTAGGACCTGTGGGAAGACACCAACAAAGCCATTTCCAGAAAGGTACAATGACTCGAGAGAGCAGTTGTGTCTTGCCTTAGCCAAAGGGATTTCACCTAAGAAGGAGTTGTCAGACAGGTCCATGAACTCTAGAGCCTCCAGGTTCCACCAGCAGCCCGGGAGCTTCCCAGTTAGCAGGTTTTTGGACAACTTCATGTACCACAGAGCCTGGAGATTGCACCAGCACGCTGGGAGGTCCCCAGTAAGCCTGTTGTCTGATAGATCGAGTATCTTGACGGAAAGTAGCTCGCAGAGCTGGTGCGGGATGTCACCGATGAGTTTGTTTTTGTAGAGTTGGAGGCTTTTGAGGTTTTGCATGTTGCCGATCTGTGGTGGGATGGAGCCGTGGAACCTATTGTTGCCAAGGACGAGGGCGATCAGCGAGTTGCATCCCTCTAGGTGTGGGAAGGTCCCAGCAAAGGCATTTTTGGCGAGGTTTAGGTACATGAGAGAGCAGTTGTGACTTGCTTTAGTCGCGGGGATTTCACCTGAGAAGGAGTTCCTGGACAGGTCCATGAGCTGCAGAGCCTGCAGATTCCACCAACAGTCCGGGAGGTTCCCAGTGAGCTGGTTGTTTGACAGATGGAGTGTTGTCATGGAGAGAAGCCCGCAGAGCTGGTGCGGGATGGTGCCAGTAAGTTTGTTATTGTAGAGCTGGAGGTTGATGAGGCTGCGGAAGTCACCCAACTGTGGTGGGATGGAACCGTTGAACCTATTGTTGCTAAGGTCGAGGGTGGCCAGCGAGTTGCAACCCTCTAGATGTGGGATGGTTCCAGCAAAGGCATTTTTTGCGAGTTTTAGGAATGTGAGGGAGCAGTTGTGGCTTGCCTTAGTTGTAGGGATTTCACCTGAGAAGAAGTTATTGGCTAGGTTCATGAAATGCAGAGCTTGCAGATTCCACCAGCAGTCCGAGAGGTTCCCGGTGAGCTGGTTTTTTGACAGGTTGATGTATCGCAGAGCCTGGAGTTTGCACCAGCACTTCGGTAGATCCCCAGTGAGCCGGTTTTTTGACAAGTTGATGTACCACAGAGCCTGGAATTTGCACCAGCAGTCCGGGAGGTTCCCGGTGAGCCGGTTGTTTAACAGGTCAAGAATGCTCACGGAAAGGAGCCTGCAGAGTTGGTGTGAGATGTCACCGACGAGTCTGTTGTTGCGGAGGCTGAGGGACTGGAGGCCGGGCATGTCACCAAGCTGCGGTGGAATGGAGCTGTTGAAACGGTTGCTGCTGAGGTTGAGTGATTTGAGTGAATGCAACAGCGAGATGCTCGCCGGGATGGCCCCGCGGAGGTTGTTCCCCCAGAGGTTCAGAATGGCGAGCGCCGGGAATGCCATGGTGTCGAGCGTATCGAGTCCGCCCGAGAGACCGAGTCCCTCGAGCCTTAGCTCGGAGACGCGTCCGATGGCGTCGCAGGACACGCCGACCCAGTCACAGACCGGCGCGGCCCTGGTCCAGTTGGAGAGCGCGGCTGCCTCGAAGAGGCTGGCCTTCCATGCCAAAAGGGCATCGCCCTCCGATGGCAACACGGCAGCCGTCGTGGCCGGGATGGCTGCTACCAGCAGGAAGAGCGCGGCGGTGCCGGCGAGGTGAGCGTTGGCGCCTGGTCTCCTCATGTCCCGGACGTACCAGGAGTGAGAATTTTTTGTGTTGTTGCTGGGATGAGAACGGTTGAGTAGGATAAGTTTCTAGTCGGCACGACACAAGAGAGCGCACGTATATATAGAGAGATGGACCGGCCGGCCGGCGGCAAAAATCATAAACAACATGTTAAAATTTACACCAGTGTGTACTTCCCCTCGTCACCTGTATGCATACGACAGGCAGCGCGACAGGGCGACGAATGGCGCATATCAGACTTATTCAATGCAAAAAAATAAAATTATCAAACATCACCGATCAAGGACGAGAAAGTCAGAAGATCCCCGGACGCCCGCCTGCCCTCCATACCCAAGATACCGGCTCCCAGTCCTGTCACATGCATGGGCGTTCGAGAAGCCTAGGCTGAGTACATTTGTACTGATTTTTTAAACACAATAGCTACATGTGAATCGCCTGATTTTCGAATATGGGGTCAGTTGATTTTTGGTTGAACGGAGAAACTGCCAGAGGGAAGGAAGAACCTCGCTGAGCAGGCTACCCCATGATCTATCTTAGGGTAGGGGTGGGGAGGCAGCACGGCGGTTATGGGGGGTGGCAGCAAGACGATGATGAAGGTTTGCCGGAGAAAAAACCGGAGAGGCCCGGGCCTAGAGGGATGGCCGGGGCGGCGGCGGCACGACAGTGGGAGGAGGTTCCGAGGAGGGCGAGGCAATGAGCCTACACGGTAGCGCCGCCGGCAGCGGGGGTGGTGGCCGGCCGTTCGGCCGGTGGTCCGTGAGGCTGTTGGAAGAAGATGATCGGGAGGTTGAAGACAACTTTGCAGCTGTTATATCAGAGATCGAGGATGGAGAACAGTCGACTGACCCAAATTGGGAATTCAATCGACTGGCACCCAGCCAGTCCCTTTTTTAAACCATTTACTGCATTAAAATACAGACAGGTGTAATTTTTTTTTTGCGGAAAATAAGGAGATTTCATTACTCAGGGCGGCCTTTCAGCCATACACAAATTTACAACTTCATTTGTGCCCGTACCAAACCAAATGGCAGTACTGGGTACACTACGCCCATAGGCTGCGAGGCTATGACTAACTTTATTTTGAGTGCGCCTAATATGCGTAATTGAAATCTCCCGTGGGTCCTCTAAAATGAGTAACTGGATGTCTCTCACAAGTATCCTGTATCTTGAGCGGTCCCCAGGACTCGCCTTTAACATCGATACTGCCTGAGCGCAGTCCAGCTCAATGGCAATGGGTAAGACAGTCCGGTGAAGAGCAAGATCAAGGCCTTCTTTACACGCCATAAGCTCCGCTTCTAGTCCATCATCGCATGTGGTGATCTGTCTGCATGCAGTAAAAATAATAGCACCGGTATCATCTCGAAGCACCATTCCACCACCAGCCGCCCTTGTTTCCTTGACAAAACTTCCATCCGTATTTAATTTGGTCCATCCATGGGTAGGCGGTAACCAGGGAATCTCCTCTCGCTGGTTTCCTGCATATTGCATGTCGTTGCTGCTCTTGCTAGCTAGGACGTGCATTACCATTTTGCCTTTCTCCATGTTCCCCGATGGATGTTGTTGGATGCACAAGAGAGAGTTTATATACCCCTGTAGAAAATGACGAGATGCTTCTGTCGGAGGGGCTGGCTTCCCATGCGTGAGTTCATTCCGAACGTACCACACACGCCACATAGTCATCAGGACCACCATGCGAATATTTTCCGAGAGCGGCTCGAGCAGGGTAAAAAGCCACTCTGGTCCGGTGTTGCGAACATCCTCAATGTCTGGCAACGACCAGTCCAAAGCCATGGCACGCTAGAGATTCTTCGCGAGGGGGCACCTACACATTGCATGGAAACCGTCCTCCCGTTCCACACCACAAATGGGACACACGTCAGTATGCTTGAGGTGGCGAGAAAATTTATTTTCCCAAGTAGCCAGAGAATTGGACACAAGCCTCCATGCAAACACGCGTACCTTCGGGGGAGCAGGGCACCCCCATATGATCTTCCAGATGGCGCGACGACCATCCGGTGCCCTGCTCGTGGCGATAGCCGATGGACGCTCGCGCTCGTCCATGGCAAGGCGGTAGGCAGACCGAACGGTGAAGATACCGTTCTTCTCCGGCGCCCAGGCGATGATGTCGTTGGTAACACGTGGCGAGGTGCGGATGCTGGTGATGACTTCGATGTCCGCTGGGAGGAAGTATTGGCGGAGGAGGTCTATGCGCCAAGACCCACCACCGTCCAGGAGCTCGGCCACCCTCCTTAGGCGGCACGTGCCCTGCTGCGTGATGGGCTGGCGCGAGGGCTCCCTAGGAAACCAGCGGTCGCGCCAGATGCGGATGTCCTGGCCATCCCCGACACGCCAGATGATGCCCTTCTTCAGGAGCTCCAGGCCGTGTTGAATAGCCTGCCAGGTTGGGGAAGCATTCCCCGAGAACACCGTGTCCTCGAGGCGTCCATCATGATAGTACCGAGCCTTGAGAACCTGCGCACATAAGCTGTTGGGTTTAGTTAGTAAGCGCCAGGCCTGTCTCGCTAGGAGAGCCTGGTTAAAGAGGCGGAAGTCTCGGAACCCCAGTCCACCCTTGCTTTTCTGTGCCTGAATTTTTGGCAATGCCAACCAGTGTGTCTTTCTCTTGCCTTCCGATGCACCCCACCAGAAATTGCGAACCATTCTGTTTAGATCATCATAGACTGACATAGGAAGCTTGAAGACGCCCATAATATAAGTAGGAATTGCCTGTGCAATAGCCTTAATCATCGTTTCCTTACCCGCGAGAGAGAGGGTGTCACCCCAAGCAATAATCCTCTTCATTAGCCTAGACTGCAGATTTTGGAATTTACCTCATGACATACGTCCGTCAAGCGTTGGGAGCCCTAGATACTTTTCCTCAAAGGTAACAGTGCCTATGTTCAGAATTGCTCTCACCACTTCCTGTTTATCCAGAATGCAAGAGGTACCTAACAGGGCGCTGCACTTCGCCGGATTAATAAACTGTCCAGTAGCCTTTGCATAGGTATTTAGCACTTCTTGTACCTTTTTTGCTTGGTCCTCCTCTGCCTTAAAAAACAACAGCGTGTCATCTGCAAACAGAAGGTGAGACACACCTGCAGCTCTATGACAGACTTTCAGCGGAGTGTAATCACCTTTTTCCTCTTCATCTTTCAACAATGCAGAGAGACCATCAGCCACAAACAGGAACAAAAACGGGGACAAAGGATCACCTTGCCGTAGCCCGCGCGACGGTGCAAACGATTCCAAGAGGGTTCCGTTAAATTTAACTGTGTATCTCACCGAGGTGACGCAAGCCATTATCCAGTCCACCCATCGGCGAGCAAAACCATCTTTTTCATAATTCGCTCCAAGAAGATCCAATCCACCCTGTCATATGCTTTGGATAAGTCCAGCTTGTACGCAAAGAAACTTTTATTAGGATCCTTTTCCTGCTGAATAAAATGAAAACACTCAAAAGCGATTAATGCATCATCTGTGATCATCCGTCCAGGAACAAACGCGCTCTGCTCGGGAGAAATAATATCATCCAAAATAGGTCTCAGCCGATTTACCAAGCACTTTGCCACCACCTTGTAGATGACATTGCATAAACTTATGGGACGAAACTCCATGAGCCTCTCGGGGTTATCCACCTTCGGGATGAGAACAATGGAAGTGTTGTTCACCCCCTCAGGCATGACCCCTGTACGGAAAAACTCTACCCCTGCAATAACCGGTTCCCTCATTACTGCCCAATTTCGCTGGAAGAAGCGGGCAGGGAAGCCATCCGGACCTGGTGCCTTCAACGGTCCAATCTGAAACAGAGCATCAGCTATTTCCTTATCTGAGAAATCTGCACACAGTACATCGTTCATACGGTCAGTAACACGAGTTTTAATAAGATCAATTACTGGATCCGCACATAGAGATATGTCAGCAGCAAACAATTTTGAGAAATAGGTCGTGGCCATGACCGACATGGACCCGTGGTCCTTATGCGTGACCCCTTCATCATCAATGAGGGCCTTAATGCGGTTCTTACGGGCGCGCCATACCGCTTTCCGATGGAAAACTGAGTGTTGCGATCACCTTCCCTCAGCCATGCAATACGGGACCTCTACATCCATAACATCTCCTCCCTGTACAACAATTCATTCATCCGGTCGGTTTCATCCCTGATATCCTTCCTATCTGCATTCATAGACATGAGCTCCTCCAAACGAGAGCGGGATTTGTTAATTTCCTTGATAACATTACCAAATTTTTTCCGGCTCCACTCTTGCAGTTTTTTCATCATATTACCCAACCCGGAAGCAATATCGCCCAGATTCAGCATAGATCCCAAATCAGTCCAAGTCTTCATAATTACCTCAGGTAAGGATGGGTCCCTTTCCCACATGACCTCATATTGTTTGCATCTCCTTCCCGATTGCTGGCGTGGCTCCTCGACCTCACAACGGAGTAGGATGGCCAGGTGGTCGGAGCTTGGCGCCACTAAGTGCTCCACCCTAGCATGAGCAAAAATGTCCCTCCATGCATTATTGGTGACAGCACGGTCAAGGCGTACCTTGACGTTCGCCCTTCCGCCTCGACGATTATCAAAAGTATACGGGAGGCCTGCAAAACCGAGATCGCCCAAACCACAAACCTCAAGGACATCTCGAAAATCAAGCATCTGACCTGTCGAACGCGGCGTGTCAGAGAAGTGCTCAAAACTCCACATCGCTTCATTGAAATCTTCCACCACGACCCACGGCATGCTGGCTTGTTGATGAAGATTACGGAGGAGGGACCACATGTGATGACGGTCCTCCGCCCGAGGCTCGCCGTAGACACAGGTGAGCCTCCAGGGTGGCTCACCCGGCGCACCAGTTACATACGCATCAATATATCGTTCATTTATTTCTTTTACATCAAGACTCACTGACTCATGCCAATATAAAGCAAGACCACCACTGCGACCCACACAATCAAAAGCTTCAAAACCTCTCAAGCCTAATCGAGCACGGTACCTCTTCATTTTATTTTTAGACTGCCTCGTTTCACAAAGAAAAACGATACTAGGGGACTGAGCCTGCACTAGACTCACAAGATCACGAACTGTCCGAGGGTTCATTTCTACAAGCATCAAAGCAATCCCAGAGCAACTTCATCCATATATAGTCCGCAAATTACACCCTCTCCCAAACCCCTTTTGGATGATCTCCCTATTACGAGGGCCTCAAACTTTTGGATTGGTAGTTCAACTTAAAATAAAACTCTTGTTCCTGCGACGCACCCTGCGTGCGTCACCGAAACCCTAGAACCGCCACTGGCGAAGGGTTCATCAGCTCCACTGGGCGAAGTCCGTGCAGCGCTGGCAATGGCGGGACCTCCTCCCCCTCGCACACGGGTCTCAGGTGGCCGTAGGACTTCCGGGCTGCAACAACGGCGCAGGCGTGGTGCCTGGTTAGTTATTCAGCAAAACATACTTTATACATAGATCGGATATTCAGCAACACATACTTTATACATGCGTGCATGATTTATACCCAGTTTAGTTAGAGCTGATGGATTACTTGTTCTATAGAGTAGTCTTATAGAGTAATCAATGTCCGTATGTAGCAATCATGTAGGGCGCCATCATATAGTCCCTCTACTTATACTGTTGTGCTATAAATATCGCAAGTTTTATTTGAATGCATGTGTGCATAGACGTCGTCGCGTACACTCATAAGTATTCTGCTTAGTGTTGCTTATAGAACTAGAACTAGAACTAGTAGCCGGTGACAGGCACGGCACCGTTGGCTTCGGCTTCGGCCGCGGCTTTCGGCCGGGTTGGCAGCGGTGGCATGGCCTTAGGGGGCGATGGCGGCGGTGGGGTCGGCTTCGGACCCGGGTTTGGCCCCGGGTACGGCTGGTTGTGGAAGCATTTGTTCCCACATGCTTTGTAACAATCCCCCCGTTTATCTGTAAAATCAAAGGCAGTCGTACGTGTTGGTTATATACTACGTAAATAAGAGTAGGATGCATGTTTCTTGTTTGGAGGGTGGTATATACGAACAGGACAGGGCAATTATGATGCAAGGACGTTTGTCTTCTTGAAGACGTAGCTATAGAAGAAGTCAACTTACTCGTAGGTGTTTCTTCATCTATATCTATATCAATATAAAAAGACCCAAAGGGCAGATCTAATTAATATCGACCATCAAATCATGTCAATTCAATGACCTAGACTGCTTCAATGTCGAGTGCTCAACACGTTTAGCGTGCAGTTAATTTTATGTCAAATATAGTGCAAATCACATAATAACACGCAAATAATATCCTACTTCATATCCGCACACTAGTAGCAAACGGGCGTATTGTCCCAGTTCGTAAGGGCCTTTTGTCCCGGTTCCTGAACCGGGACTAAAGGGTCGTTACTAATGCCCTGACCCTTTAGTCCCGGTTCTAACCAGAACCGGGACAGATGGGCCTCCACGTGGCCTGCGCGCTGAGCCCAGGCAGGAGGGCCTTTGGTTCCGGTTGGTGGCACCAATCGGGACCAATAGGCATCCACGCGTCAGCATTTCTATGGCTGGGATTTTTTTTGTTTTTTTAAGGGGGGGGTGGGGGTTTTGATGGGTTAATTTAGGTATTTCATATATTGTGTTAGCTAGCTAATTAATAGAGAGAAGTGTCCTCTCTTATATATGTAGGTGCTTGGTCGACGGTACGTACTATACTACATACGAGTGGACTAGACACGCTAGCTAGCTAGTAAGCAAACGAAGGAAACAGAAGATCGTCATGAACATATATGCATACAGAGAGAAGTGATATCGACCACCTCTTGTTCTCCGAGAGATTGGTCGAATAACAAGTTCTCGCATATCTATCCGACACTACCGGCTACATATATACAATAATTATCTCTTACAAATATAATCTCCTAAATTACGGACGCATGGTCCACAAAGTATTCTCCGTCTTCAGCGGTCACGTGGTCAAGAAAGAATGCCGCCAATTCCTCTTGAATTGCTCGCATGCGATCTGGTGGTAGTAGTTCATCCCGCATCCGAAACATCTAATTTGAAGAACGGGGTCAATACATATATATATGAATGAATGAAACTCAACACAAATGATGGTAATAAAATAAAATTGTGAATATTGTTATTTACGCACTTCATATTGTTCGTCAGAGTAGCCCCGCTCACATGTCGTGTGGCGGATGGACTCGCAAACGTAATATCCACAGAAATCATTCCCTTGTTTCTGCCACAACCACTTTACAAGAAATAGAGGCCAATCAAACTGATAAGCAAGAATGCCAAATGATATTGATGAAACTAGCGCTTGAATCACTAGGAGATGCGCGGAACATGCTACTATAGTACTTACTTTCGGGTGTCTAAATTCCAGCTCCTTTGGCAGTCCCGGAGCTTTTCTGGTGAATTTTCTCCAAACCCTGCCAGACAAAGAAAACAATTACTTGATATCAGAAATGAACAAAGTTGCTGATATGATGGATAATGATCGATTTAACTTACTTCTCGAGCATTTGAGTCATGTCCGCATACTCCTGGGGATCTTTTCGTTTAGAGTCCAAGACAGTTACTACTCCCTGCTCAAGCCTAATCTCTAGGAGAATATAGTGGTACTTGCGCACGCATGCATAACTCATCAATTACATTACTATAACCTGGACTAATATATAAGGGAAACCGAATATGCACAAGACAGTAACACTCACTTGAAGTTGTAAGGAAAGAGTATTATATCTTTGTTTTCATTTATTTTGAATGATCGTAGCAAGTTGGCCTCGATATCTGCGGCATGAAATTTAACCTCAGTTGCATCTATGAGATATGTGTTAATGAACCCAATATCACCGACTTGTCTTTTCTTCAATTCGGGGATCTTCAATCTACATAATATAGTGAGGATAATTATAAATACATGCAATGAAAGAGCTGAGCTATATAGAGATACTTAATGACAGAAGTAGTAGTACTTACAGACAGTAGCAGGTGACCATTGCTTTATCGAGGGCCAATTGATTGAAAAACTGATAGAACTCCTCAAATGGAATAGGCAACAGATAAATTCCAACGAGGTCATGCTCCTTTTTAACTCTCACATACAAAGTACTCCTCCCCCAGACTCTCTGCAGATTTTCAAGTACCAATCATGCAATCTTCGCATCATCGTTGATAGAGATCTTTCATCTTTGACGAGAGGCTTCCCGTACTCGTATCTGTGTATCTGCACGTCCATGAAATCATAATGTACATCGCCGGGCAGGTAATCTCCAAGATTGCTATAACCGGGCACCATCCTCGGATCGACGATGTCGCTAGGCACCTTGAGCGGGGGGCACGATTGATTCCCTTGTTCGCCGAGCTGGGCAATTTGTTTCCCAGCTGCTGATCGTTCTTTCATCCTTTGATCACTGACTGTACTTCCCGACCGCTCCGCTTTGGCCCATGTCTTTCCAATAATGCGCTCATAGTTGCCTTTCGGCGGAGATTTGGGTGGTTTTGCCAGGGCAGCCAGAGTGCGCTTCGCTTTCACCGAATCTACCTTCTCCTTTGGAGGTGGATGTCTCTTTGCTTTCAACCAAACCAGTCATCCACTTCGGTTCGCGCGATCTTCACATTCTCCTCGGGGGTCCTCTCGTATGGTAACTTCTCTGGAGTCTTCAGAGAAGGACCGAATCTGTATGTCCTCCCGCCTCTGGCTGTACTGCTAGACGCTGGCCAAGCAGACGGAGTGGCTGTCTTCTTTACTTGCTTACGAGGCGCAGGAGAAGGACTACGACGCGCCGGAGCAGCTGCCGGAGCGGCGGCGGGTCTCTTCCGCCCTTGCTGACGAGGCGGAGAAGGAGGAGGCTGGCTGCTCGGGCGCGCCGGCGCAGGCGGAGAAGGAGGCGGAGTGCCGCCACGCGCCGGAGAAGGAGTCGGACGAGTGCCCTGATCGTCACTCGCCGGAGGAGGAGGCGGTGGAGGAGGCGGAGTGCCCTGACTTGCCGGAGGATGAGGAGGAGGCGGAGGCGTCCAATTCGGAAGGTTGATGAGCTCCTTCCGCCATAGGCATGGAGTCTTCAGAGAAGAACCCAGTCGAGTCTCCCCTTCTCCGGTAGGGTGGTCAAGCTGGAGGTCCACAAATCCCTCCGTTATTTCATCCACCATCACCTTATCATATCCTTCTGGAATCGGCCGGCAGTGAAAAGTTGCGCCGGGTTCATTAGGAAAAACAGAGCCAACAGCCGCCTTGACCTTCATATTAATCCATTGCGTCATAAGCTGGCAATTTTGAGACTCCGTGATAGCATCCACGGGATAGCTGGCAGGAGCCGTCAAGAGATGCTCCGGCTGAAGTAGCTCGGTGGAAGCCACGCTGCTTCTCCGCTGAGATGGCGGGGTAGCTTCGGGGGAAGCTTCGGCAGTTCGTTTGCTGTGATTTGCTTCTCGTTCCTCTATCGCTTGTACCCTTGCGTGCAGCGCCTGCAGTTCGGTCTGCTGCACTTTCTTCCTCCTCTCGTGGCATTTGTAACCGCCTGCGTCCAAAAACCAGCCTTCCATGGAATGGAGCCTGGCGTGCCTCGTGTCCGTCGAGGTTGCTCAGGATTTCGGTGGGCCCTTGTGAGCTCGTCGTTCTCTCTGTTTGGAAGGAACGTCCCTTTCTGCGCTGCATCGATATAGTACCGAAGGTTCTTGAAGGGTATGTCAAGTTGCTCGTCCGTCCAAACGCACTTCCCTGTTACAGGGTCCAAGGATCCGCCAGCCCCGAAGAACCAAGTCCGGCAACGGTCTGGCCAGTTCATTGTCTCTGGTTCGATCCTTTTATCAAGCAGATCAGTCTCAGCCTTTGCCCACTTAGGCCGGCCTTTGAGGTAGCCACCTGACCCCGTGCGATGGTGAAGCTTCTTCTTCGCAACATTTTTCTTGTTTGTCTCCGACATCTTCTTACTCTTATCCGATGTCTTGTGGGCCACAAATGCGGGCCATTGATCTCTGATCTTCTCATATTTGCCGATGAATTGTGGTGTCTCTTCTTTGTCGACAAACCTTTTCAGCTCATTCTTCCACCTCCTGAATAGCTCTGCCATCTTCTTAAGAGCAGCAGACTTAATTAATTGCTCTATAACCGGCTTCTCCGGATCATCCTCTGGCGGTAGGGTGAAATTTACCTTCAGCTCATTCCAAAGATCATCTTTCTGCATATCATTGACATAAGACACCTAAGGGTCTTCTTTAGCCGGCTTAAACCATTGGTGGATGCTGATCGGGATCTTGTCCCTAACAAGAACCCCGCACTGAGTTGTAAATGCATCCTTTGTCCGGATGGGTTCAATCGGTAGGCCGTCGCGCGCGATTGCTGTGATATCAAACCTTTCATCCTCGCGCAACTTTTTCTTCGGGCCTCGTCTCTTTACCGAAGTTGTGCTCGATCCGGAGGGCTAGAAAAAAGAAGAAAGACGAGAGTTAATTAATATGTGTACATACCAAAACAATGAATGCATCAATTAGCTAGTCTCAGCACAGGCTTAACTAATATATTTACCTGGCCGGACTCTGTTCGGTCACCGGAGCCGTCACCCTGTTCTTCCGGACCTGTTTCTTCACCCTGCTGTTCTTCCGGACCTGCTTCTTCACTCTGCTGTTCTTCTAGACCATCATTGTCGTTAGATAACACGACATGACATCACCTCCGTCTAAGATTATGTCCCGCAACCTCTCTTCTGCTTCCTCGTCTCGTCCGTGCTCCATTGTTTCTGCAAATATATATTACAACATGGCAATTATTACACAAACATGACAACACGTGGATATATTAGTTTGCGTGTCCTCGAGAGTTTTCACTGTCGAAGTTATCCGGGAGGGGGTAATATCGACAACGATGAGATACATACATGGGAAAATAATGTTATCGGGGAGCGGGTATATCGACCCCCCCCCACGTGTTGAAGTTATCGGGAGGGGTTTATATCGACAACGACGACAAACGTACATGGGAAAATAATTTTATCGGGGAGGGAGTATATCGACCCCCCCCACGTGTTGAAGTTATCGAGAGGGGGTATATCGACCCCCCTCGTGTTGAAGTTACCGGGTGGGGGTAATATCGACAACGATGAGATACATACACGGGAAAATAATGTTATCGGGGAGAGCGGGTATATCGACCCCCCCCCCACGTGTTGAAGTTTTCGGGAGGGGTTTATATCAACAACGACGACATACGTACATGGGAAAATAATATTATCGGGGAGGGGGTATATCGACCCCCTCCCCCACGTGTTGAAGTTATTGGGAGGGGGTATATCGACCCCCCCCCTCGTGTTGAAGTTATCGGGAGGGGGTATATCGACAACGATGAGATACATACATGGGAAAATAATGTTATCGGGGAGCGGGTATATCGCCCCCCCCACGTGTTGAAGTTATCGGGAGTTTGTATCGACACGACATACGTACATGGGAAAATAATATTATCGGGGAGGGCCGGGGTATATCGACCCCCCCCCCCCCCCCCGTGTTGAAGTTATCAGGAGGGGTATATCGACGACGACAGACCCGATAAAACATAAGAAAACGAAGAAGAAATAAAAAGAGGAGAAGAAGAAAGGAATAGCTAGAGGAGAAGATCGAAGAAAAAAAGAAGAAAAAAAGAGGAGAAGAAGAAAGGAATAGAGGAGAAGAAGAAAAATAGAATATATTCTATTTTCTCTTCTTCTCCTCTCCTTTTTCTTCTTTTTTCTACTTCTTATTTATTTCTCCTCTTCTTCCTCTCCCCTCTTCTTCTCCTTTCTTCCTCTTCTTATTTCCTTTTTCCTCTCATTCTTTTTCTTCTTCTTCCTTCTTAAAAATACATAAAGTAGTATTGCCTAATTCACTGTTCATATGAATATACAAACATTTGCATATTTACAATAATTAATATCACCAAAAAAATCTATGAACAGAAAAAAATCCTATTTTTTCTAAAAAACTATCTTTTGCATATATACATGGACATATATATACACAGAGAACATATATACATATATATAAAAAACAAGCATATATATGAAAAAAAATGCTAGCTAGGGAGGGCGCCGGCCGGACCAGGAGGACCGCGGGGTCGGCGGCGAGGATGGCGACGGGGCAGTGGGCGCGCGCTCGGGGTAGGGGGCGTGGGCGACGGCGAGGGCAGGCCGGGGCGGCGCGCGTCGGGGAAGGGGCAAGCGCGGGCGACGGCGAGGGCGGGCCGGGGCGGCGCGCGTCGGGGCAGGGGCGCGGGCGACAGTGGCGGGCCGGGGCGGCGTGCGCCGGGGCAGGGACGCGGGCGACGGCGACGACGGGGGCGGGCCGGGGCTGGCGGCGTCGGCGTCGTCGGGGGCGGCAACTGCTAGATGAGAGTGAAAATTTCCTAAGTGTGAAATTATATAGCAAAGCCTTTAGTCCCGGTTCGTGGCGGCAACCGGGACTAAAGGTGGGCATTAGTCCCGGTTGGTGCCACCAACCGGGACCAAAGGCCACTTTTCAGCAGCCCAAAGGGCGGGAAGCGGCGGCCTTTGGTCCCAGTTGGTGGCATCAACCGGGACTAAAGGGGGGGCATTGGTCCCGGTTGGTGCCACGAACCGGTACCAATGCCCCCTTTAGTCCCGGTTGGTGCCACCAACCGGGACCAAACGCCTTGTGCTGCTGCGCCCGCGTCGAAAGTTTAGTCCCACCTCGCTAGTTGAGAGGGGTGCTGTCGGTGGGAACGACACCTATGGGATCACAAGAATCCCTACTACGGTTAGCGGTGCGCGGGGTCATGAGAAGAGCGGATCAAACAGATAGCACACGGTTCGTTTTTCCAGGATCGGGCCGCGAGGATGCGTAAAACCCTACTCCTGCTTTGGTGGATTGTATATCTGTGTTCTTGAGCTAGCTATGGGGCGTGAGGAGCTCCAAAAAGCCGAATCCTTCTCTTGGTCGCCTCGGGCCTCCTTTTATAGGAAAAGGGGTTGCCACAGTGGCACAAAAGAGGTGGAAAGGGTACAGTGATGCGAGGTTATCCCTCACATTACATGACAAGGCGCATTTAATGCGTCTTGCTTAGGTGTCCTTGCTTTATCGGGGATGGGGGAGAGACCTGTCTCGTCCGTCGCCGCTCCCTCTTGTGTCGACACACGCCCTGGCCAGCGGTGCCTGCGATGCCATGTAGGCAGGCAGGCAGCTGAGGTGGCACAGTGGTGGGTCTCCACGAAGATCTGCATGCCGCCACACAGGTGCCTGCCTAGCTGGTTGGGTCGGCAGCTGCATGCGAACGGTGGTGGAGGTTTGGTTGGCGTGGGTCCGATGTTGGCCTCTAGACGCCCTCGGTAAGGGCCTTGCCGGGGCCCCGGCAAGGGTCTTGCCGAGGCACCTGCTGTCATCCCCGGCAAGGCTCTTGCCGGGGGCCTTGTGGTCCTCCTTGGCTGGGATCCCGCCAGGGGTCATCATCTTCTATGGTGCGTGTCTGATCTTGAATGTCTTCACAAAGATTTGCATGCCACCGCGGGGATGTCTCCCGAATCCTTGCCCCATGGGGGCAGTAGACTCAAGGGTGATTCACTCCGTAGGTGTGGGGCGAGCTGCCGCGGCAAGGGTCTTGCCGGGGTTGCTAAAACTGCCCCCCGGCAAGGATCTTGCCGGGGGAGTCCGCTTCGTCCCCTTTGCTCTTTGTGGTCTTGGTCTTGGCGTCGTTCTGCTTTTCTTGAGCTTCGGATTTACCTTGGCTCACCTCCCTTGTCGTGCTTGGTGTGGTGGTGCCCGTGGCTCAGACTGCCCGTGCACAGTTATAGGGGTACAAAAAGTGTACCCCTCTTTTTGTACACCGATAGGAGCCCCCGGGCTTGGGCCACACATAAGCGCAACGCGTTGTTGGGCTAGGCCCAAAAACGGTGCGCGGGCAGGCAGGGCGGTTTTTAGCGCGGTAAGATTCTTCGCGCGCTGCGCTTCCCATGATTCCCGCGCGTGGCGCGGCGTGGGGAGGCGCGTATGACGTGGGTGGCATGCGTGGGGTTGGTTCCCGCGGGCATGCGTCACATCAAAGTTAATGTGAAAGGAGGCGGCCCACGTTTTCCCCCATTAGAAGGAATAACCGTGGGCGCGCTGGTCACTTTCTCCTCTTCCCTCGCGCCTTTTCCAATCTCAGAGCCGCCGTTCCCTCTCTTCCTTCCTTCCTAAGCTTTCGTCGTCGCCCGCCGTCGCTGCTTCGCCACCCCCCTTCCTCAATCCTCTAGACCTCTCGGCCGCCATGGCGCCCAAATCCGCCAAGGGCAAGGGGGTGGCTAAGGGCTCTGGGACCGTGGAGCCGCCGGAGAGCATGTTGTTGGGGGACCGGACGAAGTCCGCCTTATTCTTCCCCTCGACGGTTGATGTTCATGAGCTCCGGGCCTCCTTCAAGCCCCTATGGGGAGTGAAGACGAGGGGAGAGAATTCGGGGCATCCGGCGACGCGCGTCATTCCTGCCGCTTGCGCCGATCCTGCCCCAAATCGGTACCCCTTCTTCGTTGATTACCTTTCTTGCGGGTTATGCCCCCCTTTTTCCAATTTCTTCTGCGACGTTATGCACACCTTCGGTTTTCGCCTCTTGGATTTTACTCCCCATAGGGTGACATTATGCGGCTCCGCCCTGGCCTCGACCACAACTTCACGGTGATGGCACATGCCCACTTCTGCCAGCGGCTCTTTCAGCTGGATGTGGGTCGCGACGGCGAGGTCGAACGGACCGGCAAGGCCGCGAGGGCTGCCGCAAAGGTCGGCAAGGCCGTCAAGGGGCTGTTCTTCAAGTTGCCAGCGGGGGTGGTCCCGTTGTGCAATAATTCACGCCGGTCCGAGATCATCGCTATGATGCCGGACTGCAACGCGCACGGCCCTGTCCCGAGCTGGAAGGAGCCGACAGACGCAGACGTGCAACAATTCTTCGACACCCTAATTGAGGTATACGTCAATACTGATGCCGAGCGGTGGCTTGTCATGGACACCACCCAGGCAGAGCTGGACTACATCGCCACCAGGACGAGGGAGGCACAACTTGCCATGGAGGCTGGCAGCGCCGAGGGCGTGGAGGACAAGGCCGCAACGGCTGCGGAGGAGGAGCAGTTCACCCTGTGGGCGGCGGCCACCGAGGAGGCCAGCAGCGTCGACACCGGAGCTCCGCTTGTCGAGGACGCGGCCAGCGAGTCGTCGGAGGAGGAGGACGTGGCGGCGGGCTCGACGCCAGCCAGGGGAAGAGGGCGAGTCCTGCGGCGGACTGGCTCCGGCGAGCCGGTCCGGCCCGGCAGGGCTACGCGGCCTCAATTGACCTTGGAGGGGTCCGGGCGCCACACGAGGGCCACGTCAGCGAAGAGGCTGACGAAGGCCGCTGAGAAGAAGAAGGCGACAGCCCCTTCCTCATCTGGGCGCGCACAAACCCCGCCGCCTTCTTCGCCTCCTCCGGCAGATGTCGACTCGGATGATGATGTGGAGCTCCCTTTTGATCTTGGGCCTCTCAGCCCGGAGATGAAAAGAAAACTGGTGGAAGAGGAGGAGACGGATGACGAGTAAGTACTCCGTTCCTTACTGTCATTTCCATTTCCCTGAATTGGGTCACTTATCTTGGTCCGTTTTTGCTTTTGCAGGGGTGCAGAGACGTTCGCCCAGAGGGTGAAGAGGGCGAGGACCTCAGCGAGCAGTCAGTCCCCGGCTGGAGCTTCAAAGACGCCACTGGTGGTGCGGAGCAGCCCGGACATCAACCCCCGGCGCAGCCCCCAACGTAAGTTCGTCACCCTCCTCTTACTCGACATATGGTGGGCGCTCGATGCTATGATGTTGACCTTGTCGGGTTTGTAGGAGGGGAGCGGCAGCAGGAGGAGCCATAGAGGGATACTCCCAACACACCACCTCCATCGACTACGCCGCCGCGAGGGGCGTCCCCGGCAAGGGCATCAGGTACGGAGCCCACACCCATGGAGGAAGAGGGGAACTTGGGCGCTGGTGACTCTACCACGGCGCCAAATGCTGGCGGGAAGGGGACTTCTGCTTCACAGCCTGGCACTGGTGAGTCGCCTGTCCTTCGTCTCTGTTTTTCCCTTATTCTTTTCCTGGCTTCATTGCTCCCAGTGCTGCCCAGGCCCTCCTTCAACAGACATGGAGGACGTGGACACTGTTGTTGGAGATATTGCTGACGAGGCCGCGACGGAGGCCGGCAGGATTGCCGCCGAGGAGGCCGCCAAGGATGCTGACGAGGCCGCCGCTGACGAGGCTGCCAAGGGTGCTGCCGAGGACGCCGTTGCAGGGGCCGCCAAGGCGACCGGCAAGGCTTCTGCCGAGGGCGCCAGTGGTGGACCTGCCGGGGGAGGCGGCAAGGCCTCCGCCAAGGAAGAGCTGGTGGATGATCAGCCTCCCTCCTCCTCAACCTCGGGCCCCGGCAGATATCTGAAGGTGGGCGACGATTTTTTCGTCCATCTTCCAGGGGCGTCAAGCCGAGCGCCCGCCAAAGGGGAAGCCTTTGACGGCGAGGTGCTTGCCGCCACCGGGCTTGAGGTGGTTGATGAGCCGGGCGTTGGCACCGACGGTTCTCCAGAAGAGCAGCTTTTCCACGCCATGGGGGCCAATTTCCGGAAGCTCCAAGTGCTCTACTGTGCCCGCCTGGACAAGGTCAAGTCCAGGATGGCAACGGTGGACAACACGGAGGTGGACTTCAAAGCGCGCGTTGCTGAGACGCAGACCTGGTTCCACCAGACCCGCGAGGAGCAGAGGGCCTTTCAGGAGGGATTGGCCAAGCACGATGTGGAGCTCACCATGAAGATGGCTGACATCGAGAAGGCCCAGGATAAGGCGGCAAACTTGGCTGCCGCGGCCAAGGCCGCCCGGAACCAGCATCAAGCCGCCTTGGATTCCGAGTAAGAGGACCTCTCCGTGCGTGAGGCGAAGCTTGCCGCAACGCTCCGCGGCAAGGATGAGGAGCTCGAAGCCCTTGTCGCGCGACGGACTCACGGGCTGGAGCATAGGCATAAAGAGGCACTCGATGCCCAAGCTCTGGCCCATGCCGGCAAGGTGAAGGAGCTAGAAGCAGAGCGGGACGAGCTGAAGGAGCAGGCCCTCAAGCTGTCCAGCGAGAAGAGTGCGCTCAACCGCGCCTTGGTAGAGGCGCAAGGAGCGGTCATCAGCAGGACTGGGGAGCTCTCCGAAGCGCAGAACTCCATCAGAGACCTCAAGCTGAAGCTGGAGGATCTCGAGAAGATGTTGTCGGAGAGCAGGGCTCGGGAGGAGACCTTGACCAGGAGCCTCGTGGAGGAGAAGCAGCTGCGGGCAAACGAGGTCGCCTCCCACCAGGAATATGTGGCGGGCAAGAACAGGTGGATCAGTCATCTGGAGGTCGCCGCCGGCAGGGTCACCTCGCAATTGGCCACCATGGGGATGCCAAACGTGAGGTACGCCCCCGAGCGCAGCGGGACCGTCAACGCCAAGCTGACCTAGTTCTTCGAGGGAGTCCTCGGAGCCTTGGCCTATCTTCACTCCAACAGGACGGCCACGCTGGCCGAGGAGGCCCGGCGACTTTGCCGGAGGGTCGTGACCAAGGTCCTCACCAAGATGGCATACTGGAATCCCGACCTTGACTTCGCGGCCGCGATGAATAGCTTGCCGGAGGGTACTGACCTCACGGTGCTCAAGGAGCGCATCAAGCCCATCACCGACTGCATCGACGAAATCAAGAGGGTGGAAGGCACCGGGATTAGGCATCCCGTTCTTCTTCGCCGCTACGGGTTCCCGACCAAGACACATTTTATCTTTAGTTAGAACCGCAGCAATGATGTGATGTAATATAACTTTGAAGTACTCTTAATTTTCATGCATGTTATTTCCCCGTTCAATTCCTCTTTGTATGCGCGCCCCACGTCGATTGGGTAGGCTCGCCGGCGCGAAAGCCCCTAGCGGCGTTTTGGGGACGGATCCCCATGGCCTGCCGGGTACGCGTGCTGCCGGACGAGCCACCTTTCCGTTCTAAACGCGGCCGCTCGAACTGTCGAGCTTGACTCGAGTCAGACTCGAGGGCGTTGTTGATCGTGGAAGGCTACTCTGCCATTCTCGACGCAGCCGCTTGAGCTGTTGAGCGGACTCGAAACAGGGCATGGGCGTTGCCGATCATGGGAGAGCCCCCTGGCGTTCAGGTTTCTCATACAAATGCGTGGCATCTCCGGGGGGGAATAACCTCAAATAAGAAGGGTAGTACAAATAAGGGTTCAGTGCAACTTAGCTTTTGTTTGCAATCGTTCAAGTGTCGATCTTCTGGCCTCCTTCCTTCTTCAGGGGTCACGGAGATGAAGGAGTGTCGGGCTAACTGCTAAAGCCGATTCTCACAACTTCGCCCCCTACCTGGCGCGCCAAAGATGTCGGTGGGAACGACACTGATGGGATCACAAGAATCCCTACTACGGTTAGCAGGGCGCGGGGTCATGAGAAGAGCGGATCAAACAGATAGTACATGGTTCGTTTATCCAGGTTCGGGCCGTGAGGATGCGTAAAACCCTACTCCTACTTTGGTGGATTGTATATATGTGTTCTTGAGCTAGCTATGGGGCGTGAGGAGCTCCAAAAAGCCGAATCCTTCTCCTGGTCGCCTCGGGCCTCCTTTTATAGGAAAAGGGGTTGCCACAGTGGCACACAGGAGGTGGAAAGGGTACAATGATGCGAGGTTATCCCTCGCATTACATGATAAGGCGCATTTAATGCGTCTTGCTTAGGTGTCCTTGCTTTATCGGGGATGGGGGAGAGACCTGTCTCATCCGTCGCCGCTCCCTCTTGTGTCGACACGCGCCCTCGCCAGCGGTGCCTGCGATCCCATGTAGGCAGGCAGGCAGCTGAGGTGGCGCAGTGGTGGGTCTCCACGAAGATCTTCATGCCGCTACGCAGGTGCCTGCCCAGCTGGTTGGGTCGGCAGTTGCATGCGAACGGCGGTGGAGGTTTGGTTGGCGTGGCCCCGATGGTGGACTGTAGATGCCCGCGGTAAGGGCCTTGCCGGGGCTTCGGCAAGGGTCTTGCCGAGGCGCCTGCTGTCATCCCTGGCAAGGCTCTTGCCGGGGGCCTTGTGGTCCTCCTTGGCTGGGATCCCGCCAAGGGTCATCATCTTCTATGGTGTGTGTCTGATCTTGAATGTCTTCAGAAAGATCTGCATGCCACCGCAGGGATGTCTCCTGAATCCTTGCCCCATGGGGGCAGTGGACTCAAGGGTGATTCGCTCCGTAGGTGTGGGGCGAGCTGCCGCGGCAAGGGTCTTGCCGGGGTTGCTAAAACTGCCCCCCGGCAAGGATCTTGCCGGGGGAGTCCGCTTCGTCCCCTTTGCTCTTTGTGGTCTTGGTCTTGGCGTCGTTCTGCTTTTCTTGAGCTTCGGATTTACCTTGGCTCACCTCCCTTGCCGTGCTTGGTGTGGTGGTGCCCGTGGCTCAGACTGCCCGTGCACAGTTATAGGGGTACAAAAAGTGTACCCCTCTTTTTGTACACCGATAGGAGCCCCCGGGCCTGGGCCACACATAAGTGCAACACATTGTTGGGCTAGGCCCAAAAACGGTGCGCGGGCAGGCGGGGCGGTTTTTACCGCGGTAAGATTCTTCGCGCGCTGCGCTTCCCACGACTCCCGCGCGTGGCGCGGCGTGGGGAGGCGCGTGTGACGTGGGTGGAATGCGTGGGGTTGGTTCCCGCGGGCATGCGTCACATCACAGTTAATGTGAAAGGAGGCAGCCCACGTTTTCCCCCATAAGAAGGAATAACCGTGGGCGCGCTGCTCACTTTCTCCTCTTCCCTCGTGCCTTTTCCAATCTCAGAGCCGTCGTTTCCTCTCTTCCTTCCTTCCTAAGCTTTCGTCGTCACCCGCCGTCGCTGCTTCGCCACCCCCCTTCCTCAATCCTCTAGACCTCTCGGCCGCCATGGCGCCCAAATCCGCCAAGGGCAAGGGGGTGGCTAAGGGCTCTGGGACCGTGGAGCCGCCGGAGAGCGCGCTGTTAAGGGACCGGACGAAGTCCGCCTTCTTCTTCCCCTCGACGGTTGATGTTCATGAGCTCCGGGCCTCCTTCAAGCCCCTATGGGGAGTGAAGACGGGGGGAGAGAATTCGGGGCATCCGGCGACGCGCGTCATTCCTGCCGCTTGCGCCGATCCTGCCCCAAATCGGTACCCCTTCTTCGTTGATTACATTTCTTGCGGGTTATGCCCCCTTTTTTCCGATTTCTTCTGCGACGTTATGCACACCTTCGGTTTTTGCCTCTTGGATTTTACTCCGAATGCGGTGGCATGCATGGCTTTCTTTGCGCATCTTTGCGAGGGCTTTGCCAGGGTGCAGCCCAACATGGCGCTCTTCCGCCATTATTTCTTCCCCCGGATCTAGACGGGAGGTGCCGTCTCTGGTTGTGTCACCTGGATCCCAAGATCCAAGGGGGCATACCCGGACGGTGCCGTGAAGGAGAGGTGGGAGGAATGGCGTGGCCGGTGGTGCTGGATTGAGGATGAAGACCCGCCGGAACTTTGCAAGGTCCGTCGGGTGCCGCCGGTCCGCGGCAGCGATTGGAGTGATGTTGACACCGCCGATGGGAGGCTCACTGTCGCCACCACCAGGATCCTCCGGCTGACCCGGCTGGTCTCACCCTTGAGATGATCGGGGCGGACTTCATTCGCCGCCGGATCGCACCGTTGCATAATAAGGGGAGGCCAGCCTGGCTTTTTACGAACCCGGCTGACATTATGCGGCTCCGCCCTGGCCTCGACCACAACTTCACGGTGATGGCGCATGCCCACTTCTGCCAGCGGCTCTTTCAGCTGGATGTGGGTCGCGACGGCGAGGTCGAACGGACCGGCAAGGCCATCAAGGGGCCGTTCTTCAAGTTGCCAGCGGGGGTGGTACGGTTGTGCAATAATTAACGCCGATCCGAGATCATCGCTATAATGCCGGACTGCAACGCGCACGGCCCTGTCCCGAGCTGGAAGGAGCCGACAGACGCAGACGTGCAACAATTCTTCGACACCCTAATTGAGGTATACGTCAATGCTGACGCCGAGCGGTGGCTTGTCATGGACACCACCCAGGCAGAGCTGGACTACATCGCCACCAGGGCGAGGGAGGCACTGCTTGCCATGGAGGCCGGCAGCGCCGGGGGCGTGGAGGACAAGGCCGCAACGGCTGCGGAGGAGGAGCAGTTCACCCTGTGGGTGGCGGCCACCGAGGAGGCCAGCAGCGTCGACACCGGAGCTCCGCTTGTCGAGGACGCGGCCGGCGAGTCGTCGGAGGAGGAGGACGTGGCGGTGGGCTCGATGCCAGCCAGGGGAAGAGGGCGAGTCCTGCGGCGGTCTGGCTCCGGCGAGCCGGTCCGGCCCGGCAGGGCTACGCGGCCTCAATTGACCCTGGAGGGGTCCGGGCGCCACACGAGGGCCACGGCAGCGAAGAGGCTGACGAAGGCCACTGAGAAGAAGAAGGCGGCAGCCCCTTCCTCATCTGGGCGCGCACAAACCCCGCCGCCTTCTTTGCCTCCTCCGGCAGACGTCGACTCGGATGATGATGTGGAGCTCCCTTTTGATCTTGGGCCTCTCAGCCCGGAGAGGAAAAGGAAACTGGTGGAAGAGGAGGAGACGGATGACGAGTAAGTACTCCGTTCCTTACTGTCATTTCCATTTGCCTGAATTGGGTCACTTATCTTGGTCCGTTTTTGCTTTTGCAGGGATGCAGAGACGTTGGCCCGGAGGGTGAAGAGGGCGAGGACCTCAGCGAGCAGTCAGTCCCCGGCTGGAGCTTCGAAGACGCCACTGGTGGTGCTGAGTAGCCCGGACAGCAGCCCCCGGCGCAGCCCCCAGCGTAAGTTCGTCACCCTCCTCTTACTCGACATGTGGTGGGCGCTCGATGCTATGATGTTGACCTTGCCGGGTTTGTAGGAGGGGAGCGGCAGCAGGAGGAGCCATAGAGGGCTACTCCCAACACACCACCTCCACCGACTACGCCGCCGCGAGGGGCGTCCCCGGCAAGGGCATCAGGTACGGAGCCCACACCCATGGAGGAAGAGGGGAACTTGGGCGCTGGTGACTCTGCCACGGCGCCAAATGCTGGCGGGGAGGGGACTTCTGCTTCACAGCCTGGCACTGGTGAGTTTCCTGTCCTTCGTCTCTGTTTTTCCCTTATTCTTTTCTTGGCTTCATTGCTCCCATTGCTGCCCAGGCCCTCCTTTAACAGACATGGAGGACGTGGACACTATTGTTGGAGATATTGCTGAGGAGGCCGCGGCGAGGCCAGCAGGATTGCCGCCGAGGAGGCCCCCAAGGATGCTGACGAGGCCGCCGCTGACGAGGCTGCCAAGGGTGCTGCCGAGGACGCTGCTGCGGGGGCCGCCAAGGCGACCGACGAGGCTTCTGCCGAGGGCGCCAGCGGTGGACCTGCCGGGGGATGCGGCAAGGCCTCCGCCGAGGAAGAGGTGGTGGATCTGAAGGAAATATGCCCTAGAGGCAATAATAAAGTTATTATTTATTTCCTTATTTCATGATAAATGTTTATTATTCATGCTAGAATTGTATCAACCGAAAACATGATACATGTGGGAATACATAGACAAACAGAGTGTCACTAGTATGCATCTACTTCACTACCTCGTTGATCAAAGATGGTTATGTTTCCTAGCCATAGACATGAGTTGTCATTTGATTAACGGGATCACATCATTAGGAGAATGATGTGATTGACATGACTTATTCCGTTAGCTTAGCACTCGATCGTTTAGTATGTTGCTATTGCTTTCTTCATGACTTATACATGTTCCTATGACTATGAGATTATGCAACTCCCGTTTTCCGGAGGAACACTTTGTGTGCTACCAAACGTCACAACGTAACTGGGTGATTATAAAGGAGCTCTACAGGTGTCTCCAAAGGTACATGTTGGGTTGGCGTATTTCGAGATTAGGATTTGTCACTCCGATTGTCAGAGAGGTATCTCTGGGCCCTCTCGGTAATGCACATCACATAAGCCTTGCAAGCATTGCAACTAATGAGCTAGTTGCGAGATGATGTATTACGGAACGAGTAAAGAGACTTGCCGGTAACGAGATTGAACTAGGTATTGAGATACCGACGATCGAATCTCGGGCAAGTAACATACCGATGACAAAGGGAACAACGTATGTTGTTATGCGGTCTGACCGATAAAGATCTTCGTAGAATATGTAGGAGCCAATATGGGCATCTAGGTCCCGCTATTGGTTATTGACCGGAGACGTGTCTCGGTCATGTCTACATTGTTCTCGAACCGTAGGGTCCGCACGCTTAAGGTTTTGATGACAGTTATATAATGAGTTTATGAGTTTTGATGTACCGAAGGAGTTCGGAGTCCCGGATGAGACCGGGGACATGACGAGGAGTCTCGAAAGGGTCGAGACGTAAAGATCGATATATTGGACGACTATATTCGGACATCGGAAAGGTTTTGAGTGGTTCGGGTATTTTCGGGAGTACCGGGGAGTTACGGGAATACGGGAGAAGAAGTATATGGGTCTTATTGGGCTTTAGGGGAGAGGGAGAGGCAGGCCACGCGCCCCCCCATTAACTAGTCCGAATTGGACTAGGGGGAGGGGCGGCGCCCCCTCCTTCCTTCTCTTCCCTCTTCCCCTTCCTTGTCTCCTACTCCTACTACATGGAAGGACTCCTAGTTGGACTAGAAAAAGGGGAATCCTACTCCTGGTGGGAGTAGGACTCCCTAGGGCGCGCCATAGAGAGGGCCGGCCCTCCCCTCCTCCACTCCTTTATATACGGGGGCAGGGGGCACCCCATAGACACACAAGTTGATCTTCGTGATCGTTTCTTAGCCGTGTGTGGTGCCCCCCTCCACCATATTCCACCTCGAATATATCGTTGCAGTGCTTAGGCGAAGCCCTGCGCCGGTAGAACATCAAGATCGTCAACACACCGTCGTGCTGACGGAACTCGTCCCCGAAGCTTTGCTGGATCGGAGCTAGGGGCACGTCATCGAGCTGAACGTGTGCCAAGAACTCGGAGGTGCCGGAGTAACGGTTCTTGGATCGGTCGGATCGGGAAGACGTACGACTACTTCCTCTACGTTGTGTCAACGCTTCCGCTTCGGTCTACGAGGGTACGTAGATAAGACTCTCCCCTCTCGTTGCTATGCATCACCATGATCTTGCGTGTGCGTAGGAATTTTTTTGAAATTACTACGTTTCCCAACAGTGGCATCCGAGCCTAGGTTTTTATGGTTTGATGTTATATGCACGAGTAGAACACAAGTGAGTTGTGGACGATATAAGTCATACTGCTTACCAGCATGTCATACTTTGGTTCGGCGGTATTATTGGATGAAGCGGCCCGGACCGACATTACGCGTACGCTTACGCGAGACTGGTTCTACCGCCGTGCTTTGCACACAGGTGGCTGGCGGGTGTCAGTTTCTCCAACTTTAGTTGAACCGAGTGTGGCTACGCCCGGTCCTTGCGAAGGTTAAAACGGCATCAACTTGACAAACTATCGTTGTGGTTTTGATGCGTAGGTGAGATTGGTTCTTGCTTAAGCCCGTAGCAGCCACGTAAAACTTGCAGCAAACAAAGTAGAGGACGTCTAACTTGTTTTTGCAGGGCATGTTGGGATGTGATATGGTCAAGACGTGATGAGATATAAGTTGTTGTATAAGATGATCATGTTTTGTTGAAGTTATCGGCAACTGGCAAAAGCCTTACGGTTGTCTCTCTATTGCATAAGATGCAAGCGCCAAATAATTGCTTTACTTTATCGCTATGCGATAGCAATAGTTGCAAGAGCAATAGTTAGCGAGACGACCATGTGACGACACATTGATATAGATCAAGATGATGGAGATCATGGTGTCATGCCGGTGACGATGGAGATCATAACGATGCTTTGGAGATGGAGATCAAAGGCACAAGATGATGATGGCCATATCATGTCACATATTTTGATTGCATATGATGTTTATCTTTCATACATCTTATTTTGCTTAGTTCGACGGTAGCTTTATAAGATGATCTCTCACTAAATTATCAAGAAGTGTTCTCCCTGAGTATGCACCGTTGCCAAAGTTCGTCGTGCCCAGACACCACGTGATGATCGGGTGTGATAAGCTCTACGTCCATCTAAAACGGGTGCAAGCCAGTTTTGCACACGCAGAATACTCGGGTTATACTTGACGAGCCTAGCATATGCAGATATGGCCTCGGAACACGGAGACCGAAAGGTCGAACCTGAATCATATAGTAGATATGATCAACATAGTGATGTTCACCATTGAAACTACTCCATCTCACGTGATGATCGGACATGGTTTAGTTGATATGGATCACGTGATCACTTAGAGGATTAGAGGGATGTCTATCTAAGTGGGAGTTCTTAAGTAATATGATTAATTGAACTTTAATTTATCATGAACTTAGTCCTGGTAGTATTAGCATATCTATGTTGTAGATCAATAGCTCGCGTTGTTGCTTTCAAATGTTTATTTTTGATATGTTCCTAGAGAAAATTATGTTGAAAGATGTTAGTAGCAATGATGCGGATTGGATCCGTGATCTGAGGTTTATCCTCATTGCTGCACAGAAGAATTATGTCCTTGATGCACCGCTAGGTGACAGACCTATTGCAGGAGCAGATGCAGACGTTATGAACGTTTGGCTAGCTCAATATGATGACTACTTGATAGTTAAGTGCGTCATGCTTAACGGCTTAGAATCGGGACTTCAAAGATGTTTTGAACGTCATGGACCATATGAGATGTTCCAGGAGTTGAAGTTAATATTTCAAGCAAATACCCGAGTTGACAGATATGAAGTCTCCAACAAGTTCTATACCTAAAAGATAGAGGAGAATCGCTCAACTAGTGAGCATGTGCTCAGATTGTCTGGGTACTACAATCGCTTGAATCAAGTGGGAGTTAATCTTCCAGATAAGATAGTGATTGATAGAATTCTCTAGTCACCATCACCAAGTTAATAGAACTTCGTGATGAACTATGATATGCAAGGGATAACGGAAACGATTCCCAAGCTCTTCGTAATGCTAAAATCGACGAAGGTAGAAATCAAGAAAAACATCAAGTGTTGATGGTAGACAAGACCACTAGTTTCAAGAAAAGGCAAAAGGAAGAAGGGGAACTTCAAGAAGAACAGCAAGCAAGTTGCTGCTCAAGTGAAGAAGCCCAAGTCTGGTCCTAAGCCTGAGACTAAGTACTTCTACTGCAAAGGGACTGGTCACTGGAAGCGGAACTAACCCAAGTGTTTGGTGGATAAGAAGGATGGCAAAGTGAACAAAAGTATATTTGATATACATGTTATTGATGTGTACTTTACTAGTGTTTATAGCAACCCCTCAGTATTTGATACTTGTTCAGTTGCTAAGAGTAGTAACTCGAAACAGGAGTTGCAGAATAAACAGAGACTAGTTAAGGGTGAAGTGACGATGTGTGTTGGAAGTAGTTCCATGATTGATATGATCATCATCGCACACTCCCCTATACTTTCGGGATTAGTGTTGAACCTAAATAAGTGTTATTAGGTTTTTGCGTTGAGCATGAATATGATTTGATCATGTTTATTGCAATACAGTTATTCATTAAAGTCAGAGAATAATTGTTGTTATGTTTACATGAATAAAACCTTCGATGGTCATACACCCAATGAAACAAGTTCGTTGGATCTCGATCGTAGTGATACACATATTCAGAATATTGAAACCAAAAGATGCAAAGTTAATAATGATAGTGCAACTTATTTGTGGCACTGCCGTTTAGGTCATATTGGTGTAAAGCGCATGAAGAAACCCCATGCTGATGGGCTTTTGGAATCACTTGATTATGAATCACTTGATGCTTGCGAACCATGCCTTATGGGCAAGATGACTAAAACGCCGTTCTCCAGAACAATGGAGCAAGCAACAGATTTGTTGGAAATCATACATACTGATGTATGTGGTCCGATGAATATTAAAGCTTGCAGCAGGTATCATTATTTTCTGACCTTCACAGATGATTTGAGCAGATATGGGTATATCTACTTGATGAAACATAAGTCTGAAATGTTTGAAAAGTTCAAAGAATTTCAGAGTGAAGTGGAAAATCATCGTGACAAGAAAATAAAGTTTCTACGATCTGATCGCGGAGACGAATATTTAAGTTACGAGTTTGGTCTTCAGTTAAAACAATGTGAAATAGTTTCACTACTCACGCCACCTGGAACACCACAGCATAATGGTGCGTCCGAACGTCATAACCGTACTTTATTGGATATAGTACAATCTATGATGTCTCTTACCGATCTACCACTATCGTTTTTGGGGTTATGCATTAAAGACAACTGCATTCACGTTAAAAAAGGGCACCATCTAAGTCCGTTGAGACGACACAATCTGAACTGTGGTTTGGCAAGAAACCAAAGTTGTCGTTTCTTAAAATTTGGGGTTGCGATGCTTATGTGAAAAAGTTTCAACATGATAAGCTCAAACCCAAATCGGAGAAATGTGTCTTCATAGTTTACCCAAAGAGTCAGTTGGGTACACCTTCTATCACAGATCCAAAGGCAAGACATTCGTTGCTAAGAATGGATCCTTTCTAGAAAAGGAGTTTCTCTCGAAAGAAGTGAGTGGGAGGAAAGTAGAACTTGATAAGGTAATTGTACCTTCTCCCTTATTGGAAAGTAGTTCATCACAAGAAATCTGTTCCTGTGACTACTACACCAATTAGTGAGGAAGCTAATGATGATGATCATGTAACTTCAGAGCAAGTTACTACCGAATCTCGCAGGTAAACAGAGTGAGATCCGCACCAGAGTGGTACGGTAATCCTGTTCTGGAGGTTATGTTACTAGACCATGACGAACCTACGAACTATGAAGAAGCGATGGTGAGCCCAGATTCCGCGAAATGGTTTGAGGCCATTTAATCTGAGATGGGATCCATGTATGAGAACAAAGTGTGGACTTTGGTTGACTTGCCCGATAACCGGCGAGCCATAGAAAATAAATGGATCTTCAAGAGGAAGACGAACGTTGATAGTAGTGTTACTATCTACAAAGCTAGAATTGTCGCAAAAGGTTTCGACAAGTTCAAGGTGTTGACTACGATGAGAGTTTCTCACTCGTATCTATGCTTAAGTCTGTCCGAATCATGTTAGGAATAGCCGCATTTTTATGAAATCTGGCAAATGGATAAACAAAACTGCATTCCTTAATGGATTTATTAAAGAAGAGTTGTATATGATGCAACCAGAAGGTTTTGTCAATCCTAAAGGTGCTAACAAAATATGCAAGCTCTAGCGATCCATCTATGGACTGGTGCAAGCATCTCGGAGTTGGAATACACGCTTTGATAAGTTGATCAAAGCATATAGTTTTATACAGACTTGCGGTGAAGCCTGTATTTACAAGAAAGTGAGTGGGAGCACTACAACATTTCTGATAAGTATATGTGAATGACATATTGTTGATCGGAAATAATGTAGAATTATTCTGTAAAGCATAAAGGAGTGTTTGAACGGAGTTTTTCAAAGAAAGACTTCAGTGAAGCTGCTTACATATTGAGCATCAAGATCTATAGAGATAGATCAAGACGCTTGATAAGTTTTTTTTCAATGAGTACATACCTTGACAAGTTTTTGAAGTAGTTCAAAATGGAACAGTCAAAGAAAGAGTTCTTGCCTGTGTCATAAGGTGTGAAATTGAGGAAGACTCAAAAACTCGACCACGGCAGAAGATAGAAAGAGAATGAAAGTCATTCCCTATGCCTTGGCCATAGGTTCTATAAAGTATGCCATGTTGTGTACCAGATCTATTGTATACCCTACACTGATTTTGGCAAGGGAGTACAATAGTGATCTAGGAGTAGATCACTGGACAACGGTCAAAATTATCCTTAGTGGAATAAGGATATGTTTCTCGATTATGGACGTGACAAAAAGGTTCGTCGTAAAAGGTTACGTCGATGCAAGTTTTGACACTAATCTAGATGACTTTAAGTCTCAATCTAGATACATATTGAAAGTGGGAGCAATTAGCTAGAGTAGCTCCGAGCAGAGTATTGTTGACATAGAAAATTGCAAAATACATACGGATCTGAATGTGGCAGACCCGTTGACTAAACTTCTATCACAAGCAAAACATGAATCACACCTTAGTACTCTTTGGGTGTTAATCACATAGCGATGTGAACTAGATTACTTACTCTAGTAAACCCTTTGGGTGTTGATCACATATCGATGTGAACTATGGGTGTTAATCACATAATGATGTGAACTATTGCTGGTAAATCACATGGCGATGTGAACTAGATTATTGACTCTAGTGCAAGTGGGAGACTAAAGGAAATATGCCCTAGAGGCAATAATAAAGTTATTATTTATTTCCTTATTTCATGATAAATGTTTATTATTCATGCTAGAATTGTATCAACCGGAAACATGATACATGTGTGAATACATAGACAAACAGAGTGTCACTAGTATGCCTCTACTTCACTAGCTCGTTGATCAAAGATGGTTATGTTTCCTAGCCATAGACATGAGTTGTCATTTGATTAACGGGATCACATCATTAGGAGAATGATGTGATTGACATGACCCATTCCGTTAGCTTAGCACTCGATCGTTTAGTATGTTGCTATTGCTTTCTTCATGACTTATACATGTTCCTATGACTATGAGATTATGCAACTCCCGTTTGCCGGAGGAACACTTTGTGTGCTACCAATCGTCACAACGTAACTGGGTGATTATAAAGGAGCTCTACAGGTGTCTCCAAAGGTACATGTTGGGTTGGCGTATTTCGAGATTAGGATTTGTCACTCGGATTGTCAGAGAGGTATCTCTGGGCCCTCTCGGTAATGCACATCACATAAGCCTTGCAAGCATTGCAACTAATGAGCTAGTTGCGAGATCATGTATTACGGAACGAGTAAAGAGACTCGCCGGTAACGAGATTGAACTAGGTATTGAGATACCGACGATCGAATCTCGGGCAAGTAACATACCGATGACAAAGGGAACAACGTATGTTGTTATGCGGTCTGACCGATAAAGATCTTCGTAGAATATGTAGGAGCCAATATGGGCATCCAGGTCCCGCTATTGGTTATTGACCGGAGACGTGTCTCGGTCATGTCTACATTGTTCTCGAACCGTAGGGTCCGCACGCTTAAGGTTTCGATGACAGTTATATAATGAGTTTATGAGTTTTGATGTACCGAAAGAGTTCAGAGTCTCGGATGAGATCGGGGACATGACGAGGAGTCTCGAAAGGGTCGAGACGTAAAGATCGATATATTGGACGACTATATTCAGACATCGGAAAGGTTCTGAGTGGTTCGGGTATTTTCGGGAGTACCGGGGAGTTACGGGAATACGGGGGAAGAAGTATATGGGCCTTATTGGGCTTTAGGGGAGAGGGAGAGGCAGGCCGCGCCCCCCCATTAACTAGTCCGAATTGGACTAGGGGGAGGGGCGGCGCCCCCTCCTTCCTTCTCTTCCCTCTTCCCCTTCCTTGTCTCCTACTCCTACTACATGGAAGGACTCCTAGTTGGACTAGAAAAAGGGGAATCCTACTCTCCCTAGGGCGCGCCATAGAGAGGGCCGGCCCTCCCCTCCTCCACTCCTTTATATACGGGGGCAGGGGGCACCCCATAGACACACAAGTTGATCTTCGTGATCGTTTCTTAGCCGTGTGCGGTGCCCCCCTCCACCATATTCCACCTCGAATATATCGTTGCAGTGCTTAGGCGAAGCCCTACGCCGGTAGAACATCAAGATCGTCAACACGCCGTCGTGCTGACGGAACTCGTCCACGAAGCTTTGCTGGATCGGAGCTAGGGGCACGTCATCGAGCTGAACGTGTGCCAAGAACTCGTAGGTGCCTGAGTAACGGTGCTTGGATCGGTCGGATCGGGAAGACGTACGACTACTTCCTCTACGTTGTGTCAACGCTTCCACTTCGGTCTACGAGGGTACGTAGACAAGACTCTCCCCTCTCGTTGCTATGCATCACCATGATCTTGCGTGTGCGTAGGAATTTTTTTGAAATTACTACGTTTCCCAACAGGATGATCAGCCTCCCTCCTCCTCAACCTCGGGCCCCGGCAGATATCTGAAGGTGGGAGACGATTTTTTCGTCCATCTTCCAGGGGCGTCAAGCCGAGCGCCCGCCAAAGGGGAAGCCTTTGACGGCGAGGTGCTTGCCGCCACCGGGCTTGAGGTGGTTGATGAGCCGGGCGTTGGCGGCGACGGTTCTCCAGAAGAGCAGCTTTTCCGCGCCATGGGGGCCAATTTCCGGAAGCTCCAAGTGCTCTACCGTGGCCGCCTGGACAAGGTCAAGTCCAGGATGGCAACGGTGGACAACGCGGAGGTGGACTTCAAGGCGCGCGTTGTTGAGACGCAGACCTGGTTCCACCAGACCCGCGAGGAGAAGAGGGCCTTTCAGGAGGAATTGGCCAAGCGCGATGTGGAGCTCACCATGAAGACGGCTGACATCGAGAAGGCCCAGGACAAGGCGGCGAACTTGGCTGCCGCGGCCAAGGCCGCCCGGAACCAGCATCAAGCCGCCTTGGATTCCCAGGAAGAGGACCTCTCCGTGCGTGAGGCGAAGCTTGCCGCAACGCTCCGCGGCAAGGATGAGGAGCTCGAAGCCCTTGTCGCGTGACGGACTCACGAGCTGGAGCAGAGGCACAAAGAGGCACTCGATGCCCAAGCTCTGGCCCATGCCGGCAAGGTGAAGGAGCTGGAAGCAGAGCGGGACGAGCTGAAGGAGCAGGCCCTCAAGCTGTCCAGCGAGAAGAGCACGCTCAACCGCGCCTTGGTAGAGGCGCAAGGAGCGGTCATCAGCAGGACTGGGGAGCTCTCCGAAGCGCAGAACTCCATCAGAGACCTCAAGCTGAAGCTGGAGGATCTCGAGAAGATGTTGTCAGAGAGCAGGGCTCGGGAGGAGACCTTGACCAGGAGCCTCGAGGAGGAGAAGCAGCTGCGGGCAAACGAGGCCGCCTCCCACCAGGAATATGTGGCGGGCGAGAACATGTGGATCAGTCGTCTGGAGGTCGTCGCCGGCAGGGTCACCTCGCAATTGGCCACCATGGGGATGCCAAACGTGAGGTACGCCCCCGAGCGCAGCGGGACCGTCAACGCCAAGCTGACCCAGTTCTTCGAGGGCGTCCTCGGAGCCTTGGCCTATCTTCACTCCAACAGGACGGCCACGCTGGCCGAGGAGGCCCGGCGACTTTGCCGGAGGGTCGTGACCAAGGTCCTCACCAAGATGGCGTACTGGAATCCCGACCTTGACTTCGCAGCCGTGATGAATAGCTTGCCGGAGGATACTGACCTCACGGTGCTCAAGGAGCGCATCAAGCCCATCACCGACTGCATCGACGAAATCAAGAGGGTGGAAGGCCAGCGCCGGGATTAGGCATCCCGTTCTTCTTCGCCGCTGCGGGTTCCCGACCAAGACACATTTTATCTTTAGTTAGAACCGTAGCAATGATGTGATGTAATATAACTTTGAAGTACTCTTAATTTTCATGCATGTTATTTCCCCGTTCAATTCCTCTTTGTATGTGCGCCCCACGTCGATTGGGTAGGCTTGCCGGCGCGGAAGCCCCTAGCAGCGTTTTGGGGACGGACCCCCATGGCCTGCCGGGTACGCGTGCTGCCGGACGAGCCACCTTTCCGTTCTAAACGCGGCCGCTCGAACTGTCGAGCTTGACTCGAGTCAGACTCGAGGGCGTTGTTGATCACGGAAGGCTACTCTGCCATTCTCGACGCAGCCGCTTGAGCTGTTGAGCGGACTCGAAACAAGGCAAGGGCGTTGCCGATCGTGGGAGAGCCCCCTGGCGTTCAGGTTTCTCATACAAAGGCGTGGCATCTCCGGCGGGAATAACCTCAAATAAGAAGGGTAGTACAAATAAGGGTTCAGTGCAACTTAGCTTTTGTTTGCAATCGTTCGAGTGTCGATCTTCTGGCCTCCTTCCTTCTTCAGGGGACACGAAGATGAAGGAGTGACGGGCTAACTGCTAAAGCTGATTCTAACAACTGCGCCCCCTACCTGGCGCGCCAAAGATGTCGGTGGGAACGACACCTATGGGATCACAAGAATCCCTACTACGGTTAGCGTGGCGTGGGGTCGTGAGAAGAGCAGATCAAACAGATAGCACACGGTTCGTTTATCCAGGTTCGGGCCGTGAGAATGCGTAAAACCCTACTCCTTCTTTGGTGGATTGTATATCTGTGTTCTTGAGCTAGCTATGGGGCGTGAGGAGCTCCAAAAAGCCGAATCCTTCTCCTGGTCGCCTTGGGCCTCCTTTTATAGGAAAAGGGGTTGCCACAGTGGCACACAGGAGGTGGAAAGGGTACAGTGATGCGAGGTTATCCCTCGCATTACATGACAATGCGCATTTAATGCGTCTTGCTTAGGTGTCCTTACTTTATCGGGAACGGGGGAGAGACCTGTCTCGTCCGTCGTCGCTCCCTCTTGTGTCGACACGCGCCCTCGCCAGCGCTGCGTGCGATGCCATGTAGGCAGGCAGGCAGCTGAGGTGGCGCAGTGGTGGGTCTCCACAAAGATCTGCATGCCACCACGCAGGTGCCTGCCCACCTGGTTGGGTCGGCTGCTGCATGCGAACGGCGGTGGAGGTTTGGTTGGCGTGGGCCCGATGGTGGCCTGTAGACGCCCTCGGTAAGGGCCTTGCCGGGGCCCCGGCAAGGGTCTTGCCGAGGCGCCTGCTGTCATCCCCGGCAAGGCTCTTGCCGGGGGCCTTGTGGTCCTCCTTGGCTGGGATCCCGCCAAGGGTCATCATCTTCTATGGTGTGTGTCTGATCTTGAATGTCTTCACAAAGATCTGCATGCCACCGCGGGGATGTCTCCCAAATCCTTGCCCCATGGGGGCAATGGACTCAAGGGTGATTCACTCCGTAGGTGTGGGGTGAGCTGCCGCGGCAAGGGTCTTGTCGGGGTTGCTAAAACTGCCCCCGGCAAGGATCTTGCCGGGGGAGTCTGCTTCGTCCCCTTTGCTCTTTATGGTCTTGGTCTTGGCGTCGTTCTTCTTTTCTTGAGCTTTGGATTTACCTTGGCTCACCTCCCTTTCCGTGCTTGGTGTGGTGGTGCCCGTGGCTCAGACTACCCGTGCATAGTTATAGGGGTACAAAAAGGGTACCCCTCTTTTTGTACACCAATAGGTGCGCAGTGGTTTATAAGCCCCACTGCCGCACCCCTCTCGAGCTCCTCTCCATTGCAGGCTTACGGGCCTAATTTTCACTGCTATGCCTGTGGGCCTATTGGGCCTCCTGCGGGCCCGAATCCTGGCCCATGGATGGGTTTCTAGTCGTATTCAGGCCGTGGGGGCCCAGTAGGTGGCACTTTTTTGTTTTTTTGTTTTTTTCGTTGCTTTATTTATTTTATTTTGTTTCTACTTACAACAAAATACTTATTGTTGCTATTTTTATTTTTTTTAGTTTTTTTGTTTTGTTTTCTGCATTATTTATTTTCTTTTGTTTTTTGCTTTATTTTTTAATTCTTTATGCTTTTAGTTTTAGAAAAATTATAAACTTTTTGTTAATGTCATTAGTTTTCAAATTTGAAAAGACTTTTTTTGTTTTTTTGTTTTCTTTGTTGCTTTATTTATTTTATTTTGTTTCTACTTAGAACAAAATACTTATTGTTGCTATTTTTATTTATTTTTCAGTTTTTTTGTTTTGTTTTCTGCATTATTTATTTTCTTTTGTTTTTTGCTTTATTTTTTTAATTCTTTTTGCTATTAGTTTTAGAAAAATTATAAACTTTCTGTTCGTGCAAACGTTGCAGGTCCTCCCGTGTCTCAGGTGTATCTTTTGTCTTCCCATACACGCCCAAGAAGCCTAACAGGTTCACGCAAAGGTTCTTCGTCACGTGCATCACGTCGATTGAAGAGCGGACCTCTAGCTGTTTCCAATAGGGTAGGTCGAAGAATATAGATTTCTTCTTCCACATGGGTGCGCGTCCCTCAGCGTCATTCGGAACAGCTAGTCTGCCGGGACCCTTTCCAAAGATTACGTGTAAATCATTGACCATAGCAAGTACGTGATCACCGGTACGCATGGCGGGCTTCTTCCGGTGATCTGCCTCGCCTCTGAAATGCTTGCCTTTCTTTCGACATTGATGTTGGTCGGGAGAAATCGATGATGGCCCACGTACACATTCTTCCTGCATCTGTCCAGGTATATACTTTCGGTGTCATCCAAACAGTGCGTGCATGCGTGGTATCCCTTGTTTGTCTGTCCTGAAAGGTTACTGAGAGCAGGCCAATCGTTGATGGTCACGAACAGCAACGCCTTTAGGTTAAATTCCTCCTGTCTATGTTCATCCCACGTACGTACACCGTTTTCATTCCACAGCTGTAAAACTTCTTCAACTAATGGCCTTAGGTACACATCAATGTTGTTGCCGGGTTGCTTAGGGCCTTGGATGAGAACTGAAATCATAATGAACTTCCGCTTCATGCACATCCAAGGAGGAAGGTTATACATACATAGAGTCACGGGCCAGGTGCTGTGATTGCTGCTCTGCTCCCCGAAAGGATTAATGCCATCCGCGCTTAAAGCAAACCATACGTTCCTTGGGTCATTTGCAAACTCATCCCAGTACTTTCTCTCGATTTTTCTCCACTACGACCTGTCAGCGGGTGCTCTCAACTTCCCGTCTTTCTTACGGTCCTCACTGTGCCATCGCATCAACTTGGCATGCTCTCCGTTTCTGAATAGACGTTTCAACCGTGGTATTATATGAGCATACCACTGTTGGAAATATGCCCTAGAGGCAATAATAAAATGATTATTATATTTCCTTGTTCATGATAATTGTCTGTTATTCATGCTATAATTGTGTTATCCGGAAATCATAATACATGTGTGAATACATAGACCACAATGAGTACCTAGTGAGCCTCTAGTTGACTAGCTCGTTGATCAACAAATAGTCATGGTTTCCTGACTATGGACATGGGATGTCATTGATAACGGGATCACATCATTAGGAGAATGATGTGATGGACAAGACCCAAACCTAAGCATAGCACAAAGATCGTGTAGTTCGTTTTCGAGAGCTTTTCCAATGTCAAGTATCATTTCCTTAGACCATGAGGTTGTGCAACTCCCGGATACCGTAGGTGTTCTTTGGGTGTGCCAAGCGTCACAATGTAACTGGGTGGCTATAAAGGTGCACTACGGGTATCTCCGAAAGTGTCTGTTGGGTTGGCACGAATCGAGACTGGGATTTGTCACTTCGTATGACGGAGAGGTATCTCTGGGCCCACTCGGTAATGCATCATCATAATGAGCTCAATGTGACCAAGGGGTTGGTCACGGGATCATGCATTACGGTATGAGTAAAGTGACTTGCCGGTAACGAGATTGAACAAGGTATGGGGATACCGACGATCGAGTCTCGGGCAAGTAACATACCGATTGACAAAGGGAATTGAATACGGGATTGATTGAGTCCTCGACATCGTGGTTCATCCGATGAGATCATCGAGGAGCATGTGGGAGCCAACATGGGTATCCAGATCCCGCTGTTGGTTATTGACCGGAGAGGCGTCTCGGTCATGTTTGCTTGTCTCCCGAACCCGTAGGGTCTACACACTTAAGGTTCGGTGACGCTAGGGTTGTAGAGATATTAGTATGCAGTAACCTGAAAGTTGTTCGGAGTCCCGGATGAGATCCCGGACGTCACAGGAGTTCCGGAATGGTCCGGAGGTAAAGATTTATATATAGGAAGTCCAGTTTCGGCCATCGGGAAGGTTTCGGGGGTTACCGGTATTGTACCGGGACCACCGGAAGGGTCCCGGGGGTCCACAGGGTGGGGCCACCTATCCCGGAGGGCCCCATGGGCTGAAGTGGGAGGGGAACCAGCCCCTGGTGGGCTGGTGCGCCCCCCTTGGGCCCCCCTGTGCCTAGGGTTGGGAAACCCTAGGGGTGGGGGCGCCCCCCACTTGGCTTGGGGGAGAAGCCACCCCTTGGCCGCCCCTCCCTTGGAGATTGCATCTCCTAGGGCCGGCGCCCCCCCCAAGGCCCCTATATAAAGAGGGGGGAGGGAGGGCAGCCGCACCCTTGCTCTTGGCGCCTCCCTCTCCCTCCGTAACACCTCTCCTTCCCGCTTGCGCTTGGCGAAGCCTTGCCGGGATCCTGCTACATCCACCACCACGCCGTCGTGCCGCTGGATCTTCATCAACCTCTCCTTCCCCCTTGCTGGATCAAGAAGGAGGAGACGTCTTCCCAACCGTACGTGTGTTGAACGCGGAGGTGTTGTCCGTTCGGCACTTGGTCATCGGTGATTTGGATCACGGCGAGTACGACTCCATCATCCCTGTTCTCTTGAACGCTTCCGCTCGCGATCTACAAGGGTGTGTAGATGCACTCCTATTCCCCTCATTTCTAGAATACTCCATAGATTGATCTTGGTGATGCCTAGAAAAATTTAAATTCTGCTACGATCCCCAACAACCACATCACCTTCACAGGAACCCTCTTCCTAGGGGGCTCGCTGTCAACATCACCAGGATCATCTCATCTGATCTTATACCGCAATGCACCGCATACCGGGCATGCGTTCAGATCCTTGTATGCACCGCGGTAGAGGATGCAGTTATTAGGGCATGCATGTATCTTCTGCACCTCCAATCCTAGAGGGCATACGACCTTCTTTGTTGCGTATGTACTGTCGGGCAATTCGTTATCCTTTGGAAGCTTCTTCTTCAATATTTTCAGTAGCTTCTCAAATCCTTTGTCAGACATAACATTCTCTGCCTTCCACTGCAGCAATTCCTGTACGGTACCGAGCTTTGTGGTGCCATCTTCACAATTGGGGTACAACCCTTTTTTGTGATCCCCTAACATGCGATCGAACTTCAGCTTTTCCTTTTGACTTTCGCATTGCGTCCTTGCATCGACAATGACCCGACGGAGATCATCATCATCGGGCACATCGTCTGGTTCCTCTTGATCTTCAGCAGCTTCACCCGTTGCAGCATCATTGGGCACATCGTCTAGTTCCTCTTGATCTTCACCAGCTCCCCCCGTTGCAGCATCACCGTATTCAGGGGGCACATAGTTGTCATCGTACTCTTCTTCTTCGTCGTCTTCCATCATAACCCCTATTTCTCTATGCCTTGTCCAAACATTATAGTGTGGCATGAGACCCTTGTAAAGCAGGTGGGTGTGAAGGATTTTCCGGTCAGAGTAAGACTTCGTATTCCCACAATTAGGGCATGGCCAACACATAAAACCATTCTGCTTGTTTGCCTCAGCCGCTTCGAGAAATTCATGCACGCCCTTAATGTACTCGGAGGTGTGTCTGTCACCGTACATCCATTGCCGGTTCATCTGCGTGCGTTATATATAATTAAGTGTGTCAAAAACCATTACAGAACATCATGAATAGATAATTAAGTGACCAAATTAATAGAAGTTCATCATCACATTAAAACCAAAGTACATACATAGTTCTCATCTAACAACATATAGCTCTCGAGAGCATCTAATTAATTAAACCATACATTGAAACTATGTAAAACATTTCAATGCGAAATCAAACGCGATCATAATCGCAACCAAGGTAACAATTGATCCAACGGCATAATGATACTAAGCCTCGGTATGAACGGCATATTTTCTAATCATTCTAATCTTCAAGCGCATTGCATCCATCTTGATCTTGTGATCATCGACGACATCCGCAACATGCAACTCCAATATCATCTTCTCCTCAATTTTTTTATTTTTTCCTTCAAGAAATTGTTTTCTTCTTCAACTAAATTTAACCTCTCAACAATAGGGTCGGCTGGAATTTCCGGTTCACATCCTCCTAGATAAATAAAATCTATGTCATGTTGGTCGGCATAATTTTCATAAAAAATAAATGAACCTATAGTTATAAAGATAATATATACCACATCCGAATCATAGACAGGACGAGGGCCGACGGGGGCGGATACCAAAAGCATCGCACTATATAAGATGCAATAATAAAAGTAAGAAAATGATACAAGTATCTATCTAAACATACAAGTAAGAATATTTTTCCTTTTAGAAAGAAGATAAGAACAAGAGGCTCACCACGATGGTGCCGGTGATGAGATCGGCGCGGGTGATCGACGACGGTGAAGACGGGGGCGGGGCGTGACGGACCGCTAAACCTAGACAAATATTGAGGAAAATGGAGCTTGGAGGTCGAGCTTGGAGAGGAGAAAGCTTAAGTAGTGTGGCTCGGACATTCCATCGAACACCTTGTGTGCATAGGAGGTGAGCTAGAGCACCACCAAGCCCTTTCCCCCTCGGCCAGAAAAATCAGAGCAGTGTGCTCTGCTCTTGCGCAAGGGGGTATATATAGGCACCACCATTGGTCCCGGTTGGTGGCATGAACCGGGACTAAAGGGAAGCCTTTGGTCCTGGTTCATGCCATCAACCGGGACCAATGGTGGTGGGCCAGGAGCGAGGCCCATTGGTCCCGGTTCGTCCCACCAACCGGGACCAAAAGGTCCAAACGAACCGGGACCAATGGCCCACGTGGCCCGGGCGGCCCCCTGGGCTCACGAACCTGGTCCAATGCACCCATTGGTCCCGGTTCTGGACTGAACCGGGACTAGTGGGCTTACCCGGCCTGAACCTTTGCCCCCTTTTCTACTAGTGGCATGCACTTAATATACTTCCAAATTAACGTGCACTGTACGTACACATTGACTAGTAATAACAAATAAAACTGGATGTATGCATCATAATGATGTAAAAGCATCGGATTTTAACCTACTTTTCGAAGAGAAAAATCTAGTTGCATACCTAAACAATCGTTTATTCTTGTTGTACCCCTTAAAATTAGAAAAGAGATTTAAAACGATTAGTCGCCTATTCATCCCCCCTCCCCCTCCTCTAGTCGACCATACTGATCGTTTGAGCATGGTTGGTAGTGTCGCCGGCACGTGCATATAAAAGGAAGATGAAGGAAGGACGTGAAGGCTGCCTATATAACCCAAATAGAAGCGAGCTTTGCTACACTTATATGCAAAGTTCACGGGATTGCAAGTTACGGGATGACATGACAATAATTGAATGGGCAGCACCGGGCCCCACAATTGAAAATCATGGAGGGAGAGGGATTAACTCGGCAACACGTCTGCCTGTAAGTGTCGCCCGTACAGCGCAGTCCGTAAGTGTAGAATTTTCGAATAGAAGCCAAGAACCTTATGGCGGCCACTCGGCTTATAAGGGAGGCGAAGGGTTTTGTATTTTTAAAAATAAAAGTGAAAATATAAGCCAGACATAGACGGAGTGTACTTGGCTTATACCGAACATTGTTATAGTAGACATTAAAAGCGCCGACGTCGGCCACGTGGAAAGGAACGTCTGTAAGCCAAGATCTTTTGTGGTATATGTTAACCTTTTTCTTGGCTCCTCTCGGCTTCTGTTTATTTAAGACGAGATCATTTTTGTTGCCGTGTGTTCTTCTTGTAATACTCGGCTTAAACTCTTATGAGCCGATTGCCCTAAAATTACACGCGACTTACAACTCGACACGTGGCAGCTTATAATTTTCCTGTAGTGCATGGTTTATACCCAGTTTAGTTAGCGCTGATGGATTACTTGTTTATAGAGTAATCTTATGGAATAAGCTATGTCCATATGTAGCAATCATTCTGTCAAAGAGATGGTGGATATGGATAGGGTCATTGTAGTACTTTGTCGATCACTATTTTAATCGCTTTTTTGTTTTGGGTTAGGCATAGCTTTGGTTTTATATGACTTTGCTCTTTGCCGGCATATTTTAGGTATATCTGTGTTTATGTCGATTGTGTGCATCATAAATCTGCCAAGGCCGGATGTGCGCTCATTATGTTTGTATCCATTTGATTCCTCATTTTGAGTAAATACCGTTTGGCGTACCAAAGAAAATGTAGCAATCATATAGGGCGCCATCATATATATATTCATATAGTCCCTCTACTGATATGTTGTGCTATAAATACCGCGAGTTTCTATTTGAATGTATGTGTGCTCGTCGCGTACACCCATCAGTTGTTGCTAGTGTTGCTCGATGCAGATACAACTAGTAGCCAGTGGCTTTGGCAGCAGCCTTCGGCGGGGATGGCTTCGGTGGAATGGGCGACGGCCGCGGTGGCATGGGCTTCGGGGGTGATGGCGGCGGCGGTGGCATGGGCTTAGGAGGTGTGGGCGTCGGCTGGTTGTGGAAGCATTTGTTCCCGCATGCTTTGTAGCAATCCCCTCGTTTACCTGTAAAATCAAAGGCAGCCGTGTTGGTCATATACTACGTACACATATGCTATAAGAGTAGGATGCATGTTTCTTGTTTGGAGGGTGGTATATATACACGTACATGGTGGCAGGGCGAGGCAGGTCTCGGAGACGCACATCTTGTAGCACACCGGCGGCAGGTCCTTGTAGCAGTCGACGATGCACTTCTTCTTGCACTCGAAGTATTTCTCGTAGTGATCCTCGGCGCCACCTTTGTCGTCGTAGCCGTCAGCAATGGGGGCGCCTGAACCGTCCTCGGTAGCGAGAGTGCCGACGGCGGAGCGTACACCAACTGCACTGCCATCGGTAGAGTTGACGACGTCGGGGGCGGGGGTGCCACCGTGGCCGTCGTCGCACGTGTGCATGCAGGAGGAGTAGCACGGCCAGCACTGGGCTTCCGTTGCCAGCTGCGGGGGTTGGGGGTCCGCCGGCGCCGCCCCTGCCGCGGCGAAGAGCGCGGCCGCGACCAGGAGGACGGCGATCTTGGCCGCCGCCATGGAGACTATGCTAGCTGCTACCCTGGTGATGGAGATGGATGGGGTGTGGCTGGCTGGCTTTGCAGAAGGTGGTATATATGGTTGTTCGCGGGATGGGACCTCAGCACGCGTCCGGCAGCTACGTGCCTTCAACTCCATGCTTAATTTGCGCGTGGCCGTTTCACATGCGCCGCGCATGAATGCATTTGGGTACCTCCGTGCCTGAGTTGCTCGCGCCAGCTTCACATGCGTCGCGCATGAATGCATCTGGCTAATTAAGTGGCCGTAGCAAGCTAGGCAATGTTATTTCCACCAGCTTTCCTTGTAGTAACAAGACCTGTATTATGCTCGTCTCTTTTCGTACTACCTCTCTCTCAGTTTACAGGGTGTGCGCGTACCCCTAAGTCGTCAATTTGACCAACCTAATACAAGTCATATATTACAAAAAATATAGTAACATAAACTTTGGAGTTTCTACTTTCAAAAGGTATAATTTTTGTGTTATATAGTTTATATTAGGATGATAAAATTGACAACCTAGGTATACACGTAGGACTTGTAAACTGAAACGGAGGTAGTAGAGGAATTATGCTCGTCTTCTAAAAAGAAAGTGCATCAAATTTCACATGTCTCCTTTTCTCTTCCTCTAGAAAGAAATTCTATCATTGTCTCTTTTAATTTTGAAGCCAAAGCTTAACCTTTCTTTAAGTCAAATCTTAATCTTGACGCGAAAAGCAGTTCGACTAGCAGAAATTAATCATTGTATTTAGAAAACTGTTAAACATAGAAGGTATCGTTCTCCAGGATTTACAAGCATACAGTGTGTGTACATGTTTTTAGTCTTCATTATTTCTTAGGTGAAAAAACGAGTACATGTGTACCATGCACACTCTCTGAGGGCAACTCCCACCAAGAGACCCATTTCGTTCAGATGTGTCGCTTAGATCCATGTGGGCAAAAGACACGGTCCAACACGGCGACCCATTTCGCAAATATGTATGTATGCTGTCTGTCGGGACACAAATTCGCCCTAAATTTGGGCCGGTCCACATGGACAGTTGACGCACGTGCCTTTCGTTCGCCCCGGCCCCACGCGCCAGTGCCCCAACTACCACTGAGCCATTCCTTTTTAAATGCAAGCATGAGGGGGGTAACCCTATCTGCGCGCTCCCATTCTTCTCCCCCCCCCTCCCCTCTCCTCCCTCCCGGCCGACAGCCAACACTAGCCACCGCCCACAGCCGGCACAAATGTCGTGGAAGTGGATCCACAGGAAGGCAGGGAAGCATGACCACGAGGAGGCAGGCTCTTCCTCGAAGCGGCCCCGCGCAGTCTGTTCACCATGACACCACCAGGGGCGATTGAGGGAACGTGTCTATATGCCCGCCGAGCAGTGCACGCGGTACTAGGATCATGCCATCCCCTGCCATTGCCCGACGTCCACCTGTCGGACGATTGGCATCTAAACCCGGAAGGGTCACAGTGTCGGCCGTTCTGGCCTCCAAACGCGCGTCGGAGGCGGAGATACGCTGTTGTCGAACTCAGCTCCCCGACGACCTATACCATGAACCGGCGTTTGCCCAAGACAACCCATGGTGGGACACCTGGTTTTACGACGAGCACGACCAGCGATGCCGGTCGCGCTTCGCCACCCGTGAATGTGCTCCAGCGCACGAGCCTCCACGCAGGCCCGTGGTGAAGGCGGGAGAGGAGGACGACGAGGAGGCGGGTTGGGGGAGGCACCTAGCTAGCTAGGCTATTTCCAAGACACAATGTTCGGAGGTTTCTGCAACTTGACAGTTTACCTACTTGCATGGGTGCGTCGATGCATCTCCCTTCATCAAACTACATGATGAGGGTGAGAAGCGATGCTCATTCCGGAACACTGGTTCATGTTTATGTTCAAAGCCGAGTAGGCACCGAACTATTTCACCTGCATGTTTCAGAGGTCTGCATCTGCAGGGAAAGATTCAAAGAGATAGATGAGAAGTACAACGCAAGGCCAAACCCAATATCAAAACCATTCCATGTGTGCCCTAAAATAAATCATTCCATGTGCGGTCTCGCCGTCTCATAGGGTTGCAGAGCGGACGGATTTGCGGGCTACAGCGCAGGATAAATCAATCGCTGGTTTAGTGTTAATTTACCGGCCAGCTGTGACATAATTCGCTGGTTTTGCGGGATATGTGGGACGCCGCTGGCATCCCTACAGTCTCGCGTGCCGTTGTCTACGAATGTGCTATTTGGCGGTTAAAGGTGTCAATTATAGACAAATCTATATGCAGCGCGCACCCACCACTTTGCTAGTATTGTCAGTGGGCCAGCCCATCTAACCATTTTAGCATTTTGTTTTTCTGAGAAGGTCGTCCTGTTTGGGGGAAACTTCCAAAAACATCTAGGACCGTTTAAGGGAGGCCAAATTTCGTGTTTTGACCCTTTTTCGAACAAAATCGGGATCTGACCCCCGTTCGAAAAAATTCGAGATCTGACCCTTTTGCCTACCGTCAGAGGGCCTAGCAGTAGGGTTGCGTGTCCTACCGCCGTACCCTACGGCGGTAGGCCCTTTGACGGCGACTGACGGCCGTTGGCAGGTGCTGACGTGGAAAAGGGCCTACCGCCATCCCCTGTGGCGGTAGGGTACTGAACCCTACCGCCATAGCCCCTGGCGGTAGGGTCCTGTGTTGTGGATAAGGTGGGGAGGGGCTGGTTTGTGGGCCCCACCACCACTCTTCTTCTTCCCCGTGCTCAGCTCCTCTTCCCCCTCTCTCCCCCTCACAACCCCCCCCCTAGATCCACTCCATTTGCTTGGGATTTCATCGGTGGATCCGGAGCATTTTCATCACCCAAGGTACCTCCCCCATTCCCCCTTCTTTTGATTGGTTGAGATCTTTGTTTTGTGTTGATTTGGTCAATTTATTGCAAACCCTAGGTGTTGATGTTGTTGTTTCCATTTATGATGCATTTATTGCTAGGGTTGTGGTTATGTTAGGGGTTGGTGTTAGGGTTAGGGTTAGGGATGTTGAGTGGTTATGTTAGGGGTTAGGGTTATAGTGATTATGTTAGGGGTTATGGTTAGGGTTAGTGGTTAATGGTTAGGTTAACTTTAGTATGAATAGTAGTTATGCAAAATTTTGTTCATTTGTCCATTTGTGTTGGTTGGATGACATATATGGATTGATTATATTGTTCCCATTTTCTTAGATGCATAAGCTCGTAAACGTTTATTATTTGGACAAGTCGACATTTATGCTTGGAAATGACGATGAAGGGGAAGAGGCTATGGTTTTTGACACAAGTCCAAGCTTTGATGATCTTCTAGTTCAAGTGAGAAGCATCTTACATTGGAATGACTCAAATGCCGAGGTTAAGCTTATTGGGAGGTATGACGTTGGATTGGGAGTAAAGTCCCGATTAAAGAGTATGCCCATCACCTCCCAATTGCATTGGAATGTGTACAAGGAAAAAGTAGACGCATCACAAGACAAGTCTCTTGAGATCTTTGCCACAAAGGTTGATCCTCCTCCTCCTTTGCAAATTGATCTCAACCGCAATGCATCCTCCCCCATGCATGATGACAGTGCCGAGGTGTATGTCCCCAATTCTTCTAGCCAACCACCAAGTAGCCAACCCAATGAAGATCATATCAACGCTAGCGCCATAGTACTCCGTCATGATGCTATTCCTCATGTTGAAGAAGATGCTATTCTTCATGTTGATGATGATGCTATTGTTGCTCGAGAGGAGGATGATGTTTACTCGGAGAATGAAGAGATCCATTACAATCCAATTGGTAACTTGGATGTCATTGTGCGGCAACAAGACATGGACCGTACCCTCCCTTATAACCGTATGTGTGGGTATAACTCGGATGATGAGGGTCCGGAGGAAGAGTTGGATGAGGATGGGTTGACTGCGCAAGAAAACGAAATCTACAAGAAGGTGACCGGCAAGGAGAGAGGGCCGCCTTTGTTTAGAGATGTGAGTCTTGCGGACAATGCAGTCGTTGATGGTGGGATGAGATTATGGTTGTCCGAGCCAACGCCGTGCCCCAAATTCAGTGATCCTCGACCAGAAAATGAGGATGAGAATGCTCATTTGAAGAAAGGCATCATGTTTGGTTCTTTGGTAGAGTTCAAGATATGGTTGTGTGACTATGCCATTAGGAACCATAGGCCCTTTGTTGTTGGTCATTCAAATCAAAAACTTCGGTACATGGTCAAATGTGACAAAGAAGGTTGCAAATGGATGGTCCGTGGTAGAAAAATCAAAGAAACCGGGCAATGGGTTTTGAAGAGTCATGTTGGCACTCACACGTGCGTACCCCCGGACAAGGCCGACCAAAGCAAAGGACACCGTCAACTCACGTCGGAGTATCTAGGATATAAATTGTTGCATCAAATAGCACATGATGCAACAGTGAAGGTCAAGTTTCTCATGTCTTCGATTGAGGAACAATTCGGACACCCGGTCAAGTACGGGAAGGCATGGATGGCGAAGGCAAACGCTATTAGGATGTTGCATGGTGATTATGAGGCCGCATATAACATTCTTCCCAATATGTTGGCAGCCATTGCTCATCGAAACCCGGGAATGCGCCATCGGGTGGAGTCAATAGATGGAGTGTTTCGTCGTGCCTTCTGGAGCTTTGGACAATGCATTGAGGCATTCACGTATTGTCGCCCGGTGTTGTCTATAGATGGTACATTCTTGACCGGCAAATACAAGGGCACATTGATGGTGGCGATGGCCCACTCTTCAAATGATAACGTGTTGCTGGTGGCATTTGCCTTGGTGCCTTCGGAGCACGATGATAATTGGGAGTGGTTTATGGGGCATGTGAGAACCAAGGTGATAGGCAAGCGAGAGGTATGCATTATATCGGATCGTCATCATGGGATTCTCAAAGCAATAGACGTTGATATTCCCGGTCTTCCAAAGCTTCAACACCGTTGGTGCATGAGACACTTTGTTGCAAACTTTTACCGGGCATGCAAGAGCAAGGAGTTTTGCAAAGACCTTACCCTTGTTTGCGTTGCATTCAACACCGCCACATTCAAAAGCCGATATGATAAACTCCTCAAGGCTTTGGAGAAGAACAAAGGGGGGAAAGAATTCTTGGTTAGGCACTTTCCGGAGAAGGAAAAGTGGTCACGCGCTTACGATGAAGGAGGTATGCGATATGGGGACATGACAAGCAACATGGTGGAATGCTTCAACAATGTGTTGAAGGGTGTCCGTTCCTTGCCGGTGACCGCAATACTCAAGTACACTTTCATCAAGCTCAATGAGTACTTCCTAAAGCATTCTGCAAGCACGGCCAACTGGATTGGGGAAAAGATGGACTATCCATTAAAGGTTCATGATTGGTTGTTGCATCAAGCGCGCAAGTCTGCCAAACAACAAGTGATCACATATAATGAAAAAGAAATGATCTATCAAATCGATGAGCCGGGTGGGACAACAAGAGACGGTAGGTCTTACGGTGGAGTTTCTTACGAGGTGCGCCTGAAAAATCGTTGGTGCCAGTGTGAGAGGCCACACAAGTATCATTGGCCTTGCTCGCATTTGATGACCGCAGCACGAGTGAGAAACATGAACGTATCCGATGGCACAACGGTGCGTTTGCATGAGTTTACATTGGAACGAACAAGGTTGACGTGGGCGCCTCGGTTCAATCCTTTCCTTGATGCCTCACAGTGGCCTCAGTATGTTGGGCCAGACATTGTGCCAGATCCCGCACTCATGGTGCCTATGAGGGGAAGAAGAAGAAAGAAGAGATTCCGGAGTGACATGGATGATCTAGATGGATACACCGGAATGAAGCAATTTGGTAGTGGTCATTTCATGGAGCCACCGGAAAACAACAATTGTGGAGAATGCAATGACACAGGACACAACGTCAGGACATGCAAGAAACGAAGAACCAACACGGGCACTAGTCAAACACGTGGACGGAGCAGTAGCCTTGGAGGGGGCCGTGGCCATGGAGGAAGGGCTAGCATTGGAGGGGGCCGCGGCCGTGGAGGAAGGACTAGCCTTGGAGGGAGCCGTGGCCGTGGAGGAAGGACTAGCCTTGTAGGGGCCCGTGGCCGTGTATCCGGTGGTTCTAGGACACGTCGGGTTGATAGGGGAAGGCCTATCGACGTGTTGCTCAATCCTGATGGTTGAAATAATTTGAATGGTACTACTTTTAATATGTTCATGCATGTGTTGATATATTTGCCCCTTTACATGTCAATGTGTTCATATTTGTACTTAACATCTTTATTCGTTGTAGGGCATGGGTTCATCCGGTTCCATGACGAGGCCACCGTGTGCTCACCATGAAGACATGCCACACAAGTGGAAGGACGCATCTTTGGACAAGGTGAAAGAGAAGGATGTAAACATTCCGCCATGTTGGTGTGGAGATGTTTGCAAGGTGAAGGAGTCCACCGACCGAAAGAAGTCATGGACCGAAGGAAGGAGATATTTTGTTTGCCCCAATTATGCTTACGATCGTGCACTTCCAACTAACGCCTATAACCTTCCACCGGTATGCTAAAGAAGTAACATGTTACTCTCAAATGTGTGTCAGCACTAACATCTGTTTTATATGCAGTCACCGCCTCCTCTATGCAAGTACTTCAGCTGGATAGATCATGAAGTGCCAAAAGATATCCAAAAGGACCAATTAGAAGATTGTTTTAGGCGCCAACGGCTGTTCGAAGAAAGGTTTCAAAGAGGCTTGGAGGAAGAGCGTCGTCAAAAAGAGAGGATGGAGCGGAAGCAACGCAAGGAGGAGAAGGCACGCCAAGCGAAGCTTGCTCGTGAGGAGGAGAGGGCAAGAAAGCTTGCAAGAGCTCGCAAGGCACAAGAGGAGGATGAGGCACGTGACAGGAAGGGGAAATGGCCCCGTATAACTTAGTAAAGCCTTCCCTTCGGTGGACTCGTCATGTAACCGGATGAAGCCATGCCAAATTTATCATGAACTATGTAGTACTAAGGCAAAAAGCCATGTGTCGTCAACTTGTCGTGAATGAATTTGCCATTTGTATTGAATTTGGTGTCAAGATGTTTGCAATGTGTTGTGAATGAATTTAGTTTGTTACTATATTCTGGGATTTGTCATGATTTTTATTGAAAAACTGTTGTGCTGGGAAGTGAACTGGGATAGAACAGAACAGAGTGCTCTGTTTTCGGAGTTACAACCCTACCGCCAGAGGCCATGGCGGTAGGATGCTGGACCCTACCGCCAGGTTGCATGGCGGTAGGGGGGGCAAAGTTTCTGTGACGAAGAAAACAAAACCGTTGGCGGTAGGACCAGACCCTACCGCCATGGCCTGTGGCGGTAGGGTGCTGGACCTTACCGCTAGATACCATTGCGGTAGGGTGGCAAATGTTCTGTGACGAGAAACGCCAGCGAGCTGGCGGTAGGGTTGACCCTACCGCCATTGGCTGTGGCGGTAGGGTCCCCCTACCACCAGGGCGCTGGTTTTTCTCGTCACAGAACATTTGCCCCCCTACCGCCATGGCATTTGGCGGTAAGGTCCAGCACCCTACCGCCACAGGCCATGGCGGTAGGGTCTGGTCACTCCTCTCCCCTGTTTCGCCCCATATGTGTCGAATGTTAGCATAATATACCCAATTCTATCAAATATTAGAATGATCATCTCGCAAGCACATACATAACTCAACTCAACATAGTTCATTACATTCACGAATAACAAATGTTCAAACTTATTAAAACATGACCCGGTTCGGATGACATCATTTGAAACTAATAACTCATGCTCAACGGCAAATTTTCTAAACAGGTAACATATTTCTCATACTTATCAGACGTTCAATTTGATCATCACGCGCTTGATTACGCTTCAGTTGAAAGTCTGTGGATCCTGCCCAATGACCCAACACACCATTCGTTTCACGGAACCAAGACCATGCAGCACGGCGAGCGGGATTCTCTGACACGCCCTGTTTGATTGCCCATCCTATGACCTGCCCGGGTTTCCTCAAGTCCATCTCACGGAATTCTTCTTTGCTTGCAATGAACGCAATCTCAACTGCCAAAGCGTGTCTACAAGCATATTCCCGGTCTTGCAGCTGATCAAGCATCCTCTCTTTCTCCTTCACAAGCTTTCGGAATGCTTTTTTCTCCTTAGCATCAGAAGGTTCCTCGATAAAGTGATACTTGCTGAAATCCTTCATGGCCGCATTTGCCTCATCACAACTCTTCAACCATGCTTCACATTCCTTCTTCAAGTAACGGTGTCGCTCCGCCATGATCTTCTGACACGCTAAGTTCATAGTCATGGATCGACTGTCCATCCTACATGAATATACCGGTTTAAGATGACATAAACAAAAACATAAAATAAAGTAAGTAGAGTACAACACTCGGTTACTTGATAGGACATTCAACACTAAGTTCTTAATGAGTTTAAATGTTAAGGGTACAAGTCATAGTAGTTCAAACGACGACCAAGCATAGGGTACATGTCATTACAGTCCAAATGACAAAGATTACATAGCCTCATGCAATTCTATGCGGCGTACGGTCCCGGGTTGCAACAAATAACATCATTTCTTTCTTTGACCCATGCCCAACGAGATGCCCGGTTCTCATCCGACGAGAATGGTTGGCGAACTAACCAATCAATGACCTGACCATGATTGCCCATGTCTATCTCAGCATATTCTGCCGTTGTCGCACACAACGTAATTTGCATTGCAAGATCACGCCTACAATTTTTTTCCGCCGTCTTGAGCTTCTTCATCAGCCTCTCCTTTTTGGTTATAAAATTTTTGGAACGGTCTTTATTGAAATAATTATATGAAAAGGCCCTACACTCCGCATTCAACGCATCAATGGCTTCGATCCACAAGTTCATCTTTTCCTCAATCAATTCGCGTTCACGGTTCGCCGCCGCCTCAGCAGAAGTTTCAAAGAAAACGAACGGTGCCATCCTACAATTCGAAAAGTTGCTATTAAAGTAACTTAGCCTTAATTGCTTTCTTAAGCCTAACCTAATCCTCATTATGTACATTAAGATTAGCACTAGATCTAGGCACACAAACTTTTCTACAAGCAATTCTAAGCACATCATACATAAGGAAATCACAAACATAAACCTAAATGGATCATAGTAATTGATTAGACCACACTAAAATGATGAGCTAGGGTTTGCAATCAAATGACCAAATGCAAAGTAAACAAAGATCTCAACCAATCAAAAGAAGGGGGAATGGGGGAGGTACCTTGGGTGATGAAAATGCTCCGGATCCACCGATGAAATCCCAAGCAAATGGAGTGGATCTAGGTGTTGGGGAACGTAGCAGAAATTCAAAATTTTCCTACGTGTCACCAAGATCTATCTATGGAGAAACCAGCAACGAGGGGGAAGAAAGTGCATCTACATACCCTTGTAGATCGCTGAGCGGAAGCGTTCAAGTGAACGGGGTTGATGAAGTCGTACTCGCCGTGATCCAAATCACCGATGACCAAGTGCCGAACGGACGGCACCTCCGCGTTCAACACACGTACAGCCCGGTGACGTCTCCCATGCCTTGATCCGGCAAGGAGAGAGGGAGAGGTTGAGGAAGACTCCATCCAGCAGCAGCACGATGGCGTGGTGGTGGTGGAGGAGCGTGGCAATCCTGCAGGGCTTCGCCAAGCACCGCGGGAGAGGAGGAAGGAGAGAGGCAGGGCTGCGCCAAGAGGGAGATCGAATCGCGTGTTGGGCAGCCCCAAAACCTCAAGTATATATAGGGGGGGAGGGGCTGTGCCCCCACCTAGGTTTCCACCCCTAGGGGTGGCGGCCAGCCCTAGATCCCATCTAGGGGCGGCCAAGGGGGGAGAGAGGGGGGCGCACCACTAGGTGGGCCTTAAGGCCCATCTGGACCTAGGGTTTGCCCCCTCCCACTCTCCCTGCGCCTTGGGCCTTGGTGGGGGGTGCACCAGCCCAACTGGGGCTGGTCCCCTCCCACACTTGGCCCACACAACCTTCTGGGGCTGGTGGCCCCACTTGGTGGACCCCCGGACCCCTCCGGTGATCCCGGTACACTACCGGTGATGCCCAGAACACTTCCGGTGGCCAAAACCATACTTCCTATATATAAATCTTTACCTCCGGACCATTCCGGAACTCCTCGTGACGTCCAGGATCTCATCCGGGACCCCGAACAACATTCGGTAGCCACATACGAACTTCCTTTATAACCCTAGCGTCATCGAACCTTAAGTGTGTAGACCCTACGGGTTCAGGAACCATGCAGACATGACCGAGACGTTCTCCAGTCAATAACCAACAGCGGGATCTGGATACCCATGTTGGTTCCCACATGTTCCACGATGATCTCATCGGATGAACCACGATGTCGAGGATTCGATCAATCCCGTATACAATTCCCTTTGTCTAGCGGTATTGTACTTGCCCGAGATTCGATCGTCGGTATCCCGATACCTTGTTCCATCTCGTTACCGGCAAGTCTCTTTACTCGTTCCGTAACACATCATCCCGTGATCAACTCCTTGATTACATTGTGCACATTATGGTGATGTCCTACCGAGTGGGCCCAGAGATACCTCTCGGTCACACGGAGTGACAAATCCCAGTATCGATTCGTGCCAACCCAACAGACACTTTCGGAGATACCTGTAGTGTACCTTTATAGTCACCCAGTTATGTTGTGACGTTTGGCACACCCAAAGTATTCCTACGGTATCCGGGAGTTGCACAATCTCATGGTCTAAGGAAATGATACTTGACATTAGAAAAGCTTTAGCATACGAACTACACGATCTTGTGCTATGCTTAGGATTGGGTCTTGTCCATCACATCATTCTTCTAATGATGTGATCCCGCTATCAATGACATCCAATGTCCATGGTCAGGAAACCGTAACCATCTATTGATCAACGAGCTAGTCAACTAGAGGCTTACTAGGGACATGGTGTTGTCTATGTATCCACACATGTATCTGAGTTTCCTATCAATACAATTCTAGCATGGATAATAAACGATTATCATGAACAAGGAAATATAATAATAACCTATTTATTATTGCCTCTAGGGCATATTTCCAACAGTCTCCCACTTGCACTAGAGTCAATAATCTGGTTCACATCGCCATGTGATTAACATTCACAGGTCACATCGCCATGTGACCAACATCCAAAGAGTTTACTAGAGTCAATAATCTAGTTCACATCACTATGTGATTAACACTCAATGAGTTCTTGGTTTGATCATGTTATGTCTGTGTGAGAGGTTTTAGTCAATGGGTCTGCAACATTCAGATCCGTATGTACTTTGCAAATCTCTATGTCATCTTGTAGATGTCACTACTACGCTATATTTCAAACAACTGTTCTACTATACGAATCCGGTTTACTCTACTCAGAGCTATCCGGATAGGTGTTAAGCTTGCATCGATGTAACTCTTTACGTCGAACTCTTTATCACCTCCATAACCGAGAAACATATCCTTATTCCTCTAAGGATAATTTTGACCGCTATCTGGTGACCTACTCCTAGATCACCTTTGTACCCTCTTGCTAGACATGTAGCAAGGCACACATCAGGTGCGGTACTCAGCATGGCATACTGTATAGAGCCTATGACAAAAGCATAGGGGACGACCTTCATCCTTCCTCTTTCTTCTGCCGTGGTCGAGCTTTAAGTCTTAACTTCATACCTTACAACTCAGGCAAGAACTCCTTCTTTGACTAATCCATCTTGAACACCTTCAAGATCATGTTAAGGTATGTGCTCATTTGAAAAGTACCATTAAGCGTTTTGATCTATCCTTATATATCTTGATGCTCAATGTTTAAGTAGCTTAATCCAGGTTTTCCATTGAAAAACACTTTTCAAATAACCCTATATGCTTTCCAGAAATTCTACATCATTTCTGATCAACAATATGTCAACAACATATACTCATCAGAAATTCTATAGTGCTCCCACTCACTTCTTTGGAAATACAAGTTTCTCATAAACTTTGTATAAACCCAAAATCTTTGATCATCTCATCAAAGTGTACATTCCAACTCCGAGATGCTTACTCCAGTCCTTAGAAGGATTGCTGGAGCTTTGCATACTTGTTAGCATCTTTCAGGATCGACAAAATCTTCTGGTTGTATCACATACAACCTTTCCTCAAGAACAAGGAAACAATATTTTGACATCCTATCTGCAAGATTTCATAAATAATGCAGTACCTGCTAATTCCAACAGACTCTTAGCATTGCTATGAGTGAGAAAGTCTCATTGTAGTCAACTCCTTGAACTTGTCGGGAAACATCTTAACGACAAGTCGAGCTTTCTTAATGGTGACATTTACCATCATTGTCCATCTTCCTTTTAAAATCCATTTGTACTCAACAGCCTCACGACCATCGAGCCGTTCTGCCAAAGTCTATACTTTGTTTTCATACATGGATCCTCTCTCGGATTTTATGGTCTCGAGCCATTCATCGGAATCCGGGCCCACCATCGCTTCTCCATAGCTCGTAGGTTCATTGTTGTCTAGCAACATGACTTCCAAGATAGGATTACGTACCACTCTGAAGTAGTACGCATCCTTGTCGTCCTACAAGGTTTGGGAGTGACTTGATCCGAAGTCTCATGATCACTATCATAAGCTTCCACTTCAATTGGTGTAGGTGCCATAGGAACAATTCCTGTGCTCTGCTACACACTAGTTGAAGTGACGGTTCAACAACCTCATCAAGTCTCCACCATCCTCCCACTCAATTCTTTCGAGAGAAACTTTTCCTCGAGAAAGGACCCGATTTGAGAAACAATCCCTATTGCTTTTGGATCTGAGATAAGAGGTATACCCAACTATTTTGGGTGTCCTATGAAGATGCATTTATCCGCTTTGGGTTTGAGCTTATCAGCCTGAAACTTTTTCACATAAGCGTCGCAGCCCCAAACTTTTAAGAAATGACAGCTTAGGTTTCTCTAAACCATAGTTGATACGGTGTCATCTCATCGGGATTACGTGGTGCCCTATTTAAAGTGAGTGCGGTTGTCTATAATGCCTAACCCATGAACGATAGTGGTAATTCGATAAGAGACATCATGGTATGCATCATATCCAATAGGGTGCAGTTATGATGTTCGGACACACCATCACACTATGGTGTTCCAGGCGGTACTAGTCGTGAAACAATTTCCACAATGTCTCAATTGTGTACCAAACTCGCAACTCAGGTATTCATCTCTATGATCATATCATAGATATTTTATCCTCTTGTCACGACGATCTTCAAACTTCATTCTGAATTTACTTGAACCATTCAATAATTCAGACTTGTGTTTCATCAAGTAAATATGCTCAGTATCTAATCAAATCATCTGTGAAGTAAGAGCATAACGATATCCACTGCGTGCCTCAGCACTCATTGGACTGCACACATCAAAATGTGTTACTTCCAACAAGTTGCTTTCTTGTTCCATTTTACTGAAACCGAAGCTTTCTGTCATCTTGCCCATGTGGTATGATTTGCATGTCTCAAGCGATTCAAAATCAAGTGAGTCCAAACGGTTCATCTGCATGGAGTTTCTTCATGCGTATATACCAATAGACATGGTTCACATGTCTCAATCTTTTCAAAAATGAGTGAGTCCAAAGATCCATCAACATGGAGCTCCTTCATGCGTTTTATACCAATATGACTTACATGGCAGTGCCACAAGTAGGTGGTACTATCATTACTATCTTATATCTTTTGGCATGAACATGTGTATCACTATGATCGAGATTCAATAAACCATTCATTTTAGGTGCAAGACCATTGAAGGTATTATTCAAATAAATAGAGTAACCATTATTCTCCTTAAATGAATAACCGTATTGCGATAGACATAATCCAATCATGTCTATGCTCAACGCAAACACCAAATAACAATTATTTAGGTTTAACACCAATCTCGATGGTAGAGGGAGCGTGCGATACTTGATCATATCAACCTTGGAAACACTTCCAACACATCTCGTCAGCTCACCTTTAGCTAGTCTCCGTTTATTCTGTAGCTTTTATTTCGAGTTACTAACACTTAGCAACCGAACCGGTATCTAATACACTGATGCTACTAGGAGTACTAGTAAAGTACACATTCACATAATGTATATCCAATATACTTCTATCGACAGCCTTCTCATCCACCAAGTATCTAGGGTAATTCTGCTCCAGTGGTTGTTCCCCTTATTACAGAAGCACTTAGTCTCGGGTTTGGGTTCAACCTTGGGTTTCTTCACTAGAGCAGCAGCTGATTTGCCGTTTCGTGAAGTATCCCTTCTTACCCTTGCCCTTCTTGAAACTAGTGGTTTCACCAACCTTCAACAATTGATGCTCCTTTTTGATTTCTACTTTCGCGGTGTCAAACATCGCGAATATTTCAAGGATCATCATATCTATCCCTGATATGTTATAGTTCGTTACGAAGCTCTAGCAGCTTGGTGGCAATGACTTTGGAGAAACATCACTATCTTATCTGGAAGATCAACTCCCACTCGATTCAAGTGATTGTTGTACTTAGACAATCTGAGCACAAGCTCAACGATTGAGCTTTTCTCCCTTAGTTTGTAGGCTAAGAAAATTCGTCGGAGGTCTTATACCTCTTGACGTGGGCATGAGCCTGAAATCCCAATTTCAGCCCTCGAAACATCTCATATGTTCCGCGACATTTCAAAAATGTCTTTGGTGCCTCAATTCTAAACCATTTAACATTACCGAACTATCATGTAGTTATCAAAACGTGTATGTCAGATATTCGCAACATCCACAGACCACGTTGAGGGTCCAGCACACCGAGCGGTGCATTAAGGACATAAGCCTTCTAGTGTCCGCATAATTGCTACTATCAACTTTCAACTATATTTTCTCTAGGAACGTATCTAAAACAGTAAAACTAAAGCGCGAGCTACGACATAATTTGCAAAGATCTTTTGACTATGTTCATGATAATTAAGTTCATCTTATGAACTCCCACTCAGATAGACATCCCTCTCGTCACCTAAGTGATTACATGATCCGAGTCAACTAGGTCGTGTCTGATCATCACGTGAGACGGACTAGTCATCATCGGTGAACATCTCATGTTGATGGCATCTTCTATACGACTCATGTTCGACCTTTCGGTCCTCCGTGTTCCGAGGCCATGTATGTACATGCTAGGCTCGTCAAGTTAACCTAAGTGTTTCGCATGTGTTCCGAGGCCATGTCTGTACATGCTAGGCTCGTCAACACCCGTTGTATTCGAACGAAAGAATCTATCACACCCGATCATCACGTGGTGCTTCGAAACGACGAACCTTCGCAACGGTGCACAGTTAGGGAGAACACTTTCTTGAAATTTTAATGAGAGATCATCTTATTTACTACCGTCGTTCTAAGCAGATAAGATGCAAAAACATGATAAACATCACATGCAATCAAATAGTGACATGATATGGCCGTCATCACTTTGCTCCTTTTGATCTCCATCTTCGGGGCTCCATGATCATCATCGTCACCGGCATGACACCATGATCTCCATCATCGTGTCTTCATGAAGTTGTCTCGCCAACTATTACTTCTACTACTACAGCTAACGGTTAGCAATAAAGTAAAGTAATTACATGACGTTTACGTTTGACACGCAGGTCATAAATAAATTAAGACAACTCCTATGGCTCCTGCCGGTTGTCATATTCATCGACATGCAAGTCGTGCTTCCTATTACAAGAACATGATCAATCTCATACATCACATATCATTCATCACATATCATTCATCACATTCCTTTTTGGCCATATCACATCACATAGCATACCCTGCAAAAACAAGTTAGACGTCCTCTAATTGTTGTTTGCACGTTTTACGTGGCTGCTATGGGTTTCTAGCAAGAACGTTTCTTACCTACGCAAAACCACAACGTGATATGTCAATTGCTATTTACCCTTCATAAGGACCCTTTTCATCGAATCCGATCCGACTAAAGTGGGAGAGACTGGCACCCGCTAGCCACCTTAAGCAACTAGTGCATGTCAATCGGTGGAACCTGTCTCACGTAAGTGTACGTGTAAGGTCGGTCCGGGCCGCTTCATCCCACAATGCCGCCGAATCAAGATTGGACTAGTAACGGTAAGCATATTGAACAAAATCAACGCCCACAACTACTTTGTGTTCTACTCGTGCAAAGAATCTACGCAATAGACCTAGCTCATGATGCCACTGTTGGGGAACGTAGCAGAAATTCAAAATTTTCCTACGTGTCACCAAGATCTATCTATGGAGAAACCAGCAACAAGGGGGAAGAGAGTGCATCTACATACCCTTGTAGATCGCTAAGCGGAAGCGTTCAAGTGAACGGGGTTGATGAAGTCTTACTCGCCGTGATCCAAATCACCGATGACCAAGTGCCGAACGGACGGCACCTCCGCGTTCAACACACGTACAACCCGGTGACGTCTCCCATGCCTTGATCCAGCAAGGAGAGAGGGAGAGGTTGAGGAAGACTCCATCCAGCAGCAGCACGACGTGGTGGTGGTGGAGGAGTGTGGCAATCCTGCAGGGCTTCGCCAAGCACCGCGGGAGAGGAGGAAGGAGAGAGGCAGGGCTGCGCCAAGAGGGAGATCGAATCGCGTGTTGGGCAGCCCCAAAACCTCAAGTATATATAGGGGGAGGGGAGGGGCTGTGCCCCCACCTAGGTTTCCACCCCTAGGGGTGGCGGCCAGCCCTAGATCCCATCTAGGGGGCGGCCAAGGGGGAGAGAGGGGGCGCACCACTAGGTGGGCCTTAAGGCCCATCTGGACCTAGGGTTTGCCCCCTCCCACTCTCCCTGCGCTTTAGGCCTTGGTGGGGGGCACACCAGCCCAACTGGGGCTGGTCCCCTCCCACACTTGGCCCACGCAACCTTCTGGGGCTGGTGGCCCCACTTGGTGGACCCCCGCACCCCTCCAGTGGTCCCGGTACACTACCGGTGATGCCCAGAACACTTTCGGTGGCCAAAACCATACTTCCTATATATAAATCTTTACCTCCAGACCATTCCGGAACTCCTCGTGACGTCCGGGATCTCATCCGGGACCCCGAACAACATTCGGTAACCACATACGAACTTCCTTTATAACCCTAGCGTCATCGAACCTTAAGTGTGTAGACCCTACGGGTTCGGGAACCATGCAGACATGACCGAGACGTTCTCCAGTCAATAACCAACAGCGGGATCTGGATACCCATGTTGGTTCCCACATGTTCCACGATGATCTCATCGGATGAACCACGATGTCGAGGATTCGATCAATCCCGTATACAATTCCCTTTGTCTAGCGGTATTGTACTTGCCCGAGATTCGATCGTCGGTATCCCGATACCTTGTTCCATCTCGTTACCGGCAAGTCTCTTTACTCGTTCCGTAACACATCATCCCGTGATCAACTCCTTGATCACATTGCGCACATTATGATGATGTCCTACCGAGTGGGCCTAGAGATACCTCTCGGTCACACGAAGTGACAAATCCCAGTCTCGATTTGTGCCAACCCAACAGACACTTTCGGAGATACCTGTAGTGTACCTTTATAGTCACCCAGTTACGTTGTGACGTTTGGCACACCCAAAGTATTCCTACGGTATCCGGGAGTTGCACAATCTCATGGTCTAAGGAAATGATACTTGACATTAGAAAAGCTTTAGCATATGAACTACACGATCTTTGTGCTAGGCTTAGGATTGGGTCTTGTCCATCACATCATTCTTCTAATGATGTGATCCCGCTATCAATGACATCCAATGTCCATGGTCAGGAAACCGTAACCATCTATTGATCAACGAGCTAGTCAACTAGAGGCTTACTAGGGACATGGTGTTGTCTATGTATCCACACATGTATCTGAGTTTCCTATCAATACAATTCTAGCATGGATAATAAACGATTATCATGAACAAGGAAATATAATAATAACCTATTTATTATTGCCTCTAGGGCATATTTCCAACACTAGGGGGGGTTTGTGAGGGGGAGAGAGGGGGAAGAGGAGCTGAGCACGGGGAAGAAGAAGAGTGGGGAAGAAGAGTGGTGGTGGGGCCCACAAACCAGCCCCTCCCCACCTTATCCACAACACAAGACCCTACCGCCAGAGGCTATGGTGGTAGGGTTCAGTGCCCTACCGCCGCAGGGGATGGCGGTAGGCCCTCAGCACCTGCCAACGGCCTTCACTCGCCGTCAAAGGGCTACCGCCGTAGGGAGGACACGCAACCCTACCGCCAGGCCCTCTGGCGGTAGGCAAAAGGGTCAGATCCCGAAATTTTTCCGAACGGGGGTCAGATCCCGATTTTGTTCGCAAAAAGGGTCAAAACACGAAGTTTGGCCTTTAAGGGATGGTTTTCTCTGGTTTTTATAGGACGGGTTTTGTTCTTTTTTGTGTGTTCCTTTTTTCTTGTTTTACTTTCTTTAATTCCTAGAGGTTTTTCATCAAATTAGCGAACATTTTCTGATTCGTGAAGATTTTTCAAATTCGCAAACATTTTTCAAATCCGCAAGTTTTTTCAAATTTGTGAACAATTTACAAATTGATGAATTTTTTCAAATTCACGCAATATTTTAAATTTTTTGAAAAAACAAATTCACATTTTTTCGAATTTATGAACTTTTCAAATTCACAAACTTTGCAAATTTGAAAAATGCATGGACTTTTTTTCAAATTCATGACCTTTTTAATATTCGTGAACCTTTGTCAAATTTGTAACATTTTAAAAATTCATGAACTTCTTTTAGATCCGTGAAGTTTTTTCACATATACAAACTTTTTTAGGTTCACATTTTAAAAAAATCATGAACTTTTTTTAAACTGGTGGACTTTTTAAAAATATTAACATTTTCTAATTTAAACCGGCAACCGGTTGTTATAGTGAACAACAAAGTAGAAGAAGAGAAAACCGAGAAAAAAAAACAAGGGATTGACAAAAAAAACAGGCGAGCGAGCGCTGGGCCGTGAGGGGACTTGTTGGTGCTACAGAGAGTTTAGTTGGCGCTGATTAAGAGGTCTCTGCTCCGCACATACTACCATTCTTCGGGAAATGAGGCCCACAAGAAAGTGCAGTTTGAACGCCGCAAAGTACATGTTCTGGAAAAAAAATACATGTTCCGGGATAGGGCAATTTGAACCCCCATCTTAGCTGCACCCACCGATGAATAGTAAATTTAAAATAATAATAAATAATTCGTATTTTTTAAAATTTATTTCTGTTTTGAACTTATCTGTTCATCGGGAGCAACTGAGCCTGGGGAGATGTGAATTTCTGCGCAATGCTACACCTACGAAAAACATGCTACGGGATTTACGTAAAGGCTTACTGGAAGGTTTTGGTTGGATAAAATCAAGGAAAGGGGGCCCACCCCGTTGAATTCAGGGTGGGCGGTGGAGAGATTAACGTGGAAGGTTAGTAGGAACTTTCGTAAGTTTAGCATTTTCAGTCTTCTCCGTTTCCGTTCTGTGCTCTTGAGAGTTGGGAGTACGTACTCCCTCCGTAAACTAATATAAGAGCGTTTAGATTACTAAACGCTCTTATATTAGTTTACGGAGGGAGTACTAAGTATTAGTAGCAGCGCTACTCGTTTCGGACGGAAAGCACCCAATGGCCGACATTGTATGTATACCTGATATTTTTTGGTTCGAAAGAACGAAAAGCAAAAGCTATAGCTTGGCGTTGAGCTCTACGTGCGTAGTACGGTAGTAGCTATGATCACGATGATCCCATTTTGTCGAACCGTTTTACATGTTCCTTGGCACGGGTGTCGGTGCATGTAATCACCCTAGAAAAGACTTGATTGTTTCTTTGGTATACTTTAAGTTCTGAGTTAACCTTTCTGTCTAGCACACACATACATAGAAAAAGATGTAAAGTTGTACTAGACTGAAGCCGCATCAATTAATTTGGAGCGAAGGGAGTACCTAGATTTCCTACGTGCAATAGATTATTACGTTCTTCGGTAAAGAAGCTTGGGTGTCCCGTTTGAAAAGCCCGGTATACTTCAGACTTTCAGCTGCTTGAATCAGGCACTCACAGCATTGACATCAGTGAGAAGAGGTTAAGAAGAACTAGTATGAGCAGTTAGAGAGCAAGCATCAGCTCATCAAATCTTCTGCTTCAGGTACAACTGAAGCTGTTTGTTTTCAAGTAAGGTACGCAAGCAAGTTTTCCTCCCGAAGAGACAGGGTGCCGGGTGAGCTGGCAAAGAAAGTCAGCAGTTAATCAAAAAATTAGGTCAAATTAGCATTTCGTTGGAGTATGCTTGATATAAAATTAATTTACATGGGAAACCCTTCTATACATACTTAAAAATATATTATATATTATTAAAATAGTTTAAAATATATAATGAAAAAAGGTGTACAAATTATTGTCTTATCCGCATGAGACAAAATGAAGTAAAAATAATTTGAAAATTTAGTACCTAAGTATAAATACTAAGAAAAGGGAGGATTGATTTGCAGCAATAGATGCCTTTCACATAAAACAAGGAAAAAGTGATTTCCTTTTTGACTGGCAATTACCAAAAATATATACTTCAATGTGAACAAAACGTTGTGATTCTTTAGTTTTTTATTTTTATTTTTATCATTTTTTTCCTTTTTCAAAGTTTATACTTTGTACTTTTTCTGAGTTCTCTTGTTGCCGAGCCATAGTACTTGCACCTATTGGAGAAACTAGAAGAATTATGGAGATGGTCAAACAGAAGAGTAAACCCGGTTGCTTAATGAATCCCAATTTATTGAATATTATTTATGAGACCCTCTCCTACTACTTGGTTTGATCTTGTAGTCCAAAGAATCACATACCATGACATATCTGGGATAGTAGTCACTAGTGAAAAACCAATAGTTACACAAATGAGTGACGTGAACCAATCTCGAGCAGTCGTATCATTCTTATCTTTAGACCATTCTGAGCCATTACGAACATCACAACAGATTTAAAACGAAAATTGCCTTCTCAGGGAGAAACTGCCACCTATCCGCACTCCCTCACAACTAAAACTGCTCCCTGGTGAACGTTCGCCGGCTAAGGGGGTCCTTTTTCTTCATTCATGTACTCTCACTTGAGATGAGACCGAAGGAAGAGAAAAACTCTGGTTTCCATCTATCTACTCTTGTGATCAAACGGGTGAATACGTGTTGCAGGAAATACCCCTCTGATTTTCCTCCAAATCAATGGAGACCACATGTGATCCATCCGTACCAGTTCATCGGTGATTCCTTCCTCCCAAATCTGCCCAATACTTGCACACATATATGGACCGACAAAGCTATGGACTAGCTAGAAAGATAGGTCACTGTTCTGTTATGCGCTTTTGGTAGTAGTAGCTTTGCTCGTTTCGGCAGGAAAGCATCCAATGCCCGGCATTCTATGTACTATATCTATCTAGCTATGTGCACCTTTGGGTTAAAAGAAATGAAAGCTATGATTGATAAGACAAAAGAAAAGATTGTCTTAATAAGGAAAAAAAGTTACGTACACACATGTACATATATGGACCGCGAGCAAGCTAGATAGATCACAGTTCTGTTCTGTGCGGTGGTCGTACAAATATTTCCTCAGCAAACAAACCGAAATGATCTCCACGTGCACAAGTATCTCTCATGCATGTATATATGCGCATACTCATGGATTGCAATCCATGCATGCATCCAGTAGCATATGCATGCATGTGTGTCTCCTTGATTCGGCCAAACCTTCGACGTGTAGACCCTTGCCGTATTTACGTAAGGGGCCACAATTTTGTCGGCACGGTGAACAGACACTACCTTGACATAAAGAACTTGCCACAAGTAACTTTGTCCGTCTAGCAAGCAAAGGGAGAGGAAGCGAGTTCTAGCAAAGAAAAAAGCAAGGAGAGAGGGAGAGAGATAGAGAGTTCTATTTTCTTCCAGTACAACGTGGATAGACTAGGGGGGGGGGGGGGGACACAAAGTTCTCAGCTTAATGAGTGCTCAATAGCTAGCTTCTAAATGAATTAAGCAAATCATTGGTTTTAGCTCGTTAAGATTAACGAGTCTCACGTTAAACTTCTAGTTAAAGCAACACACCACATATTCTTATCTTAAGTTACACCATCTAATCAACCCAACCCAGCCCATAGGAGTTCAATGTATGGTTAGTTCGAGAATCTAATATCTAATTTTTTGGCCAAATTGTAGAAGAATTTGGATTCCTGTTAGATATCTGCGGCAGTGCGTGTTAAGTGTTAACTAGCACTCACGGGTGCTCGCCAGCTTAACACGCTTCCGACAACTGCGAGCAGGGTTTTCGCTTGTTAAGCTTACCAGACATAGCAAGCACTAACTTAATGATCTGAGTACTCCCTCCGTAAAGAAATATAAGAGCGATTAGATCACTAAGGGAGTGGCTCGTAAACTAGTACTCCCTAGCTAGCTTGCAAAATGATCTTATGGGACGGAGGGAGTACTAATTAAGTGCATGTACAATGTTGAGAAGATTGTCTTCTCTTGATCATCCCCGTCATCTAGTCTAGAGATGAAAAAAGAAAAACATGTTTTACGTTAGTATATGACTAAGAGATGACATTTAGGATAAGGAACGAAAAAATTGTTTTATCTCCGGTTCTAAGAGATCATCTCTTAGTTAAGTAATAAGGAAATCACAACTATTTTTTCATTTCTCTCTCTCTCTTACAGGTCAGTAATTATCCTATACGTGGCATCATCACTAAAACGAAAGAAGACTGAGATATCATCCCGTAATGAAGACTCCACATGCTCCAAAGGGCCCAACAGCATTCAGCCTTTACCTATTTCTCTCTCAACCTTTGCCTCCTTTGCTCCGTTGTCTATTTAAGAGAGGAGAAGGATGATGAGTTAAACCACAAACCAAAGATACCTCCACTAAACCCTACACAAGGAAGGTGGAGCACAAGACGAGATCGCAGTAACCAGGTACCGATCCATCCGACCACTCCCTCCTTCCCTCTCCCTGCTATTGTGATGTTCATTATTCTGACATAAACTATTCAGCTATTGTGACAGTGATAGAGATTATGGCTTCACCATTTTGTGGCATCTCCACATGCGGCCTCAATGCCGCCGCTCCTACTGGATTCTCCACCAAGAGGACGCATTCCCTGGTTTCGCCCACATTTGTTTCACTTGCCCAGGAAATCAGGCCTAGGAGAAGGTGCAATTTCAGAGTAAACGCCGCAAAGGAACTGTATTTCAACAAGGATGGGTTGGCTATGAGGAAGCTGCAAGTGAGTTGTACAATCTAATCACTCTTAGTTAAATAATGCTACTATATATCGTCTATGTCGTTCCGAATTTTTGGTTTTAGATGCCAATTTTTTATTGCATATTTCCCTATCAGAATGGAGTGAATAAGCTCGCAAACCTGGTTGGAGTTACTCTTGGTCCAAAAGGGCGGAATGTTGTCCTTGAGAGCAAGTACGGGCCACCTAGAATCGTTAATGATGGTGTTACGGTAGCAAAAGAGGTATGCGTCATTACGGTTTATTCTTACCATGCAATCCTAATGTAAGTTGAATTTGTGCTATGAACTTTTGACGTTGTTGGCTATCGACCAGGTTGAGCTCGAAGACCCTGTTGAAAATATTGGAGCTAAATTGGTTAGGCAAGCTGCTGCTAAGACAAATGACATGGCTGGTGACGGTACAACCACATCGGTCATCCTTGCTCAAGGGATGATCACCGAGGGTGTTAAGGTACACCAATACAAATATCTTGTGTCTTGTCTTTTATAGCATAATTATTTTATATAATTCGATTCGGTAAATAATGTCAGATTTGTTTACTTTCTCCAGATTATAGGTGCTGGTGCTAATCCAGTGCAGATTGCCCGTGGTATCGAGAAAACAGCCAAAGCACTAGTCTATGAGCTCCAAAAGATGTCCAAGGAGGTTTATATAAGATTTGCTAATCTATTGTTCAGTTCCGGAAATACATTCGTTCTGAATTCTATATCACATTTCCTCTATCATCCTATGATAAATACTCGACCAATCTTGTAATGCAACAAGAAAATGCATCGGATTATAGTAACTTCTGCTCCCTATGCTAATTATGAACGGAGCAGATGACTCACCCCTATGCCCTAACTGCCATTCATGAGATATTAGCCCATTGTTATCATTTTCAGGAGCCCTAATCCTCATTTGAATCTCATATATTAATTTTCAAAGGCAGTATCCTCTATTTGAAATTCAAATTTGCCAAGTTGCATTAAATACTGCAGGTCAAAGATAGCGAACTTGTCGATGTTGCTGCTGTAAGTGCTGGAAATGATTATGCAATTGGCAACATGATAGCTGATGCTGTGAGCAAGGTTGGGCGACATGGGGTAGTCACGCTCGAAGAAGGAAAGAGTTCTGAAAACAGCCTCTATGTGGTCGAAGGGATGCGATTCGACCGCGGCTATATTTCTCCTTACTTTGTGACCGACGGTGAAAGAATGACAGTGGAATATAACAATTGCAAGGTCTGTCGCACATTGTCTTGGCACTTCGTCTACTTATTTCAGTTATCGCAATCCCCATGAGTTATGTACTCTTAGACTGATATATTCATAATATTGCTCAGCTCCTTCTCGTGGACAAGAAAATTAACAGTGCCAAAGATCTCATCGCTATTCTAGAGGATGCTATTACGAGTGGATATCCAGTTCTAATAATTGCAGAGGACATTGAGCAGGAAGCTCTTGCAGCCCTCGTGCTCAACAGGCTTAGAGGCTCACTACAGATTGCTGCTATAAGAGCCCCTGGTTTCGGGGAGCGCAGGAGTCAATACCTCGATGACATCGCCACTCTGACAGGAGGTGGGTTGATGTTTGATGTGATACGATCATAGTTTTAAATAGCGCGCTAAGCCTCTTAGCGGCGGACCTTTTCTAAATGCTATAGCGTGCTATAGCGAAGCTATAGCGAGCTATTTAAAATGTTTGTTCATTTGTTTGGATCAAAGTCTCTTAGCGCAAGACCTTCTGTAAATGCTATAGCGTGCTATAGCGGAGCTATAGCGGGCTATTTAAAACAGTGGATACGATGCATCCCATTGTGATATTTGTTCAGTTATAACGGTCATTCTTCATGTAGGCACTGTTGTCAGAGACGAATTTGGAGTGCCCCTGCATAAAGCAGACAAAACTGTCCTAGGAACTGCTGCCAAGGTTGTAATTACTAAGGATTCAACAACAATAATTGGAGATGGTACTACACAAGAGGAAGTAATCAAAAGGGTGACACAAATCAAGAACCAGATTGAGGTCAGTATATTGTGAACTTATTGGATGCTCCATATTTCCAGCATATATAGTTCAATTAGCTTGTCCCGCGCAAGTGTGTGTCTCACTTAAGTGTGGATGCAAATACCCTGACTAAAATTTCGTTCCGAAACTTTATTTTTGTTCAGGCTGCTGAACATGAATATGAAAAAGAAAAGCTAAAAGAGAGGATAGCCAAATTATATGGTGGTGTTGCTATCATTCAGGTACAGCCGATGTTCTATGCTGAGATATCTATTGATGTACTAGGCAACAATTCCAGAAATGCACCAAGTAGTACACTTTTTAGGTTGCATTAGCAGAATATAATAACTATAACATAATACATCTTGGTTTGTAGGTAGGAGCACAGACTGAAACCGAGCTAAAGGAAAAGAAACTGAGGGTCGAAGACGCGCTGAATGCAACAAAGGTAATGTTTTCTCCTGGTTAAGTTCCAATTGGTTTTTGGGATTTGTGTACCTTTGATCTCATTCAGAGGGCCTTCTAATGCATTCTAGAATTGTGTTGATTTTACTTTTACAACAAAACCTATATGTGCTCATTTCTTTGTTAATTGACTACCTTTCTTTGTGGGCAGGCGGCTGTTGAGGAAGGTATTGTAGTTGGTGGTGGTTGTACCCTCGTAAGGCTTGCATCAAAGGTTGATGCCATTAAACAAACCCTTGAGAATGATGAACAGAAGGTATGAAAAAAGTTAATGGGATCTTTTTTCGCAAGGTTTCAGTAACAGAATTCTGTATTTAGTTCAAGGAGTTGTTTTCTTCCCTCGCACTGAACTAATCACCTCTTCGTATTTTCAAGGTTGGGGCTGAAATTGTGAGGAAGTCCTTAAGTTATCCACTTAAACTGATTGCAAAAAATGCTGGCATTAATGGCAGCGTAGTCATTGAGAAGGTTTGGAACTCAAATTTGTTTACAAATATGAATTTGATATTCAAAAACTTGAGCATAACCAATTTGGAACTTGCCTGCATTCAGGTCCTTGCCATTGACAACTCCAGCTATGGTTACAATGCCGCTACAGGAAACTATGAGGATTTGATGGCTGCTGGTATTATTGATCCAACCAAGGTATATGCTTGCAGAAGCAATGTTCTCTTTGACCACGTCATATAACCGGATACTCTCATATGAGGATGCTATGGTACACTTTTTTCAAGATAATATACCTGAAAAATCCTAGAGGCCATTATGTTTTGTCGGGAAATGGCGATTGGGTGTTTATCCTAACTGACATATAATTGTATTTGTAACTATGCTGAAACAATAAGCATGGAACCCAAAAACTTTGAAGGGGTGACCAGTTTGATGAGACCTTTCTAAGGGGGATTCTATGTACCTCCTTATTTGCATCCAACTATTTTCTTTACCCTCCTTTCTGTGCATAAGCATCAAGCTCAAGCAAAAATTAACTGGATTTCGCGCGAACAGGTGGTGAGGTGTTGCTTGGAGCATGCTGCATCGGTGGCGAAAACTTTCATCACCTCTGACGCTGTTGTCGTCGACATAAGGGCGCCTAAGTGTGCACCTGTTGTGAACCCGATGTGCGGTTCAGGTATACAGAGAGAATCTGCTCATCATCGTCTGCTATTTCTTACTCAGGAATCAATATGGTCTTACTAACTTGTTTCAATTTTTTGTACAGGTTATGGATTCTGATTTAGGACAAGAGCTATGCATTCCTGTGCCTCGGCAGCATGCTATATCAGAGGCAGAACTACTGTGTTGTGTTTTGAGAAATAAATTTATTACTTGCTGTTGTCGCGAGTCAAAGCCGCAATGAATAGTTTGTTTTATAGTCCTAAAAGTGAATGATTATTAGTTGCATGGAATATTGTAGCTACATACCATTCACAGTTGTTCCTTTCGAGCATTTGTTCCTTAAACAAGCGTAGGCTTGTGGTAATGACGACGTTCCATATATGGACTCGGTATACTCTTTGCATGAAAGGTTTCGCAATACTCAGTTGTTGTGCATGTGTTCCTTAACTGAGCGTAGGCTTGTGGTAATGATGATGTTTCATATCTGGATTTGGTAGACTCTTTGCATGGAAGGTTTCGCGCCACTGTGGTGCGACTTGATTGCTAGGTTTGTCATAAGCGGTAACATGGCGAATTGGTGATTAAAGTCAATGATGATATTGGTCATTGCTTTCAGACTAGGAAGGGTGTGAGGCAGTGCGATCCAATGTCTCCCAGCATTTTCAACCTTGTCGCTAACATGTTAGCTATCCTCATTGCACATGGGCTAACAGAGATGGGCAACTAATTAGTAGACTTACGCATCTCGTAAATGGTGGTATAACCATTCTTCAGTGTGTCGATGACACTTCCATATTCATGGAACCCGACATGATGAAAGCAGCGAATCTGAAACTCATTTTATGCATTTTCAGCAACCTTTTGGTCTAAAAAAAGAAAAAAATCATAAAAGTGAGATATTCTGCTTCGGTCAGGCTAAGGAGATTGAGGACAAATATGAATTAGTTGGGTGCAAGTCATGATTTTTCCCATTCCGTTACCTTGGTACCCCTGTTCATTTCTGGAAACTCTCGAATAAGAAATGGAAAAGGATAGAAGACCGGTTTGAGAAAAAAAATCAATAGCTGGAATGGTGAGTTGTCATATGGAGGAGGAGGACGACTTGTTCTTATCAGTGCAGTGCTCACCAGTCTACCAATGTTTTAACCTTTGAAATACATAATGGGGTGAACTGATTTCGTTTTCTCTGGCTACGTGGTGAACATAAGAAGAAATATCGATTAACCAAGTAAGGCATTATTTGCAGACCAAAGGACCAGGGTGATCTTGGAGTGGATCTGGAATCCAAAATAAAATGTTTGTCAACAAATGGTTATTCAAGCTTATAAATGAAAATGTAGTCTGGCGACGCCGAGCACGACATAGTGTGGAAGCACTCCATGGACGGGATCTACTCGGCGTCCACTGCTTACAAGGCGCAGTTCCTAGGTTTGACGCTATCCCATATGGACTTCATGGTGTGGAAAGCCTGGGCCCCTCCGAAAGTTAAGTTTTTCGCATGGCTTGCATATCAAGGGCGGATTTGGACTGCCGTCCGCTTGAAACGTCGTGGCTGGGCAAACTGTGGCCTTTGCCCCCTATCCCTATGCAAGAGAGAACAAGAGACGACCATTCACCTCTTCGTTCGGTGCCGCTACTCTACAAGGCTATGGAACATGGTCATCCAAAAATTTGGGCTTGCGCACATGGACACCACCACTTGGCATCTCCACGCATCCCTCTTCGAATGATGGGACAAGAGGACCGACATGACGAACCCACACAGGCGAGCTATGGCCTCCCTCACTATGCTTGTCTCGTGGACAATTTGGAATGAGAGAAACGCTAGGGTATTTCAGCACAAGACCGCGCCGCCTACAAGCCTTCTCCAACTTGTAACCGATGAGGCAAAGCTTTGGGTAACCGCCGGCGTTAAGAAACTAGGGAAGATTGTAATAAGCGAGTAATTGTCAGGCGTGATGGGTGTTGGATCAGGTCTTGTAACACTCCAAAAAACTCTATCCTTCTCATTTAATAGATGAGGCAAATCTTTTGCCTTCGTTTCGAAAAAAATGTAGTCTGGCAGGAGTTGCTTCAACAAATATCCCCATTCAGAAAGTGTCTCAAGTAACAGTAAAACCAATAAATTCACCATTCTCGAAGGGTCTATTAAAGGCCAAGGAAGACTTTTTCTTAGTAAGGGCTCATACTTAGTTGCTGATGGATGAGCACTAGGTTAGCCAGCAGTGCCCTTCTCTGTATAACCAGACTCTTATCAGGTGATAAGGGAACTGATTGGTTACACATGGTCCAGTCGTTGGTTGATGTTAATTTGCTTCAGGAGACGGATGCTTTCCGGCGGCAACTTCATACTTCCAGGATGTTTTTGTTTAAGTCCATGTATGCGGACATGGTAAATGGCAATCATGTTTTTCAGAGAAATTCGTTTGAAATTCATGGCAGCTCGTTGGGACAGGTGGTGCTCTGTTCCGCGCGGTTGCGCCTGGCGTGGTGGCGGCGACCACTGTGGTGTAGCGCGTCGGCCCCCCTTCGGCGGGTGGCTGATGCAGATGCGGGGAGCACCGCTCCTGGCCGCGTGGGCGGCGGATCGGCGGAGAGCGTGGCTAGCTCCTGGGGCTTCCCCGTTTGCCCTTGGAGCAGATCTGGCGATGGTGCTTCCTCTCGGGGGGATGGATTGGGGGAAACCCCCTTGGCTGTTCGTTGCAGCCACGATGTCGACGGCGCACCGGTGTCATCCCTTCTTGAAGGCGGCTTCGCAATCCCCCCCTCGACATCCCTTCCTCGTCCCGGGTGAAAGCCCCAAATCTCCGGATTGGGTGGTGATGGCGCTCCGGCGTCGTTTTTCTTCTTGAAGACACCACCTTGGGGCGGCGGAGTGGTGGTCGAGGCTTCGGCACGGGAGGTGGCTGCCGGATATCGTCAGTGGTGTCCATGCTCGGCCACTTGCGGAGTTGCGGTTGAAGTTGGCGCCGGCGCGCGGCGTGGGCGATGCTCGGTGGTGCGGCTGCCTGGTGCGGTAGTCGTGCTTGTCGTCCCCTCCACGGCAACCTGTTGGTCCTGGTCATGCGAGCTCAGGGGTGAGCGACTCTGCCTGTCGACGGCGTAGTGTCCTCCGATCCAGGACTAGAGGGCAGGGGGCTCTCTTCGGAGGTAGAGACGGATGGCGGACCGGATGGCTTTGCTCAAGGGGGATGACGGAGCGTGACAATCCTCCTGCAGCGGGATCTACCTTGGCTTAGTCGCGGTGTGTGTTGGCTCCTGTTCGCCGAGGGCTTCGATGTTCAAGCTTGTGCTTGGTGCATTCGAGTCTTGTTAGTGGCTCCTTTGGTATCTTGTATCTTTGCCGTTTATGGTTTTTGCTTCCTTTCTTTTGTATCTTTGAACTTGTAATTCGGTAGGTGCTTTATAATATAAAGCGGGGGAAACCCTTTTTCGTCAATTTGAAAGTCCTGCTGTGGGGTTAAGATATTCTTTTGGGCCTGTGTAGAGAAGTGGTTTTAACTAAGGATAATTTAGTGACGCGTAACGGAAAGGGAAGCACTCTGCGCTGGCGCACCGGACGAAACTTTCGGCCGGTCGGATGTGCACCGCCCGATTAACCGTAAACACAGCCGTTTGATGTATCCTCTATCCAAACAGCTTCGTTCTAAAACACGACTCTAATCCAGCGAGGCACGGCTCACCTGCGGCCGCCATTCGAAGCACCTGGCGTCAGGCCGTCAGCGTCGCGAATCTCGGTCAGGCGCTCGAAGCTCCCCGGAGTTGCCTCGCCGTCGACGCTCGCTGCCGCCGTCGATGCTCGCATTTTTGAGCTGCTGGTTGCAGCCCCGCTGCACGCCGATAGCAGCTCCCCCACACTTCCTCCTCGACCTTTGCGGTCGTGGGTAGCCGTCGCCGGCCACGGCGCCGCTGCTCGTCGGTGACAGCTCCGCCGCTGGTGGCGCCTCCCCGGTTGCAACGTTCATGGAGGCGGCAAAGTAACTCGCGAAAACCACTATATGTAGTTCCAGCAAAAAATTGCATCGGTTGTAGCTTTTTCTGTCGCTGGTTGTAGCTCGCCGTGCGCAAGTCGTAGCCTCGATCTTCTCTGGTTCCAGCAAAAAGAAGACGGTTGTAACAAATGGCGTTGCGGGTTGCGGGTTCCAGCAGGTGGCCTCGTGGTTGTAGCATTCTCGACATTGCCGCCTCTGGTTTTGCGCCCGGCGCGCCACCGTGGTCACCGCCCATAGTAGCAAAACATTATGCCGGTTCCAGCATCTAGCGATAGCGGTTGCAGCATCTGTGGGCACGTGGTCACCATGGTCACCACCATAGTAGCAAAACAATATGCCAGTTGTAGCACTTTGGATCGCCGGTCGTAGCATACTTGGACGCCGGTTGTAGCAAAAAATATATGCCAGTTTTTGCTGGAATGGGGCATCGGTGGTGCTACAAGCAGCCACGGGATTTGCTGGAACCGAACATTAGTGATGCTACAAAACAGCCATGAAATTTGCTGGAACCGGCTTTCTTCCTTGAGGACAGCCATGGCGTTTATCTTTTCTTTTGCTTCAACCGCAGAGGTCAAAGCTGCAACCAGTGTTGCGCAGTGTTGGAAAGGTTCAGTAGGTGATGGACGGAGGAGGTGACCACGGTGAATGGCCGGCCAACGTCGACGAGGGAGCTGAGCTGCAAGCCGAGGCGACGGCGAAACTGCATCTGCTGGCGCGAGCGCTGTAGCTTTTTTCAAGAGAGAGCTGAGCTGCAGCTTTTTTCGAGAGAGAGCTCGCACCTTGATGTGATGCGATCGTCGGGGGCCAGCCGGGATGGTGCTGGAGGTCCCCTCGCCGGCCGGCTGTGCAGTAGACGTGCGCTCGCTGCGGGAGACCAGGAGCGGGGCGGAAGAAGGGATAAGGGGGCGTATGTGGGGAAAACGGGACCACCAGATCAGATCAATTGGGATCGAGCAAGCTCGCGAGACCGGCCGAAGTTTCGGCCGGCGTGCCCTACCCAAACGTCTCCCTAACGGGAATGGGAGCACAAGATATTGTTTTGTGACAATGAAGAAACTATCCAACACAATTCCAGTCATATTTTTGCACTCTTGTTATGGAGAGCTGTCCATGTGGCTTGTAACCTGACTCCGCCAACTAGCAGTTCTAATATGTTTGGGAATTGGTTGGGGGAGTGAAAAGAAAACTAAAGGCTCAAATCCATGTGGGAGTGTCGTCCTTGTGTTGGATTAAATGGAACTACTGTAATGATATCGTGTTTAACAATGTTGAGTTTCCATTTTTTTTAGGAATTTTATCCATCGGGCAACCCACTGTGTCTTTCTGTGGGTCCTTAATTTAGCGTGCGGAAGTACAGGAGTTTCTGGACTCTTGGGTACAACCTTTTGGAGACGGTCGCCAGTGGCGGAGACAGGACCCAGGCCGGGGGGGCCTGGGCCCGGGGCATCAGGGAAAAATCCTTCCTGGGACTGTAGCTTATGTGCACTATTTGACACTGTAGTGATGCTGTAGCAAGGTTGGGGTCCGGGGCTTGGCTTAATCGTGGCTCCGCCCTTGACGGTGCCCTTGACGGTCGCACATGCTTCATTCAATCGGTTTGGATGACAGTTTAACAACATAAAGTCAATATGACATCTGATTTATGTAAAAAAAAGTCAATATGACATCTGATTTATGGCCAAAGAGTAAAACAAAAACAAGAACAAAAATGTTTTTAATACTCTTGACTAATATATAAATGCATGTAATTCTACCTAGCTAGCTAGGCTATTCTCAAGCCACAATATTCAGAGTTCTCTGAAACTTGACGGTTACCTGGGTACACGGAGCACCGATGCATCTATCTTCAGCGAACTGCATAATGACGGTGAGAAGCGATGCTCATTCCAGAACACTGGTTCGTGTTTATGTTCAGAAGGATCATTTAGAAGATTGTATGATCTTAACGGCTACTGATGACACCGTTGTCAGTGGTCGCAGCGAACGACATCAGGTGACCCGTATGAGCATAACCACCATGACGAACATGCAGGTCATCAGAAAGATGAGCAACCACTGGAAGAAGGTTGTCTTGGAAGCCAGCGAGTAGACCTCAGAGGCTCGCGCCGTTGCGCTCCCGGTGCTCGCCAAGCTATGCTCCATGGCTCTCTCAGTGGAATCAAGGATCTGCATCAGTAGTACCCAGCAAGTGAGCTCTCTCAGTAAAAATCCAGCAGAAAGGGAGCTGAGGGAACTTCATCCACATAAGAAACAATTAATGCCACAAGGCAACAGAAAAACCTACCTTCACTGTATCTTGCACGGATTGGTTCACTACAAGGCTACTTTCCTTCAGCTGGTGTGCTAAGTCAACCATTTCGTCTATCAGACTGTCTTGCAGATCCCTGTGCAGTTAGGAGATCCAACATAGTAAGAAGATAGCCACCCAGTATAACTATTTGTTCATATCGTACAACCCTGAATGCCACATCCTTAGGCCTTAAAACATCACAAGAAAATGGTAATGATCAAACATAGCATTGATTGTACCTATCCATCACAGGAAAATCAGCGAGACCAGTCAATGAACAAATCAGTAAACTGGTTGCTCATGCGGATAAATAAAAGATAATGAGGGCACTAAGCCAGATTCTCGGGTCCACAAGAAACTTTGCCAAAAAAGGGGGTGCATACCTATGCTTCTCAATGTTAGCCTGAGCTTCTGCATCCAATTTAATAGGCGTTCCAATCTCTCTTTCTTTTCTATCATGACTGCTTGTACCAGCTTCCACCTGAGCCCTACTTATTTGCATCCATTAGTTTATTATAGTTGTAACTGTAAGAAAAAGAAACAAATAAGTAAGGGACAAGATTTTACTTACGTTGATCTCCTTCGCAATCCTGCTGACAAGGATATTGGACTCTCAGCCTTTTCTCTTTCACAAGAGCTTTCTTCGTTGATCTCATCAACTGGATTTTCATTTTCTGTCTGCATCCAAAAGATAGTAATGGAGGTGTATCTAGAAGCTAGACTGTATGAGTAATGCTGGCATGTACTGATCTGAGAAACCAGTTCAAACAGAGAGTGGGGACAGCATAAATATGAATCAACGTGATAAGAAAGTACCACTGAAGCAGTAAGCGTGGCAGCTAGTGCTTCAATCTTTTCTGAATACTCACTGAGCTTAGCTTTTGAAACCCTGAATCAAGAAAATACTCATGAATAAACATGGTCTCGTCATGGGGAAATACACATAAACAGCAAAAGCTTTGCTATGCTCCGGACATTACTATGACCAGACATTCTCATCATCAAAATGCAGAGCACTGAATGGAAGAAGGTCATAAAAACATACTCTGAACCTCGTATAAGGTTTCTCTTGTCAAGTAAGAAGTGTATCCATACATATACGGTGTCCAGATTTTCATGAATAGTTTGCTAATAAATCCAACAGAAAAGGAGTGTCCATATTGACATGCCTTCGTTGAGTGTGTGTGGGGGGGGGGGGGGGGGGGGAGGGGGGGCATGGATCAAAAGGGCACGTCAGCCAGTGTAAGCTCAGGAAAACTTCAAATATGCAAGGGGAAAACTATACTGGTATTGAAATTAAGGAGTCCCTATCTATTATTTGTAAAATTACGGGTCCTCAACAAATCTTAGCTGGAACACAGATTGCAGGCTGTACCACAGTCAACATATTAATATTCCCAAAAGGCATACAAAACTACCTCATCTGAGAACACAGAAACCCATGGAGTACCTTGGTACTCCTTCAGTTGTAATTTCTGCTCCAAGCTGCTCCAATAGCTCCCTGGCTGTGGATATGTACTGCAATTGGAGGCTGTCAGTGCCAGCACACACCAGCCAAAAATGATAAAGATTAAAGAGAGAGTATTCATCAGCTACCATCTGTTAAAACTGAACAAAAACAGAATGAAGCAGAGCAAATTCCATCACCAAATTTTCCTTGCATTCGTTTTAGCAACAGCAAAAAGATACACAGGGAATCTGTATCTTCCTTCTCCAGCTAAGTAAGTTACAGAACATAGCCTGCTCAAGCGTTGAACAGAAATGGAGCATGGCGCAAATCTAATAAGATTAGAGGAGCTACACCTACATGGGCAAGCTTGGCCTGATTCTGCTGCGGAGGAGCCTCCTGAAGCAGCCTTCTGAGGTTCACTTCCACCCTGCTGAACACCATGATCAGGACCGCGAATACCTGCTGAATCATTTAAAAGGGGCACACCATATTAAACCCAAATGCAGAGGGGCGAAAACAGATCTCAGATTTAAGCAAATCTATTCTGGCTTCTAATAGTAATATCAAACAAACAGAGAAGTGCTACGGAATGGTCAGACACTCAGACCAGCAATGGTGAGACATATTAAGGATCTTTCCAAGAGGACGTGAACATACAAGATGTGAGCAATGGTCAGGTCAACTGTAACTCTGTAAGAAGCAAGAAAAAAAAACAGTTAAACTAGAACATCTGTATGAAACTAGACGCAAAGTTCTTCAGATACGCATCGGCAACAAATTCACAATGTCTTGCACATCTGAATCTAACCACTGACTTATAACAGCACCAATGAATAGAGAACATGTCACCAATAAATCTGATGAATATAACAAGATAGTTCAGTCAGTAAATCACCAAGCCTGACCTCTCACCGTAAAATGGATTCGGCGCCGTGGGTGGGATCTCTCGCGTTCGGCGGCTCGGAGACGAGAGATGCCCGCCAAAGCACCGCCACGAGACGGCACCGAATCGGACGCGCCCGTGCTCCCCCTGCTCTCGTCCCGTCAGATTGAATTGGCGGCGGAAGGAGGAGCACGCGGGTGTAGATGAGGCCAGATCCACGGCGGAGAGGCGCCGGCCAGCTAGCGCGGCGGACGAACGAGGCGCGGGTCCTGCAAGGGCATAGGCGACGCAGGCTCTACAGGGGGCAGGCGGGCACGGCGGCGCACCACCGACGAGCCTCGGCGGTGAAGAGTTCTTTTTTATCTGTTTTATTTATTTTCCAATAAAAACGGATTGGGCGTTTTGGTGCCCAGGCTCAGCTGCACCCTAAATCCTGGTCGTTCTCTACATTATTCGGATGCGAGAAAGTCCAGCTGTCGCAGCAGTCTTTGCCCAAAGAAAAAAAAGATACAGGCGCAATACATGGGGCTAGTAGCGTACGGTGGGCCTTTTCCGTATGATGGGGCGTCGTCCCGCGTGGGTGATTATCGTCTCCGTCACGGCGTGATGTTGTGCCATGGTATAGGACGTCAGTGCGGATCCTGGACCTTGGCCTCTCGACTGGGATGGTTAACCCGGAGGCTGGATGAAGAGGTAAGGTGAATTCCTTCCATCAGCAGATCGTAAGTTTATTTTCGTGCACATTTGGAGATAACTGATCTGTTCGAGGAATCAGTTTGTGGTGCGCAAATGTGGTTCTACAGTTGAAAATGGCAGCAGCAGGTAGTTGTATTCAGCATGGTTCAGTTAGCTAGATGGCGTAGCCGCTCAGTTAACTTATATTCAGATAAATCCTATGTTAAGGCAAGTGAATAACAGAGAACAAAAGAAATTAACATTTGTCTGCCAGATCGAACTGCATGTCCAATGCTATTAGCAGGAACTTAGTATTTTTGCAGGTTAAGACTGGGTAGCCTGCTGATTTGCTTCATTGATGCCTGCAAACGCCACAACACGACCGATCTGATTTGGAGTAAACGGATCAGGGTCAAATAAAAGCAGAACATAAATAAAACACACAAAAGTACACAAGGGATGATGCTCACGTCGTATAGGATGCACTTGTAGAACCTGAATCTAGGTTTCGGATCCTCGAGCTATGGGGGTGACTAGCTCCGCGTCGCAACAAGGGTACGCCATCAGAGGAGGAAGCTGACACAGGCATGGCTCTCGTGCAGTTGCGGCGGCTGAGTACGATGCTAGATTGGGCCGTGTTGGTGGCGAGGGGGAGCATGGATGGGGGATGCAATTATGGAGGGCCGGGGCAGGTGGCCATGAGGGAGACCGGGTCACAGGCACGGCTCAGGGTGGAACAGAAAAAAGCCCGAGCCGTGCCAGAACCACCTGGTCCGCGCGTAGGCTCCCGTCGCAATGAATGCGGGACAGCGCTGCAGCATTTTTAGATCGATGCGTGGCATATACGACCACAAAATACAAGTACGAGCACAGATCCTCATGTGGGCGAACGGGAATGATTTCGGGAGCAGCTGAGCTCGAGCTCAGAAACAAATATTCGAATAAAAACCCCTTATTTTCGGTAGAGAAAACTAACATTGCTTTGGAACTCACTTGGGCCCCTCTACTACGCCAGAATAACCAAAATAAGGTCACTAAACTTTTCCTAGGAGTTCATATACCATCCCTTAAACATGTTAGTCCCTCTACTTCAGAATACCCAAAATACGGGTCATATTGGAGGTCTTTTAAATCTTCGCTTTGACAAAATAACATGATGTATGGAGCGAAACAATAAGACAGAAGAAGCTAAACCATTCATCGTGCATAGACATGATTCCGATGAAGATTACCGATTCGTCTTGCAAAAATTGGTAGCATAACTCTAAAAATTGAATCGTCCAACGATAAGCAACTCATTCAATGAGCGAGCACAGCGCGTGCTGCTTCGTCGTAAGGAGTGCTTAACAATGACTAGTTTTATAGATATATTCTCTAGTTAAGCAATATAATTTAGATGATGTTCAACATTATTCTTCATCACAACTGAACTACATTGCAAAAGCTTTGACAAAATTATGTTTAAAATGCAGTTGATTCATCACAATTCAATGAAGAAAGTTATCACTTTGGATTTTTATGTGGAGTTGGCAACAACAGTAGTTATTGGGGGGTGTCGGTGTCAAAGCCGGCGGGTCTCGGGTAGGGGGTCCCGAACTGTGCGTCAAGGTCGGATGGTAACAGGAGACAAGGGACACTTTATTTTACCCAGGTTCGGGCCTTCTCGATGGAGGTAAAACCCTACTCCTGCTAGATTAATATTGATGATATGGGTAGTACAAGAGTAGATCTACCACGAGATCAAGGAGGCTAAACCCTAGAAGCTAGCCTATGGTATGATTGTGTATGATGATGGTTATCCTACGGACTACAACCCTCCGGTTTATATAGACACCGGATAGGGTTAGGGTTACACAGAGTCGGTTACAATGGTAGGAGATCTTGAATATCCGCACGCCTAGCTTGCCTTCCACGCCAAGGAAAGATCCTTCCGGACACGGGACGAAGTCTTCAATCTTGTATCTCCATAGTCCTGGAGTCCGGCTGAAGGTATAGTCCGGCTATCCGAACACCCCCTAATCCAGGACTCCCTCAGTAGCCCCTGAACCAGGCTTCAATGACGACGAGTCCGGCGCGCAGATTGTCTTCGGCATTGCAAGGCGGGTTCCTCCTCCAAGTCCTTCATAGAAGATTGTAAACACCAAAAATAGTGTCCGGCTCTGCAAAATAAGTTTCCACATATTTCCATATAGAGAATAATATTAACACAAATCAAATCTGCTGACGTATTCCGCAGTGCGTCATAACACTGCGGCCAAGCTCTTTATATAAATTGTTTTCATTGTTCCACCTCAGCGTGTTTAGCGAGGCGGTTTCCTTGGCACGTCTTGTCAAAGCAGAGATCGTGTCCCCCTTTTAACAGGATTCTCATCAATACGGACGTGGGTAACCCAACCGCGCCATTTACCACGGTGCTTGGGAGGCAAGTGAGTTTTATTAGGTAGGTGGGGATGCCTAACCGCACCCGCTTGTATAAAGGGATAATGATTCACCTTTTTACCTACGCCTTCTTCCTCCTTTGCCAATCCACCTCTCGCGCACTCAAGCTCCAGCGCCAAGTCCGCTCTTCCTTTCTCAACCTTCTCCAACAATGTCCGGAGCGGGAGGCAAGTGGATGGCCACCTCCGTTACGGAGGCCCAAGTAAAAAAGTTAAGGAAAGCCGGATACTTGTCCAAGGACATCCCGCATCGGCTTCCTGAGAAGGGGCAGCTTCTTCCTACCCCAAGGCCCCATGAGAGGGTAGTTTTTCTTCCCCACTTCCTCCGCGGACTGGGCTTTCCACTTCACCCATTTGTCCAGGGGCTCAGGTTCTACTACGGCTTGGATTTCCACGATCTGGCCCCGAACTTCGTCCTCAACATCTCGGCGTTTATCGTCGTGTGTGAGGCCTTTCTCCGCGTCCTCCCCCACTTCGGCCTCTGGCTCAAGACCTTCAACGTCAAGCCCAAGGTGGTGTCCGGCACCCAGGCGGAGTGCGGAGGCGCTATGGCCGGCAAGATGGCCAACGTCCTCTGGTTCGAGGGCTCCTTTGTGGAGTCCCTAAAGGGGTGGCAAGCCGGGTGGTTTTACATCACCGAGCCGTGCGATTCAAAATGGGTCGCAGCCCCCAAATTCAGATCCGGACCCCCCATGCGGCTCATGTCCTGGAAAGAGACGGGCCTGTCGTGGGGCAACGAGGAAGAAGTGACTGGGTTGCAAACGTGCATCCAGTCCCTGGTGAACAAGCCAATCCGGTTGATCAATGTGATCCAGGTCATGCTCGTTCGCCGGATCCTCCCGTGCCAACAACGGGATTTTACTTTGTGGGAATTCGACCCGGCGCAGCACCAAACCCTAAGTAGGCTCTTCGACACGACGTATGAAGACGTCTGGAAGGTGCTGACCAAAGGCGCCGAGTCCCCCACATCCGCTTCCGAGGACCGCGGATACGGCTCGCAGCATCACGCGAGCGAGGTAAGCTATCTATATCTTTGACAAGTTTGTTAAGCTCTTCATCATAGATTAACTCTATGCGGGATCTAAACTCCCTTTACCTTTGACAGGCTTGGCGGGCTATATCCGGACCAATTAACTGTCCGGTTCCCCTGCCCGAAGACCCGGCCCTAGCTCTCCTAGTGAAGTTGTTGACTCCGGCACCTTACGCGGTGCCGGAGAAGAAGGCCAAGAAGAAGAAAACCACCGGGACTCGAAAGAGTTCCCGCAATATGGTGGTGTCGGACTGGTCATCTGACGAGTCCGCGACGCCCTCCTCTCGTGAAAACGAGGAGGAGGAACAAGAAAACTCTCTCCCCCCAGCGGGGGGAGAAAAGAAGAAGAAGGCCACCCCAACGGGGGAGGCCGAGGGGTCGAGGAAAAGGAAGACCCCTCCGCCGGACTACTCCCACGACGCCGAAGAGGGCGAAGAGGAGTGGCCGGACAGAACCAAGCGTTCGGCGAAATCGTAAGTACTTATATACCAGAGTGACTCATGATATTCTTTTAATGCGCGGCTTTCCCTAATATCGCTCGTAATTTATGCAGCCCGCCCCGGGCCGAACTCGACGATTCGTCGAGCGGCTCCCTGGATTCGTCGGACGTGAACTCTGTTCCGCCCGCTGTCTCCCCCTGTAGGGCGGACGACGCCGAAGTGGCGTCCCGCCAAGCTCCAGGGCAGGAGGAGATAGTCCTGGAGGAGCCGCAAGGCAATCCTCCGGACCCCAGGAGTAAAGGGGATGAAACCCCCCAGGGCTCCAAGTCCGGCTTTGTGCCGGACACCGCGCCGGACTCGACAGTCCCGGTCCGCGGTGGGCGAACTCCTTCCGAGAGGAGTAAGCCGTCTGAGCCGGCGACCTCCGTCCAACCAGAGGCACCGGACAATCTGCTGGAGCTGCTTGAGGGCGCCGCCATCGACGAGGAGCACCGTACTGTTATGAGTACGGTGATCCAAAGGGTTCAGTCCGCCAAGAGCGGACTGACTGAAGCTTGCGCTAGCCTTCTAACAGGCTTCGAGGTAAGTAAAAATATGTCAAATTATTACCGCATAGACAGTAGCCCCTGATGCTCTGTTCGGTGTTCGGAAAGAAAAGCCAAATAGAGGATCTAGTAATTTTCGCAGGAGTCTAACAACAAAAAGTCAAATATGCGTATGCAGGCTTCGCGTTGTCCACCACCGCACTGACTGCGCAGGTGGATGTCCTTAAAAAGGACCTCGGGCAGACCGAGCAAGAGCTCGGCCTTGCCAAACGGCAGCTCGAGGAGAAGGAAGGTAAGAAATACCCTAAAAAAAGGTGCCTATAGAGAGGCTTGATTGCAGAAAGAAATAACAGGATTGTACTGCTTATTGTAGGGGCCACAACCGAGGTGGCAACCCTGAAGCAGGCGCTGGCTGAGGCCGGAAAGAAAATGGCCAAGGAGCGCACCGAGCGAGAAAGGCTTGGGGTTCAGGTTGGCGAGGTGCAGCAAGAGCTGCAAGCTCTCATGGAAAAACATGAGAGTTTGGAGCTTGAGTCAAAAGCGCAAGCATCCGAGCTCGCGTCGGCCCTTGAGACCGCCAAGAGTGCCAAGGCCGAAGCCCAAAAGGCCCTCCAAGAGTTAGAGGAGGTGAAAAAGATAGCAACGGGTAAGGCATTCTTAATGCAAAGTAGGAATATAAAAGTAAACTACCTGTTACTTACCCGAATCCGGAGTTCTCCAGGGGCGTTCGCCGATCTTCCCCGCAGCGTATCCGACGCCGCCGTGTTCTACCGAGCTGAAGAGGGCAGCTCGACGGAGAGTGTGTTCTAGTCTCAGTATTCTGAGGCCGGACACCCTGTGCCTTTGAGCGATCAGCTAAAACAGCTGGTCGAGCTCCACAAGGCGGCCGAACAGGCCATGAAGGGCTTACTAGTTCGGTTGTGGCCTGGAGAGGCCCTGCCTGGGAGCTATTTCGGGCTAGTGCGGCGGCTGGTGGAGGCCTGTCCACGGCTTGAGGTCATCAAGCGCTCCGCCTGCATTGAAGGTGCCCGGAGGGCCTTGCCCGTGTAAGGGTACACTGGGGTAAGCTTGACGGAGAGAAGCTGGTGAAGGACGGGCCGCCGCCGGGGAAGGAGCATCGCAAGCCCGAGAACTACTACAAGGAAGTTCTTGCCGGAGCCCGCCTTGTCGCGGATGAATGTACTAAAGATGTAGTATTTGAATGAACTCGCTCGTTTGTATCCTGTGCGCTGAAAACTTGTTCATATGCGCTAAGCAATGCTTATGGAATTTAAAATATTATTTTCTGTGCGACCGTTTATCAAAAATTGAGAGATGGCCAGTCGTCGGCTTCTGCCCCCATGCCGCTAGTGGTGGGGTGTTCGGGATAAACCTAAGGGCTCTTTTTCCCATAGTTCGGTCCTTCGAGGGAGGCGCTCAGCACAACGAACCAGGCAATCAGACTATAATGCTTGAACACTCTCACTTAGCCATAGAATGTTATAATTTTAAATTTTGGCGAAGCCCCTAGTTCGGAAGGCCGAATTCGGGGCGCTATCCACGCCTTTGGCCGGACATAGCCAACTCCTCGCTCGAAGCGGCATAAGTCTTTAAGGACTCGAAAAACCTCTCGAACAGCGACCGGTCTCACGCCTTATCATGACAGTCTGTTTTAGCTTTCTCCACTAAGGTGCTTAACCCAGCTGAACCGGGGCACAATCGCAGTGGTTCTCCTAGTGCTACCTTAGCCGATATAGCGGAACGTAAGGCACCAAAACATAGGAGCCGGGCAAACCCAACATATGACCAAAATCATGATTCGGAGCCGATGCATATAGTGCTATAAGTTCGGGGTGCAGCACTTGTGAAAGTGTACGGACTTCTCACACCAGATAGAAGGGTAATGAAGCCCCTGGCGTGTTTTGCCGTACCATGGTGTACGGTTGCGATCATGTTTATTTAATGAACATATATATATTAAAAGAGGACAACGCAAAAAATAGGCGAAAAGCTATGCATTGTTTGTAGAGAGGCTATTTATCAAAGCCGAACGATACAAGTAGTGCGATAAGCAAAAAGATATTAGACTATTTAACATGTCCTGACTAGGGGCAGGCCGCGGAATTTAGGAACAGATATATCGCTCGAAATAGAGACCACCTGAGAGTTCCATAATGCGGCGTAGCTTTGTCTGCTTCCCTGGGTCTTGCATCGTCTGTGCGGCAGCAAAGCCGAACAGGTTATCCAGAGTGTGGAGTCTTGAAAGTAAAAAAAATCCGGCAGCCCCTAGTACGTTTGACGCCGTATTGTAAGCATGCCGTTAATGTGCCCCTCCCCTGTGCCCATGGAATTTCAAGGGCGTAATTGTGTACTCGAGGTACTAGCTCCGCTATGTTGCGATGGCTGGGGTTGGGGCCGTATTGCTACGCTTGCTCCGAACGTGTCAGGCGATCTTGTTGCAGGTTACTCCGGGCGCGCTTTGCATTGTCCGACTTTTTAACGGCCAGACTGGAGAGTTGCCTTGAAAGGCTGCATTGTACAACCGCTGCGAGGGCCGCCGTGTGCTCCTTCGTACGGAGGGAGCGTTCAGTGTTTCCGTTGACTGTAATTACTCCTCGAGGGCCTGGCATCTTGACCTTGAGATATGCGTAGTGCGGCACCGCATTGAATTTAGCGAATGCGGTTCGTCCGAGCAGGGCGTGATAGCCACTGCGGAACGGGACTATATCGAAGATTAACTCTTTGCTTCGGAAGTTATCCGGAGATCCGAAGACCACATCAAGTGTTACAGAGCCTGTGCAATTGGCCTCTACACCTGGTATGACGCCTTTAAAGGTCGTCCTTGTGGGCTTGATCCTTGATGGATCTATGCCCATTTTCCGCACTGTATCCTGATAAAGCAGGCTCAGGCTACTGCCGCCGTCCATGAGGACTCTTGTGAGATGAAATCCGTCAATGATTGGGTCAAGAACCAATGCGGCAAAACCGCCATGACGGATGCTAGTGGGGTGGTCCCTTCGATCAAAAGTGATCCGGCAGGAGGACCATGGGTTGAACTTTGGGGCGACTGGCTCCATCGCGTATACGTCCCGTAGCGCACGCTTCCGCTCCCTCTTGGGAATGTGGGTCGCGTATATCATGTTCACCGTCCGCACTTGTGGGGTAAACCCCTTCTGTCCATTGTTGTTCGGCGGCCTGGGCTCCTCCTCGTCGTCGCTATGCAGCCCCTTGTCTTTGTGTTCGGCTCTTAACTTGCCTGCCTGCTTGAACACCCAACAATCCCTGTTGGTGTGATTAGCTGGCCTGTCGGGGGTGCCATGAATCTGGCACGAGCGGTCGAGTATTCAGTCCAAACTGGATGGGCCCTGGGTATTCTTTTTAAATGGCCTTTTCCGCTGACCGGATTTATAGCCTCTGAATCCGGCGTTTACTGTCGTATCCTCGTTGCTGTCGCTGCTAACGCGACGCTTTTGCTTGTTTCGACGTGTCCTGCCACTTTTGTCCTTGGTATCCGAATTACCAGGGTTCTTTGATAAGTTGTTGTTGCGAGCTAGCCAGCTATCTTCGCCCGCGCAAAAGTGGGTCATGAGTGTCGTGAGGGCTGCCATAGATTTCGGCTTTTCCTGTCCCAGGTGCCGGGCAAGCCATTCGTCGCGGATGTTATGTTTGAAGGCTGCTAGGGCCTCTGTGTCCGGACAATCGACTATCTGATTTTTCTTTGTTAGGAACCGTGTCCAGAATTGCCTGGCCGATTCTTCTGGCTGCTGAATTATATGGCTTAGGTCGTCGGCGTCCGGCGGTCGCACATAGGTCCCCTGAAAGCTGTCGAGGAATGTGGCTTCCAGGTCCTCCCAAGAACCGATTGAGTCTGCCGGTAGGCTGTTAAGCCAGTGCCGGGCTGGTCCTTTGAGCTTGAGGGGGAGATATTTGATGGCGTGTAGATCGTCGCCACGTGCCATGTGGATGTGAAGGAGATAATCTTGAATCCATACTGCCGGATTTGTCGTACCATCGTACGACTTGATGTTTACGGGTTTGAAACCCTCTGAGATTTTATGATCCATTACTTCATCTGTGAAGCATAGTGGGTGTGCGGCGCCCCTGTACTGGGCTATGTCACGACGCAGATCGGAAGAGTTATGCCTGTTGTGTTCGGCCTGGCCGGATTTATTGTGTCCGGAGTGAAGATCATCATCACGTATCGTCGGGCGTCTGCGCGATCCATAGATCGATCTTGTTTGCCTTGCTTTATCCTCCAGTACGTCTCGCAGGTCTGGCTCATTTTCCCGTGCCTTAGTTGAGCGGCACCGGGGCATGGCTTGTTTAGAGGTTCGACAGGCCTCTCTATCGCGGCCGCGAGGTGGCCGGTCTGCCATGTCATGCATTGGTAATGTAGGTGCTTCCCCCTCTGATTGGGGTAGCGGCCTGCGCTTAGGATAATTTTTGGAGGGGCGCTCGAGTTCATACTCTTTGGCCGCAAGGACTTCAGTCCATCTGTCAGCTAGCAAATCTTGATCAGCTCTAAGCTGCTGCTGCTTTTTCTTTAGGCTATTCGCCGTGGCTAGAAGCCTGCGTTTGAAACGCTCTTGTTCGGCGGGGTCTGATGGTACGACGAATTCGTCGTCGCCGAGGCTTGCCTCGTCTTCGGAGGGAGGCATGTAGTTATCATCCTGAACCTCTCGCTCTGCCGCTCTCACATGAGGGCTGGCTTCTCCATCTTCCTGCGCCGAATCTTGCTGGATTTGGTGTTCTTCGGCGCTATCCGGGGTAGTATTATCTCCCGTGCCGGAATCACCATTTCTGCTATGGCGGGATTTAGAGCGGCGCCGTTGACGCCGGCGTTTTGGCTGTTTTTTAGAGGTGTCATCCTCCGCTGTTCCATCGCCATCTCCATCCTTTGGAGCGTCCACCATATATATGTCATATGACGAGGTGGTGATCCAGCGCCCTACAGGTGCTGGTTCTTGTTCGTCCCCTCCTTCGTCGTCCATGCCGTCGAAGTCTTCGGAGCCGAAGTCAAGTATGTCGGTTAAATCATCGACAGTGGCTATTAAGTGGGTGGTGGGTGGGCTTTGAATTTCTTCGTTGTCCAAATCCCAACCTCGCAGACCATAGTCCGGCCTGGGCTCTCCTGATAGAGAGAGAGACTTGAGAGAATTCAGGATATCACCGAAAGGTGAGTGCTGAAAGATGTCCGCGGCGGTGAACTCCATTATAGACGCCCAATCGGATTCGATCGGCAGGGGCACGGGAGGCCCGGAGTTCGGAGAAGAATTCGACTCCTTGGAGTCATGGGCCGTGCGGAGTGCGGGGCTGGCGTTCGGCTCGATCGCCTTCAAGATCGCCGCCCCCGAGGTGACGTCCAACCGTTCATCCTCAAAGAACGCAGTGGGCTCCGAGTCGAGGATCGGGGCCGATGCGTGTGCGTCCTCCAGGGCACTATTCGGAGGCAGAGCTATATCATGCCCCTCGAGGTAGTGCGGCGCGCTTGGCTGTGGCTCGAACCCGTCGAAGATCAAGCCTCCACGGATATCTGCCGTATAGTTTAAGCTTCCAAACCTGACTTGATGGCCAGGGGCGTAGCTTTCGATCTGCTCCAGACGACCAAGCGAATTGGCCCGCAGAGCGAAGCCGCCGAAGACGAAGATTTGTCCGGGGAGGAAAGTCTCTCCCTGGACCTCATCGTTGTTGATGATCAAAGGAGCCATCGGGCCTAAAAGCGACGACACAGAGGAACTGTCAATGAAAGCACCAATGTCGGTGTCAAAACCGACGGATCTCGGGTAGGGGGTCCCGAACTGTGCGTCAAGGTCGCATGGTAACAGGAGACAAGGGACACTTTATTTTACCCAGGTTCGGGCCCTCTCGATGGAGGTAAAACCCTACTCCTGCTAGATTAATATTGATGATATGGGTAGTACAAGGGTAGATCTACCACGAGATCAAGGAGGCTAAACCCTAGAAGCTAGCCTATGGTATGATTGTGTATGATGATGGTTGTCCTACGGACTACAACCCTCCGGTTTATATAGACACCGGATAGGGTTAGGGTTACACAGAGTCGGTTACAATGGTAGGAGATCTTGAATATCCGCACGCCTAGCTTCACTACAGGAATCAGCTACTTTGCCGTCTGCCATGGCGGACGGCAAAGGCATGAATAGCGGACGGCAAAGGCCTTTGCCGTCAGCTGCGGACGGCAAAAGGCTCCGGCAACGTTGGCTACGGTAAACAGCTACTTTGCCGTCTGCCACTGATGGCAAAGTCTTTGCCGTCCGCTGCAGACGGCAAAGAGAGCAGGGCTGACGGCAAAGAGAGCGGACGGCAATAATTGCGCTGTCAGTCCGTTAAGTGGCTAACGGCAGCTCTTTGCCGTCTGCCACGGATGGCAAAGTCTTTGCCGTCCGCCACTGATGGCAAAGTCTTTGCCGTCTGCCACTGATGGCAAAGTCTTTGCCGTCCGCCACTGATGGCAAAGTCTTTGCCGTCCGCCACTGATGGCAAAGTCTTTGCCGTCTGCCACTGATGGCAAACTGGCCAAATGGGTCAGCCTCCCAGGAAGCACAGCTGCCTGCCACGTGGCCTCTTTGCCGTCCGCTGCTGACGGCAAAGAGCTCTTTGCCGTCCGCTGCTGACGGCAAAGAGGCTGCATATTGGGTTTTTTTTTCTGTTTTTTATTAAATCCCACAATTTGCACAGAAAATATATATGACATATAGATATATTTCACAGGCATTCATAAGCAAGTCCATAAGCAAGTTCCATCCGTACATATTACATAAGCAAGTTCCATCCATCATTTCATACATAAACAAGTTCCATCCATCATTTCATACATAAAGAAGTTCCATCCATACATAAACAAGCACTCCATAGCTAAGGTGACTAGAATGAGAAGACAAGATCAAGAAGAGTAGAACAAGCACTCCATCCAGCACATAATGAAATCTGCAAAATGGCAAAATAAGAAAGTTAGAAATGGATCTTTTTTAGCTCACTTAGGTGAAATGGATCGTTTTTGAGGCAACTAAGGTGAAATGGATCGTTTTTTAGCTCACTTAGGTCAAATGGATCGTTTTTGAGCTAACTTAGTTGAAATGGATCGTTTTTGAGCTAACTCTAGGTCATTATGGTAAAATGGATGGTTTTGGAGGTCAGTAAGCTTATTAAGTCATTTTGGAGGAGAAGAAGCTAAGTCTAGGTCATTATGGTAAGCATTGGAGGAAATAAAGCTAAGTCTAGGTCTTTATGCATGTGTTAAGCAAAACACTAGATAAACTTACCAAGATCCAGGAGGTGTAGGAGCGTGGTGGCTCGTGTCGGTAGCTGGAGAAGGATCGTGCGATGCTTGTCTGGAGTTACGCTGCACCAAAGATCATTTCCAATGTCTTGTTAGCATGATGACACTCAAATGTTAAGACTAGCAACTAATGTCCTTTCAAATAAAACTCACCATGGTCCCAGGAGCAATCACTGGCATCGGCGGAGCGGTCTGACCTGCCTTCTCGCACACAGACTGCACATTTGGTTTTGACGACTCAGTCATACTAGTTAGTAATGAGACAAACACTACATGAATGTTTTGGCTAATCTGCAGAAGAAACTTACCACAAGGAGCTCGTACATGGCCCTTGCCTGCATGTCATTCCGTGCCCTCTCCTCCTCCATCATCTTTGCCGTCCTCTCCTCCAACTCCCGCTGCCTCTCCGCCGCCTCCGCCAGAAGTTTCTCTGTTCTATCTCTCTCACTCTGTATAGCAGCCTGCAACACCACTCACATGACAATTTGTAATCATTGATGGAAGCGCACACAATGTAATGCAGAAAGATAACTGAGTAGGTATCACTAACCTTGATGGCGAGTTGCACTGGCCGTTCACGAGGCCTTATCTCAGGAGCGGAGCTCGACTGACGCGCCTTGATCTCCGGGAGAGTGCTAGGACAACGGATAAGTCCATGTCCAATGGCTATGGAGCCATGGGACCTCCCGCCACCAGATATCATCAACAGCTCTGGATCAATGGGACCCTGGCTCGGGTTAAAGTCCTCCCCTTTCCTCGCCTTCCCCTCATCTCTATATCTCACGTGCTTGTTGTGGGAGGAGATGTTGGTGAAGTTGTTTGCATCATCGAGGTCAGACTGAGAGAAAGCCTTGACTTTCTTGAAAGAGGCAGTGTGGGCCATGGCATACAGGTCGTACACCTCTGGCACCTTATCCGCCTTATTGTAGCGTGCCTGAAAGAGAGAAACAATGAAAATTAGTAATTAAAGGGCTCAAGCTAGCATGATGAATGAATTGCATGAATCATGAAGCAAACCACATACCCAGTTGCGCCCGAACTGATATAAGTTGGAGCTGCCTTGATGGTGTGGCACACCTTCCATTTGGGCACGTTTGTCCTTGGCCTCCTTGTGGAGGGCTAGCCATCGTTGTGAGCACCACTCATCGACCAACACCTCCCAACAATCCATCCGATCCGCACACCATCTCGGAGGCGCCTAAGTTAGCAAATAGAAACTTGAGCGCTACCGCTAACAATTACTAAATGAAGGAACTTAAGTAGAGAAGGCCTTAAGAATTACCTTCATGTACTGCTCCTTACTCAGAAACTTATCGCGGCACGCCGGCTTGGTCTTCTTGATACCACGCAAGGCGTAGTAGTCTCGAACAGCCTGCACCCGAGCCTCGTGTCGTAAGTTCTGGAGTAGGCGCTTGCACACGTTCTCGATAACATGTGCCGCGTCCTCCTCGTATCCCTCCTCACACCTGTAGAATGTCTGCGATCAAATGAGACAATATTGATTAGTACAATTAATAACTAGCTAGTTGAAGATTTTTAAATGTGTAAAGGAGAAATTACCCAGAACTTTCTGATCACCATGTCTGCCCTCGTGTCGCACACGACACCATCGATAATCTCATCCGGCGGGGCCGGGGCAGCCACGTAGTGCTCCCAGCTCAATCCAAGCTCTGGAAGCCGACCCTCACCAGGCAACGTGACAAACCCCGGGAAGTTTTGCCGGCAAAGAACTCCAAGGACGGAGTTGGGCCGGCGGACACTATGATGGTGGTCCCAACCCCTGCAGCATGACAAGGCCAACGCATTAGTTATTTGAAAAAACGTGAATGCACAAGGTACAAAAATATTAAATGCACTTACGTACCTCTCCCCATCAGGGAAAATCAACCACCTCTGCTCACGGGTCACCGGCACGGACGGGAGCCGTGTAGCACCACGCTGGTAGACGGTGCCCCCCTCCTCCTCAAGATCAGTCGGCTCCCCGCCATCATCAGCATGGCCACTCGGCTCCTCGGGCTGATCCGGCCAGGTACCCCATCCGGACGTGTGCTCCTCCGGGGTCACGTGGGCCGAACTCTCGGGGGCCGAAGGCCAGTCGACCCGAGGCTCGTGGGCCCAAGACCCGTGGACCGGAGGCTCGTGGACCGGAGTCCGTGTAGCCTCCTCCTCTGACGAGTCCACCCTAGCAGTCACATGCTCGGGTGAAACGGCTGGGGGTGGCGGCGAGGAAGGCGCCGTAGCAGTCACCCTACTTCCTCTCCCACGACCACGTGCCCCACCTCCTTTCTTCCTACCTCGTCCCCTGCTGGGCACCGCGGTCGACGAAGAAGGGCCCGGCGGTGTGGCCATACTGTCCAGCAACGCTCGGCGGAGAGGTGCGTCTGGAATGGAAGACCTCAGACCACGCTCCCGACCAGCGCCCACCATCTTTCAACACCTGCCATGACAAACAGTAAACGAAATTAGTACAACATAAAAAAAGACCGACATGAATAATAATATTTGTATCACTTAAGTGTATCATCATCAAGTACAACATAAAAAAATGTAATACCTGACACTACTAATAATCTCGATCAGTATCATCAATAAATGCATAATCATCATCATCACTATAATCAATGACGGGCTCATAGGGTTCATTGGCATCAACATGTGCAAGGCCACCTTGACGTAATCGGTCAAGCATTGACAGGTCATCCGCAGCAGTAACCTCTTCTTGTTCCGGCTCTTCTTGTTCCTCCTCTGGGGTGATGTCGGATTCATTGTCGCTGTCTACTTCAATGTTTTGGGGTGAAGAATAGCGGTTCTTGAAACGCTTTTTGGAAAGACATGTCTCTTGGAAGAATTCTCCTTCATATGTGTCTGGGTTAATGTGAGGTTCATAATCTTCTTCCTTTGGGGGAGAAAGTCTAGCACGTGGCGGCACTTCATAAACGACATCCCAACCTTTCAGATTTGGATTAGTTTGGCAGGCCCACGGTAGATAGAATACTTGGGTCGCCTGTTGAGCCATAATATAGACATCTGGAACATCTAAATGAGTGCTTTGGTTGATTTCAACTAGCCCTACATGTTCATGAGTCCTTCTAGTCTCCTTCGGCTGAAACCAATAACATTTGAAGACTACGACATTCGGTGGATTTTCACCATAGAACAGAAGTTCATAAATTGCTTCAACTCTCCCATAATACTCGGTACCTCCTTCGCCGATAGCAGATACACAACAATTTGTTGACTTTCGGTCGGCCATAGATAGCTCTTTGCCATAGGTACGAAAGCGATACCCGTTGATGTCGTACTTGTCAAATGAACGAACCTTATAGTCAAAACCATTAGCGACTTGTCTCAATTCGGCGTCCATAGACTCTGAATTAGCCTACAAGTTTAATATGAAAGGATTGTTGCACTATGCACAAATTAGCGAATGAAATGAAACTGTCTAATAGAAGTTACCGTTTGTTTGAACCAAGAGATGAAACCGGGATAGCCACCTCCTTGCTTTGCGAGAAGCTCATACTCTTGGACGGAATCCTTTTGGATCTCCGCTCCATACGAGAATATGGTGACGTATCGACTGTATGACATATCCAGGAATAAGAGTAGTTCAAAGGAAATAGAAGTTGCGAAACAATGTACCGAGAACTTACTCGATGTACGGCCGCACTTCTATCAGGTTGTTGAAGATATACAACGAAATGCTCCGCCATTCTTCGTTATCCAAAGATACTGGATGTGAAACACTAGCTGCTGCGAGATTCCCTTTGAATAGGCTGAGGTTGGATCCACCTTTTTTAGGCTCGTCAGCATTGTACCGAGGCTTCGAATTATGCAAATGACGATTTTTGGCTTCGTAGTGCGCTGTTACGAAGTTTGCCGCCTCCTCTGTGATGAATGCCTCAGCCATCGATGCTTCAATTCTACGTTTATTTTTACATTTTTCTCGAAGCGTCTTCTGCATCCTCTCAGTTGGGTAGCACCAACGATTTTGCACGGGCCCGCCCAATCTTGCCTCGGTCGGGAGATGCAAAATCAAATGCTGCATTGGATTAAAGAAGCCCGGTGGAAAGATCTTCTCTAACTTGCAGATCAACTCCGGCGCCAACTCTTCCATTTCTTCTAGCACGCCAGGCGATAGTTCTTTCGCACAAAGAACACGGAAGAAATAGCTGAGTTCTGCCAGTACTAGCCATTCATCCTCAGGGATGAAGCCACGCAACATCACCGGCATTACCCGCTCAATCCATATGTGCCAATCATGACTCTTGAGACCAAATATCTTCAGTTTATCAAGATTCGCTCCCCTCTTTAGATTCGCTGCATACCCATCGGGGAACATCAACCGTTGTTGCACCCACAAGAGAATTTCCCTCATAGCTGGCCTTCCAAGATTGAACCATGCCTTTGGCTTTGTCCAGTTCTGCTTTCCTTTCGGTTCTTTCATGTTTTGTAACGGCCTATCACATAGCGCCTCCAGATCGACTCTAGCCTTAGTATTATCCTTTGACTTCCCATCTATGCCGAACAATGTACCAAAAAGTGCCTCAGCGATATTCTTCTTAGTGTGCATCACGTCGATGTTGTGTGGGCAAAGGAGGTCTTTGAAGTAAGGCAGATCCCATAAGCATGTTTTGTGAGTCCACGCGTGCTTAGTATTATACCCCTTGAAGTACCCTGAACGTTGTGGATCTGGCTCGAGAGCGTTTAACTGATCCAGGGTCTGTTGGCCTGTCAATGCAGGTGGTGCAGAGTTTTTGACAACTTTACCCCTGATGAAGTTCTTCTTGTCTTTCCTGAACTTATGGCGAGGATCCAGGAACTGTCTATGCATGTCGAAGCAAGAAAACTTGCGACCGGCCTGAAGCCAACGAAACTCAAGAGCTCCCTTGCATGTGGGGCACGGGAACCTTCCATGCACACACCAGCCAACGAATAGCGCATACGCCGGCAAGTCATGCGTCGAGTACATGTACCAGACACGCATTATGAAGTTCCGTTTGCTAAAGGCGTCGTATGTCTTGAACCCATTATCCCAGGCTTCTTGCAATTCGTCCTTAAGCGGCTGCATGTACACATTCATATTTTTGCCCGGATAGTTGGGTCCTGGAATTATCAACGTCAGGAAAATGTTCTTTCTTTGCATAATCTGTCCGGGGGGGAGATTGAGTGGAAAGACAAATACGGGCCAACAACTGTATTGGGCTGCCGTCATACCAAACACACTGAACCCATCCGTGCTGATGCCGACTCGAGGATGCCTCGGATCTGCCGCTTTGTCAGCATGTAATTCATCAAACTTTTTCCACGCAACACCATCCGATGTGTGTACCATCATCAGATTCCCATCTGCATCTAGTTCGGTTCTTTTGCCTGTTTTGTGCCATGTCATCTGTCTGGCCGTCTCTTCGACCATGAAAAGACGTTGAAGTCTTGGTATGATTGGCATATACCGAAGAACACTAACGGGGATTTTGGTCTGTGTCTTCTCACCCATACCGTTGTCTACCACAATATACCTGGAAGACTTGCAAATGGGACAATAGTTCAAGTCCGCATAGCCAAGCCTAAATAAGGCACATCCTTTCTCACAGGCATGTATCTTCTCATAGGGCATCTTCAGTGCACGGAGGATTTTGTCCGACTGGTACAGGTTTGCAGGCATTACATGGCCTTTGGGTAGAAAGCGTCCAAATACTGTCATAATTGCGTCATAGCATTCTCTGCCCAAGTTGAACTGAGCCTTCAGAGCCATTACTTGTGAGATGGCATCCAACTGACAAAGCTCAGTGTGCTCGTGTAGCGGACGTTTCGAAGACTCCAACATTTCATTGAAGGCCTTTGCAGATTCCTCCATCTCCTCGTCCGAATCCCGAGCATCATCATAGCCTTGCACCATGTTTTCCATCCGGTACCATGCTCGTCAGTGCGACGACGATCCACCTCAGCTCGGTCACGTTGGGCAGACTCACCATGAAATGTCCACACCGTATAATCGGGCGTAAAACCACTCTTCTGCAGGTGTTTGCCCATTTCAGCCTCTGTCTTCTTTTCCCAATTGCCGCACCGGAAACAGGGGCACCAGGTTTTCTTTTGGCCATTTGCAAATGCGGCTTGCACAAACCCCTTAGTTTTTGTGAACCATTCAGCGCTCCATTTGTTCTGACCAGTGTGACCGGTATACATCCAAGCACGGTCACTCATCTTGACTTTCAGAGCTACTGGACACACAACAATTATATATGTAATTCACCATGTATATATTCATCAGTTGATCTACTTTGTCAATTTTATTACGTCCATGCAACCTACACTCTAATAGGTAATGATAGATCCTAATCCCACCCGTGTATGTGTAGATTGGGTTCATTTTCCCATGCTATGCTCCGGATCCGACGCAAAATTTCGGCAGCACCTCCCCGTTGTTCTCCTGATACACGTCTCTGCAATAAACAGAGAGGATGTGTACCCGGAGAACAACAGGGGAGGCACTGACGAAATTTATGCGTCGGATCCGGAGCAAAGCATATGGGAAAACGAACCCAATCTACACATACTCGGGCTGTCCATGGATAGCGTTGGACAATTCGAAAGAATCAAGGTTATAAATATGCAAATGCATGCATATTTATAACTATGACGCTTTCGAACGGGAGACACATATTGGTTACGCATACTGATGATTCCAGACACATATATAGCTAGCTATCAAGTTTCATCGGAATAGATCAAATAATTAATGGGGGAGGAGGACTTGTCATTTGTGCTCACCCACGAACGAAGGGGCAGAGCTCGTCAAACGCACGGCGAGGTCGTCGAACACCAAACCTCGCAGCGATGAAACAACTGCACATTTAAAACTACACGATCAACACAATTATATATGATGTTTTTCATAACAAAATCGAAAAATATATGACCTAACTAATAATTCACAAATATATGACCCCGTCGGCCTCTGGAAGGCCAAAGAACACCTTAATTTTCGGGAGGTGTCGGTGGTCGGGGTGCCCTGTCGGTGTCGGGGTGCCGTGTCGGGGTCGGGGTCTCGGGGTCGGGGTGTTGGGTCGGGGTGCCGGGTCGGGGTCGGGGTGCCGTGTCGGTGTCGGGGTCGGGGTGTCGGGTCCGACTCGCGGTCGGGGTCAGGGTCTCGGGGTCGGGGTGTCGGGTCGGGGTGCCGGGTCGGGGTCGGGGTGCCGTGTCAGTGTCGGGGTCAGGGTGTCGGGTCAGGCCCGGGGTCTCGGGGTCGGGGTCTCGGGGTCGGGGTGTCTGGTCGGGGTGCCGGGTCGGGGTCGGGGTGCCGTGTCGGTGTCGGGGTAAAGGTGGGTGTGGTGTCAGGGTGTCGGTGTCGGGTTGTCGTGTCGGTGTCGGGGTCTCGGGGTCGGGGTGTCGGGTTGGGGTCGGGGTGCCGTGTCCGTGTCGGGGTCGGGGTGTCGGGTCAGGCTCGGGGTCGGGGTGTCGGGGTCGGGGTGTCGGGGTCGGGGTCGGGGTGTCGGGGTCGGGGTCGGGGTCGGGGTGTCGGGGTCGGGGTCTAGGGGTCGGGGTGCCGGGTCGGGGTCGGGGTGCGGTGTCGGGTCGGGGTGCCGTGTCGGGTCGGGGTGCCGTGTCGGGGGTTTTTCCTTTTTTTTTCCTTTTCTTCTTCTTCCTTTTCTTCCTTTTCTTCCTTTTTTTCCTTCTTCTTCTTCTTCTTCTTCTTCCTCCTTTCCTTTTTCCTCTTCTTCTGCTCCTCCTCTCCTCTTTTTTCTTCTTCTTTTTCCTCTTCTTCTTTTTTCTTCTCCTCCTCCTCTTCTTCTTCTTCCTCTTCTTCTTCTCCTCCTCTCCTCTTTTTCTCTAAAACTAAACCTAAAACTAAATCTAAACTAAACCTAAAACTAAACCTAAAACTAAATCTAAACTAAAACTAAACCTAAAACTAAACCTAACACTAAATCTAAACTAAAACTAAAAAGAAAAAAAACAGAAAAAAACAGAAAAAGGAGGCCGGGCTCACCTTTACCAGCGCCGGTGGAGGAGGGGGCGGGGCGGTGGAGGAGCTGGCCGGGGCGCGGGGCGGCCTGGGGCGGCGGGGGGCCGGGCCCGGCGCGGTGGGGCGCGGGGCGGCGGGGCGCCGGGGCGGCGGGGGGCTGGGGCGCCCGGGCGGCGGGGGGCTGGGGCACCGGGGCGGCGGGTGGGGGGCGACGGGGCGGTGGGGGCCGGGGCGGCGGCGCGCGGCGGGCGGCGGCGGGGGCAAGAGTCGGCGGCGGGTGGCGGGCGGCGGCGGCGGGGGTGCGTGGTGGGGCGCGGGGCGGGATGGGGCGAGAACAGAGGCGGGCGGGGGGCACGGGCCGTTAGATACTGCCCTCTTTGCCGTCCGCCACTTTGGCTCTTTGTCGTCCGCTGGCGGACGGCAAAGAGGTGGCCCGTTAAGTTTTTCCCAAACGGGCGGGGGGTGGGGGCCACCTCTCTCTTTGCCGTCCGCCAGCGGACGGCAAAGATTCTTTGCCATCGGCCAGCAGACGGCAAAGATCTGGCGGACGGCAAAGAGCTTCTTTGCCGTCTGCCAGTTCTTTGCCGTCGGCTTTTTGGTAGCTGATGGCAAAGAGCTGCTTTGTCGTCAGCTAGCAGACGGCAAAGAGCTGGCAGATGGCAAATTAGCTGATTCCAGTAGTGCTTGCCTTCCACGCGAAGGAAAGATCCTCCCGGACACGGGACGAAGTCTTCAATCTTGTATCTCCATAGTCCTGGAGTCCGGCTGAAGGTATAGTCCGGCTATCCGAACACCCCCTAATCCAGGACTCCCTCAGGGGGCTAAGGTGGATTGGTTTGACGTGTGACAATCACTAGTGCAGAACCGGGCTTTAGCGCCGGTTCGTAAGGGCCTTTAGTGCCGGTTCTGCAACCGGCACTAAAGAGTGGGGACTAAAGGTCCCCCCCCTTTAGTACCGGTTCATCACGAACTGGCGCTAAAGTGCCACCATGTGGCACGAGCCAGGCCAGGGTGCGTGCAGGACATTAGTACCGGTTGGTAACACCAACCGGTACTAAATGTTTGGGGGTGTTTTGGTATTATTTTTTATTTTTCCTTTAATTTTGCGTTTTCAATTTAATTTAGTGATTATTTTAGTTGTTAATCAGTAGGTGAAAGTACCGCAGATTAGTTTCGACTGGATGCATGTGGATCCTAGCTAGCTAAGTGAAGTATATGTCATATCCATATTATACTTGATCACTTAATTATAGGTGATCAAGTATAATATGGATATGTGGCATATACGTGATCACTTAGCTAGGATCCATCCAGCTGAGACTAATCTGCGGTTTCTTTCATAAATGATATAATAACTCATCATCATCATCATCATCATCATCATATTAATATAAAAACTCTTGCATCATATCATCAACAACAGTAAACTAGCTAGCTAAAAATCATTACAGTCGTCATTACCACTGTTAATCATCATAGTCATTACCGCTATCTAATCACCACCAACACTAGCTTAAAAACATTCACTTGTACCAGAAGCAAAGATATCATCGAGTTCAACATGGTCATGATATTATAAGCATTCATAATTAACACCACAAAAGCAAATCACCCCTTTAAGATTAAGTTCAGGACGAAGAACACGGACATGAGAGGACAAAAGTACTAAGAGCATTAACTAGCTAAATCACTCCTGCTGCTCGCTCTCAGGTAAAATAGCATAGAACATGTATAGCTCTCCTGATTCATCATACTGGAGCATGCAGATGAACCTATCTCCTAATCGTGGGTTGCACTTCTCATTGTTACCCCTAGTACTTCTCTGCTGGGATCGTTAACAATTTTGCTCCAATCTTTCACTATTAAGCATTCATCGCTTTTAGAAATCCTAAATGCACTCATGTGCAATGTAGGATATCTTGGCCGTAAGCTAATCATTGACATGTGACCTTTAGTCTCGATCCACTGAGGCACAACTGTCATCGGGAGTCCGTGTTGAAGAACATCGTATAGTAATTAATATACTTAGCAATGAAAGTTTAGCAAAAAAATAATGTATGCAAAAGATGCACTGAGGACAAATAGTAAAAATCTTACCATCTTTCGTAAATAGATGTGACCGTAGTTCAATACGATCACTATTGGTCGCACGTTTTGAGTACTAACATTTCTAAGTACAGGAAGAAAATTTGTCTTAACAGTATGAAGATCCTCAAGCCATGAAACATAATGACTTATCTCCTCGCAGTTTAGTGCAGCTCCGGGACAGTAGTAGGTCCTATCTACCAAGCGCCGGACATGTTTGCTTGAATGGAAATAAGCTGTCAATGGAAATAAGTTGTCAACTATTTCTGAATAAACAATATCAAAGACATAATATGGTTGAGAAACTCACATAATTGTAGAACTGAAGGCATCTGCACATCAACCCAGATGTCGATATTACCTTCAATATCATTTTCCGGACGAATATCAAAGGTGATAACCATATCAGACTCAAATGCATAAGCTTTGCATAGTGCTTGCCAAGTTTTGCATTCAAAATAGGTGTACGTGTCTGCATTGTATAATTTGACGTTGAAAGTATAATCATGCTCGGTCTTCAGCTAAACTCTCTTTACCTCCATAGTTTCCATAACACTGAAACCTATCTTATCCAAGACAAAAATTCTTGCATGGCAGGGGATGCGCTAGTAGAACAGTGAAAATTTAAAATTGTAAGTTGAAGCAAATGAAGCATACATATAATGCTTATATTACGAAAAAATGATTGCCGTTGTGACTTACTGTATCCACTTCGAATGTCTCATCCAGCTTGATGCTGAAGCGCCTATTATCAATAAGGAAATTTCTGTCGCACAGGCCGCGTTGGTCTTCACAGTGTTCACACATAATGAAATCTTTTTTATCGTTAGACGATATTTCCTATGTTCATATAAGTGAAACATTAAACACTTACTATCTAACATTAATTAATATCTAGCTAATTTTAATATTCATCTAACATTTGACATTAATATCTAACATATATTTTCTATCTAATTCATCTAACATTTGACATTAATCTAACATTTATATAAACTAAAAATTTATACAAAAATCATTAATATTAACATCTAGCTAGTTAAGTTCTATATATAGGTGAAACAATATTATTACTAGTTCTATTATTTCAACTAATTCAACTAGTTCTATTAATTCAACTAAGCATTTACTAAAAATAAACTAGTTATATTAATTCAACTAGTTAAATCTCATATACCTAATTAATATCTAGCTATAATTCATCTAACAATTGACATTAATATTTAACTTTTCTATCTAATTCATATCTAACATTTCACATTAATCTAACATTCTTATCTAGGTAATTCATCTAATTAACAATTTGGCATGCATTAATCTAAAAAACAGAAAACAGAAAATAAGTAAAAAAATTGTGTGTGTGTGTGTGTGTGTGTGTGAGTGAGTGAGTGAGTGTGTGTGTGTACGTATGAGCGGGGGCGGCGGCGTACGGGCGGCGGCGCAAGACGGGGACGGCGCGACGGGGGCGGGGACGGCCGGGTAGCGCGCGACGACGGGGACGGGGACGGCCGGGCGCGCGCGACAACGGGGGCGGGGACGGTCGGGGCGCGCGCGACGTCGGGGACAGCCGGGGCGCGATGACGGTGACGGGGATGGGGCGCGATACGGGGCAGGGGCGGGGGCGGCGGCGAAGACGAACAAACTAACTGAAAATTTTCATAAGTGTTGTATATATAGGAGAGACCTTTAGTACCGGTTGGAGCCACCAACCGATACTAAAGGCCAACTTTGGCCAGTCCAAGAGGCAGGAAGAGCAGGCTTTTAGTACCGGTTGGTGCCATCAACCGGTACTAAAGACCAACCTTTAGTACCGGTTGTGCTTCACATTTGACCCTTTTTCTACTAGTGAATGATGAGTGGAGTTTGCTTTTGCTTAAGGACTTCATTGACAAATTAGGATATGAGTGGAATAACACAATCAGATTATATGGGTGTCCTCCTAACAATGGAGTTGATGATCAATTAGTGCAACTAGGCGCTAATAATGATATAATCTGGATGAATGAGATGACAGTTAACCATAAAAATTTGATGGTATATGTTGATCATGTTAACATGTTGGAGGCACAAAAATAGGATGACATTTTTGGCATTGGTTCTCCTCTGTCCCGTTCTTATGAGTCCAAAAGAACCTTCTACAATGAGAAGACATGAGTAATTTGGATGAGAATATATACATGTGATCTTCCTACACGGATTCTCTTGGAGCATCACCATCTCTATAATGCATAAATGCTATCAAATTACTCCACACTCACCACCACTTCTAGATGCAAACTGGAAACCATCCAGAAGCTTCGATTGTCGACAGTGCTTCCGATGCAGCCACATCTAGCTTGTAGAGCGATGCAACAGCTCATGATTTTCCCTCCGGCTGCAATAAATCCTCGTGGTATTGCTCGGATGCCGGACAAGAATCACTAAACCAGTAGAGGTCCCACGGCTTCTTGTCTCGGTCGACGGGTGACCGTGGAAATGTAATGCTTCAACTAAAGGTTGTCTGCCGTAGGCTGGATTGCACTCTTTGTAAGTTGGAAGGCCAAGTCCACTTCTTTGTCGCCTGCAGTGGTCAAGTTCTGTGCGGCCTTCCGCATATGCCGCCGAGCATGTCTTATAGAGCTTGTGGTGTTAGCATTATATACATTGTGTGTGAAGTGCTAATGCACACGGTAAACAAATATCGTTATTTTATTTCTGTTTCTTGCAAATAAATCCATACCAGAGTTTAAATTTTGGGTGACATATTTTCAATTCTATATTTTTCAAGTCACCTATTCCACTTGATATAGACATACTTTATACTAAAATTTTATACTTATTATTGTACCGTGTTAAGAGTATAGTTTTCATTACTTAATTGACATACTTAACGAATAAATATAAGTTGTATTGTTATTTTATTACATATTTCTAATGTATATCATTGAAAAATACTCATGCATTGTGTTGATTTTAGTTTGTACTTTGTAACAAAAAATACTATTATATACTTGTCTAAATTATATAATTTATACATATCTATGTTAGATATCTCAAAAACATATGGTTTAACACATATGGTAATATGTGTTGTACTATATGATTAGGAAAACATATCTGCAGAAAATTCTAGGGTGCAAATTTAACCATACGTGAGGGATTTCTTCAGATATACTCGTTTTTTAAGCACCCATGTACAAATTTAACCGTATCTCTTCAATCACTAAGCTCTTATGGTAAATTGTTTGGGAAGCAATTGAGCCTGTCGACTCCATGAGATAGACTTAGATGGTGAGATGCGGTCCACTGTCTGGGGCTGTCGCTTGGCGGCAAGGCTCATTGTTGCGGGTTGCACCACCCTCATTCGGTGTTCCCAAGCCTGTTGTGGGAGCTACTTCCATGTCATTGTTCCCCTCAATCCGAATTCCATGAGAGGGCCGATCGCCACAAGGTGAGATGTGATCTGCCGTTTGGGTCGTCGTTGTCGCCGGTGGTAAGGCAGGATTTGTTGCGTGTAGCGCTGCCCGCATCCGGTGCACCCAAGCCCGGGCCTAAGTTGTAGCAGCTGCTCCCATCGCCCATGCCGTTGTTCTCCGCCTGGGTCAACACGGCAGTGCGTGCAACAGTCATCTGGTATGCCGAGATATGATAGGAGTGTTGGGAAACATAGTAGAAAACAAAAAATATTGCCCGATCACCCAGGAACAATATGAAGATGCATATAAGGTTTAGATCAACGATTGTTACCCACTCCGGAGTGCAATGGAACTTGACGAGTCGATGCAGATACTACTTGGAGTCCCTTGTACCATTGATGAACGATCTCACGAACCGCCCACGAACGATCCCTTGAACAGAAGACCGAAAGCACGACCTGTCTACTTGGTTACAAGCGTACGATCTTCATGATCCAACAACGCTTTGCTGTCTAGAGTTAATCGTCGCGAGAGAATTAGAGGGAGGAGATCAGAACCACACTAAGATTCTAATTATGAGTATTAGAGGATCTAGGTCAAGCTCTAATTGATCAATGAGGATCAACTAGAACTAGAGAAATTAGAGGAGGCTCCAAAACTTGTGTGTTCAAGAGGGCCAATACCTCAAGTATGTATATGTTAGATGGGGAGAGAGGTGATACGTCTCCATCGTATCTATAATTTTTTATTATTCCATGCCAATATTATACAAGTTTCACATACTTTTGACAACAATTTATATGATTTTTTGGACTAACATATTGATCCATTGCCCAGTACCAGTTCCTGTTTGTTGCATGTTTTTTGTTTCGAAGAAAATCCGTATCACACGAATTCCAAATGCAAAAAAATATATTACGAAGAATTATTTTGGAATATATGTGATTTTTGGGAGGTGGAATCAACGCAAAGGGAGGCCCACAACCTGTACAAGCCACCTGGGCATGCCCCCTGGCACGCGGTGGTGCCTTGTGGGCACACAGTAAGTCGGTTGGGGCTCTTCTTCACCTGCAAAGAAGCTGATATCCGGGGAAAAATCATGTTAAATTTTGAGCACAATCAGAGTTACGGATCTCCGAATATTTAAGAAACAATTTTCGACCAGAAAACAGGAACGCAGAACAAAAGAGAACAAAGAGAGATCCAATCTTGAAGGGGCCCCTCCGCCGCCATGGCGGCCATGGACCGGAGGGGAACTCTCCTCCCATCTAGGGGGTAGGCCAAGGAAGAAGAAGGAGGAAGGGGGCTCTCTCCCCTTCTTTCCCGGTGGCGCCGGAGCGGCTTCGGGACAATCATCGTGACAGCGATCTACACCAACAACTTCACCGCCGTCAACACCAACTCTCTCTCCCTCTATGCACGGTGTAACACCTCTTCTTTCCGTTGTAATCTCTACTTAAACATGGTGCTCAACGCTATATATTATTTTTCAATCAAAGAATAAGCTCTTAAAAAAGAAAAGGAAAAAATACTTCTCTGTTCATATTCGGATATTAGACTGATCTTTGAAGTCTGCATGTAGTTTCTCTATGCAAAAAAAGAAAAACTTTTCATATTTTTTTATGCATAGGTATATTCTTTTCTACCTGTTAGATATAATGGTCATTTGTTTTCTTTTAGCATCAGTACAGACACAAGCGCTCATATACACGCGCATACACTCACCCCTATGAACGCACACACGTACACTCTACCCCTATGAGCACCTCCGAGAGACTGAGCCGACATATCATATTGAGATTTACGAAATCACCGTAGACGCCTCGTCGACGTTCACCTAACCAACTCAACCACAGGTTGATTCGCATATAATGGTCATTTGTTAATTTATTGAGGAAAGACTCGCTGATAACTTCCACAATATCCATACGCTCCAGCTGCTGACCAGATTTATAATTAATTGACTTGAGTATAAAATTGTAACATGCCATGAAGTACTACGGTCGTATCTTTCCATTTAACTTGAAACTTTTTGTGGTATAACCTCTCATACTCTTCTGGTAGCTTGAAACATATGCTAAATGGCAAGTTGCTGCACTTTTTGGACGCTAAATTACTGGATTTGGTCAATCGTCTTCTTTCTCTATGGTCATCATTTGGCAGATAAGAGTATGTTTTCGTCAATGCAAACATAACATCTTTCTCATATTTGATATGAGTTCTATTTAGAATGTTGATTTTGTGAAGCACTAAAAAGCTCATGTCACATACCTCTGTGTATTTTGTAAATTCCTATCATTTTATCGATAAAACTGACGGACGCGGCAACGCGCGCCATCATGTTCTAGTTATATACATGATCAGTTATCCGGGCTAGATATTTTTTGCTTGTTGCTTGTGTTGGAAATTTAGGTGCTTCCCAATAATGGTAGATATATACCACATGAGCTGGTGAGTAGCGAGGGCTTGCTCAAGCCAAGACCAGTCATATGCATATATAGGTCTCTGAACAAAATCTCTTGGGTGTCTTGATGGATGACTATTATGTGTTGAGACCACCCACAATGTCCTTTGCAGGATGCATGGCAATGGCAACAACCATGTGATGCAGTTACAAAGGTAGCAGGTGTTTAAATTGTATGACAGTTTACACCTTTTGAGTTAGGAGAAACGACCCTTATATGGTAAAACACATATTTCCTTTGGTGGTCTGGGACTGGAGCACGCCAAATGGTGCGTCCAGCCGCCACCACATTTTGCATGCAGGGCGCTCTCTCTGGATTTTATTTATTATTTATTTTTCTGTATGCGTTTTTGGGTTTTAGATGGGTTTTTTGGCTTTTCGATTTTCATCTGGTCAGATTTTTTTTACTTTTTGCGAAGCACACCTGTGCTTCTCGAAAAGGAAAACAATCCGTGCTAAGAATTTTATTCAAACTATGGCTATGCTGCAAGGTGGATCTATTTATATTATGTGGGAGGGGGGCAACTAACCAGAGATTATCACTTCGGGGGACCTTGAAGGTCACTTTTGGTGGTCTGGGATTGGGGGCACATAAAATGGTGCGTCCAGCCGCCATCACATGTTGCATGCAGGGCGCTCTATCTGGATTTTATTTATTATTTATTTTCCCGTATGGGTTTTCGGGTTTTAGATGGTTTTTTTTACTTTTTGATTTTCATCTGGTCAGATTTTTTTTCTTTTTGCGAACCACGCCTGTGCTTCCCGAAAAGGAAAACAAATCCGTGCTAAGAATTTTATTCAAACTATGACTATGTTGCAAGGTGGGTCTATTTATGTTAGGTGGGAGGGGGCAACTAACCAGAGGTTATCATTTTGGGGGACCTCGAAGGTCACTTTTGGTGGTCTGGGATTGGGAGCACGCCTAACGGTGCATCGAGCCGCCACCACATATTGCATGCAGGGCTCTCTCTCTGGATTTTATTTATTATTTATTTTTCTGTATGCTTTTTCGGGTTTTAGATGGGGTTTTTTGGCTTTTCGATTTTCATGTAGTCAATTTTTTTTGCTTTTTGCGAAGCACACCTGTACTTCTCGAAAAAGGAAAACAAATCTGTGCTAAGAATTTTATTGAAACTATGGCTATGCTGCTAGGTGGGTCTATTTATGTTAGGTGGGAGGGGGCAACTAACCAGAGGTTATCACTTCGGGGACCTCGAAGGTCACTTTTGGTCATCTGGGACTGGGAGCACGTCAAATGGTGCGTCCAGCCGCCACCACATGTTGCATGCAGGGCGCTCTCTTTGGATATTTTTTTTGTATGCGTTTTCGGGTTTTAGATGGTTATCTTTTGGCTTTTCGATTTTCATCTGTTTAGATTTTTTTTGCTTTTTGCGAAGCACACATGTGCTTCTCGAAAAGGAAAACAAATCCGTGCTAAGAATTTTATTCAAACTATGGCTATGCTGCAAGGTGGATCTATTTAGTGGGAGGGTGCAACTAACCGGAGGTTATCACTTCAGGGGACCTTGAAGGTCACTTTTGGTGGTCTGGGACTGGAAGCACGCCAAATGGTGCATCCAGCCACCACCACATGTTGCATGCAGGGCGCTCTCTCTAGATTTTATTTATTATTTATTTTTCTGTATGGATTTTTAGGTTTTAGATGTTTTTTTTTCTTTTTGATTTTCGTCTGCTTACAAATTTTTTTTGCGAAGCACACTTGTGCTTCCCGAAAAAAAAATATGCTTCCATGAAGAGCACATTTTGCCTCTCGTGAAAACACGTATTTCTTTTCGGAGAAGCACATAGAAGCAAATTTATTTACTTCCAGTGCTTCTCAAAAAAGAAAAGAATCATGTTTCCATTAGAAAAACAGATTTGTTTCTCGTGGAAGCACATATTTGCTTCCGCAAAAAGCATGAAAATGTGTATTTTCATGAGAAGCACAACTATGCTTTTTGAAAAGGAAAAAAGTGAAAAGGCGCAACCGGGCTTTGTTTGTTCCTTCCTTTTTTGGTTGATTTTTTTTTAGATTCTGCTTCCCCCCACCCCCCAATTTCCCGCTTTTTTGGGTTTTTTTGTGAAAAAATTCAATAATTATATTTAAATGAATATAGTTTTAAAGATCTGGAGACGAGAAATTCAATTGAAAACAATCCAGAATTTGGATTCACGGTTTAATAGATAAAATATTTTGAATAAAAAATGTATGAAAAAACCCCTACCAGAATGCGACAAGTGACTGCTTCAACCCTTAACTGTGGTTTCGGGGAAAGAGAACAAGGTCATATATAGCTCTCGGCCCATCGCACGGCCCAGCTAACGCAGCCCGCCACCACACATTTCCGGCCACTCCATGCCACACTCGGCTCCCATTCTAAACCCTCGTCCTCCCCCCACCGCCGCCCCAAACCTCCCCGCAGCCATGGCGCGCCGCCACCTCCTCCCGCTCCTCTCCCGCACCCCCCACGCCCCCGCCCCCACCCCCATCCACCTCCGCCACGCCTTCTGCTCCTCCACCGCAACCGTCGACACCCCCGCCCCGGCCGTCGACGCAGCTCTGCCAGCCGCATCCGCCGCGGAGACCCCGGATGAAGCCCCGGCGGCAGCAGCGGCCGCGACGGAGGCCGGGGATCCGGCCCCGGCCCGCGCCCCGCGGGAGGAGGAGCCCCTGCACGAGACGATCCTCCACATGATCCGGCGCCGCAAGTGGACGACCCGGATGGAGAACTCGGTGCGCCTGCTCTGCCCGGCGCTCTCGGCGCCGGTCGTGCACGGCGTGATCTCCGCCGCGGCCGCCGCGGACCGCGCCGACCTCGCGCTCCAGTTCTTCCGCTTCGCGTACCGCCGGGCCGGGTTCCGCCCGGAGCCGGCCACCTTCGCGCTGCTCCTCCCGGTCCTCGCCTCCAAGGGCATGCTCAACCACGCCCGCTGCATCCTCCTCGAGACCATGCCGTCCTTCTCCGTCGCCCCCGACGAGGCCACCGTGGCCGCCCTCGTCGCCGCCTACGGCCGGGCCGGCATCCCGCAGGAGGCCGTCAAGCTCTTCCGCCTCATGCCCGAGCTCGGCATCACCCGCACCGCGCTCTCCTACAACGCCGTGCTCAAGGCCATCCTCTGCCGCGGCCGCGAGGCCATGGCCAGGCGGATCTACAACGCCATGATCGCCGACGGCGTCGCCCCCACCCTGTCCACCTACAACACGCTCATCTGGGGGTTCGGCCTGTGCAAGAAGATGGAGTCCGCCGTCAGGGTGTTTGGGGACATGAAGAGCCACGGGGTGACGCCGGATGTGACCACCTATAACACCCTGCTCAATGCCTGGGTGCGGAAAGGCGATCTGGAGAGTGCACGGAAGGTGTTTGATGAAATGCCCGGAGCTGGGTTTGAACGGAACTCGATCTCATACAATGTCATGATCAAGGGATATGTTGAGGCGAACAAGGTCGAGGAGGCAGTGGGGTTGTTCACGGAGATGGGGGAGAAGGGGCTGAGGTTGAGCGAGAAGACGTTTTCTGCGCTAATGCCAGGGCTTTGCGATGATGAGGGGAAGGCTGCGGAGGCCCGGAAGGCAGTGGCGGATATGGCGGAGCGACGACTCACGCCAAAGGACAAATCAGTGTTTCTGAGGCTTGTGTCGACATTGTGCAAAGCTGGGGATTTGGATGGTGCGTTGGAGGTGCATAAGAAGAGTGGGCAGTTCAAGCATGTCCTGGTGGATCCGAGGCAGTACGGTGTGTTGATGGAGAGCTTGTGTGCAGGTGGTAAGTGTGATGGTGCTGTGCAGGTGCTCGATGAGCTTCTAGAGAAGGGCACACTGCTTAGCCCAAAGAGTCCAGTGCTGGAAGCACCGGCTTATAATCCAGTGATTGAGTATCTGTGCAACAATGGGAATACCAACAAGGCTGAAACGTTCTTCAGGCAGCTGATGAAGAAAGGTGTGGATGACAAGTCTGCATTCAACAGTCTTATCCGTGGGCATGCAAAGGAAGGTGCGCTGGAGGCTGCAAAGGAGATTCTTGCCATTATGACACGCCGTGGCGTCCCTACTGACCCCCACTCGCACGCACTGCTTATTGATAGCTTCCTCAAGAAGAATGAGTCAGCTGATGCAAAGACAGCATTGGACAGCATGATGGAACATGGTCACTTACCAAGGCCAGCCCTGTTCCAGTCTGTTATGGTGGCGCTTTTCAACGATGGCCGGGTTCAGACCGCAAGCAGGGTCATGAAGAGTATGATTGAGAAGGGGATTACCGAGAACATGGATATGGCAAATAAGATCGTGGAGGCTCTCTTCATGAGGGGTCATGTGGAGGAGGCGATTGGTCGCGTCAATCTGATGGTGGAAAATGGCTGTATGCCTGATCTGGATAAGTTGCTAGCTGCCCTTTGTGACAAGGACAAAGTGATGGAGGCACAAAAGCTGGCTGATTTTGCTTTGGACCGGGACTTTGAAGTTAGCTTCTCAACCTATGACAGAGTCCTGGAAGCCCTGTACACTGAGGAGAAGACATTGCCAGCCTACTCCATGCTCTGCAAGATCAAGCACAAAGGAGGCATTGTAGACCAGAAGGGTTGCGATGCTTTGATGGATAGCTTAAAAGCTGGAGGATACTCAAAGCAAGCTGACATTTTATCTAGGATCTTGGTGGATAATGGATCATCAACATCCAAGAGGGGCAAGAAGTCTGCCATGGGTGCATAGGGAGGTTTCTGGGTTCATGGAAAGGTCCTATTTTCCTTTCTGAACGAAGAAAACAGCAGTTTGTTTGTTTTATTAATGCTTGTTGGGCCATCTGTCAGATTGGGATTTTCATCCTAGGAGACAAGAAGGATAGGTAAATTTACCTTTCTCATGAAATCCCTGATTTATTCATGTGCCATTTTCTTAGAAAACAAAATATGTTCAATAATTGAGGCAGATGTACTTCTTATGACTTTAGTTGAGAAACTACATCTATGACATGATGTTACTTCATCGTTTATAAGTGGATCTACTAGACAGACCAGAATTTTGTTTTGTTTTGGCATGACGCCACAGGAAGAATTTGATCCATGTGTTTTATGCTTTTGTTCATTCAACATGTTAATTGTGTGGATGTTTATAGCAGATTTTGTGATGTTCACAATAACCTTTTTGGTTGTTTTATGTCATTTTAGTTTGCTGGACTGGTGAGGTGCCAGATTAAAATAACGCAGTAAGATAATATGGATATATTCTTTGATCCGTTTCTGTTTGAAGTGTTAATATCTGGTTCTTGATTTGGCCTCATTACGTATATTACTCCCTCCGTTCCTAAATATAAGCGTTTTAAGAGATTTCAATATGAACTACACATGGAGCAAAATGAGTGAATCTACACTCGAAAACATGTCTATATACATTCGTATGTAGTTCATATTGAAATTTCTAAAAAGACTTGTATTTAGGAACGGAAGGAGTAGTATTTTGCTGTGCACTTGTGCTCCGGTCCAGCATATTTGATCTGGCCATTTTTTTATTGAGAATGATGCTAGTACACAGTAGATGCGCTGCCGTTTGTTTAGTCATTTAAACTCAGGGTTGCAGCCCTGTTTTAGCATTCGCTTGATGACTTCTTTGATGCTGCAAAAATAATTATGGGACAAACACCCCTGGTCAACTTCTCATGTGAACTGTGCCTGCAAGCGTAAGCTAAGATATGTGCCCCCGAGCAGTGAATATTCAGTGATTTTCTATGAACAGGATGCATCTTCGTTTCCATGTACACCTTTTTTCTTTTGCGGGGATAATATGTGTACTTTGACCCATTGCTGTTAGAAGGGTTAATAAATGCTCTGTTCTTGATTCGCCTCCAGATTACACAGTAATAATAATTCGGCACGCTTGTACTTCGGCCTAGCAGTTTTGGTCTGACCATTGGTTAGTGGTAGTACATGATATTTGAAGTGGTGGGAAAGCTACTCATTTTCTGCCACATTTAAACTCAGGTCTTCAACCCTGTTTTCATCCTGTGCTGACTTGTGGGTAACTTCCTTGCTATGCCCATCTTCTGTTGCTGCCTACCCATGGATTATGAGTCCAAGGACTAGTCAAGACTAGTCTATGAGTCTCAACTCCAGGACCGACTACACTTAGTGTCGACTACTCTATGAGTCGCAACTTCATTGTCGACTAGTGTCGATTAGTTACGCTTAGTTTATGAGTCTCTACCTTGAAACTGATTCGTTGAGTCGTAAACCTTGTGCCTACTCAATCCTTTCTCTGTTCGCTTCTCCTCTTTTTTTTCCCCTGAACTGTTGCCTGTTCTTCTCTGGCTATCAGTTATTGATACGAGGCCATGGCAGATTGGTACAGAGCAGGGAAGTGAATGAACCGCATGAAGACTCCAATAAAAATCTAGCAATTTCCTTTTTCTTTTTTGCACCACCTCTTGTCAACTTGCAGCATCAGCATCAAACCTGTAAAATACCGGTATATATATATTTTTAACATGGATCCAACCGGGGCCTTAGTTTTCTGCTCTGTTTGCTTCTCTTCCCAGTTGCGCCGCCTCATGATATTCCCGTCTTTTTTTCTGTAGATGCAATAAGAAGCCGCCCTAGAGAAAACCGGCAAGTTGGTTTTTTTTTTCTTTGTTCCAGCCTTTTGGATCCTTGCTGGCCCTCTTTTTGTCCTGGGGTTGGACTGCGTAGCTAGCCGTCTCTTGCCTTGACATGTGATGTGCCTTGTGTTTGTAGCAGATGGAGGTACTGGACCTTTGCAATTTGCATAACCCGGTCCCGACCCCGGCCCACCACAGCATCACGAGATATTTCTACAGGAACTCCATTAGAAGCATATACTACTCGTATCATTTTTGCTTTAGTTGAGTTGTCACTACCGATCTGCTGTCCTACGTGCGACTGTGCGAGCCTGCGGTGCCGTCACTGTCGACGCGTCGCTGCATGTGTGGTGCCAATCTGAATCTGATTGATCAAGAGGTGGCCGACGACGGTGCAAACGGACTCGTGTTTCTTGCCGTCGGATGTGCTCTCGTACTAGACGAACGGTACATATATAATCAAGTTCTCTGTGGCTTGGCCATTTCTAACCGATCCCTATCCAAGGAGTAAAGTTTTAGTCCTTTAACGTGCACCTAATCGACTAGTGGAGTAAAAATTATACTCCGGCCCCAACCTCCTTTCTAAATATACTCGAGCGAAACGGCCTCGAGTAAAATATTCTGCACTGCACCCGGCAGAAGGTGACATGCACGTTTGCATGTCACCGTGTGCCTTGCGGCCGGAATACAAATTTAAACATTACGAACAAATCTGAAAAAAATCATGCATGTTCACAGCACATACTAAAACAATCCCTAAAAAATTCAGATCAAAATTCGAAACATACATCGAGAAACAAAATAGAGAAACTCATATGTGAATAGTTTACAGAGAACCATTCGTGAACTATTCATAACAAATTTCTCCTTTTTGCTTCTTGATGTATGTTTCGAATTTTGATCTAAATTTTTTAGGGGTTATCATAATATGTGCTGTAAACATGCGTGATTTTTTCAGATTTTTTCGCAATGTTTAAATTTTAATTCCGGCGGCAAGGCACACGGTGACATGCAAACGTGCATGTCACCTGATCTCTGTCCCTCTGCACCCCACTGGTTCCCCGGATCCCCCACCCACCTTTGCCCGCCCCTCCTCGGACCCCTCACCCACCTCTACTCGCCCCGCACCTCCCCGGACCCCTCACCCACCTCTACTCGCCCCGCCCCTCCCTGGACCCCTCACTACCACGTGCCCGCCCCGCCCCTCCCCGGACTCCCCGCCCGCTGCCATCGCCGTGCTCGCCGGCCAGCAGCCACCGTGAGGAGTTCCAGATCCAAGTGCATCAACCAAGCAAGAACTCATGGCCATGGACCAACCAAGCACGAGCGCGAAGAAGGTGAAGAGCACGACAAAGCCGCTGGCGAAGATGAGGGGGAATGGGGCGATGCTTGTCCTCCTCGTCAAGCAGCCCCTCCTCCTTGATGAACCCGATCTCTTGCCACCCCTTGCTCCCGCCCCACCGGACTTGTCCTTGTGGTGGGCGTTGCGGGAGAAGCGGCTGGAGGAGTCGTGGCTACCATGGGGTTGAGCGCGGACGTGGCCCCCTTGGTGGTGGTCTCCCCGTCGTGCGAGTCCCGCGATGGGCTCTGCACGTAGTACACTGCGCCACGCATCACCTTGCCCCTGGAGCCGGCGTTGTTGGTGGCGGCACATATCATCTTCGAGTCCATCTTGGTGTGCATCCTGGCCACCCGGCGAGCTCTGCTCCCTCTGCTGCTTGGATCTGCTTTCTTGGGCGAGCAAAGCAGAGTGGCGAGTAGGGGGGAAGGGAGGAAGGAGGGGGTGTAGTGCTGGCTGCATTGATGTGGGTGTTTGGACTCAACACCGACGCGCCAGCCTTGTCACCATCGTCGTGGGGGCGCATGCCTTGTGTTCGACGAAATGTATAAGCCAAAAGTAAGTTATACTCCGTTATATATAAGGGACCGACTAGGTCCGGCGAAAGCTTAGTGGAGTAAATATCCTCCACTAAGAGAGGTTACTTTACTGGATACTTCACTATTTATTAGGGTTCCCTTACCGCCACCATACGCTCAAGAAATGAGGCGAAGCAGTGGAAATCAATAGACGGGGAGTGCTACCATGTTATGCTGAGGAGGGTGTCGGTGTCAAAACCGGCGGATCTCGGGTAGGGGGTCCCGAACTGTGCGTCAAGGTCGGATGGTAACAGGAGACAAGGGACACGATGTTTTTACCCAGGTTCGGGCCCTCTCGATGGAGGTAAAACCCTACTCCTGCTTGATTAATATTGATGATATGGGTAGTACAAGAGTAGATCTACCACGAGATGAAGGAGGCTAAACCCTAGAAGCTAGCCTATGGTATGATTGTGTATGATGATGATTCTTGTCCTACGGACAACAACCCTCCGGTTTATATAGACATCGGATAGGGTTAGGGTTACACAGAGTCGGTTACATTGGTAGGAGATCTTGAGTATCCGCATCGCCTAGCTTGCCTTCCACGCCAAGGAAAGTCCCATCCGGACACGAGACGAAGCCTTCAATCTTGTATCTTCATAGTCCAGGAGTCCGGCAAAGGTATAGTCCGGCTACCCGAACACCCCCTAATCCAGGACTCCCTCAGTAGCCCCTGAACCAGGCTTCAATGACGACGAGTCCGGCGCGCAGATTGTCTTCGGCATTGCAAGGCGGGTTCCTCCTCCAAGTCCTTCATAGAAGATTGTAATCACCAAAAATAGTGTCCGGCTCTCCAAACATAAGTTTCCACATATTGCCATAGAGAGAATAATCACAAATCAAATCTACTGACGTACTCCGCAGTGCGTCAACACACTGCGGCCAAGCTCTTCATACAAATTGTTTTCACTTTTCCACCTCAGCGCGTTTAACGAGGCGGTTTCCTTGGCACGTCTTGTCAAAGCAGAGATCGTGTGCCCCTTTTAACGGGATTCTCATCAATACGAACGTGGGTAACCCAACCGCGCCATTTACCATGGCGCTTGGAGGCAAGCGAGTTTTATTAGGTAGGTGGGGACGCATAACCGCATCCGCCCATATAAGGAGATAAGGATCCACCTTTTCACCTACGCCTTCTTCCTCCTTTGCCAATCCATCTCTCGCGCACTCAAGCTCCAACGCCCAAGCCTGCTCTTCCCACCTCAACCTTCTCCAGCAATGTCCGGAGCGGGAGGCAAGTGGATGGTCTCCTCCGTTATGGAGGCTCAAGTAAAAAAGCTAAGGAAAGCCGGATGCCTGTCCAAGGACATCCCGCACCGGCTTCCCGAGGAGGGGCAACTTCTCCCCACCCCAAGGCCCCATGAGAGGGTTGTTTTCCTTCCCCACTTCCTTCGCGGACTGGGTTTTCCACTTCACCCATTTGTCCGGGGACTCATGTTCTACTATGGCCTAGATTTCCACGATCTAGCCCCGAACTTTATCCTCAACATCTCGGCGTTTATCGTCGTGTGTGAGGCCTTCCTCCGCGTCCACCCCCATTTCGGCCTTTGGCTCAAGACCTTCAACGTCAAGCCCAAGGTGGTGCGCGGCAGCCAAGCGGAGTGCGGAGGTGCTATGGCTGGCAAGATAGCCAATGTCCTCTGGTTCGAGGGCTCCTTTGTGGAGACCCTGAAGGGGTGGCAAGCCGGGTGGTTTTACATCACCGAGCCCCGCGATCCGGAATGGGTCGCAGCCCCCGAATTCAGATCCGGACCCCCCACGCGGCTTGTGTCTTGGAAAGAGACGGGCCTGTCGTGGGGCAACGAGGAAGAGGTGGCCGGACTGAAGACCCGCATCAAGTCCCTGGTAGACAAGCCAATCCGGCTGGTCAATATAGTCCAGGTCATGCTCGTTCGTCTGATCCTCCCGTGCCAACAACGGGATTTCAATTTGTGGGAGTTCGACCCGGCGCAGCACCGAACCCTCAACAGGCTCTTCAATACGTCGTATGAAGACGTCTGGAAGGTGCTAATCAAAGGCGCCGAAGCCCCCGCATCCGCTTCCGAGGACCGCGGATACAGCTCGCAGCGTCACGCTAGCGAGTAAGCTGTCTATGCCTTTGACAGGATCATTAAGCTCTTTTTTCATAGATTAACTCTATGCGGGATCTAAACTCCCTTACCTTTGACAGACTTGGCAGGCGATATCCGGACCAATTAACTGTCCGGCTCCCCTGCCCGAAGACCCAGCCCCAGCTCTCCTGGTGCGGCTGCTGACTCCGGCACCTTACGTGGTGCCGGAGAACAAGGTCAAGAAGAAGAAGTCCACCGAGACTCAAAAGAGTGCCCATAACTTGGTGGTGTCGGACTCGTCGTCTGACGAGTCCGAGGCGCCTTCCTCTCGTGAAAACGAGGAGGAGGGAGAAGAAAGCTCTCCCCCCCAGTGGAGGGAGAAAAGAAGAAGAAGAGGGGCGCCCCATCAGGGGAGGCCGAGGGGTCTAGGAAGAGGAAGACCCCTCCGCCGGACTGCTCCCACGACGCCGCAGAGAGCGGAGAGGAGTGGCCGAACAGGGCCAAGCGTCCGGCGAAATCGTAAGTATTCGCATACCAGAGTGACTCATGATATTCCTTTGATGCACAGCTTTCCCTAATGTCGAATGTGATTTATGCAGCCCACCCCGGGCCGAACTCGACGATTCGTCGAGCGGCTCCCTGGATACGTCGGACGTGAACTCAATTCCGCCCGCTGTCTCCCCCCACATTGCAGACGACGCCGAAGTGGCATCGCAACAGGCTCCGGGGCAGGAGGAGGTGGTCCTGGAGGAGCCGAAAGGCGACCTTCCGGACCCCAGGAATAAAGGGGACAAAACCCCCCAGGGCTCCGAGTCCGGCTTTGTGCCGGACGCCGCGCCGGACTCTTCAACAGTTCCGGTTCGCGGTAGGCGGACTCCTTCCAAGAGGAGCAAGCCTTCTGAGCCAGCAGCCTCCGTCCAACCAAGAGCGGACAATCTGCTAGAGGTGCTTGATGGCGCCTCCATCGACGAGGAACACCGTACTATTATGAGTACGGTGATTCGAAGGGTTCAGTCCGCCAAGAGCGGACTGACTGAAGCTTGCGCTAGCCTTCTGACAGGTTTCGAGGTAAGTAGAAAATATGTCAAAATATGACCGCATAGACAGTAGCCCCTGATGCTCTATTCGGCGTTCGAAAAGAAAAGCCGAATAGAGGATCTATTAATTTTCGCAGGAGTCTAACAATAAAGAGTCAATATGCGCATGCAGGCTTCGCTGCTATCCACCGCCGCACTGACTGCACAGGTGGAAGTCCTAAAGAAGGACCTCGGGCGGACCGAGCAAGAGCTCGGCCTTGCCAAACGGTAGCTCGAGGAAAAAGAAGGTAAGAAATACCCTATAAGGAAAAAAGGTGCCTATAGAGAGGCGTGATTGCAAAAAAAGAATAACAGGATCGTACTGCATATTGTAGGGGCCACAAATGAGGTGGCTACCCTCAAGCAGGCGCTCACTGAGGCCGAAAAGAAAACAGCTGAGGAGCGCACCGAGTGAGAGAGGCTTGGGGCTCACGTTGGCGAGGTGCAGCAAGAGCTGCAGGCTCTCATGGAAAAACATGAGAGCTTGGAGCTTGATTCAAAGGCGCAAGCATCCGACCCCGCGTCGGCCCTCGAGACCGCCAAGGGTGCCAAGGCCGAAGCCCAAAAGGCCCTCCAAGAGTTGGAGGAGATGAAAAAGATAGCAGCGGGTAAGGCATTCTCAATGCAAAGTAGGAATATAAAAGTAAACTACTTGTCACTTACCCGAATACGGAGTTCTCCAAGGGCGTTCGTAGATCTTCCCCGCAGGGTATCCGACGCCGCCGCATTCTATCGAGCTGAAGAGGGCAACTCGACGGAGAGTGTGTTCTGGTCTCAGTATTCTGAGGCCGGACACCCTGTGCCTTTGAGCGATCAGCTGAAACAGCTGGTCGAGCTCCACAAGGTGGCCGAACAAGCCATGAAGGGCTTCCTAGTTCGGTTGTGGCCTGGAGAGGCCCTGCCTGGGAGCTACTTCGGGCTGGTGCGGCAGCTGGTGGAGGCTTGTCCACGTCTTGAGGTCATCAAGCGTTCCTCCTGCATCGAAGGTGCCCGGAGGGCCCTTGCCCGTGCAAAGGTGCACTAGGGTAAGCTTGACGGAGAGAAGCTGGTGAAGGACGGGCCGCCGTAGGGGAAGGAGCATTGCAAGCCCGAGAACTACTACAAGGATGTTCTTGCCGGTGCCCTCCTTATTGCGGATGAATGTACTAGAGATGTAATATTTGAATGAACTCGCTCGTGTTTATCCTGTGCGCTGAAAACTTGTTCATATGCGCTAAGCAATGCTTATGGAATTTAAAATAATATTTTCTGTGCGACCGTTTATCAAAAATTGAGAGATGGCCAGTCGTCGGCTTCTGCCCCCATGCCGCTAGTGCTGGGGTGTTCGGGATAAACCTGAGCGCTCTTTTTTCCATGATTGGGTCCTTCGAGGGAGGCGCTCAGCAGAACGAACCAGGCAATCGGACTATAATGCTTGAACACTCTCACTTAGCCATAGAACTTTATAATTTTAAATTTCGGCGAAGCCCCTAGTTCGGAAGACCGAATTCGGGGCGCTATCCACGCCTTTGGCCGGACAGAGCCAGCTCCTCGCTCGAAGCGGCATAAGTCGTTAGGGACTCGAAAAACCTCTCGAACAGCGACCGGTCTCTCGCCTTATCATGACAGTCAGTTTTAGCTTTCTCCACTGAGGTGCTTAACCCAGCTGAACTGGGGCACAATCACAGTGGTTCTCCTAGTGCTACCTTAGCCGATATAGCGGAACGTAAGGCACCAAAACATAGGAGCCGGGCAAACCCAACTATTGACCCAAATCATGATTCGGAGCCGATGCATATAATGCTATAAGTTCGGGGTGCCGCACTTGTGAAAGTTTACGGACTTCTCACGCCAGATCGAAGGGTACTGAAGCCCCTGGTGTGTTTGCCGTACCATGGTGTACGGGTGCGATCATGTTATTTGATAAACATATATATTAAAAGAGAATAATGCACAAAAAAAGGCAAAAAGCTATGCATTGTTTATAAAGAGGCTATTTATGAAAGCCGAACGATACAAGTAGTGCGATAAGCAAAAAGATATCAGACTATTTAACATGTCCTGACCAGGGGCAGGCCGCGGAATTGAGTTCGGAATAGATATACCGCTCGTAATAGAGACCACCTGAGAATTCCATAATGCGGCGTAGCTTTGTCTGCTTCCCTAGATCTTGCATCGTTTGTGCCGCAACCGTATTGCCGAACAGGTCGTCCGAAGTGTGGAGTCCTGAAAGTAGTAAAAAGAATCCGGCAGCCCCTAGTACGTTTTAAGCCGTATTGTGAGCATGCCGTTACTGTGCCCCTTCCCCTGCGCCCATGGTATTTCAAGGGCGTAATTATGTACGCGAGGTACTAGCTCCGCCATGTCGCGATGGCAGGGGTTGGGGCCGCATTGCTATGCCTGCTCAGAACGTGCCAGGCGGTCTTGTTGTAGGTTACTCCGGGCGCGCTTGGCAGTGTCTGGCTTTTTAACGGCCGGACTGGAGAGTTGCCTAAAAAGGCTGCTTTGTACTTCCGCTGCGAGAGCCGCCGTGTGCTCCTCCGTACGGAGGGAGCGTTCGGTGTTTCCGTTGACCGTGATTACTCCTCGAGGGCCTGGCATCTTGAGCTTGAGGTATGCGTAGTGCGGCACCGCATTGAATTTGGCAAATGCGGTTAGTCCGAACAGGGCGTGATAGCCACTGCAGAACGGGACTATGTCGAAGATTAACTCTTCACTTCGGAAGTTATCCGGAGATCCGAAAACCACATCAAGTGTTACGGAGCCTGTACAGTTGGCTTACACACCTGGTATAACGCCTTTAAAGGTCGTTCTTGTGGGCTTAATCCTTGATGGATTTATGCCCATTTTCCGCACTGTATCCTGATAAAGCAGGTTCAGGCTACCGCCGCCGTCCATGAGGACTCTTGTGAGATGAAATCCGTCGATGATTGGGTCGAGAACCAATGCGGCGAAGCCACCATGACGGATGCTAGTGGGGTGGTCCCTTCGATCGAAAGTGATCGGGCAAGAGGACCATGGGTTGAACTTTGGGGCCACTGGCTCCATCGCGTATACGTCCCTTATCGCATGCTTCTGCTCCTTCTTGGTAATGTGGGTTGCGTATATCATGTTCACCGTCCGCACTTGTGGGGGAAACCCCTTCTGTCCATTGCTGTTCGGCGGCCTGGGCTCCTCCTCGTCATCGCTATGGAGCCCCTTGTCTTTGTTTTCGGCTCTTAACTTGCCTGCCTGCTTGAACACCCAACAATCCCTGTTGGTGTGATTGGCCGGCCTTTCGGGGGTGCCATGGATCTGGCACAAGCGGTCGAGTATTCGGTCCAAACTGGACGGGCCCTGAGTATTCTTTTTAAATGGCTTTTCCCGCTCACCGGATTTGTAGCCACTGAATCCGGCGTTGACTGCCGTATCTTCATTGTTGTCGCTGCTAACGCGACGCTTTTGCTTATTTCGACGTGTCCTGCCACTTTTGTCCTTGGTATCCGTATTACCAGGGTTCTTTGATAAGTTGTTGCTGCGAGCTAGCCAGCTATCTTCGCCCGCGCAAAAGCGGGTCATGAGTGTCGTGAGGGCTGCCATGGATTTCGGCTTTTCCTGTCCCAGGTGCCGGGCAAGCCACTCGTCGCGGATGTTATGCTTGAAGGCTCCTAGGGCCTCTGCGTCCGGACAGTCGACTATGTGGTTTTTCTTTGTTAGGAACCTTGTCCAGAATTGCCTGGCCGATTCCTCTGGCTGCTGAATTATGTGGCTTAGGTCGTCGGCATCCGGTGGTCGCACATAAGTGTTGGAAATATGCCCTAGAGGCAATAATAAATTGATTATTATTATATTTCCTTGTTCATGATAATCGTTTATTATCCATGCTAGAATTGTATTGATAGGAAACTCAGATACATGTTTGGATACATAGACAACACCATGTCCCTAGTAAGCCTCTAGTTGACTAGCTCGTTGATCAATAGATGGTTACGGTTTCCTAACCATGGACATTGGATGTCATTGATAACGGGATCACATCATTAGAAGAATGATGTGATGGACAAGACCCAATCCTAAGCCTAGCACAAGATCATGTAGTTCGTATGCTGAAGCTTTTCTAATGTCAAGTGTCATTTCCTTAGACCATGAGATTGTGCAACTCCCGGATACCGTAGGAATACTTTGGGTGTGCCAAACGTCACAACGTAACTGGGTGGCTATAAAGGTGCACTACGGGTATCTCTGAAAGTGTCTGTTGGGTTGGCACGAATCGAGACTGGGATTTGTCACTCCGTGCAAACGGAGAGGTATCTCTGGGCCCACTCGGTAGGACATCATCATAATGTGCACAATGTGATCAAGGAGTTGATCACGGGATGATGTGTTGCGGAACGAGTAAAAGAGACTTGCCGGTAACGAGATTGAACAAGGTATTGGGATACCGACGATCGAATCTCGGGCAAGTATCGTACCGATAGACAAAGGGAATTGTATACGGGATTGATTAAGTCCTTGACATCGTGGTTCATCCGATGAGATCATCGTGGAACATGTGGGAGCCAACATGGGTATCCAGATCCCGCTGTTGGTTATTGACCGGAGAACATCTCGGTCATGTCTGCATGTCTCCCGAACCCGTAGGGTCTACACACTTAAGGTTCGATGACGCCAGGGTTATAAAGGAAGCTTGTATGTGGTTACCGAATGTTGTTCGGAGTCCCGGATGAGATCCCGGACGTCACGAGGAGTTCCGGAATGGTCCGGAGGTAAAGATTTATATATAGGAAGTCCTATTTCGGCCATCGGGACAAGTTTCGGGGTCATCGGTATTGTACCGGGACCACCGGAGGGGTCCCGGGGGCCCACCGGGTGGGGCCACCCATCTCGGAGGGTCCCATGGGCTGAAGTGGGAAGGGATCCAGCCCAAAGTGGGCTGGGGCGCCACTTCCCTTATGGCCCATGCGCCTAGGGTTAAAGGGGAAACCCTAATGAAGAGTCCCAAGGAGGGAAGGCACCTCCTAGGTGCCTTGGGGGGAGGGAAACCTCCCCTGGCCGCCGCCCCCTAGGAGATTGGATCTGCTAGGGCTGGCGCACCCCCCTTGGGATCCCTATATATAGTGGGGGTAGAGGGCCTCTTGAGACATACCTTTTGCCTTTGGTGCAGCCCCTCCCTCTCCCAAGTTCTTCTCCTCTCCCGTGGTGCTTGGCGAAGCCCTGCAGGATTGCCACGCTCCTCCATCATCACCACGCCGTTGTGCTGCTGCTGGATGGAGTCTTCCTCAACCTCTCCCTCTCCCCTTGATGGATCAAGGCATGGGAGACGTCACCAGTCTGTACGTGTGTTGAACGCGGAGGTGCTGTCCGTTCGGCACTAGGATCATCGGTGATCTGAATCACGACGAGTACGACTCCACCAACCCCGTTCACTTGAACGCTTCCGCTTAGCGATCTACAAGGGTATGTAGATGCACTCTCCTTCCCCTCGTTGCTGGTTTCTCCATAGATTGATCTTGGTGACACGTAGGAAAATTTTGAATTTCTGCTACGTTCCCCAACAGTGGCATCATGAGCTAGGTCTATTGCGTAGAATCTTTGCACGAGTAGAACACAAAGTAGTTGTGGGCGTTGATTTTGTTCAATATGCTTACCGTTACTAGTCAATCTTGATTCGGCGGCATTGTGGGATGAAGCGGCCCGGACCGACCTTACACGTACACTTACGTGAGACAGGTTCCACCGACTGACATGCACTAGTTGCATAAGGTGGCTAGCGGGTGCCAGTCTCTCCCACTTTAGTCGGATCGGATTCGATGAAAAGGGTCCTTATGAAGGGTAAATAGCAATTGACATATCACGTTGTGGTTTTGCGTAGGTAAGAAACGTTCTTGCTAGAAACCCATAGCAGCCACGTAAAACATGCAAACAACAATTAGAGGACGTCTAACTTGTTTCTGCAGGGTATGCCTTGTGATGTGATATGGCCAAAGGATGTGATGTATGATATATGTGATGTATGAGATGATCATGTTCTTGTAATAGGAATCACGACTTGCATGTCGATGAGTATGACAACCGGCAGGAGCCATAGGAGTTGTCTTTAATTTATTTATGACCTGCGTGTCAACATAAACGTCATGTAATTACTTTACTTCATTGCTAAAGCGTTAGCCATAGTAGTAGAAGTAATAGTTGACGTGACAAATTCATGAAGACACGATGATGGAGATCATGATGATGAAAGATCATGGTGTCATGCCGGTGACGACGATGATCATGGAGCCCCGAAGATGGAGATCAAAAGGAGCAAAGTGATGATGGCCATATCATGTCACTATTTGATTGCATGTGATGTTTATCATGTTTTTGCATCTTATTTGCTTAGAACGATGGTAGTAAATAAGATGATCCCTCATTAAAATTTCAAGAAAGTGTTCCCCCTAACTGTGCACCGTTGCGAAAGTTCGTCGTTTTGAAGCACCACGTGATGATCGGGTGTGATAGATTCTTACGTTCACATACAACGGGTGTAAGACAGATTTACACACGCGAAACACTTAGGTTGACTTGACGAGCCTAGCATGTACAGACATGGCCTCGGAACACAGAAGACCGAACGGTCGAGCATGAGTCGTATGACAGATACGATCAACATGAAGATGTTCACCGATGTTGACTAGTCCGTCTTACGTGATGATCGGACACGGCCTAGTTGACTCGGATCATGTAATCACTTGGATGACTAGAGGGATGTCTATCTGAGTGGGAGTTCATAAGATGAACTTAATTATCCTGAACATAGTCAAAAGATCTTTGCAAATTATGTCGTAAGCTCGCGCTTTAGTTCTACTGTTTTAGATATGTTCCTAGAGAAAATATAGTTGAAAGTTAACAGTAGAAATTATGCGGACAGTAGAAGGCTTATGTCCTTAATGCACCGCTCGGTGTGCTGGACCTCGAACGTGGTCTGTGGATGTTGCGAACATCTGACATACACGTTTTGATGACTACATGATAGTTCGGTAGTGATAAATGGTTTAGAATTGAGGCACCGAAGATATTTTTGAAATGTCGCGAAACATATGAGATGTTTCGAGGGCTGAAATTAGGATTTCAGGCTCGTGCCCACGTCAAGAGATATAAGACCTCCGACGATTTTCTTAGCCTGCAAACTAAGGGAGAAAAGCTCAATCGTTGAGCTTGTGCTCAGATTGTCTGAGTACAACAATCACTTGAATCGAGTGGGAGTTGATCTTCCAGATAAGATAGTGATATTTCTCCAAAGTCATTGCCACCAAGCTGCTAGAGCTTCGTAATGAACTATAACATATCAGGGATAGATATGATGATCCTTGAAATATTCGCGATGTTTGACACCGCGAAAGTAGAAATCAAGCAGGAGCATCAATTGTTGATGGTTAGTGAAACCACTAGTTTCAAGAAGGGCAAGGGCAAGAAGGGATACTTCATGAAACGGCAAATCAGCTGCTGCTCTAGTGGAGAAACCCAAGGTTGAACCCAAACCCGAGACTGAGTGCTTCTGTAATAAGGGGAACAACCACTGAAGCAGAATTACCCTAGATACTTGGTGGATGAGAAGGCTGTCGATAGGAGTATATTGGATATACATTATGTTAATGTGTACTTTACTAGTACTCCTAGTAGCACCAGGGTATTAGATACCGGTTCGGTTGCTAAGTGTTAGTAACTCGAAATGAAAGCTACGGAATAAACGGATACTAGCTAAAGGTGAGCGGACGATATGTATTGGAAGTGTTTCCAAGGTTGATATGATCAAGCATCGCACGCTCACTCTACCATCGAGATTGGTGTTAAACCTAAATAATTGTTATTTGGTGTTTGCGTTGAGCATAGACATGATTGGATTATGTCTATCACAATACGGTTATTCATTTAAAGAGAATAATAGTTACTCTATTTATTTGAATAATACCTTCAATGGTCTTGCACCTAAAATGGATGGTTTATGGAAATCTCGATCGTAGTGATACACATGTTCATGCCAAAAGATATAAGATAGTAATGATAGTACCACCTACTTGTGGCACTGCCATGTAAGTCATATTGGTATAAAACGCATGAAGAAGCTCCATGTTGATGGATCTTTGGACTCAGTCATTTTTGAAAAGGATTGAGACATGTGAACCATGTCTATTGGTATATACGCATGAAGAAACTCCATGCAGATGGACCGTTTGGACTCGCTTGAGACATGCAAATCATACCACATGGGCAAGATGACTGAAAGCTTCGGTTTTAGTAAAATGGGACAAGAAAGCAACTTGTTGGAAGTAACACATTTTGATGTGTGCAGTCCAATGAGTGCTGAGGCACGCAGTGGATATCGTTATGCTCTTACTTCACAGATGATTTGAGTAGATACTGAGCATATTTACTTGATGAAACACAAGTCTGAATTATTGAATGGTTCAAGTAATTTCAGAATGAAGTTGAATATCGTCGTGACAAGAGGATAAGATATCTATAATATGATCATAGAGATGAATATCTGAGTTGCGAGTTTGGTACACAATTGAGACATTGTGGAAATTGTTTCACGACTAGTACCGCCTGGAACACCATAGTGTGATGGTGTGTCCGAACATCATAACTGCACCCTATTGGATATGATGCATACCATGATGTCTCTTATCGAATTACCACTATCGTTCATGGGTTAGGCATTAGAGACAACCGCACTCACTTTAAATAGGACACCACGCAAATCCGTCGAGACAACACCGTATGAACTATGGTTTAGAGAAACCTAAGCTGTTGTTTCTTAAAAGTTTGGGGTGACGACGCTTATGTGAAAAAGTTTCAGGCTGATAAGCTTGAACCCAAAGCGGATAACTGCATCTTCATAGGACACCCAAAACAGTTGGGTATACCTCCTGTCTCAGATCCGAAAGCAATAGGGATTGTTTCTCAAATCGGGTCCTTTCTCGAGGAAAAGTTTCTCTCGAAAGAATTGAGTGGGAGGATGGTGGAGACTTGATGAGGTTATTGAACCGTCACTTCAACTAGTGTATAGCAGGGCACAAAGAGTTGTTCCTGTGGCACCTACACCAATTGAAGTGGAAGCTTATGATAGTGATCATGAGACTTCAGATCAAGTCACTCCCAAACCTCGTAGGATGACAAGGATGTGTACTACTTCAGAGTGGTACGTAATCCTGTCGTGGAAGTCATGTTGCTAGACAACAATGAACCTACGAGCCATGGAGAAGCGATGGTGGGCCCAGATTCCGATGAATGGCTTGAGGCCATAAAATCCGAGAGAGGATCCATGTATGAAAACAAAGTGTAGACTTTGGCAGAACGGCTCGATGGTCCCGAGGCTGTTGAGTACAGATGGATTTTAAAAGGAAGACGGACAATGATGGTAAATGTCACCATTAAGAAAGCTCGACTTGTCATTAATATGTTTTCCGACAAGTTCAAGGAGTTGACTGCGATGAGGCTTTCTCACTCGTAGCGATGCTAAAAGTCTGTTTGAATTATGTTAGCAATTACTGCATTATTTATGAAATTATGCAGATAGGATGTCAAAACATTGTTTCCTCGACGAGTTTCTTGAGGAAAGGTTGTATGTGATACAACCAGAAGATTTTTGTCAATCCTGAAAGATGCTAACAAGTATGCAAAGCTCCAGCAATCCGTCTAAGGACTGGAGTAAGCATCTCGGAGTTGGAATGTACGCTTTGATGAGATGATCAAAGATTTGGGTTTTTACAAAGTTTATCAGAAACTTGTATTTCCAAAGAAGTGAGTGGGAGCACTATAGAATTTCTAATGAGTATATGTTTTTGACATATTGATGATCAGAAATGATGTAGAATTTCTGGAAAGCATATAGGGTTGTTTGAAAAGTGTTTTTCAATGGAAAACCTGGATTAAGCTACTTGAACATTGAGCATCAAGATCTATAAGGATAGATCAAAATCGCTTAATAGTACTTTCAAATGAATACATACCGTGACAAGATTTTGAAAGAGTTCAAAATAGATCAGCAAAGAAGGAGTTCTTGGCTGTATTACAGGTGTGAGTATTGAGTAAGACTCAAGACCTGACCACGGCAGAATAGAGAGAAAGGACGAAGGTCGTCCCCTATGATTTAGTCGTAGGCTCTAAAGTATGCTGTGTTGTGTACCGCACCTGAAGTGTGCCAAACCATGAGTCAGTCAAGGGGTACAAGTGTGATCTAGAAATGGATCACAGGACAACGGTCAAGGTTATCCTTAGTAACTAGTGGACTAAGGAATTTTCTCAATTATGGAGGTGGAAAAAGAGTTCGTCGTAAAGGGTTACGCCGATGCAAACTTTGACACTAATCCAGATTATTCTAAGTAGTAAATTGGATTCGTATAGTAGAACAGTTATTTGGAATAGCTCCAAATAGAGCGTGGTAACTGCATCTAGGAGATGACATAGAGATTTGTAAAGCACACACGGATCTGAAAGGTTCAGACCCGTTGACTATAACATCTCTCACAAGCATAACATGATCAAACCCAGAACTCCTGGGTGTTAGTCACATAGGGATGTGACCTTGAGTGTTAATCACATATCGATGTGAACTAGATTATTGACTCTAGTGCAAGTGGGAGACTGTTGGAAATATGCCCTAGAGGCAATAATAAATTGATTATTATTATATTTCCTTGTTCATGATAATCGTTTATTATCCATGCTAGAATTGTATTGATAGGAAACTCAGATACATGTGTGGATACATAGACAACACCATGTCCCTAGTAAGCCTCTAGTTGACTAGCTCGTTGATCAATAGATGGTTACGGTTTCCTAACCATGGACATTGGATGTCATTGATAACGGGATCACATCATTAGAAGAATGATGTGATGGACAAGACCCAATCCTAAGCCTAGCACAAGATCATGTAGTTCGTATGCTGAAGCTTTTCTAATGTCAAGTGTCATTTCCTTAGACCATGAGATTGTGCAACTCCCGGATACCGTAGGAATACTTTGGGTGTGCCAAATGTCACAACGTAACTGGGTGGCTATAAAGGTGCACTATGGGTATCTCCGAAAGTGTCTGTTGGGTTGGCACGAATCGAGACTGGGATTTGTCACTCCATGCAAACGGAGAGGTATCTCTGGGCCCACTCGGTAGGACATCATCATAATGTGCACAATGTGATCAAGGAGTTGATCACGGGATGATGTGTTGCGGAACGAGTAAAAGAGACTTGCCGATAACGAGATTGAACAAGGTATTGGGATACCGACGATCGAATCTCGGGCAAGTATCGTACCGATAGACAAAGGGAATTGTATACGGGATTGATTAAGTCCTTGACATCGTGGTTCATCCGATGAGATCATCGTGGAACATGTGGGAGCCAACATGGGTATCCAGATCCCGCTGTTGGTTATTGACCGGAGAACATCTCGGTCATGTCTGCATGTCTCCCGAACCCGTAGGGTCTACACACTTAAGGTTCGATGACGCTAGGGTTATAAAGGAAGCTTGTATGTGGTTACCGAATGTTGTTCGGAGTCCCGGATGAGATCCCGGACGTCACGAGGAGTTCCGGAATGGTCCGGAGGTAAAGATTTATATATAGGAAGTCCTATTTCGGCCATCGAGACAAGTTTCGGGGTCATCGGTATTGTACCGGGACCACCGGAGGGGTCCCGGGGGCCCATCGGGTGGGGCCACCCATCTCGGAGGGTCCCATGGGCTGAAGTGGGAAGGGATCCAGCCCAAAGTGGGCTGGGGCGCCACTTCCCTTATGGCCCATGCGCCTAGGGTGAAAGGGGAAACCCTAATGAAGAGTCCCAAGGAGGGAAGGCACCTCATAGGTGCCTTGGGGGGGAGGGAAACCTCCCCTGGCCACCGCCCCCTACGAGATTGGATCTCCTGGGGCTGGCGCACCCCCCCTTGGGATCCCTATATATAGTGGGGGTAGAGGGCCTCTTGAGACATACCTTTTGCCTTTGGTGCAGCCCTTCCCTCTCCCAAGTTCTTCTCCTCTCCTGTGGTGCTTGGCGAAGCCCTGCAGGATTGCCACGCTCCTCCATCATCACCACGCCGTTGTGCTGCTGCTGGATGGAGTCTTCCTCAACCTCTCCCTCTCCCCTTGCTGGATCAAGGCATGGGAGACGTCACCAGGCTGTACGTGTGTTGAACGCGGAGGTGCTGTCCGTTCGGCACTAGGATCATCGGTGATCTGAATCACGACGAGTACGACTCCATCAACCCCGTTCACTTGAACGCTTCCTCTTAGCGATCTACAAGGGTATGTAGATGCACTCTCCTTCCCCTCGTTGCTGGTTTCTCCATAGATAGATCTTGGTGACACGTAGGAAAATTTTGAATTTCTGCTATGTTCCCCAACAATAAGTGCCCTGGAAGTTGTCGAGGAATGCGGCTTCCAGGTCCTCCCAAGAACCGATTGAGTCCGCTGGCAGGCTGTTAAGCCAGTGCCGGGCCGGTCCTTTGAGTTTGAGAGGGAGGTATTTGATGGCGTGTAGATCATCGCCACGTGCCATGTGGATGTGAAGGAGATAATCCTCGATCCATACCGCCGGGTCTGTAGTGCCATCGTATGATTCGATGTTTACGGGTTTGAAACCCTCTGGGATTTTATGATCCATTACTTCATCTGTGAAGCATAGTGGGTGTGCGGCGCCCCTGTACTGGGCTATGTCACGACGCAGCTCGGAAGAGCTATGCCTGTTGTGTTCGGCCCGACCGGATTTATTGTGTCCGGAGTGAAGATCATCATCACGTGTCGTCGGGCGCCTGCGCGATCCATAGATCGATCTTGTTTGCCTTGCTTTATCCTCCACTACATCTCGCAGGTCAGGCGCATTTTCCCTTGCCTTGGTTGAGCGGCGTCGGGGCATGGCTTGGGTGGAGGTTCGACAGGCCTCTCTGTCGCGACCGTGAGGTGGTCGATCTGCCGTGTCGTGCGCTGGTGATGTAGGTGCTTCCTCCTCTGATCGGGGTAGCGGCCTGCGCTTAGGATAATTCTTGGAGGGGCGCTTGAGTTCGTACTCTTCGGCCGCAAGGACTCCAGTCCATCTATCAGCTAGCAAATCTTGATCAGCTCTAAGCTGTTGCTACTTTTTCTTTAGGCTGTTCGCCGTGGCTAAAAGCCTGCGTTTGAAACGCTCTTGTTCGGCGGGGTCTGATGGTACGATGAATTCGTCGTCATCGAGGCTTGCCTCATCTTCGGAGGGAGACATATAGTTATCATCCTCAACCTCCCGTTCTGCCGCTCTCTCATGAGGGCTGGCTTCTCCATCTTCCTGCGCTGAATCCTGCTGGGCTGGGTGTTCTTCGGAGCTATCCGGGGTAGTGTTATCTCCCGTGCCGGAATCACCGTTTTTGCTTTGGCGAGATTTAGAGCGGCGCCGCTGACGTCGACGCTTTGGCTGTTTCTTGGAGGTGTCATCCCCCGCTGTTCCATCGCCATCTCCATCCTTTGGAGTATCCACCATGTATACGTCATATGACGAGGTGGCCGTCCAGCGCCCTACAGGTGCTGGTTCCTGTTCGTCTCCTACCTCGTCGTTCATACCGTCGAAGTCTTTGGAGCCGAAGTCAAGCATGTCGGTGTAATCGTCGACAATGGCTACCAAGTGGGTGGTGGGTGGGTTTTGAATTTCTTCATCGTCCGTATCCCATCCTTACTGACCGTAATTCGGCCAGGGCTCTCCTGATAAAGAGAGAGACTTGAAAAAATTCAGGATGTCGCCAAAAGGCGAGTGCTGAAAGATGTCCGCGGCGGTGAACTCCATTATCGGCGCCCAATCGGCTTCGACTGGCAGGGGCGCGGGGGGTTCGGAGTCCGGGGAGGAGTCCGGACCCTCCGAATCACGGGTCAAGCGGAGTGCGGGGCTGGCGTTTGGCTCGATCGCCTTTGAGATCGCAGCCCCCGAGGTGACGTCCAACCGCTCATCCTCAATTGGCGCAATAGGCTCCGAGTTAAGGGTCGGAACCGGTGCGTGTGCGGCCTCCAGGACAATGTTCGGAGGCAGAGCTAGATCGTGCCCCTCGAGATAGTGCGGCGCGCTTGACTGTGGCTCGAACCCGTCGAAGATCAAGTCTCCGCGGATATCAGCCGTGTAGTTTAATCTTCCAAACTTGACTTGATGGCCAGGGACGTAGCTTTCGATCTGCTCCAGACGACCAAGCGAATTGGCCCGCAGAGCGAAGCCGCCGAAGACGAAGATCTGTCCGGGGAGAAAAGTCTCACCCTGGACCTCGTCGTTGTTGATGATCAAAGGAGCCGTCGGACCTAAAGGCGATGACACAGAGGAACTCTCAATGAAAGCACCAATGTCGGTGTCAAAACCGGCGGATCTCGGGTAGGGGGTCCCGAACTGTGCGTCAAGGTCGGATGGTAACAGGAGACAAGGGACACGATGTTTTTACCCAGGTTCGGGCCCTCTCGATGGAGGTAAAACCCTACTCCTGCTTGATTAATATTGATGATATGGGTAGTACAAGAGTAGATCTACCACGAGATGAAGGAGGCTAAACCCTAGAAGCTAGCCTATGGTATGATTGTGTATGATGATGATTCTTGTCCTACGGACTACAACCCTTCGTTTTATATAGACACCGGATAGGGTTAGGGTTACACATAGTCGGTTACATTGGTAGGAGATCTTGAGTATCCGCATCGCCTAGTTTGCCTTCCACGTCGAGGAAAGTCCCATCCGGACACGAGACGAAGTCTTCAATCTTGTATCTTCACAGTCCAGGAGTCCGGCGAAGGTATAGTCCGGCTACCCGAACACCCCATAATCCAGGACTCCCTCAAAGGGCTCAGCTGAAACTTACGACGGAGTTTCCTTCATGCCCATATATAATAATCTTATATATAGGGCGCTCGTCTCTAGTCATGCTGCGTAATCTGGATCAAGGTGTTAAACCACATATGTCACAAGATATGGCTGTCACGTTGGGATGTTCTCACGTCAGGAATAGAGTAGGTTGTTAGGAGATTAGCTAGAATTCTCTCTGTAACCGAACTAGTTTATCTCTCTCTATGTCTTTCTTGTACCTCAAGATGTAATCCTTTCCAACCAACTTGTATGCGTATCAGGGATAAGCCCCTGCCTATAAACACGAAGGCGCGCCTCTCAACAGGGGTACGACGCTTACCGCAAGCACCATCCAGCATTGTTCTCTTTGATTGATGTTCTCTCTGCGTACGTGTGCTCCTTGTCATTTCTATCTCTTATTGTGATTGTCCGGCCCTACTGTTTCATGGCCTGTTCTTGGTTGTCCGGTTCGGTTATCTAATCCCCACGTAAGGATGGCAATTTTACCCATGGACATGGATGCCCATGAATCCGATCCGAATGGACAGGGTTTGGATATGCTTTTGTGCCCATAGGTGACGCCCAAACCCGACCGATTGCTCGTGGGTAGGGTATGGATATAATCTTTTACCCGTAGATATATCCAAACCCGACCTTATAGTATGCATTAATGGGCAAAACTCTGCTATCCCTATCCCACTGTCACATGTCCCACTGTAATTTTACACTTTGTTATGTAAAACATGCAAAAGAAATTGCACAATCCCCAACATAACTTTTATTAGTTGACATTCAATCCCCAGTAACACACTAGCACTCATTCCCTTATTTTTATCTCGTCGTTAAATGACTCACCATTCGCATATTTTAGAAAAATACAAAATGATATTAGGTTGTTACTGGACACGAATTTACCATAAGTTGATGTTTACAATAAGTGCAGCCTAGCTTGCCACGAGGTGAAAAATGGAAGATCTTGTATTAACATTGTCTTATGTCTTATGTCTTATGTCTTGACATGAGCCAATGGATATCCAGTGGGTATGAATATCCATCGGGTTTGGACATGGACACCTTTTTTCCCGTGGATTTTTTCATGGGCGGGCAAAGACTGTCTTCATGGATATGAATATGGGTTTGATATTGTTCAACCTGATCCAAACCCGACCCATTGCCATCCTTATCCCCACGTCACCAGTTTCATGACCTTTTGGATCTTTGTCCCGGGCGCCATGCATGCAGCACTGCTACGCCACGGGCGGAATTGGATAGCAGCTCGTCGTCTCCTGCCTTCACATGTGGCGTGCCTTGTGCTCTTGTGGCAACATCACTATTGGGCAGCATGCATGCACACCCAGGACCTTGCGACTGCATCCTCATAACCAGACTTGTCACTGTCGATGGCCACGTCGCAACGAGACGACGACGCGCGGGCTCGTGTTTCTCGCCTCCGTCTTTCGTTGGCAGATCTACCGCTGTTGGTTCGGTGGAAAAAATCCTGAAAATGACACCCCGTGACGGTAAAACGAAGCCGTCACTCGTAAACCCCTGCCAGATGTGGGAGATTACGGTTAGAAATGGGGCGAGAACTCGCAACTCGCCGTACTTGGGTGCCAGGTCGCCGGAACATCATCTGCGGCGAGGCTTTAGTTAGTTTGTTGGTATCTCTCCCGATGAATGCCCTGTTGCATTGAAGACTACAATAGTTAGGATGTTTCGTCTCAAACTCTCAATACCAAATATTATGCATATATATGTAGCAATGGGTTAGTGAACCCGTTATAACTTATGTGACACAAATTTGACGAAGAAAAAATATATAGTGGCAATCTCCCATAAGTATTTTACATACTCTCAAACTTTTTTTACATATAATCATGAACCAGAAACAATTATTGCTAGCTAATAAAGTCCCATTTGAGTTTTTTAACTAGAAATCACTATCAGGATATTTATGAAACCATACACTAGAGATCTCTACCAAAATATTTAACGATACACAGATATATATACAGTGAGTAGAACAAAGTAATTCACAAAAGCATGGCATTTTATGTTTCACTATTTTCCCACAATTAAGGTGATTGGGGTTAAATCTCTCATCAAGGCGTAATGTATCGAAAATAAAAATAAGAACATAACTTTTTCATTACAAACATAGTTCAAATTTAGCATAGTCCACACACATTTATAAGATATACTCCATCTATCCCGAATTACTTTTCTTAAATTTATCTAGATATGAATGTATCTAGACACGTTTTTGTGTTAGACACATCAGTATCTAGCGAAATTTAATACAAATAATTTGCGACCGAGGTTTACATTGCAACTTAGCCTTTAACAATAACGTTTAGCAATATTATCATCAAGTTAATTATTACAAAAATATCAAAAAAAATTAGGATTGTAATTTGGTTAAAATGAGTTATAAGTGGTAGAAAAGTTTATTATAAATATTTAATTTCACCAAACTTGTGTGCCAAAGATTGATTCGACCGGCCAGATAACGGCATATTGGGTGAGTTATTTCGAAAATACTCCTTCCTCCGCTCCTTTGTGGTACGATAGCGGAGATACAAGATGTAGATCCCATCGATGTTGGAGTAAGTGTTGTATTGTATTGTCATTGCTTAACTGCTGACCCAAAGCCCATGTAGATTCATTGTTAGAATGATGGGCTCATAAAGCCCATGTAGATTCATTGTGTTAGAATGATGGGCTCATAACATATCAGATTGGAATGTAGGTCATTAATATTTTTGCACGTGCTGATTAGCACACATGCTACATGTACATGCATGTAATTCAGATCAACTAGTAACATATATTTTCACTATTTCAGTTGTCAAAAAATGATTCGTAAAAATCTGCAACTAAGTAACACTCGACCAATATGGACTCGTGGCCAAGACCATAGATTCAGTGTTATCCATGAAAAAGTAAACACAGATGAAAAGACGACAAAATGATCTAATCATTGCCAACCCAAACCCTACGACACAATGATTACCAACCCTATTGCATATGGGTCCACGTCGACCATGGCACACCGGTAAATTAAAAGAAGTGAAAAACAAGCTGACACTTCCAGCCGATGAATATCTCAGTCAAGAACCCGACCTCTTTTCCCAGTTTACAAACCACCAAGTAGGAACACTATTGAAGCAAAAAATTGTAATCAGATATGCTTTGTTCAGACCCAAATCGAAGCCTGCTAGAACTACAATCCATACCTAAATCGAAGGATACAACTACAATTGATGCACAAATCGAAGCCTACAACTACAATCGATGCAAATCGGAGGCTGCAACTACAAGCATGTAAAATTGGTATATGGCTTACCACCATTGCCAGTCGCGTGGAGTAGGGGTGATTAAGTTGTTAATGCTTCCCATCAAATATTGCCTCCGATACTTGTCGCCTATTCTCCCCGTCTAGATCTGTGGTCTCCGCCGTCGGTGAGAGAGTGAAGAGAGGGGAGAGTGAGCGATGAGAGAAGGGTGGGGGGATTTGTGGCGCCGCTTTGAAAAACAACGTGACGTCTCGCACATGTGTCCTCGCACATGCAACCACCTCCACCCATGTGTGATGGGTTGCATCGCTCGGACTTGGCTTGTTGAAAACGGTCTATTTGAACGCTCCTTTATAGCAAGTCTAGAGGTGCTTTAAGTTTTGTGTGAGCCAAAATTTCCATGCAAGCGAGACATCCAAATGCCCAAAACTGTATCCAACGGGCCTTAATGAGGTATATGCACACTACCAAACGCCTCTTGCCTCTTGGCAATCTTAGGCCTTCCAATATGTGTCTGATGCCATATTTCTGAAAAGTATACCACATACACATCGATGCCAAATAAAAAAATTGACATTGCTCTCATAACGTGAGAGAGTTTGGCAGTGTTGTGCACACATGCCCACATGTATAAACAAATCAATCAACCTAACTACACCAGCCTCTCCCTCTCCCATACAAGTGCTTTTTTATTACGTGAGTGAATTTGGCGCTGGAGGAAGTAGGTGCTCCGATGCCCTTATGTTTTTTGAGGCACCAGCTAAGCAATGGAGGGTATTGATGCCAAATGCACCAAAAGTGAATTTGGCACCTGTTTTGGCCTACATAGTGGAGGCCCTTAGATCAACTCCAACGCACCGACCCAAACTATCTGCGCGTGTCCATTTGGGTCGAAGCGGACACAACTCGTCTACCAAGGCCAGAGTCGATGCACGCACGTCCATCACGCCGCAGAAGCCCGACTTTCATCCCCTCCCGCAAGCCTCCCATTTCTCCACCTCTCCCGAGGACTGTTCGCCAGAGGTGAGCGTGGTCGCGCCGGCCACGTCCGCGCCCATGGCCATCGATCTCAACACCACACCTGTGGCGGGCGGGTCATCCACCGGGGGCCAGAGGAAACGGCCGTGAGAGATCCCCGCCGGTATGCATCCCGACGCCCGCAACCTGTTCGTCACAATGCCGGCGACCACAGACGATGACACGACCAACCATTTCATCATGGAGAACATCATCTTCGAGGGTGGTGTGGGTGGCGCGGTCTACGATACCGACGAGACCCAAAGCCAAGACGGCCAAGGCCAAGATGGCATGGATAGCACTTTCCCGCACCCCCACCCATATTTTCGTGTGCTGGCATGTGTGCCGTTCGCTGACAAATGCGTCAACATGAACTGTGTGATTTTTTTTAAGGCTGCTATGGCAACCGGCATGAACTCTGGGCGATGGTATGGCTATTGACATGATCTCTGGCTGCGGGCCATTTTTAAGTTCAAATTGTTTTCTGCGCCGAACGAGAATTGGATCGGCCGGTTGGATGCACGGTCCAACACGGACGGACGACGAGCGAGCAACCGAGCAGACGACGGCCAAAGAACAGAAAGCGGACAAAGTACGCTCACATTAATTTGGGAGTTGCTCTTAGTGATTGCATAGTCAGGTTCAAGTCAGACCACAGCATCAGTCACAAGACAGTATTCGTACAGGAAATCACAATTCCGCTGGACCTGATGTCCCGGCCGGTATGCATGCAGGCGCGTGCTGTTGTCCCTGTCAGATCATCTCCAACAGCCGCGTTAAATTAGCGCCGCGCCGCAAATTAGGCCGTTTTAGCGCGCGCAACGCGGCGAGTCGCTCCAGCGGGCGCGCAAAAACGGCGCGCGCGCTATAAGGGTTGGGCGCGCGGTCAAAAACACTTAGCCGCGCGGTGTATTTCGGGCGCCAGATACAGCGCGCGGCACACTCCAGCGCTCGCGCCCGCACTTTCTCTCCAACTTCCACCCCCCGTCCGGTCACGACGCCACCGCTGCCCGCGCCCCCGGCGACCGTTTAGGCTTCCCTGGCCTATCCCCGCGCGCCCGCGCTTCCGCCCCATCCCCTCCTAGTCCCGCCGGCCCTCGGGCGCCTCCGTCGTCCGAGGAACAGCGCCAGAGCGCTCGCTGCCGCGCCGCGCCCGCAAGGTGTTTGACAAAACGCCTACAAAGTATGTATTGCTCAAACTTCATGAATTTGATGCATGTTTTGAATTGTAGTTTTTATAGTATAGTATTGAACATTGTAGATGAGTTCGTCGTATGATTCTTTCGAAGAAGAATTTGATATTGAAGAGGAAGAAGATCTTGCAATGATTCTAGCTATGCATATAAAAAAAACCAAAGCACGGTGGTTCGGTTATGGGTCGGCAGAAAATTTGGAGGGACAGGATCGATGCCCACAACAGATTGATCAGGCATTATTTGCGGAGAATCCCATATATCCCGAGTCGTATTTTCGTCGCCGGTTTAGGATGAGCACCGAGTTGTTCAGGCGCATTGCAGAGAAACTAGCGAGGCATGACCGTTTTTTTCAGCAAAGGAGGAATGCCGCCGGAGAGCTCGGGCATAGCACCTTTCAGAAGGTGACAGCCGCTTTGCGTATGTTGGCATACGGTATACTGGCTGATCTTGTTGATGATCACTTGGCTATGGATGAGAGCCAAGCCATCATGTGTGTCAAGCGCTTTGCAGTGGAAATTGTGCAAGTGCTATGGGTGAGAGCCAAGACATTGTATTGTTCATGAACTATTTGTTGTGTTTATTGCATTTGTTGTACTGAACGATAAACTATTTGTTTGAGTTGTAATGATAACAAAATTGAACTATTTATTATTGATTTATTTTGTTTGTTTGATCATTTTTGCTCATGGATATGTGGTTTGTGCGGCGCGCGCGCTGTATTTTCGCGTTCTGCTGGAGCGGCGCGCGCTGCATTATAGCGCGGCTACTGGAGCCAGCACAGGCGGACGCGCCAAACCAGTCAAAGCGCGCGCGGTAAATAGGTTTTTTGCGCGCGGCGCATAGCACAGCCGTTGAAGATGCTCTCAGCAAGCGCAACGAGACGACGAAGTGCAAACGCGATCGCCCGTCTCGTCACTCGTGTTTCTCGCCGCTCCCGTCTCATTCAACATCCCATCCATACACATGCAAATCTACTGCTACTAGGAGTACACGTTAGACGAAGATAATCTGAAAATGCAGGCGTACCTCGCCGCTACAGTACGTGTCGACCACGAGATATGCATCCTCTGCGATTTTATTTAATTACCACCACGAAATTCTTACAAAGTAACAGTAGAGCCAGAGAACTTGTTTTTCTTTTTTTTCTATTTACCAGCTCATCTGACGAGATCGATCGACAGAAGCAGAAGCAGAAGCAGAGCGAGTGAAAAAAATGTTTGCTAATAATTAATTTAATTTCCTAAACGTACGCACGTACGAGATTAATTTGCTTTTCAGCTGGGCTGCCGCTTCTGGAGCCTGGTGAAGGAGGTTCCGTCGCACTCGAAGTCGTCGTAGCGGCGGAAGAGCTCGGCGACGAGCATGCATGCGGTGGCGACGACCACGTCCTTGGCGGCGCACTGCTTGTTGCCCTTCGTCGGCTCGCCGGTCTCGGGCCCGTTGGACCAGTACACGTACCGCAGCAGCGCCTCGCCCTCCGCGCCGACGAACCTGTCCGCCACGAACTCGTCCGGCCGGTCGAACACCTCCGGGTCGCGCATCGCCAGCGGCTGGTACCCGCACAGCATCTCCCCGGCGGCGACGGAGAAGCCCTCGCCGCCGTGGGAGCGCAGCACGAAGTCCCGCCGCGCGCGCCCGAACTGCAGCGGCACGGGCGGGTTCATCCGGAGCACCTCGTAGACCGTGGAGCGCACCAGCGGCATCCCGCGCACGGACGCGAACCCGACCTCGCCGCCGTGCCGCTCCAGCGCGGCGCGGACCTCGTCGCGGAGCCTGGCGCGGAGCGCGGCGTCCTTGCCGGCCTGCAGGATGAGGAAGGGGAGGAAGACCGAGAAGCCCCCGAAGGCGTTGAAGCCGAGCAGGAAGAGGATGTTGTTGATGGCGTCCTTGTCGGTCATGCCGTGGTCCTTGACGCCGACGGCGACGGACGCGGCGCCGTGCTTCTCCACGAAGCGGTACAGCAGGTCGTACCCCGGCTTGACGAGGACGGAGGGGAAGGGGAAGGAGTGGAGGAGCAGCTCCTCCAGCGGCTGCGGGATGGCGCCGATCTTCTGCGTCGGCACCAGCTGCAGCCCCAGCCAGACGTCCAGGATGAAGAGCCCGTAGCGGTCCACCAGGTCCTCGGCGGCCGGGTCGGCGCTGGCCACCGCCTTGCAGAGGAACCGGAAGATGCACTTCTGCAGCGGCACCAGGAAGCCGGCGCCGCCCTCCTTGCCGGCGGCGAGGTCGGACTCGATGGCGGCGAGCATGCCGTCGACGCCCTCGAGGAACTCGGGCGCCCACACGCGGGAGCTGCGGCGGAGGAGGTCCATGGCGTAGGCCTTGGTGCGCTCGTGCTCGGGCTCCTCCGTGTCCAGGTACACGCCCACGCGGGTGCCGCCCGTGAAGGAGTCGCTGGGGTTGTACGGCCCGATGAGGCAGTCGCGCTTGTCCACCAGCTCCGGGTCGAACAGCGCCGTGAAGGCGGCGGTGTCCACGATGGCGACCACGCGAGGGTTCACGCCGACGAAGAAGGGGAACGTGGGCGGGATGTTGGCCCGGAACACCGTGCTCCGGTACTGCGCGGCGCGCCGCCGGAAGAACTCCTCGGGGCCCTGGAACCAGAAGTAGTCGAGACGGTCCCGGAGCGGGCCGAGCACGGGCGCGCCGTAGCCGCCCGGGATCGGCTTTGGCGGCGGGGTCGCCGCCGCGGTGGCCGCCGGTGAGAAGGACGGCAGCATGGCCGCCGGGGCGTATATGTACGGGCGGACGCGCCTCGGTGTGGTGGTGGCTAGCGCGAGCTGGATATCCCCAGCCCGTGTGTGGTCTTAAGCTCACTGGACCAGCTGCTCAGCCGCAGCAGCTCGGTGGAGTGGAGTGAACTGAGGTAGTGTGGTTCACGAGGAGGAAGGGCGAGAGGTTGGCGATGCCGCGATGGAGACGCCAGTAGAGGGAGAGGATCACGTGGGTCCCTATTGACAGCGCGCGCTCTGTCACTCAGAAAACCCACTTCTACTTTGACCGGATCCCCCAATCTGATGGGAAGGGTGGGAGGTGTGCGACGTTACTCATGAAAATCCGGCCCGTCTTTGGTCGGTGATGGGGCGCCGTTCTCCTCCTTGGAGGCGTTGCTGAGGTGTGTCGGCATCTCCCTCCTATTTGGGTTATGTCTCTGGGCGAAAGCCTAAATCTGTGACGGATTGGCGATGGCGGTGTCTTTAATGTCGTTACTCTGTTGGCAGCATCGCGTGTGGAGAGTTGGCTTGGAGTATATGTGTGGTGGTTCTCCGGTGCTCGTCGCTGGCCCGAGTTGATCTTCATGAACGGGGAACGACTAGAATAGAAGAAGAGGTTTAGGTGCAAAAATAGAAAAGTCGATTCTGGGCCGTTGGATGGACCCTGCACGGTACAGATCATACTGAGTGGAATCCGTGCGCAAAATTGCCATTCGAGTCCCTCGCTCCTAGCTATTTTCCTCCTCACACCCTTCTTCTTCGAGTAACAACCCCCCTCCAACCTTATCCCTTCGCCGCACAGGCCGATGCCGCCGCCCGTCGACGATGATTGGCGAGCTCGTAGAGGATCTGCTCCTCTGTCAGTAGCCGCTGATGCCGCCCGCCGCCCGTCCGACCACGAACCCCCTTGCAAGACGGCAGCATGGCCGGGACATACGGACGCGCGCTCGGTGAGAAAGACGGCAGCATGGCCGGGACGTACGGACGCGCGCTCGGTGTGGTGGTGGCTACCGCGAGCTGGATATCCCCAGCCCGTGTGTGGTCTTAAGCTCACTGGACCAGCTGCTCAGCCGCAGCAGCTTGGTGGAGTAGAGTGAAGTGAGGTAGTGTGGTTCTCGTGGAGGAAGGGCGAGAGGTTGGCGATGCCGCGATGGAGTCGCCAGTAGAGGGAGAGGATCACGTGGGTCCCTATTGACAGCGCGCGCTCTGTCACGCAGAAAATCCACTTCTACATTGACCGGATCCCCAATCAGATGGGAGGGGTGGGAGGTGTGCGATGTTACTGATGAAATTCCAGCCCGTCCTTGGTCGGTGATGGCCGCGATGGCGTCCGTGGGCGTCGTTCCTCTTCTTGGAGGCGTCACTGAGGTGTGTCGGCATTTCCCCCTTGTTTGGATAGTGTCTCCGGGCGAAAGCCTCGGTCTGTGTCGGATTGGTCATGGCGGTGTCGTTGGTGTCGTTACTCTGTTGAGAGCATCGCGTGTGAAGAGTCGGAGTGGAGTATCTTTACTCCTAATGGAGCACTTGGTGAATAGTCCGCGCGGTTTTTTTTCGCTGGTTTATTTTTGTCATTTGTTTTTTTGGTCATCCTACCACCTCTGCTCAATATAACCGGTACAGGGAGGAGAAAAGAGAAAAAAAGAGATAAATACATTGGTGGTCACTGAAGTTGAGGTCAAAACACACTACGGTCACTGTACTTCAGAATACGCTCAATACGATCACTGAATACGAATTGTGGTGATTATACGGTCACTGCTTCTCCGTAGAGCACCGTATTTTGCTCAGTTAACCAGTCAAATAGTCTAGGGCAGCGCTGACTCTATGGGTCCCACATGTCAGTGAATATTAGAGAGAAATGAGAATACGCTCAATACGATCACTGAATACGAATTGTGGTGATTATACGGTCACTGCTTCTCCGTAGAGCACCGTATTTTGCTCAGTTGACCAGTCAAATAGTCTAGGGCAGCGCTGACTCTATGGGTCCCACATGTCAGTGAATATTAGAGAGAAATGAAAAAAAATGCATGCAAGGCTGGGGTTTCGAACTTGCGACCGCGGGGAAATAAACATCGCACGGTAACCACCAGGAACGTCGTCATTTCTGTGCCAATAGGCGACGGTTAAGTTTGAATAGTATATGTACTGCATGCATATTTTTTCTACCAAAGCTGCTAAAAATCGGTCGACTGAGACTTCGCGAAGTCTCGAAGTCTCAGTCGACTGTGCAGCCGTTCGATCTCGTCTTGCTTGTAGATTCACGCTGGCCTGCTTTTGTCTTTGTTTCAGCCTGTGTGCGTCACAGACCGGCCCATTTTGCTTGTTTTTTCTATTGGAGCGATTTTTCTAGCGTGAGCGTCTCGTGTTTCTTTTTTGTGGGCTGGGGCAGGTGAAGAGGAAGTGGCAGCCCCGTGGTAATTAAGAGGAGGGGAGAGGGATAGGTACCCTAGGTAATTAAGAGGAGGGGATTGGCAGTCTTCAGTCCATTTCATCCTCTGTCTCTCTCTATCCTTTCTCTGTGAAAATCTGAAAGATCTCTGAAGCGACTCGAAGAGAAATCGCTATGCTCCTCCATAGCCAACTAGAGGATGGGCGACCCTGCTGATGGAGTAAGTGCAATTCCATCTTTTCTTTTTCTTTTTTGTTTGTTAGTTGGTGAGATGCAGTAGATCCGATTGGAAGTTTTGGGTTCCGTTGTTTGGATCAAGTCCAGATTTGAAGCATAGAATTGTCCTTTTTTTATTCAACAAGGGGTGGTAATGTAGTGCGTATATATGATGGGATTTGAGTCTAGATTAGTAGCCTTGAAGCATACAGTGGTCAGTCCATTTTTTGTTTGTACGCTTGTTGCTTCAGACGTCAAGGTCTCAAGAAGGGTTCTCTCGTATCCCCTAATTTGGACTTCGGACGTCTAGATCTATTACTGATCCATGAATCCATCACCTAGGGAGAGGTTCAGTCCCTTGTTTGTTTATTTTAGTCCAGGTTAGTAGCATTTGAAGAATATGATTTTCGGCAGAAACAAATTTTTTGTCAACATGTTTGAGGAATATTACTTAAATCAAATCCCCTCATATGTATTTGCTGAAGCTATCACTAAGGGTGGTTTAGTCCTTTGTTTGTTTATTTAGATTACCATATTTATTCAGTAGCATGTCTTTTTTTTAAAGAAAGAGAGATTATCACTGAATGTACCAGTAGGAGTGGGTATCTTTTATTTGTTTTTTCAGAACCTCTATCTAATCAGTAGGATGTTTTTTGAAATATTTTCTTTGTAAAAAAGAGAGATTACTACTGAATTGTATCACTAGAGATTATACTGAAATCTTTTTTCTCTGTAGAATGTATCAGTAGCATGTTTACTTGTTTTTGCTAGTTTTTTTGCTGAGACCCTATTTAATTAGTAGCATGTTCAAAATTCTTTTTTGTGTGGAATCAAACGATAATGATTACTGCAACTAAGTTTCCAGCAGCAGCATGTTTTTTCAGTTTTCTTTTTTTGCTTAAACCATACGAATCAGTAAGATGTTCATGTTTTGTGTGTATGAATCAAGATATTATGGTCTCTTGATAGATTCATCTTTTCTTTATCTCCACATCGTAATGTAAATATATTTTTTTGGCCATCAGCGGCGACGCCAATGATAAATGATCATTGTCTAGAAATCCTTTTTGTTCAGAAGCATACAAGTATCGCACTAAAAACCATTAGCTGAATATGTATGTGTCTCACTAGCACAAATTTATGTTTTGGCGGCTTTTTTATGTGCACAGGAGATGGTTTGGAGAGTTTGCCTGAGCCCCTGCTTCCGCGAGAGCAGGTCAAGCGGCATTAGCATGTATGTCTAGAGGAGTTTAAAAACGCAGGAGTAAATCAACAGCCTCTATTTTTCAAAAAAATTCATTGTATGATCCTTATTTTTTTAGTTTGTACTCATCATCACAGAATATATTAGTTTTCGAAGCAGAGGGGAGCCCCTAGTTTAACTAGTTGTTTACATTGAATTATTTTTATCTAGCGCGTCAAGCTCTTCTGATGGACTTCTCTGAACCCATGTAGAATGTAGAATGTGGAATGTGGAGTGTACGTTTTTGTAGGATTTCAGGGTTTTGATGTTCAAAACCATGTAGGCTTGTTGCTTGTTCCTGTCATTTCCTGCAGATCATGTTCCAGTCCTTAGTCATGTATGCTTGTTTTTAGACTGAATTTTTAGGTTGTAGCAGCTTGTACTTTTTATATCATTGCTTGATCCATTTTCTCACCATTTTTTTTCTCTTTTTTCTTTTTTGCATGTATAGTTTTTAAGTAATAGGTGCAAACACTTTTTAAGTAAGAGGCGTCGAGAGAGATGTGGGCCCAGTTGCATGTCCCACAAAAGGCACGCAACTGCATGTCTTCTAGCTTGGTCGCAACTGATGGACCTTTGTTTTGTCGGAGGGGGCGGTGTCGAGAGAGATGGGGCCCAGTTGCATGTCCCACAACATGCACGCAACTGCATGTCTTCTAGCTTGGCCGCAACTAGGGTGGGACCTTTGTTTTGTCGAAGGGGGCGGTGACGAGAGAGATGGGGCCCAGTTGCATGCCCCACACTAGGCACGCAACTGCATGTCTTCGAGCACGGTTGCAACTGCATGTCTTAACTTGGTTGTAACTCTGACTTTGCCAATTTCATGTCCCACAATGGGCACGCAACTGCATGTCTGCTTACTTGGTCGCAACTAGGGACCTTTGTTTTGTTGGAGGGAGCGGCGTCGAGAGAGATGGCCCTAGTTGCATGTCCCACACTAGGAACGCAACTACATGTCTTTTAACTTGGTCGCAACTGGGAGGGGGGCTTTGTTTTGTCGGATGGGGCCGCATCGGGAGAGATGGGTCCAGGTGCATGTCCCACACTAGGCACACAACTCCATGTCTTCTAACTTGGTCGCAACTTGGGGGAACCTTTTCTTTATCAAAGGGGGCGACGTCAAGAGAGAGGAGCCCGGTTGCATGCTTCACACTAGGCACACAACTGCATGTCCTCGAGCATGGTCGCAACTACATGTCTTATAACTTGGTTGCAGCTCGACTTTTGCCAGTTTCATGTCCCACAGTGGGCACGCAATTGCATGTCTTCTAACTTCCTCACAACGGGGGGGGGGGGGGGGGCTTTTGTTCTGTCGGAGGGGGCGGCGTCGAGAGAGATTGGGCTGAGTTGCATGTCCCACAATAGGCACGCAACTGCATGTCTTCTTACATGGTCGCAATTGGGGGGGGGCTTTTTTTTGTCGGAGGGGGCGCGTCGAGAGAGATGGGGATAGTTGCATGTCCCACACTAGGAACGCAATTGCATGTCTTCTAACTTGGTGGTAGCTTGGGGGACCTTTGTTTTGTCGGAGGTGGCGGCATCGAGAGAGAGGGGCCCAGTTGCATGCCCCACACTAGACACGCAACTTCATGTCTTATAACTTGGTTGCAACTCCGACTTTGCCAGTTTCATGTTCCACAATGGGCACACAACTGCATGTCTTCTTACTTGGTCGCAACCGGGGACTTTTGTTTTGTCCGAGGGAGCAGTGTCGAGAGAGATGGGCCCTAGTTGCATGTCCCACACTAGGCACGCAACTGCATGTCTTTAAACTTTGCCGCAACTAGGGGGCATTTATTTTGCCGGAGGGGGACGCGTCGAGAGAGATGGGGCCATTTGCATGTCCCACACTAGGCACGCAACTGCATGTCTTCTAACTTGGTCTCAACTTGGTGGACCTTTTGTTTTTTCGGAGGTGGCGACATCGAGAGAGAGAGAGAGAGAGAGAGAGAGAGAGAGAGAGAGAGAGAGAGAGAGAGAGAGAGAGAGAGAGAGAGAGAGAGAGAGAGAGAGAGAGAGAGAGAGAGAGAGGCCCAGTTGCATGCCCCACACTAGGCACACAACTGCATGTCTTCGAGTATGGTCGCAACTGCATGTCTTATAACTTGGTTGTGAATTCGACTTTGCCAGTTTCATGTCTCACAATGGGCACGCAACTGCATGTCTTCTTACTACAATCGCAACTCGGGACTTTTGTTTTGTCGGAGGGAGCGGTGTCGAGAGAGAGGGGCCCCCGTTGCATGTCCCACACTAGGCACGCAACTGCATTTCTTTTAACTTGGTCACGACTGGGTGGGCCTTTGTTTTGTCGGAGGGGGGCGCGTCGAGAGAGCACTAGTAGAAAAAGGGTCAAACGTGAAGCACATTAGTGCCGGTTTGTATTTGAGCCGGCACTAATGTATACATTAGTGCCGGTTCCAACGGCTAGCCGGGCCGCTCTCATTAGTATCGGTTCGTGGCTAACCTTTAGCACCGGTTCGTGCCACGAACCGGTACTAATGAGAGTGGTGGCAGGATGTTGTCAGACTGGGGCCCCTCCAGCCCCTTTATTACCGGTTCTTGGCACGAACCGGTACTAAAGGTCGTCCTACATAAACCCTTCGTCCACCCGAGCTCGCTCTGTTCTTCCCCTTTCCCCTCTCCTCTCTGTTCTTCCCCTCTTCCTCTCGAGCTCATCACACATTTTGCCCAAAATTTGTCAAGATTTCAAGGCCCCCATCCATTCAAATGATCACAAAGGTTAGCAACTTTGTCCTTTCATCTCTCATTGCTAGATTAGCTCTTGCAATGCTTTATATAGTGATTAATTTGTGAGTTTAGTAATTTGGGAGGAAATATATATATGTGCTAGTATTTGATTTATATGCAATTTGAGGTCAAAAATAACACTTAGTTTGCATATGTAGGTGTGGTTTACTTAGTGCCTTCTAAATCTCCGTCGTAACCACCGTCGATCGCCCGCACCGTCCCGTCGCTGGCACCACCTTGTGGTGAGCCTCTTTGTTCATGAAATTTTATATAAAAATTGATGTTTGTGTGATTTGGATATATAGCTAGTTACTCGTATAATTATCTTACCCGTACGTTGTTTGTTATACATATAGTGCCATGGTTTTGATACCCGTCCCCGTCGGCCCTCGTCCTTGTTATGATTCGGATGTGGTATATATATTCTCTTTTAAAACTAGTTGCATTTCGTCCCCGTCGGCTTGGGCAAGGTTCATCAGCAAAACGGAAGGCGAATGGAAACGACAGCTGAGATGGCTTCGACCCAGGGTAAGTAATTAAGTAGTGTGGTAGCTAGCTGCCATCTTTTTAATATTATCATGCTTGATTAATTATTATCTGATCAAATTAAATTCCATTCTCGTAAAGGCCATAAAGCAGGCGCAGGGGACTGATCTGTGTGCATACTGCGTTTGCGAGAACATTCGCATGATGGTGTCCGAAAGGAGCAGATCTCAAAGACATGAATGGGTACGCTTGTCAGAACACTATTCACGATTTGTGCACCATTATCGATATCTAGTCACACAACTAATACACATGCATATTGATCTCCTTCTTAACAGTTCACAGAGGTGCGGGACAAGCTCCTAGATACGGAGCGCGTAGAAGCACTTCAAGAGGAAATAGCGGGATTCTTGCTCGACCAGGTCATAAATCCGAAGGGAGAATACTATTACCCGCTACCGCCCCCATCGACCAAGTCATGAACCACTTCCAATTTGTCATCGTGCTCCGAAGGCACCAATTAGGCTAATGCAACTGGCTCCGAAGGCAACATGCATATGTACGAGAAATTATATATAGCTATATACATGCATGTGTGTATGTGTGAATTAATATGGTGTGGTTTGTGTGAGACATTGATGATCTATATATATATATGATTGGTTCTACTAGCTACCATATATATATATATATATATGCGTGTACAGTGTGTAGTATCGTAAAATACCAGCAAACGATAAAGAATTAAAATGGAAAACACAAAATTAAATGAAAAAGAAATCATAAAACCAAAAACCCCCCAAACATTTTAGTATCGGTTGGTGTTACCAACCGGTACTAAAGGGCTCCCGGCCCCCGGAGCTGGCTCGTGCCACGTGGTTGCCCTTTAGCACCGGTTCGTGCTGGACCGGTGCTAAAGGGGGGGGGGGGCTTTAGTGCCCAAACTTTAGTGCCGGTTATGGAACCGGCACTAAAGGGCCTTACGAACCGGTGCTATTGCCCGGTTCTGCACTAGTGGAGATAGGGCCAAGTGCATGCCCCACACTAGGCACGCAACTGCATGTCTTCGAGCATGATCACAACTACATGTCTTATAACTTGGTTGCAACTCGACTTCCTTCTTTTTGTACGGGTAGACGCGCTAGTTGCATGTGCCACAGTGGGCACGCAACTGCTTGTCTTCTAATTTGGTCGCAACCGGGGGACATTTGTTTTGTCGGAGGGGGCGGCGTCTAGAGACATGGGGCCAATTGCATGTCCCTTAGTAGGCACGCAATTGCATGTCTTCTAACTTGGTTGCAATTGGGGGACCTTTGTTTTGTCGGAGGGGGCAACAACGATACAGAGGTGACCAGCTGCATGTCCAACTATACCCATCAACCACATGTCTTTCTAGCATGGTCGTACTTAGTGTCTTCTAACTTAGTTTCAAGTATTTCACGATTATATTATTGTTTGCCCATTTGGTCCTTGGATGTTCTACTGTTTTTTTTTCTATTCCTTGTGTATGGGAGAGAACAATTGTCATCCTCAAATAACACGCATCGTCACTAAGTTTCTTATATTTACCAATTGAAACATGTCACTAAGTTGCTACTGATGTCACAGTGTCCATAATGCAGAACACATAATAAGTTAAATCAAGCCAATGATTTTGTTCTTTTAGCCAGAGTCAGGTTCAGAGTTCTTCACTCTGAATTTTCTGGCACATCCATAAGCAAGCTAGCACGTATTATTTAACTGAAGCAGCGGGCGGCTAAGCTATGAATGCTTCATTCTTTGTTCTGAACAAATGCAGCTACGACTTTGTATTTTGAAGAACCGGCACCTGAGTGTGTTCTGTTTTTATAGCCTGCATAGTCTGGAGAGTAAAACTTGTACATTTTGTAAACCATTTTGTTCCAGTTTCCCTTGGTATACAAGTCTATACTGTATCAGGTTTTGCCATTGCCGATCATGTACTTCTTTCTATGCTAGATCAGTATAAGTATATTTAGCTCATGTACACATGGCATTTGGATTGAACCAAAGAATTTCATGTTGCTGACTACATATATACCTGAACATGGTGGCTTGAACTTGGTTATTATTCTTGGACATGATGCTGGAATAATTCTTGAAGTTTCATATATTCTGCTCTTTCTTCAATTATCAATTAGTTTAATTTCATCCATGATGGTAGTTTTAGATATGTAGCAAAAGATCTTCTTTTAGGGGTCGCAGCGGTACGAAGATAAGTTCGTGGGTCCTTCCATGCACCTTAACTATTTTGTTTGGGCCAAGCCCAAATAGTTAAAAAAGTAAATTTCCCAACCAAGCTACCAACTATCTGTAAAAATTACCAAACAAAAATGCCCAAAAAGTTAACACAAAAAACAGTTTAAAAATATTTCAAAAAAAAACATGTTCATAATTTTAAAAACACTTAAAAATTCGCCCAAAAAAAATCACTTCTTACTACAAAAATACATTCTTTTCAAAAAAAGTTATTTTATAGAGTTTACATTTTAATGAAATATTAAGTTTTATTAAAAAAAGAAATTTCCATGTTCAACATTTATTAGAATTAGATATTAAAAATGGCGAAAATGACCCATCAAGCAGGTTCTACCATTTTTATCGCCCGGTACTATAATTTCTATACATGTGAAATTTAACATGCATTATGTTTATATATAACTATCAAAATATTCCAAAAGCCTGTGGCAACGCACGGCCGTTCTACCTCTCTTAAGATAAAAATAAAAATAAATGCCAATAAAATTCTAACAATAAATGTTATCAAAGATTGATATATCTACCTATCACAAGAGAGCTAGGAGTAGTATGTTCTAGAAGATGTGTTTTTCTGTAGTGTTTCTAAATGGTAAATTGTATGGTTTCAAGCACCTAAGAAAAACGTCCTACACTGATTTGATCTGTTCGCTCGCTCGCCCCACCCCCCTCGCGGGCGACATGTGAATCCCCGACCCCCCTCTCCTCCAATCCCTCCCCGTCTTTCCCCCCTACCGCCGCCGGCGTGGTCCGCCAGGTCATTCCCATGCGGTGCTGGCAGAGGCGGGCCGTTCTTTCCCCGCTCCCGCGTTGGGTGTGTGTGTGTGGGGGGGGGGGGCTGATGGCGGTGGTGCTCCTCGGGCGAAGGCAGGTCGTTCTTTCCCCGCTCGCGCGTTGCGGGCCGTGGGTGCCCCTGATGCGGCGGCGCGGCCGTTGGCTGCAAGGCGCGTGGTGGTGCGGCTGGCTGGCGGCGTCCACTCCGCCCAGATCTGGGCCCTTTTGGGCCCCATCTGGGTTGTAGCGGGCCAGCGGTTCGATGTGCGGCGGTGTGGCTCTCTGGTGGTGGTGGCGAGGCATCGGGGGGTGCGGGTGGTGGCGGCTTTGTTGGCCCACGTGCTACAGTGTGGCAACAGGGGCTGCCCTGACCCATTTGGGCTCGGTCGGGCCAGTAGGGGCCTGGTAGGCCCCTGTCGTCACGTCTGGTCGGCTTCGCGGCAGCGACGAAGGTTGTCCCCTCTCATCGGCTGAGTTGCGGATGCCCCCGAGCCCCTTGGCTCCTCTTCCCTCCTCCAGATCTCGTGTCGGTGGCCTCGGGAGACGACGAAGTTGGTTTAGTGAACGTGGTGGCAAAGGCTGGTGGGCGGCAGGTTGGTTGGTACACTTCAGATCGTCCGGGGTGGTGGTGGTTGTGTTTGGGTTGGTGAAGTCCCTGGCGGCTCGTCCAACATCGACGTGGTGCAGCCTGCAGGGGCCGCCGGACCTCCCAAAAGGTCGTCGGGTATACGCCTTCCCCACTGTCCTCTACGTTGTCAATAGTCAAAGACGGTCTTGAAAAACGTACTAGACCCTGTATAGATGGAAGGAGGGAGAATGTAAAATTTGACATGCAACAAATACAAATTTTTAAAAGCCCGTGGCAACGCACGGGCAGTCTACTAGTATGTGTGGTGGTTCTCCGGTGCTCGTAGCTGGCTCGAGTTGATCATCCTGGACACTATGTATGCAACTTTTGGTGAGTCCAAAATGATGGCTTTCTCGGGATAACTCAATGGTGGTTGGTACATTGACAAGGAAAGTTCAGTTGAAGATATTGATCTTCATGGTGACCGGTGCTTGTCAAGATGCGGCTTGGGGACTGGTTTAAGGCAGACCCCTTTGAAAGTTGGTACTCAGCAGTATGCTGTACTTCAGATATGAAGTATTCTTGAACATTTATTGAAAATTATGAATAATTTTGAAAATGCCGAATATTTTATTTAAAAGTGCGATCCAATATTTGTACTGAACATTTTCTGAAGACACAAACAATTTTTTAAAACTTGAGCAGTTTTTGAAATTCTGGATTTTATAAAAATGTGAACAATTTTTAAAAATTATGTACATTTGATGAAAAAATGATTCCCAAAAAACACGAACAAATTTCAAAACTGGGAACATATTTTGAAACTCTTGAACATTTTTTGACAACCTGATTTTTTAATGAAAACATGAACATTATTTGAACGTGTGAACAATTTTGAAATGGGAAACTTGTTTGAACATTCGAAACATTTATATATACAAACTGAACTTCTTTAGTGCAGGATGAACTTTTTTTAATATATGACGAGCATTTCCTTTAACAAACTAAACTTTTTTAGTGTACGGTGAACCTTTTAAGTTTTTCAATGCATATTTGTATGCACAAATTGTCGTGCATGTCATTTATACGTTGGACCTTGTATATATGCATGTACTAGTACCTACCTTACATGCATGCACATGCAAACCTCATCTAAAGATCAACTAATGCATGCACTAGTGTGATGATATGTGCTTCATGTGCATCCTACGCATAACAAAAAACTTTCACATTCAAAAATGAATTGTAGGGCTTAGCCACGTAAGAGGAAAAAAAATCAGCCCTATTTACGAGTTGATGCTCGTTTTGCAACTGAGGCAAAAAATTCAGGCTAGTAGTGAGTCAAAGGATGGACTTGCAAACAGGGGAAAAAGATCAAAGAGCTCAGTTGCATATCAATGGTAGATTACTGGATTTGCAACTCAGACAATTAAAAGGAATCGACCCCAATTGCGAGTCGATGCTGCACTTGCAACTAGGAAAAAAAGGTTGGGCCTGAGTTACGGATCGAGGGTGGACTTCCAACTGGGACAAAAAAGGGTCAGACCCCAGTTGTGAGTCGAGGGCGGACTTGCAATTAGGGAAAAAATGTCGGGGCCCAGCTGCGAGTCGAGAATGGAATTGTAACCGGGAAAAAGGCCAGGCCCCAGTTATGACTCGAGGGTGGACTTGCAATTGGGACAAAAATGGTCAGGTCCCAATTACGAGTAGAGGTGGGGGGGGGGGGAGGGGTTGCAACTGGGATAAAAAGGTTGGACCCTAGTTGCGAGTCGACAATGGACTTGCAACATGGACAAAAAAAGGTCTGGTCCCAATTGCGAATCAAGGGTGGACATGCAATTGAGACTAAAAAACTCGGGCCCAAGTTGCGAGTCGAGGGTGGAGTTGCAACTCAGATAAAAAAAGTTGGGCCCCAGTTGCAAGTGAGGGTGGACTTGCAACTTGGGCAAAAAAAGTCTGGCCCCATTTGTGAGTCGCGAGTGTACTTGCAACTAGGACAAAAATGGTTGGCCCTCGGTTATGAATCGATGGTGGACTTCCTAATGGGACAAAAAAATGGTTGGACCCAAGTTGCGAGTCAAAGCTGGACATGCAATTAGGACAAAAAATGTCAGGGGCCAGTGATACATCTCCAGCAGAGTACCGGAGAAGGCCTCCAATTTCTACAACCATATTGTCCTCTCTCATAATAATTACATGTAAGATCATAATCAATTTCAACAATATAGCTACCATATAAATTTTCCCTTCATGATCCACATGCATAAAAGTTCTATAATCTTCCAAGATAGTGGGATTAACATCAACTAATTAAAGTCATGACATCTCCAATCCCATCTTTATCAAGAATTTCATAAGATTGAACACTCTCCAAATATGTAGGATTATTTTCACCTAAAGTCAACACTCTTCCAAACCCACTTTCAATATTATCGCAAACATATTCATCATGGGACTTAAATAAATTTTTAAGATCATAAGAATCATTATCACCACAATCATGATTATTGCAATAAGTAGTGGACATAACAAAATTGTCAACTTTGTGTGGTGGTGTTGAGATCACTGGAGTCTGGACCAGCTGCTCAGCCGCAACAGCTCGGTGGAGTAGAGTTGAACTGAGCTAGTGTGGTTCACGTGGAGGAAGGGCGAGAGGTTGGCCATGCCTAAGTGGAGACACCAATAGAAGGGGGGAGAGGATCATGTGGGTCCCTATTGATAGCGCGCTCCCTCTTCGACCCACTTCTACCATGACCAGATCGACCGTTCGTTTGAATGACTCACTATCGTTTGTGGCCTTGTTTTTCTTCTCTTCCATTTTGCTAATGGAAGCCGTTTGATTTATTTTTTTGATTTCTAAGTAAAATATCTTTCTTTATGAGAATAAGGTCAACCTCATTTTTATAAAAAAAAAGTGCAACTTGAGCTCAATGGAAAGCACGAGAGAGTCGATCATAATAATTATTCACATTAGCTTTAGCTAGCTACTCTATGTTAGTCGTCTGACTTTTCAAATGATAACTGCCACATGTGTGGCACGAAGCACTCCATTCCTGACGTTCTTTTACAACGAAAGTTGTCATGAGAAAAGAAAAAACAAACCCCCCCAAAAAATAGAAACTTAGCATCCGAAAAGGAAATTGTCATGCTTGACGCATCACTAAACTTGCCATAAAAAATATTCAGAGTTGCTATGTATTCATGCTACATGTATGACACTTATCAGAGTCCTTTCTAAAAATTGGGTAACTCAATTTTCTAATGTTGATCTTTTGTCAAGATTCGTGTTGTTTTATTTTTTTCCTTTGTTGTTGAATGCATGTTTGGGCTGAATTTTGACTAGGCCCTCTTTGATGTGCTCCCTTCGATTCATATTACTTGTCGCTGGTTTAGTAGAATAGTAAACCAACGACAAGCAATATGCACTGGACGGAGTAAGTCGATTTTTCTATTGCATATGAAGCCTCTTATTCTATTTTGCATGCGTTTTTTGCTTTCCTTTTCCTTTTTAGTCATTTTTTCTCTAGATGAGCATTTTGGGGTGTTGGTTGAGTGTAAATGTATACATGCAAGTGCTAACAATATGTGCGTAAATTACACTAGACTAGAGTGTGGAATGCACTACATATGTTGGGGAACGTAGCAATTTCAAAAAAAAATCTTACGCACACGCACGATTATGGTGATGTATGGCAACGAGAGGGGAGAGTGTTGTCTACGTACCCTCGTAGACTGTAAGCGGAAGCGTTATGACAACGTGGTTGATATGGTCGTAAGTCTTCACAATCGACCGATCCTAGTATCAAAAGTACGGCACCTCCGCGATCTGCACACGTTCGGCTCGGTGACACCCCACGAACTCACGATCCAGCAGAGTGTCAAGGGAGAGCTTTCGTCAGCACGACGGCGTGATGACAGTGATGATGAAGCTACCGACGCAGGGCTTCGCCTAAGCACTGCAACGATATGACCGAGGTGGATTATGGTGTAGGGGGCACCGCACACGGCTAATAGATCAATGATCAACTTGTGTGTCTATGGGGTGCCCCCCTCCCCCGTATATAAAGGAGTGGAGGAGGGGGAGAGGGCCGACCTCCTAGGCGCGCCCAAGGGGGGAGTCCTACTCCCGATGGGAGTAGGATTCCCCCTTCCCAAGTTGGAGTAGGAGAGGGAAGGAAGGGGGAGAAGGAGAGAAGGAAAGGGGGGCTGGCCCCCCTCTCAATTCGGATTGGCTTTGGGGGGAGGGGCGCCCCCACCTTGGTCGCCTCCTCCTCCTTTCCACTATGGCCCATTAAGGCCCATTGACTCCCCGGGGGGTTCCGGTAACCCCCCGGTAGTCCGGTATATGCCTGAACTCTCTTGAAACCTTTCCGATGTCCAAACATAGTCATTCAATATATCGATCTTTATGTATCGACCATTTCGAGACTCCACGTCATGTCCGTGATCATATCCGGGACTCCGAACTAACTTCGGTACATCAAAACACATAACTCATAATACAAATCGTCATCGAACGTTAAGCGTGCGGACCCTACGGGTTCGAGAACTATGTAGACATGACCGAGACACATCTCCGGTCAATAACCAATAGCGGAACCTGGATGCTCATATTGGCTCCTACATATTCTACGACGATCTTTATCGGTCAAACCGCATAACAACATACGTTGTTCCCTTTGTCATCGGTATGTTACTTGCCCAAGATTCGATCGTCGGTATCTCAATACCTAGTTCAATCTCGTTACGGCAAGTCTCTTTACTCGTTCCGTAATGCATCATCCTGTAACTAACTCATTAGAGCATCTCCAATAGATGACCCAAATGTAAAAATACCTAACTTTTGGACCGTCTGGGGCAAAAAACGCTGCTCCAACAGACGGTCCATTTGCAAAAAAAATTGGACCGCGGCCTCCTTGTGATGTAAAATGCAACACCTCGTGATGCAAATATACATCACGAGATGCATCTGGTCCAAAACTAGCCGCCGCCCGCGAACGCCCAACCGCCACTTCATTTCCGTTCCCGCCCGCCCGCGCCCGTCTGCTCGCCCGCGACCCTCCGGGCCGCCGCCGCCCCCCGCCGTCCGGCGCCGCCGTGGCCGATGTCGACGACCCCGCCACCTTCTCCGCCGCCGCCGCAGCCGGTGGGCTGACCAACGTGCCCGCCGCCGCAGCCGGTGGGCTGACCCACGTGGCCGACGTCGCTGCCGCCGCTGCCATCCCTCCCGCATCCGCGGCCATGCCGCCGCCCCCCGCCCGCCGGCTCGGATTGGCGGCGCCCCGGCCGGTGGCCACCGTGCAGTCGGCGAAGCCGGCGAAGGGACGAGGAGGCAGCGTCAAACGGCCGGCCAACTGCAGCCGCAACCCGACCGATAGTTCTAGGCGGCCGTTGAAGCTCTCAAAGGCGACTGCGGCGGCTCGGGGCGACGAGTCGCAGACGGTGTGGACGGCGGCCTCCTCCAGCAGCCACACCTCCATTCCTCCACCTCCCCCGCCGCCACCGCCGGCCGTGGAAGAAGACACTAGTGCAGAACCGGGCAATAGCACCGGTTCGTAAGGCCCTTTAGTGCCGGTTTAGGAACCGGCACTAAAGTGTGGGCACTAAAGGCCCCCCCTTTAGTACCGGTTCAGCACGAACCGGTGCTAAAGGGCAACCACGTGGCACGAGCCAGCTCCGGGGGCCGGGAGCCCTTTAGTACCGGTTGGTAACACCAGCCGGTACTAAAATGTTTGGGGGGTTTTTGGTTTTATGATTTCTTTTTCATTTAATTTTGTGTTTTCCATTTTAATTCTTTTTTGTTTCACCCGCAGATATATATATATATACAATAACTCATGCATGCTCGCATCATACATCATCATATATAATAACAAGTCCTACTAGCTAATTAATCAAGCATCATCATACAACTTCTACTCGTTATTAATAATAAGTCATACGATCATCATCCTCATAGTCATCGAACCCAACCCTACATAATTGTTCTTAGCACATGATCATCAGTATCAGGTAGGATCGGACCTAAACACACTTAAGGTAAAATAGCATAAAACAATATAGACCCTGACTCTCCATTATGAAGAATGGAGATCATCCTGTCTCCAATTCTTGCGCCTCGCTTCCTTTTGCTTCCAAGAAGCTCCTTACGACTGTCCATACATTTTTTTCCATCCTTTGATTTTCATGTCTCCACTTGTTTTAGAAATCCGGTATGGACAGTTGAGATTCGTAGGATGACCTGGATATATGTTCAAAACACGAACGCTGCCGCCATTCTGATACATCAAATGAGGCACACAATCCTCTGGGATAAGCTGTTGAAAAACATAGTGATAACTTCGTAGTTAGCAATGATGTACTAGTTTTAGAAGTATGCAAAAAGATGCACGGATGTCGTAATAGTAAAAAAAAACTTACCAGGGTATCTCCATGGTAGTTACCGTAGTTCAACACGTGCACTAGTGGCACGTATTGACCATAATGTTGAGGAGTTCGATTGTAGATATTGTAATTCTCAATATCATTACAAAATCCAACCAGATGAGTTTTCTCCTTGTAAGTTAACTCAGAGCCATCGGTGTAGTAAGTTCTATCTACCATATTCTGCACATTCTTTGATACTTCAAAATAAGCTGCCAATGGAAATAAGCTGTCAACTATTTTGAAATGAACAATATAAGTTCTATTAATAATTAACTATGTTTGAGAAACTCACATAGCGGTAGAACTAGAGGAGTATCAACAAGGACCCAAATGTCCATATTGTCTTGCTCGATTTCAGGATCACCAAGATCCATGGTGACAAGCATACCCTCATCAAAACCATACAATTTGCAAAATGCTTCCCAATTTTTGCAACCAAAATGGGTTACGCTCTCAGCATTATACAACTTTACTTCAAAATCCACATCATGATGGGTCCTTAGGTGAATTTTCTTCGTTTCAAAATGTTCATGGTCTTCAAAATCCATCCTCTCCAAGACATAGCGTCTTGCATGGCATGGAATCAACTATACTCGAATTGTAAAAGATGAAAATTACACGTTGAAATAGTTGAAGTCATGCTTAATTATGAAAAAAAACACTTGTCATCGTTGCGTTCCGTTTCAACTTCGAAGGTCTCCTCGAGCTTAATGCTGAAGCGCCGACCATCGTCCAGGTGAGGCCTGTCGCACTCACCTCGATCGTCGTGGCACCAGTCGCACTCCCCCGGGAGACTTTCGTCGTCCGATGATGACATTTCCTATACGTTCATAATTCAAAGACTAAATTAGATCATTATTATTCAACTAATCATATGCATATGCCTTGCATATAGTGCTCTCCAATTTGAGCATTCAATAAGAAAAATCAAATCGCAAAATAAAGTAGTATTCTTCTCCTCTATTATTCCTTCTTCTTCTCCTCTATTTTTCTTCTTTTTCATCTTCTTATTTATTTCTTCTGTTATTCCTCTCCTCTTCTTCTTATTCTTCTTCTTCTCCTCCTTATTCCTCTTCTTATTTTCCTTTTTTCTCTCCTTCTTTTTCTTCTAAATATGAACATAATAAAAATTCTATGAACAAAATTACAACAAAAAAATTCATAAAAATTCTATGGAAAAATTCTATGAACTAGTTATATTAATTATTGAACTAGTTCTAATCTCTAGTTCGACAATTTTTCTATCTAGCTAGCTAATTCATCTAACACTCGACATTAATCTATTCGACATTAATCTAACATTCAACATTAATCTAGTACGTATGTGTGTATGTGTGTGTGTATGCGTGTGTGGTATATATGTGTGTGTGTGCGGCCCGCCGGCCCGTACGCCGCCGCCCCGTACATACGAGCGGGGGCGCCGGCGTACGTGGCGGGGGCGCCGGCGTTCGGGGCGGCGGCGGGGACGGACGGCGGCGCGCGGCATTTTCGGGGCGGACGGCGGCGCGGCGGCCAGGTACGCGCGAGGAGAGAGAGCGAGATACGTACGGACGGCGGCGTGGCGGCGTTCGGGGCGGACGGCGGCGCGCGGCATTCGGGGCGGCGGCGGGGACGACGACGACGACGGGCGACGACGGGAGCGGCGCGCGAGAGGTTGACGAAAGAAGTGGAGATGTAACTGAAATTTCGTAAGTGCTGTATATATATGGTGAGCCTTTAGTACCGGTTGGAGCCACCAACCGGTAGGCCTTTAGTACCGGTTGGTGGCTCCAACCGGTACTAAAGGGTGGTCTTTAGTACCGGTTGGAGCCACCAACCGGTATTAAAGGCCTCGCGCTGCCTGCACAAAGTTTAGTCCCACCTCGCCGGGCGAAGGGCAGCCGCACTGGTTTATAAACCCAGCCGCGGCTGCCCTTTCGAACTCCTTTATAAGCAGGCTTCTGGGCCTAACTACGGCGCGCTGCCCTGTGAGTCTGCCGGGCCTTTAGGGCTTGTAATTGCACGCCTGTGGCGTAGCAGGCCCACAGGGCAGCGCCCCAATTTTTTTTATATTTTTTTTTCTGTTTCTTCTATTTATTTCTTCGTAGTTTTTTGTATAGTTTTTTCTTTTCTGTTATATTTATTTGTGAGTAGTTTTTCATCTAGTTTGCCAAAATTCAACATTTTCAGAGTTCATTTTGTAGTGATTTTCAATTTCACGGTCATTTTGTGAACGATTGAAAAATAGCAAATATAATTTTTTTATTTTCTGCTTTATTTTTCTTCTATTTATTTCTGAGTAGTTTTTTCTTTTCTGCTATATTTATTTTCTTCTATTTATTTTTGAGTAGTTTTTTTATATAGTTATTTTCTTTTCTGCTATTTTTTCTTTTCTGCAAAACTTGATGGTCAAAGTCTGGAGTTATAACCAAAGTTTTAAAAAAAGAAATGCCGACGTGTAGTGTAATAAGTCCGGAGTTGTAATAAATTATTAAAAATAAAAAAGAGGTGCAATGCTTCATTAATTTGCTTCAAGCCTTTTGGAATAGTGTAAACTGCACTGCGCGTAGCTCCGTGCAATCTACCATATTCCTCAAGGCTTGAAGCTAAGCAACGTGAGCATTGAGCCTCTTCTTCATCGTCTCTGCACTCAGGGCTTATAAACCGCTCCTAGTCCCTCTCTCTTGGCGAGGTGGGACTAAAAATCAGCTTACTAAGAAACTGTAGTACTGGTCACCCTTTAGTACCGGTTGGAGCCACCAACCGGTACTAAAGGTGGTGCTATGCCTGCACAAAATTTAGTGTCATTTAGTTCTCAAAACAAATCATTGAATGCATTAAAAAATATAAGAGCATTTACATCATGATCTTATATTTCTTTACAGTCTAAATTGTCAATATGATCTTATAACATAAAAAATACTTTGATCATCAATGATCTTTGTGTGTACAATCTGAATTCTCAATATGAGTCATCAACGATTTATAAACCGATGAAGACTCATATTGCGGCCACAAATTCTACACATAGAGTTCAATGAAGACCAAGTGCTTGTGATAGTTTGAGAAATAACATATTTAAGGTGGTAAAAGGCTTGTTAGGGGAGCGAGGTGGGACTAAAAACAGCCTGCCACAACGTCATTAGTACCGGTTCATGGTTCGAACCGGCACTAAATGGTGATGGTGGGGCCATAGCCTGACCGCAGGCTGACACAGCCTCTTTAGTACCGGTTCGTGGCATGAACCGGTACTAGAGGTTCGCCACGAACCGGTACTATTGATTGCCGCCACGAACCGGCACTAATATACACATTAGTGCCGGCTCTAATTCAAACCGGCACTAATGTGCTTCACGTTTGACCGTTTTTCTACTAGTGAGATGTGGCCACGCCGACGGCCACCACCTCCAACATGTTCGACGGAATGTCGCAAAGGTATAACTTTTGCGGCTGTGTTCTCGTTTGTGCTCTCGTTTGTTGTTTCCAATCTTTAGTGTCCTTGATTACTTGTGCGTGCAATTATAGTGTTGATGATGAAGCTTTCATGCATGCAACAAATGTGGCAAATGATGATTACATATATGAGTCACAAGAATATGAAACCCTATATGATGATGACAATCTTGATGTGGATGATGAGGGCTTCATTGCCAAGGGAAGAAGTGGCAATTATAGCACCGCGGAGGATGTGTTGATATGCACCGCTTGGAAGAAAATCTCTCAAGATGCAAGCGTTGGAAGCGACCAAACGGTGAGCACCTATTGGAAACGCATCAAGGAGTATTTCGATGAGCGCAGCACAAGTGGTATCTTTCGTTCGAGCGACTATCTACGCCAACGTTGGTCCAACATCAACGCCGAATGCTCAAAGTGCGCTGGTTGCTTGTCAAATGTTGCTCGCATGAACCCATGTGGTTGAGGTGATAGTGATTGGGTAAATATTTCCTCTTCGGCAGTGCTTTGTCAAATATTTCCTCTTTGTTCACTATGTTGATGATGAAATGTTTCTTTGTAGAAAATGATTGCACAAGGATTGTTTCGGGAGAGGAACATGAAAGGCGAGAACAAGAAAAGGAAAGGAAAATCTTTCACTTTTCATCATTGCTACAAAGAGCTCAAGGATGTGGAGAAGTGGAAAACTAGATAGACTTTTGAATCGTCGAAGAAGAAGAGTGTGTTGGTTGAGGATGAAGAAGATGACTCCATTGAAGAGACGACCCCACTCCTAACTCCGCGACAAAACCTTATAGGCCCGATGGAACCAAGAAAGTGAAGGGAACCAAGGCCGGAGATAATGATCTCAATGAAGGATTTGATGCCATTGTCATGGCAAGGAAAGAGTATGCCGAAGAGAAAAGAATCTTGAAGCTCAAGGAAATAGAGGAGAGGAGTGAGGCCGAGCGGCGAAGGGCGACGGCCGAGGAGAAGAGGGCGGCAGCCGAGGAGAGGTTGGCCGCGGCCAAGGAGAGGAAGGTGGAACTAGAAGAGAAGAAGGCCGCGGCCGACGAGAGGAAGATGGTAGAAGAGAGGACACTCAAGTTTATGTTCATGGACACATCAACTCTTGATGCCAAGGCAAAGGCATATGTTGAACTTTGTCGCGATGAAATGCTCATGAAGAAGCAAATGCTCATGAGGCAAATGATGATGGGAGGAGGCATGGGAGGAGGCATGGGAGATGCCATGGGTGGAGCCATGGGTGGTGCCATGGGAGGTTACATGAACATGATTGGAGGTGCCATGAGTGGTGCATTTGGCGGAAACATGGGAGGTGGCTTCGGTGGCATGGGAGGTGGCAACATGGAAGGTGGCTTTGGCGGCATGGGAGGTGGCTTTGGCGGCATGGCGGCATGGGAGGTGGCTTTGGCGGCATGGGAGGTGCTTTTGGTGGCAACATGATGGGTGGCTTGGGAGGTGGCTATGGCGGCAACATGACTGGCATTGGAGGTGGCTATGGCGGCAACATGGGACGCAATGAAGATGGTTCCGGTGGTGCTCACAGCAATGATAGTTCACCGCTTGTTGAGAACGTCGACAAAGACGGTGATGGAGATGATGATCGTACCACGGTTCACAACACCGGTAGTGTTGATGACCCGAATGAGTGATATTCATGTGCATTTTAATTTCTAGGGCGAAAAACTTTGATTGAGACGATGCTCTTTGTTGGAAATATGCCCTAGAGGCAATAATAAAAGCATTATTATTATATTTCCTTATTCATGATAATTGTCTTTATTCGTGCTATAATTGTGTTAACCGGAAATCGTAATACATGTGTGAATAACAGACAACAAACATGTCCCTAGTGAGCCTCTAGTTGACTAGCTCGTTGATCGACAGATAGTCATGGTTTCCTGACTATGGACATTGGATGTCATCGATAACGGGATCACATCATTAGGAGAATGATGTGATGGACAAGACCCAATCCTAAACATAGCATAAGATCGCATAGTTCGTTTGCTAGAGTTTTCCAATGTCAAGTATCCTTTCCTTAGACCATGAGATCATGTAACTCCTGGATACCGTAGGAGTGCTTTGGGTGTGCCAAACGTCACAACGTGACTGGGTGACTATAAAGGTATACTACGGGTATCTCTGAAAGTGTCTGTTGGGTTACATGGATCGAGACTGGGATTTGTCACTCCGCTTGACGGAGAGGTATCACCGGGCCCTCTCGGTAATGCATCATCACAATGAGCTCAAGGTGATCAAAGTGTTTGATCACGGGATCATGCATTACGGACAAAGGGAATCGTATACGGGATTAATTGAATCCTCGACATCGTGGTTCATCCGATGAGATCATTGTGGAGCATGTGGGAGCCAACATGGGTATCCAGATCCCGCTGTTGGTTATTGCCCGAGAGCCGTCTCGGTCATGACTGCATGTCTCCCGAACCCGTAGGGTCTACACACTTAAGGTTCGGTGACGCTAGGGTTGTGAAGATATGTATGTGCAGTAACCCGAATGTTGTTCGGAGTCCCGGATGAGATCCCGGACGTCACGAGGAGTTCCGGAATGGTCCGGAGGTAAAGAATTATATATAGGAAGTGCTATTTCGGCCATCGGGACAAGTTTCGGTGTTATCGGTATTGTACCGGGACCACCGGAGGGGTCCCGGGGGTCCACCAGGTGGGGCCACCTGCCTCGGGGGGCCACATGGGCCTTAGGGGGTGCGCCTTGTCCCACTTGGGCCAAGGGCACCAGCCCCAAGAGGCCCATGCGCCAAGAGAGAAAAAAAAGGGGAGAGTCCTACAAGGGGAAGGCACCTCCGAGGTGCCTTGGGGAGGATGGACTCCTCCCCACCCTTGGCCGCACCCTTCCTTGGAGGAAGGGGCAAGGGCTGCGCCTCCCCCTCTCCCTTGGCCCTATATATAGTGGGGAAAAGGAGGAGCAAACCAACCCTATTGCCCTGGCGCCCCCTCCTCCCTGCAACACCTCCTCCTCCTCCCGTAGTTGCTTAGCGAAGCCCTGCCGGAGTTCTGCTGCATCCACCACCACACCGTCGTGCTGGATCTTCCTCAACCTCTCCTTCCCCCTTGCTGGATCAAGAAGGAGGAGACGTCTCCTGTCCCGTACGTGTGTTGAACGCGGAGGTGCCGTCCGTTCGGTACTAGATCATCGGTGAATTGGATCACGACAAGTACGAATACCTCATCCACGTTCACTCGAACGCTTCCGTTGCGATCTACAAAGTGGTATGTAGATGCTATCTAATCTGAATACTCGTTGCTAGATGAACTCATAGATGGATCTTGGTGAAACCGTAGGAAAAATTTTAATTTTCTGCAACGTTCCCCAACACTCTTTTGGTACACGAATTTGATACTATGATGGTGATGCACTTTTGATTGAAACTATGATGATGATGCACTTTATTTCCAAATTTTAGTTGCTATTTGAATGGAAAACCGCGGCTGAACAGTGTCTGGTAGCAGCCGCACGGCTGTTTTCATCTTCATTTTGGACCATCTATTGGAGTTGCAAATTTGGACCATCATTTTGGATCATCTGTTGGAGTTGAGCTTTTTTCGGAGCTCCAAAACGCACTTTTTGGCGGTCCAAATTTTACATCTCCGGTTTTGGACCGCCAAATTTTGGACCATCTATTGGAGATGCTCTTAGTCACATTGCTTGCAAGGCTCATAGTGATGTGCATTACTGAGAGGACCCAGAGATACCTCCCCGACAATCGGAGTGACAAATCCTAATCTCGATCTATGACAACTCAACAAACACCATCGGAGACACCTGTAGAGCACCTTTATAATCACCGAGTTACGTTGTGACGTTTGGTAGCACATAAAGTGTTCCTCCGGTATTCGGGAGTTGCATAATCTCATAGTCATAGGAACATGTAGAAGTCATGAAAAAAGCAATAGCAACATACTAAACGATCAAGTGCTAAGCTAACGGAATGAGTCAAGTCAATCACATCATTCTCTAATGATGTGATCCCGTTAATCAAATGACAACTCATGTCTATGGCTAAGAAACTTAACCATCTTTGATTCAACGAGCTAGTCAAGTAGATGCATACTAGTGACACTATGTTTGTCTATGTATTCACATATGTATCAAGTTTCCGGTTAATACAATTCTAGCATGAATAATAAACATTTATCATGATATAAGGAAATATAAAATAACAACTTTATTATTGCCTCTAGGGCATATTTCCTTCATCATATACTTATTCTTTCATATTGTAAAAAGTGCAAATTTTTTCCTACTTTTTAAGTTTTGTTTTATTTATTTTTCTTTTACAAGGACAATACGAATGGCACTAGTTCATTCTTTCTCAGGAAATTTCATTATTTTGATTTTGTCTCTGTTTTTTTCTTTCTTCTTCAAAGGTAATACCAATGCCACTAATTTATTATTTCATAGGAACTTTTTTTTTGAAAATTTTCACTATTATATGCTTAATCTTGCATATTATAAAAAGCTTAATTTCTGTGTAAATTTTGTTATTATTAAATTCAGTTTATTTATCGTGTTTACTACACTCTATAAAGAATTACAAGATCTTAATATCAAGAGAGAATTCCTTATTTAACACTTTCTTAATTTTTGTTACGGTATTTGACTGAAAACATATTTTTCTTCCTTATCTAACACTAAGTCTATATTTTGTGCGCTTTTATGGCACTGCCGCCCATTTTCAGATCTAACATTGTTAAATTATACATAAAAACACTTTTGCCCTTCATGTAGTATGAATCGGCCATCAGTGGAGCTGTGGCACGGCTAGGCGCATGGGGCCAGCGCGGAGGCACATTGTGGCTGGGAGCAGCGCGTTTGGCAGGGCGTGGCTGGCTGCTCTACACGGCGGCCAAGGGGCCCATGGCGCACACGGTGGCTAGGCACGGCGGGCCTCATGCCGAGCTGGTGACTTAGAGCATCTATAGGCGGACTCCTTAAATTGATGAGACGGATGCAAGACCACACCAGACAGAAAAGAGAAGTAAAAATTTGACCTAACTGGGTCCTTAAAGCCTTCTTAAATGTCCGGGCTGTCCAGCACTCCTCGTATTCAACTCATATATGAGATGAGTATAAGAAGTGCCCGGGCGTGTCCGGTCAGCGGTCCTGCTTCCGCCACATAGGGTTGGGCCCACCATAGAGCATCTTTTTTGTTTCTTTATTATTATTCTCCCTTATTCTTCACGAATCTCATGCATGTGATCTGACGTATAAGAACAAAAGTGAGGGAAATGGTTGTATGGACGGACAAATAGGAAATTAAAACGGACATGAACAAGCCCGAACTCTGATGGGCGCGTCCGCGGATGTTGGACGGGCTAAATTTGTTCAATCCGGCTGTAGATGCTCTTATGTCTCGTCTTGCGGCCACGCTCCTTGACCCACATCCTGCGTCTCAAGCACGGCGACCCGAGCCTATATCGTGCACGTCCTTGCGGGACAACAGGGCGGTGCCCTGACTGTCGTGCCTCCTAGGCGTGTAGCTGTGTCGCAGAGGAGTAAAGTCTGGTTTAAACTTAAGGTTGTAGAGGGTAACGCAAATGAACCCGATGTTCAAATCACTGAAGTTCATACCCTGACCACACCGATTCCGGTCGTTTTTTATCTTCGGGCGTTTTTAAGAGTGCATTTGATGATGTAGCATTGGGAGACTGGGATTGCCGACTTTGACTAAACAAATAACTGCCACGTCAGCACTGAGGGAGGTGTCGTCTTTTTTCCTACATTTTTTTTAGAAAAGGAGGATGACCCCCGGCCTCTGCATCTGGGAGATGCATACGGCCACTTTATTGATTATTCTCAGGACCTTACAAAGTGTTACAACAATGAGTCTGAATCCACCATCTTGGCAACACATGCCGCTATTTCTATCTAAAATGATGAAGGGGTGCTAGCTGGACCACTACCCAAATCACTCACCTAAGCCTAACATCAAAAGCCGGAAACCGAAACATATTCGGAAGCCCCAGCCGAGCCACATACCGGGTCTGGGGCACAATCCGGTCAGACGCACTCGTGTGTCGTCGCTGCCATCTTCCACAGGTCCGTCTTCAGATCATATTGAGGCTTCTACCTTGACTGGCCACTCTGCCATCGACGTCACCATGACGCCAGACAGCAACCTCCTCCTGCGCGAGTCCATCTCGCCGCATCGGGCGGCGAGCCTCCATAGCGCCATGCCGCGGATCTTCGCCGCCATCAATGAGTGAGATGAAGTATCGCTCCACCACGGCATGTACAGGATGAGGCAGAGCGAGGTTCCCATCGGAAACACGGCCGGAAGAGAAGCACCGCAGCCCCGAGACACTGCCCGGAGCTGCGACGCAGTAGTCAGGCGGGCCGCCACCAGGAACCAGACAAGCTCGCCATGCACACCCAGCATCCCCATGCCCAAGTCGCCGCCTTCAAGAAGGTGACGACGCTGTGGCGCCGTCGCCGCTTAGCCACCGGGGCTCGGGTTTTCACCGGGCGTAGGGGAAGGAGGGAGGCAGGGGAGGTTTAGCCTCGGCGCCGCCACCAAGGAGGGAATGGCGTCCGGGACGCCATCGACGCCGTGACCGCCACCGGCGGCCAAGGGTTTCCCCCGGCCAAGTGCCCTGCCGCCACCACCGAACCAGCCACAACATCAGCAGGCGCGTGTACGCCGGAGATCCAGGCCGGCCGGGGTCATGCATCACGAGCGGACCAGGATCGCCTCCGATCTGACGAGGGGAGCCCGGGGCCTCCCCGCGCCATGACCTGCGCCCACCGGGACCTCGCTGCCCGCGCAGCCGAGGGGATCCGGCCTACCTCACCGACGAGCACTCCCCGCCGCCGGAGGAGCGCCGTCCGCACCAACGAGGCCGCCACCTCAGATCCGGACCCTCACCACCGAAAGGGAGCGGTCTCGCCCCGCCGCCACCATCCCGGGAGCCGGCGCCGGCTTCGCCGGCCGTTCCTCCGGTGGCGGCGAGGTGGGAAGGGAGGTGGGAAGGGTGTAAGGCGCCGGATCTGGGTTCCCCCGTCGCCGCCAGGGAGGGCGACGCGGGGGACGCTACCTGCGTGTGTAATGGCTTGTCTTCTTCCCTACATGCAGCAGCTTGGCCTTCGCATGACGCAAACGCCTCAACCAGCACAGCGTCAAGCCCGTGCATAACTTGCCGCTACTGCCGACTCTCGGTGAAGCTCGAGAAGCTAGCGGCGAGGCCGGAGCCACGGGTCTCGACGTGCGCGTATGAGTAGCCGGTGGAGTGACGCAGGTAAATGATGAAGCCCCCTGCTATGGCGTCGCCGGCTGCGCGCTACTGGCCGACGCGATCCTGCACATCAGGAGCCCCTCGAGCAGAGCATGTTCCATCATTATTCACTGGCGACCACGCGCCTCGGAGCATGCACGGACGACGGTCGCGGAGTGCGCGTGCCTCCTGCGACGATAGCTCCCGCCGTGGCGTACGTGCGCGACGGGGTGCCCGTGACGGCTTTGCTCCACGGAGTGCCCGGCGAGATGGGGACACGAAAACGCCAGTGCTTGCTGCCCTGCTGATTCCGGTGTACACGGCCACTCCGGCACGTAGCCGCCACACGCTCGTCGCTGCACCCCGATCGGATGCGTAGCCAAGAACCATAACGCGGTGTACTGCAAGGCGGTGGAGGCCGTGGCCGAGAATTCCACGCTTCTGCTGCCCATGAGAGCCAGGGCCCCTTCCAGACGCGTCATATAAGCGCTGGACTAAAAAATTAGTAATTTTTGCGCGCGCTATCGCTCCGAGCATTCTAGTGGAGATGAAAAATGGCATAATTAGTTCAGCGCGCGGACCGAAATGCCATCGCGCGCCGTTTATTTGCTGCACCCGCTCCCACGCGTTGGACACTCGAACGCCCGCTAGCAACTTTCACCTACCCCATCCAGCCGCTGGCGCCGCTGCCGCTCGCGCCACCCATTCCTTCCGGCAACTGTTCCGGCGCTTCCTTGGCCTATCCACGCGCCGGCGCTGCTTCCTCCGTCTCCCTCTAGTCACAGCCGCCCCTCGCGCGCGGCAGTCATCCGACGAACAGCGCCCGACCACCCACTGCCGCTCGGCGCCCGCAAGGTGTTCGACAGAACACTTGCAAGGTATGTATTGCTTCAACTTCACATTTTTTTACATGCATTTGATGCATGTTGTTTGTAGTTTTTATAGCCTAGTTTAAATTGAACATTGTAGATAAGTTCGTCATATGATTCTTTCAAAAAAGAATTTGATATCGAAGCGGAGGAGGATCTTGCAATGATCCTAGCTATGCACATCAACATGACACTATTAGAAAAAGGGCTACTAATGGCGCACCTAATTTGGCCATTAATGGCGCATTAGTGGTGCGCCATTAGTATCTGGTATACTAATGGCGCACCACGAGTGCGCCATTAGTATGGGGCACGGTGCGCCATTAGTATGCCTACCAGCACCATGTATAGCCAGGTGCTTTGGTATACTAATGGCGCACCTCTGGGTGATGCGCCATTAGTAACCTAGGCATACTAATGGCGCACTTGTTGGGGATGCGCCATTAGTATCCTCTGGAATACTAATGGCGCACTTTTGTGTGATGCGCCATTAGTATGAATATTAGTTTTTTTTTATTTTTTAGTTTTCTGCTTTTTTGCACAGGTTACAAAATGTATAATTGGACAAAATATAAACAGCACACATCAACAACAGATTCATCGAATACAATAAAAGATTAGTCTCTGAATACAATTCATCATATTAGTCTCCGAATACAATTCATCATATTAGTCTCCGAATACAATTCATCATATTAGTCTCCGAATTGAAAAGACCGAACAAAGATAGAACATTATATTACAAGTCTCGAGACCGCGAGTAGCGAGTTTGTCTTCACATTACAAGTCGATATCGATCATCTAAACTACCATCACATAGAAGAGAGCTGCGGTCATCACGATGAGCATCATCACGATGGAACTCGTCTTCATCCGGTTCCTCCAACGCTCCCTCCCCTCTCCCGCTAGATAGCGGGCGTATCTAGATTCGGCCTCGGCCCTAGTGGTGTACCCTTTGTAACTGTTTCCGCTGAATCGATGAACCTGTCTCCGACACTCCTCCCAGTCGTCGTAGACTCCGGGAACCTTACCCTTGTAGACGACATACGATGGCATCGCTATGCACTAGCCAAACGTTAGTACCAATTCACAAACAATACATAAGCAATATATAAGTATGCAACAGAACGATCGGAAGAGAAAAGCAAGACATTAATAGCATCGATTACATCTAAGTTTAACGACTCTCGAAACCAAAGAGACATACTACAAGTTCATTAAAGTTTAATTACAAGGAGCGACTCTCGACTCAAGGGACCGGAGCGTGGATGAAGCCGCCGTCTATCGTGGGAGTCATGAAATTACGGGCGTTGTCAGCCTGCATTTGTAGCATTCCGTCTATCTCACTGTTGGACGGTTGATTTCTGAGGTAGAACTGCCCCGAGGTACGAAGGACATCTTGATGGATGATTTCCGCAAACTCCGACTGGATGCGAAAGAATTCTTGTCTGATGTCCGCGTCCTGGATTGCCGACACGCTCGCGGCCCAATCTTTGAGTTTACTCGGTAGCAGAAGTTGATGATGGTCCCGTACGATCGCCCGCATGTGATGGATGGCGTAGTAGGCACCCTTCTGACCGCCAGTCGGCTCCTTGACGCAGCAGAACGTCGTATTGTGGGAGAACACGTGCTTGCCGTACTTACGAATAGGCCTGTTGAAGGTGCCTCCAGATTGGGCGTAGCCGGGGAGAACATCATCAAGAACCTTCTTGACATTTGTGTAGTCTACGTTCGACTGACGGTCCGGGTCGAAATACGTGGCCATGGAATATTTGGGGCTTAGGAGGATGAGCGTGCAATGTGTGTCACTGCAGAAAACACGGAATGTTAAAAAAAAAACGATCGAAATCTAAGAATTCGTATGTTAGGGGCGGTTGAGGGGAGGACTTACTCGGAAAAGTAAGGCACGAGGAAGTTATCCTTATCTGGGTTTGCCAGAATGACGCCTTCGAGGTAAGAACTCGCGACTTGCCGGTCCCCAGCGCTGCCCAAGATCTTGGCACGCATGTAGAAGGGGTCGACTATCACGATGTCCGGGGTCTTGTCGCGAATGATCCGCATCTTCATACTCAGCGAAAATAGCCGAACGAAGGTGTAGTGCAGCGGATGAAGGTTCAACATAGCGTGGATGTCATCAAACCGCAGGACGATCGTACCCCCGATGGAGTTATCCACAAAGCCCTTGCCCTCTGGCACCTTGGCCACGAAAACCGGGTATGCCACATCCTTCTCTCTGAGACGCCGCTTCTCCAAAGCAAGAACACTGTCATGCAGACTCCGCATAGAACCGGTTGCAACATCGAGCATATTTCTCGGTAGCATCGGCCTACCGGCCACATGCCGCCTCCTCATTAAATCCTCAGGTGAAGGTGGCCCGTCCTGAGCACGGATCGTACTCGTTGCCGGCTGGCCCGCACCCTTGTTTGTCTTTCTTTTGCGTGCCTTCTTCTTCTCCTGTAATGGGACCGAGTTCTGCTCACAGACCGCCTTCTTGAGTGTGTTGGGGCTGAGAATATTTCGCACCTCGCCTATCTGAGGCTCGGTGAAGTCGGCAGCTGGAGGCGTCTCCTGAGAGCTGAACGGCAGACGACGCCTGTTGCAACTTGGCTTCCCCGCGGTACCAGCTACATCGCGCACGTCTTTTGTTGGGTTGGGTTCTTGAGAAGCAGGCCCCATGAAGTCGCCATCGTACCCATGATCGGCAAAGTACCGATCGACGTTGACAAATGTATCGTCGTCGTCGTCGTTCTGATCCTGTGCCATATGCATGTTTGGATCCAGTGGCATAGGGATGTCCGGCACCGTTGCGGCGGTCTTGCCATGGGGCCGACTTGGCGCCGGCACGACTGGCGGTGTTGTCTTTGGGGTGGTGTCCCCCGCCCCCAAACGAATCTGGCTCTTCGGCCAAAGCAGGGGCCAGCCGATCAGGCAGGCGCTGAGGGTCATCACGTCATCATCGTCGGCCCCGACAGGTCGAATCGGAGGTAGCAACTCATCGCAGCCTGGCAGCACCCGAACCAGTTGAACCCTAAACAAGTTGGGTGGCATCTGCGTACCGTGGAACAAGGGGTTGCCCGGTTGAACGATTTTGCCCTTGGCGACATCGACCAACTCATTGTTCACGAAGTGCAGGAGAGTGCACGGAACGTCGGCGGCGCCCTGCGAAAACATGTAGGGCGTCAGGGATGCCCAGTCAAAGGCAAGGAGATGAAGTCCTCGGCCGAGAGAGGCTTAATTAGTTACCGTGATGATGGCGTCGAGCTCGGCTAATGTCGAGGCACCGCCAACGGCGGGCGTGCAGTTGACGGAGGGGCGGCTTGCTGCAGAGGTGCCGGCCGGCGTACACCCGGGTGCATTAAGCTCCCGTGCCGGCGTCGGAGACACCAATGCCGCCTCCGCCGGAGACCCCAATGGCCCCGCCATCGCGTTCTGCGAGTTGCTGGCCGTGAAGCTAGGAATCGGGGGCGGCCCCTGTTGGCCGCCCGCAATCCACGCACTCAACCCCTGCATCAAGGTAGGCACAATGGCGGTGATCGTCGCTCCGAGTTGTTGTTGCACTTGCTCTTGGACAATCTCCGGAATCCGCGCCACCTGTGCCCTGAGTTCTTGAACCTCGCGCGCCTGGCTTTCCGAGCTGGTCTTTTTCTCCTTTCGTCCACCAGTGTTATAGTATGACCCCCATTTTGTCGACAAGCCTTTGCCGGCCACACGACCAGCTGACGTCGGCTTACTGAGCTTATCCTTGTTCTTCATTACATTCAACGCCCTATTTAGAGTGGTGTCCCAAGGGTTGCTCTTAGTCGAACCCGCGCTACTGCTTTCACTCGCCTGCGGAAGGAATGTGAACCATTTAGAAATTTGGCTTCATTAATTAGAATGCAACCATATGGAGCTAATTACGCGGGGGTGTATTCCTTACCAGAACAAGCTCAAGCGCCCTGGTCTTCGGATCCGTGGTAAGCTCCTTTGTTTTCGGGTCCTTCTTGTACCGGGCCCTGACATAGTTCCTGGTCTGCTTGTCACCGTATTTATCGAAGAGGGGCGGTAGGCCTTGCTCGGCACGGTCCGCCTCCTCCTTGTCCCATATAGGCTCCGCCACTCTATAACCGCCGGGACCGAGTGTGTGTTCCCCTAAGTTCAGCTCCCGCATTTCTTTCCCCCACTGACTTGATTGGGAGTGTGCGGTGCTCGAGCAATTGATCTTGAAGTCATTGTAGTCATCTTCGGTGATCGAAGGATTTTTCTCCTTGATCTTCTCATAACTCTCACCTTTCTCGATCATTCTCTTCACATTGCTTTTCCAAGTAGACAGGGCCTTGCTCATCTTCGTGAGGGCAGCATTGTTCACTTTATTCCCTTTGAGGCTTGTGTTTTCAAATTCAGCGGGGAACTTGTATCGTTCGTGCAGCTTCGTGAAGAGGAGGTTGCGCAAATTCCCTCGGTCAGGATGCCTCAGGTTCTCGGTGTTGATCGAGACGGTGCTCCGGAGAATGCACCCGAGCTGAAGCGAGTACCCCTTGACTATTCGTTCGGGCGCCGTTGGATTCCCGTCGGAGTCCACTTCAGTAACTTCCTCCTTGAGGGTGCGGAGCACGGTCGGGCGCCGGTCCTTCCGTTGCCTCTTCTGGCTGCCATCTGTGCGTGCGCCGCCATCATCAGTGGTGGCATCCTCGGCGGCACCATCAGTGGTGGCATCAGTGGGGTCATCCTCGGCGGCACCATCAGTGGTGGCATCAGTGGGGTCATCCTCGGCGGCACCATCAGTGGTCTCAGGATCGGTGGGGAAGGCGGTGTCCTCATACAAGTGAGGTTGTTCCTCCATCTCCTGGGACAGCTCCCAGAATGCCTTGCCGCCCGAACCCCCGGCCTCATCGTTGTGGGCCATGTTTCTCTCTAAATAGAAACAAAGTTTGGTCAAAAAGTTGGTTATTGTCAAGGAACAAGATCATGGTCTCATCATTTAGGGTTTGTCGACACCGAGGCATCCTAAAATCTAAGCTTTTATCATTGAGGGTTTTTTGACGCCGAGGCACCCTAAAAGCCATGCATTAGTCACAAGTACCCCGGGGCACTTGATCCTACTTAATTAACTACTAAGATACCCTGGCCCATGCATTAGTCATAAGTACCCCATATGTCCTATTTTTAGCAAAGTCATGCTAAAATTCACGGAAAATTTCAGCATGACCTTTGCTGAAAATAGGACATATGGAGTACCCGAATTTGCCGGAATGGAAGTTAATCGACATTCCGGCAAACTCAAGGGCCTCTCGGGGTACCTGCAAAATCATTATCCCAGGAGCTCTGCTAACAAATGTGCTCTGCTTCAACACAAATGTGCTCTGCTTCAACACAAATGTGCTCTGCTTCAACACATTGGAAACTGAGTTCTGACTGCTACAAATTCAGTTTTTAGATACCAGCAATCAGGAGCCTACATGGTACCATTTTGTTATCCTAGCACTGAACATTCAAAAGTTCAGGTCAGACAACTATTTTCTCATGGTTGGGCATTTCACAGCTGACGTAGAAATGCAGGTATGGTTCGAATCAACAGCATACTGACACCAACACGATCGAATTAACAAACTGTAAGATTTAACAAATTCGGATATTGTGGCCAACAAATGCAGTTATTCTGGCCAACAAATGCAGTAGCTCTGCCTTATAAGCAAGGAGGGAAAGTTATGTACAAGAGGTCTCACAAATAAGGTTTCCAATATGTGTACATTCTTTGCTTGATCAACCTAATAAATTGCATTATTGCTAGATATTTTAAAGAAGGACACTACGAAAATCTATATTCTTTTCTACTGCTATATTTGCTTTGTAAAGACCTTTTATTGTACCTTATTTTAAAAAAAAATCAATATCTCTGCAGTAGGTACACACTCCTATAAACATATTGACATAGTGAGAGGAAAATCTGGTGGTCAAAATGGAAGAACTTCATATCTAGAACATCTCACTACTCAAGTCAGTTGAAGTACAGCAATATGGTCATACAGTAAATTAACGAAATGGAGAGACATGTAAGGCACATGAAGCATTTAATGAACCGTTTGATCAAGTGTCACTAGCCCATGATTATTCTGTTGTAGACTTTCTAGGTGTACTATTTGAACACACCAGTGTACATGCATACTGCTAGTTTAAATTTTCTGTTTAGTTTGACAATATATTAATTAATTGTAATGTGGCCATACATCCAGAGAATACTTTGTACCAACCAGTTGGCTTGTCATACATACTTATAGTCTATGTTTCAAAGGGATATATGCTATTCAGAATTTCAGATATAATGATTCTAGACTAGCTAATTATAATCACTATCATGATACACATGCTTTATGTTTTGACAACTCTGCTCACAGGCACCTTTTTCTTTTCTAATAATCATTCTCATATACATGCGATACATGTATATCTCTTGCATTAAATTTCTTTTTGCGAGATATATCTCTTGCATTAATGTGATACTTATATTAGTCTTCCTCTAGACCTGTGTGACTTGTATGTGAATAGCTTTCAGTGAGGATAACAGATAATTCAACTAATTAACTCAAACTCAAGGTGACACTGAACAAATATATAGTTGACTGAAATATAGTGCTATCCGAATTTGATAAAAAAGATAGATCATTTCTGTAACCAGAACACCTGCAGCCTGCTTATACATCCTTGTATACTGCAGGAAGTATAAAGCCCTAAATCAAAACAAATAAATGTACACTGGTGAGCCTGATTACTCTTTGCTCTTATCCTGGTTTAGATCTTGTGGTAATTAAATAAATGTCCGTATATGCAATTGCAGACCAAAACAAAACTACAATTAACAGCCCCTGTTTTATTGCAAGTAAATTTGCTATCTTATACTCCCTCCTCTCTGGATTAGAGATCCTGCGTGTAAATCTAGGTTGTCTATTTTACCAACATAACAATACATATCACAATACTAGAGAGGGAGAAGCTCACCTGAGAGGATCCTCCCTCCCTCGATTCGGGCCGCCGCTGCTGCCTGTCTCCTTCGCGGACGGGCACCTTGCCGCCGGAGGAGCAGAACCTGGTCAAAAGAGAAGAAACAGGCCGGTCAGAGAGAGAGAGAGAGAGAGAGAGAGAGGGGGGGGGGAGGGAGGGAGGGAGGGAGAGAGAGGGACCTGCCGGCGGAGGGAAGGTGGCGCGGCGGAGACGGCCCGGCGACCTCAACCCTAGCGGGCGGGGAGAGGCAGCGACACTGATGGGCGGGCCAGCTCTGGGTAGCGGTGAGGCGGCGGCGAGGAGGGGCCGGTGCCGGAGGGTGACGGCGAGGCGGCGGCGCGAGGAAGGGGCGGTGAGGGGGAAGAGACAGGGGGCGGGCGGGGCGGCGGCGTTGGGAGAGGAGAGGGGAAGGGGATCGAGGGCGTGCGAGGGCGAGGGAGAGAGAGGGGAAGGGGATCGAGGGGGGGGGGGCGCGGGACAAAGGAGGGGCGGCACAATACTAATGGCGCACCACCCCCCGGTGCGCCATAAGTATATACATGCTAATGGCGCACCTCACCCTGGTGCGCCATTAGTATTTTTTTTTATTTTCGCTCGAGCCAACAGGTTATCTCACACCTGACCTTATCCACATCAACTCCCCTCTACTAGCTCGACTGGTCAGGTGCCTGTTCTCACACCAAGAGGTCCTGTGTTCGATTCCCAGGCTCCACAAATTTTTTTATGCATTTAAAATGCTGTTTGATAATTATTTGTGTTTAAATATGTTCAAACTTGTTTAAATCATAACATTAATTTTTTTTATAAGACAATAATAATTTTAAAAGGGGGGTCGGTGGCGGCGGTTGAGTAGGGGAGGGGTGCGGGGGGTTGGCGGCGGCGGTTGAGTAGGGGAATCGAGGGTGCGGGGGGTCGGCGACGGCGGCCGGTGGACCGGGGGGGGTGCTCGGCGGTGAGTGGGACCGGATCTGGCGAGGTGGGATAGCGATCGAGATGGAGGGGAATCGAGATCGAGTGTCCAGGAAATTTAAAAATATTCATGATAGTTCAAAAAGTGCCCATGAAATACAATCGAGAAATGAAGGCTACGATTTAATTAAATACAATCTTCTTGCCCTTCTTTTTCGCAAATGGAGTTCTTCTGTGGAACGGACGTCCTTTAAGTAGGGTGGTCCTGCTTCTTCTTGTGGTGTATGCTGCTACTTCATCATCGTCGTCATGTTCGATCCTCGGGTCGCCGTACTTGTCGAAGTCTTGCTCATTGGCTACGCCATCCATTCCGATGATCTTCCTTTTGCCTCTCCTCACGACTACACGGTTGGTCTTTGATGGGTCGGTAATGAAGAAGCATTGGTCCACTTGGGAAGCCAGTACCCATGGCTCATTTTTCGCGGTGACGTTTGCGCCCGCGGTCTTGGATTTGGCTTCGGGTATAACCATGGTGGTGAAATACCGGTCTTCTTTTAGGACGCTCTTGGCCCATCTGACACGGAACATCGGGACCTTCTCTCCAGCGTAGCTCAGCTCCCAGATCTCCTCGATCCTTCCGTAGTACCATCGCTCTTCATGTCCTTGGCCTCAGTGTAGAATGTGTAGCCGTTGATATCGTACGCCTCATAGGTCATCAGGTTGTGCTCGGCGCCCTGTGACAAGGCGAATATGAGTTGTTCTTCCGCGGAAGAATCCTCATGTAAAGGGTACGACAGAAGCTTCTGCTTGAACCAACGCGTGAAACATGAGTTGTGCTCTTTGAGTATATCTCCGTCCGTCCTCTATTGGCCTCGGTCATTGTACGTCTTCTTAATAAAGGTTTTGTGCTCTACCACCCAAGGATCGACCACGTCTATGTGTTGTAGCGCGACTAGGTTTGCTCTTTCAAAGTCGGCGAGTCGACCCTCGAAGTCGACATGCATTTCGCGGCGACCCTCACGGTGACCCCATCCAGCGAGCCTGCCGAGGTGCCTGTTGACGGGCAGACCAACGGGGTTCTCGATGCCTAGATAATTCGTGCAGTACGAGATGCACTCTTCGGTTAGAAAGCCCCTGGCTATGCTTCCCTCTGGACGTGACATGTTACGAACGTATCCTTTGATGACACCATTCATCCTTTCGAACGGCATCATGCTGTGCAGGAACGTCGGCCCGAGTTGGATGATATCCTCCACTATATGGACCAGCAGATGCACCATAACGTCGAAGAATGCGGGCGGGAAGTACATCTCAAGCTCGCATAGTATCACCACGATCTCTTCCTGTAGCCTTCTGAGTTGCCTCACGCCAATCGACTTCCGAGAGATGACGTCGAAGAAGTTGCATAGGCCAAATAGCGTTTCACGGACGTGAGCGTCCATGATCCCACGGATTGCAACTGGAAGTATCTGCGTCATCAGCACATGACAGTCGTGAGACTTCATCCCGCTGAACTTCTGCTTCGCTGGGTCTAGGTATCTGCTTATCTTCCCCGCGTAACCGTAAGGAAGTTTTACTCCTAGGAGGCAGGTGAAAAACTGCTCGATCTCCTCCTGACTTAGAGTGAAGCACGCGGGAGGGTAGTCATTTCCGGTCTTCTTGGCCTTTTTGCCTTTGCGACGACATTCTGTGTCCTGCTTCGCCTCATCATCATCATCATCATCATATATAGCGTGAAGCTCCTGCCTGATGCCCATTGATTTCAAGTCTGCCCTTGCTTTCGGCCCATCTTTGGTCCTCTCTGGCATGTTGAGCAGGGTACTAAGCAGACTCTCGCACACGTTCTTCGTGATATGCATGACATCAAGGCTGTGAGGCACACGGTGGATCTTCCAGTACGGCAAGTCCCAGAAAACAGACCTCGTTTTCCATACCTTCAGTAGCGGCTCTGGCGCCTTTCGCTTCTTTCCCGGCTCTGGCGCCTTTTGCTTCTTTCCCGGCAGTGGGCAGTCTTTCCAATTTTTCAACAGCTTGTCTATTTCCTCGCCGCTCCTCGTACACGGGCGTTTTCAGGGTTCGGTTTCACCATCGAACAGATCCTTGCGTTTCCTCCACGGGTCATCGTCGCGAAGCCACCTTCGATGTCCCATGAACACGGTTTTCGAAGACCCGGGATCTCTATCTAGCTGGCGATTCGTTGTGTCGTCCATGCACCGTACGCATCCAGAAAATCCGTGGACTACCTGCCCCGCGAGATATCCATAACCGAGATAGTCGTGCACCGTCGTGAGCAGTGCGGCTCTCATAGGGAAATATTCTTTCTCTGCGGCGTCCCACGTATTGGCTGGCGTTTTCCACAGCGTGTCTAGCTCCTCCTTCAGCAGCCCCGGATACAGATTGATGTCGTTCCCTGGTTGTTTCGGCCCTTCAATTAGCATACTCATGTGAATGTACTTCCTCTTCATGCACAACCAGGGGGGAAGGTTGTACATCCACACAAACACAGGCCAGGTGCTATGTGTGCTTCTCTGGCTGCCAAACGGATTGACTCCATCGGTGCTCGCGCCCAGCACGATGTTCCTTGGATCCTTCCCAAATTCTGGGTATTCAAAATTCAACGCTTGCCACTGGCTCGCATCCTTAGGGTGACTCAGCATCTTGTCTTTTTTATCTATCTCCGGATCATTTGCGTCATCTTCTCGCTTCTTCTCCTCCCTATCCGCGTGCCAACGCAGGAGCTTTGCTACCTTAGGATCCGCGAAATACCGCTGCAGACGAGGAGTGATCGGAAAGTACCACACCACTTTTCGAGGAGCTTTCTTCCTCTTCTTGTATCGAGTGACGCCGCACACCGGACATATGGTAGACTCCGCGTGCTCGCCCCGATAAATGATGCAATTGTTCATGCAGACATGGTATTTCACGTGCGGTAAATCCAGAGGACACACGATTTTCTTCGCCTCCTCCAAACTAGTCGGGCACTTGTTCCCCTTTGGAAGACGTTCGTGCCAGAATGACATGTTCTCGTCGAAGCATGCGTCCGTCATTTTGTGTTTTACCTTCATCTCCAGAGCCATGAGCGTTACTTTCAGGCGGGTATCCTCGGGCCTGCATCCTTCATACAATGGAGTAACCGCGTCTAACTCAAGTTGATCCACCTTGGCTTTCTCTCGGGCGGCAGCTCTTGCGTTATCCGTCTGCTTGAGAAGCATCTTTTGAATATAAGGGTCCTGCACGCAGCCCATCGATGGTCCACCGTCGTCTGCTCCGCCGGCATCATCATCTTCATGATCATGCCCGTCGTCTGCTCCGGCATCTTCCTCATCATCATGACTGTGTACAGCATCACCGTCATGATCATCTCCTGGGGATTCTTCGTCTTCTCGCCCGCCCGAGCCGCGGTGGTTGTCTTGCTGCCCTTCCTCATTTCTTGCCTGGCCCCCATGGACGACTTCGTAGTCATCTTCATCACCTTGCCACCGATAGCCATCCATGAAACCACGCAAGAGCAGGTGGTCCCGCACCTGCCCGGAATCCGGGTCCGCAATAAGGCTCTGCAGCTTGCATCTTCGACACGGACATCTTATATCCGTCTCGTTCTTTTGAAGCATCTCGGCCTTCGCGGACCTCAAAAACCTATTCACGATGCCTTCGGTCATCGTGCGGACCATGGTTGCCTGCGGGGTAGAGCAAAACAATATTTTAGAACCAAGAAAAAATTTGGCATGACTTTCCCTAAAAATAGGACCAAAAAGAATGCTTAATGCCAAAATTATCGCCGAAACGGAAATGAATCAACATTCCGGCAAAATATTGGCAACTATCGCATTTCAAATACCGGTACACCTCCAACCACAAACACATATGCAACACCACTAACATATGCAACACCACGAACATACATAGATCTAGCTAGGCCATAAAAAGTGCATGTGCACATTGTTGTAGGAAGAACAACGTAAATATAGCTTCCCCCTTACTTACCTATCAAAACAAGGTAATTTAACCACTTAATTTGAATGAATCTATGGTGGAAATGAGAAGAAAGAGAGGAGGCACCCGAGACAAGGAGGAGGTGGAGAATGAAGTGGGGGAGAAAGTGAGTGTGGGTAGGAGAGGCTGCCCACAATATCTTGTTGCTGCCCACTTACTAATGGCGCACCTGACATAAATGCGCCATTAGTAATCCAGGTTACTAATGGCGCACCAGCGCCTGATGCGCCATTAGTAGTTTTGCGAAAAAAGTAAATCATACTAATGGCGCACTCTGCCTCAGTGCGCCATTAGTAGTTTGAACTAGTAATGGCGCACTTTGGGACAGTGCGCCATTAGTAGTTTTCCAACAAAAGGAATAAAAAATATAATTAAAAAAAAGTCATTAGTGGCGCACCCTGTCACTGGTGCGCCATTACTAGTTACAACTAGTAATGGCGCACCGTACCAGGATGCGCCATTAGTATGTTTGGCCAGACGCGCTAGTTCAAAAAAAAATTTAGGACACTAATGGCGCACCCCAGGCCGGGTGCGCCATTAGTAGTTTCAACACTAATGGCGCATCAGAAGGTGGTGCGCCATTAGTATATACTAATGGCGCACCACTTGTCAGGTGCGCCATTAGTGTCAATCCCATCTATAGCCCTTTTTCTAGTAGTGTGATCATCCAAAATGAGCGTGGTCAAGATATAGACTACTTTCACTATAAGCTCTTGGGACATCCCGTGCGAGTGCGGCAGAGGGCTGCCAGGGTTGGCATGGAATGGCCGACAAAGAGCATCAGAATTTGTGCGTTTGATGTTGTATTGAAAGATAAATTATTTATTTAAGTTGTAACGAAATTAAACTATTTATTGTTGATTTTTGTGTGTATGTTTGATCTTCTTGGTTGTATTGAAATGCATATATTGTTTGTGCGAGAGCGCGCGCGTCATTTATTTGCAGCGCCTACTGGAACTACTCGCGTCACACAAAAACAGGCAATCGACGCGCTGCAAACATTTTTTTAACACGGGCCACAGCAAATGCTACACCGCGCTGGCAACCTCCGCGCGTTGGGCGGCCGTTAGAGATGCCCTGAGAAGCACGCGGGCCACAACAAATGCTACACCGCGCTGGCAACCTTCGCGCGTTGAGCGGCCGTTAGAGATGCTCTGAGAAGCACGCGGGCCGCAGCAAATGCTACACCGCGCTGGCAACCTCCTCTGCACACTAGTCATGTAAGTAACCACACACGCATGCATTCATCACACATAACATGCGTACGTGCAAATGGAGAACCTGTTTGTTGGCCGGAGGATTTGCGCGTGGAGTGGGTAGCGCCGGTGCACATTCTAGACGCGCTGATACACATCTTAGGGCATCTCTAACGGTAATCCGTAATTTTCTTTTATTTGTCCGTGGACAAGGATGTGGAAGGCAGCCATGCAACGCTAGCCGCATACATTTTAAATCGCATTTTAACAAAACAGACAAAATTCATGCAAATCGACCGATATTCATGAAAGTTTGGATTAAAAAATTGCACAAATCATTCACATATAGCATGCAAATTAAGTCTAGTACAACAAGGTCTCAAATTCGATTAGACCCAGAATGTCCAACAAGTTTTCCATGAACGGATCATGTCTTCCCACACATACTTTTCCTTCAGTTTCATCCAACAGCGTGTGCATGTAAATGGCCATTCGTCTAACCCGTGGTTCACCAAGGCGGCGTGTACGGGTTACATATAATGTGTAGGTCAACATTGAAAGAATGAATCAATCAATAAGTTAAGAAGAGAAAGTAAAACTTATCTTTTGAGAGCAAATACAATGAAAAGATTTGAACGTGGGATCGAGTTCATTTGCATTGCTCTTTACATCCTGAGGTTTAAAATAGACTTCAGTACGGTCCCTTCGGTGTCTCGGATCGATTCCTCCCGGCCCGGTAATGCTATACTCACGGGGACGATTTATACAGACTTCACGGGGTAGCATATGTGGAGGATTAGAGTCAATTACAAGAAACCACCACATTTGTGGCTAGGTTTGCAGGAAACTACCAAGTCATTAATCTGTTGCAAATAACACCGTAAAATCTCTTAACCAGTTGCAAAAAGCACTGAACAGCCGTTTAGCCTCGTTTGATCTCTTTTCCGACAGGTGGGCCCCGAAAACGCTGACGTGGCATGACGGATAGGCAAACGGCGCCGTTAGGAACAAAACGCTCAAGACGCCCCGCCGATCGGTCCTTGTCAGACAGTCCCCCCCCCCGCGCCCCTGTCCTCTCTCTCGCCCCGCTCCCCTCTCCTCTCTCGCCCCGCTCCCCTCTCCTCTCTCGCCCTTGCTCGCCGCCGGTGATGGCCACCTCGCGTGGCGGTGATGATGGCGGTGGCGGTGGTGCTGGCGATGCATCTGGTGGCAGTGGTGCTCCTGCAGATCCAACAGAGGTTTGCGACAGTTCAAACCCATCTCAGGCTCCGCCTCTTCCACAGCCGCCGTCGCCGTCTTACTATGTTGAGTACGCGACGGCGAGGGCGTTCGCCAAGGCTGTGAAGGAAGATCCAGAGGGTAGCCATCACTACGCATCCTCCTTCGGCGGTGTCTCGTAAGTTTTCCCTTTCCGTACCTGGATTTGGTTTCTAGGATTAGGGTTCTAAGTGTTTGTGATTCTAGTGTTATAGGATTATTGTTGTAGGTTGTTTATGTGGTCAGACATGTAAGTGAAGTGTTTATGTAGTTATAGGGTTCTAAGTGTATGTAGTAGGCACCTAAACATTAACTGAAATTACTGAATGTTAAACTCAATTTGAACCTACTCAATTACATGAAATTACTGAATGTTAAACTCAATTTCAACCTACTCAATTACTGAATTTACAACTGAATATTTAAATGAAAATGTTACTGAATTTATAACTGAATCCTGTACTGAATTGTTAAGTGAACAAATTACTTTAAATGTATTTTGGACTGAAACTTTAACTGAATTTTTAACTAAAGTGTAATTTTAACTTAAACTGTATTTTTAACTGAAACTTTAGTTAAATCTTTAAGTGAAACATTAACTGAATTGTTTGTACTAACTAAATATATAACTGAATCTTTAACTTTTAACTGAATTTTTAACTGGAACTGTAATTTTAACTTAAAATGTATTTTTAACTGAAACTTTAGTTAAATCTTTAAGTGAAACATTAACTGAATTGTTTCTACTAACTGAATCTTTAACTTTTAACTAAATTTTTAACTAAACCTGTAATTTTAACTTAAACTGTATTTTTAACTGAAACTTTAGTTAAATCTTTAAGTGAAACATTAACTGAATTGTTTCTACTAACTGAATATTTAACTTTTAACTGAATTTTTAACTGAAACTATATTTTTAACTGAATCTTTAACTTTTAACTGAATTGTTTACTTGAACTGAATTGCTTTACTTGAACTGTGGATTGAATGATGAAGTGTGGGAAGTCAGATTCCATTTCCAGGACAGAGATAATCTTGAAAGAAGCCTAAATGTGGATGATATCACATTTTACAATCTGATTGCACTAATAGAGCTTGAAGGTTATGGGATGACAGACTTTATGTATTATGTCAGAGATCCAGGTGTTGGGGTTTCAGGTATGGAAGAACTGATAGATGATTATAAGGTGGAGGAAATGTTGGATGACCTAGTTATCAAAGGTCAGAAGGTGGTGAACATAACAGTCATCAGAAATGATGCTCCAAGACCTAGTGATTTGAACATTGGACCAGTTTGTGAGGAGCAGGTTCCATTATCTGAAATAGGTGTGCCAGTGGTGTATGAGATAGATACAACAGGAGTACTGTTTCCTAGCCCAACAAAGCCACAACCAGTGCCAGTGCAGGTCTTTAACACACAAGAGAGTTCATTTTTGAAGCAGAAGTGTGCACCAGTACCAGAATTTGCAATGGAGATTGGTGAAGAGAGGCATGAGTATTTCATGGAGCAAGACCAAGATCAAGAGCAAATTGAGCAACTGATGGAGCAGAAGAGGAATGAAGAGATTGAGAAGTTCAGGAAAAAGGGGAAGGAAAAAGAGAAATACAAGGCAGCTAAAAGAAAACTTCCAGAGCTAATGGCTGAAGATTTCACTAATAGTGACAGTGACACAGATTTACTAGCAGATGAGGATATAATTGCTAGGCTTGAGGCAATGAAGAAGCATAGAGATGATCCACTTCATCATATTGAAGGGGATACTGATGTGGATGAACCATATGAAGTAGATGAGGAGGAGGAGGAGGAGGAGGAGGAGGAGAAGGCACCAGAGGAGGAGGAGGAGGAGGAGGAGGAGGAGGAGGAGGAGGAGGAGGAGGAGGAGGAAGGGAGCAGCATAGGAGGAAGTAGCAGAGGAAGTAAAAGAAAGGGGCCAACTACAAGATCTCATGCTAGTTTGGATGAGATTATTGAGGAAGATTGGTTTCCTTCATCTGATGAGGAGAGCAACCCTGGTGACCTAAGTCAGGAGGATAATGATGGGGCTCAAATACCATGTGTGAAGCTTCCAGCTGATAGGAAGAGCATGGCTAAAAAGAAGAAGCCCAGAGTATGGTATGATGAGCAAATGGAGAACCCAGAAGAGCAATTTATGAAGAAGCTTTGTTTCCTAGATGTGACCCAGTTCAGGAGGGCACTTCTTAATTTTCACATCTCACAAAATAGGAACCATGCCTTCCACAGGAACTGTCCAGACAGGATTATATCTGTCTGCAAATTTGAGAATTGACCATTTTTCATTGCAGCTTCTCAGATAGCACATGAGAAGACATTCTGTATAAAGAAACTGAACTTGCACCACAGCTGCCCAGTAGTAGGAGAGAGCACAAAAGTTACTGCTAAGTGGTTGACACATGAATGTGAGCAACAGTTGAGGACAGACCCCAACACACCTGTCCAGACTATAATTTCAAACTTGAAGCAAAAGCATGGAATAGAGGTATCTATACATATGGCCTATAGGGCAAGAAAGCTAGCCAAAAATGTAGTCCTAGGAGATCAGAAGGCACAATATCATAGGATAAGGGATTACCTAGAAGCTGTGCTAGAAACCAATCCAGGAAGTAGATGCATTGTCACAACAAAGCATCTGAAACTACATCCAAGCAAAAACCCAAGATTCCATGGCTTGTTCATCTGCCTCAATGCTTGCAAAGAGGGTTTCCTTAATGGTTGCAGACCATTCATAGGTATGTGCACACCTACTAATTAACTAGTGACTCTACATTTATATGTGCACACCCAATAATTTGTTGGTAATCTACTTGTGATCTTGTATGATAGGTGTGGATGGTTGCTTCATAAAGTTGACCACAGGGCAGCAAATCTTGGCTGCCACTGGAAGAGATGGAAACAGTAACATATTTCCCATTGCTTTTGCAATAGTGGTCAAGGAAAACACAGCAAGCTGGTCTTAGTTTCTTACTCAATTAAAATATGCCATTGGTGGTGAGTCAGGCAAGTTTGGCTACTACACTATTATATCTGACAGGCAAAAGGTACTACTATCTCTACTCCAATCATTGCTTGCATTGCTTATTAATTGTCTTTGTTTATTAATTTCATACATGGCATTGTTGTAGTATTCTCAAACTGTAGTTCATTCAAACAGGGCCTTCTTACAGCCATAAACAATGTATTCCCCAATTGCAAACAAAGATTCTGCCTTAGACATATTTATCAGAACTTTCAAACAGCTGGTTTTAGAGGGGAAGAGTTGAAGAAATACATGTATCAGGCAAGTTATTCCTATACTGAGCATGGTTATGTAACAGCAATGGAAGGCATGAAAAAGGAGTGTGAGCCAGCTTGGAAATGGCTATCTAGGATACCAAAACATACATGGGCTAGGCATGCCATGGACAACAATTGCAAAACTGACTTGGTAGTTAACAATATAAGTGAAGTTTTTAACAAGATGATACTTGATGTCAGAGCAAAACCCATTAGAACCATGGTAGATGGGATCAGGACAAAGTTGTTAGTGAAGTTCAATGCAAATAGGACAAAGACTGAGACTGCTAAGTGGCAGATATGCCCAACATATGCTGAGAAGCTAGAGGAAGCAAAACATCATTCTAGGTTTTGTCAGTCTATCAAAGCTGGACCTGATCTCTTCCAGGTGACAAGTGGAGAAAGCACATATGCAGTTAACTTGTTGCATCATACATATGGTTGTAGGAAGTGGGACATGTGTGGAGTACCTTGAAATCATGGTGTTTCTGCAATCAACAAGGCAAAACTTGTGCCAGAAGATTTTGTTCATGATTTCTTCAAGAAACCAATGTATAAGGCGGCTTATAGTCCAATAGTTTTCCCTGTGCCTGGGCCTGATTTGTGGCCAAAGAATAGAACCCCTGACATTGAACCACCAGTGTTCAAAGAAAAACCAGGAAACAAAGAGACAAAGAGGAGAAAGAGCAAGTTTGAAAAGCCAGCTCCAAAGGATACATCTAGGATGGCAACTATCACTTGTAGCAATTGCAATAGGACTGGGCATAGATACACTAGTTGCAAGCAGGCTCTGAAACCAGCCCTAGCTATGAGAATGAACCAGCACCAGGTAACTATTGTAGTAGGTTTTTGTACAATTTCACATACCAGTTTCTAACATTTGTATGCTGTAATTTCAGGAAAACAGGAGAGATGATACACCCAGAACTGTATCTACTCCTGCTCCCCTGCCACCAAGGAGAAGTGCTCCTTCTGCTCCTGCTGCTGCTCAAACTGCAGCTCCAGCACCACCAGCTCCAAGGGCTCCAAGGGTAGCAAGGAGAGCTCCTTCTTCTCCTGCTTCAGCTCCCAGTGCACCAATGAGAGCTCCTTCTGCTCCTGCTGCAGCAGCTGCTCCTCCTACTACAAGGGCAACAAAGAAAGCTAAAACTACAAGGATTGCAACTTCTACTGCTGGTGCTGGTCCAAGTTCTTCTACTGCTGGTGCTGGTCCAAGTTCCTCTAGTGCTGCTGGGCCAAGAGTAAGAAACAAGTTCATCCCCCCAAGAGTTGCAGGTAGTGGAAGAGTGAGGAAGCCATCATTTAAGATGTCTGAGTGGTTCAACTATTCTCAAGGGAGTAGGTGAAGTTGTGTTGAGCTGATGATGTTCAAAACATCTGCATTTTGGTTGTGATGACACCTTTCATGTAAGGTACCTAGTGGACTTGTTGGGCTGTGATGAAAACTTGCGTTGCTTCTGGTTAGCTGTTGATGTTCTAAACATCTTTATTCTGGTTGTCATGAGTACTTTCATGTAAGGTACCTAGTGGAATTGTTGGGCTGTGATGAAAACTTGGTGTTGCTTCTGGTTAGCTATGGCTTAATTTTGGTTGAGTACTTTATGGTTAGTTATGGCTCCTAATTTTCTTATTGTTTGCTAATAAGTGTGATGAATGTGGCTACTACTGTGATCCAAGATAACCTAATTTGATCATCTAGGGTGCCTCGGCGTCGACGACATCCAAGATAACCTAATTTGATCATCTAGGGTGCCTCGACGTCGACGGCATCCAAGATAACCTAATTTGATCATCTAGGGTGCCTCGGCGTCGACGACATCCAAGATAACCTAATTTGATCATCTAGGGTGCCTCGGTGTCGACGGCATCCAAGATAACCTAATTTGATCATCTAGGGTGCCTCGGCATCGACAACATCCAAGATAACCTAATTTGATCATCTACGGTGCCTCGGCGTCGATGGCATCCAAGATAACCTAATTTGATCATCTAGGGTGCCTCGACGTCGACGGCATCCAAGATAACCTAATTTGATCATCTACGGTATCTCGACGTCGACGACATCCTAGATAACCTAATTTGATCATCTACGGTGCCTCGGCGTCGACGTCATCCAAGATAACCTAATTTGATCATCTACGGTGCCTCGGCGTCGACGGCATCCAAGATAACCTAATTTGATCATCTAGGGTGCCTCGACGTCGACGGCATCCAAGATAACCTAATTTGATCATCTACGGTGCCTCGACGTCGACGGCATCCTAGATAACCTAATTTGATCATCCACGGTGCCTCGGCGTCGACGGCATCCAAGATAACCTAATTTGATCATCTACGGTGCCTCAGCGTCGACGGCATCCAAGATAACCTAATTTGATCATCTAAGGTGCCTCGGCGTCGACGGCATCCAAGATAACCTAATTTGATCATCTACGGTGCCTCGGCGTCGACGATATCCAACATATCCTCATTCCATCATTTAGGGTGCCATAGTTAACATCATACTTAACAACTCTAGTCACTAACATAGTTAACATCATACTTAACAACTCTAGTCACTAACATAGTTAACATCATGACACCATAGTTAACATCATACTTAACAACTCTAGTCAACAACATAGTTAACATCATGACACCATAGTTCAAAGCTTACAAGACATAGTTCAAGGCTACACCCTACTTCAAATACTGCAAACTGCCACTAGTTCACACATTACAAGCCATAGTTCAATGCTTGAAACTTAAGATAATGACCCACATGGTCAGATTACAAATCACTCTTCATCACAAATATCCTTGATGTCCTTCAGCTTTCTCTTGTTCTTGTCACTAGCTTTGACAAGATCAGCAATGTGAAACTCCAAATTCCTCCTCTCAGTGCTCAACTTTTCCTTCTCCTTCAAATGAGCAAACTTCAGATTCCTAATCACATTACCTTGGGCAACCTGAATGCTCCTCAACTGGTCAACCTTTTGCTTCAGTTCTTTGTTCTCAGCATCCATTGCACCCAGCTGTTCCATCAAAGCTGAAATATTGTTGTCCAAAGGAGGAGTGATCTCCTCATGTTCACCTTGTTGGACTTCATTTTCCTTGGGAATATTGTCCTGGGTATCAAGTAGGTTGTTCACATCCTCAACAAGCTTCTCATAAGTCTCCTGTAGCTTGTTCTTCTGTGATGTGAGATTGTGGACAAGTGATGCTTGTTCCAGACATGCCATCCTATTAGCACGCTGGCAATCCTCATACAAAAGCCATAGTTTGTGAAGAGCATTCTGCAAATGCTCTGGCCACTCCTCATCTACCCACTGAACAACACCACAGCTGCTTGCTTCTTGCAAAACAACAAGTACAAATGCATTTACTTCCTTTTTCACTTCACTTCTATTCAGTCCAATTCAAAACAACTATTGTATACTGCACATGCACAATTCTACATTTATATCTGAATTTTTAACAACATACTACACTGAATTTACTTAATTTATACATTAATTCATTTAACAGCACAATACAATTCACTTCAATTCATTTACTTCATTTATATCTATGAACAATGCACTGTGATACTTTTTAACAACACAGTTTACTTCACTCAGTCACTATGGATACCTTAATTTTATATCTATGTACTTAATTTTTAACAGCGCAATTTAATTCATATACTTCATTTATATCACTGTGGTGTTGTTCATTTATATGTATGAACAATTCATTTACTTCACTCACTCACTATGGTATGGTACATGACATTACCTTTAACTAAACTACTAGGTGAACAGTGAACATGAACAATGAACAGTGAACATGAACAATGAACAGTGCATATGAACAATTTATAGTTTCTTCACAAAATAAGCAAACTACAGATTTTTGCTAGCACTCACATCAAGTCCACAGGCAAGGAACCTCCTCCCAGTGCTAATGCCTGAGAAGCAAACATGCCTCTTTGCCGGCTGGCCATGCTCACACATCACCATCACCTCATCGTCAACACCAGAGTAGTTCGGGTCCTCGATTGTAGCCGGGATCTACATCAACAAAAGAAACGCACAAAATCCATCTCACGGGTTCAAAATGAGCAGGAAAACCAAAATCCCCAAACCGAAACCCTAGCTCAGAGATCCCTAGCTACGAGTACACATCACTGACCTTGATAGGGGAGCCGCCTGAAGAGTACTCGTAGCCCGATTCCTCGCTGTCGTCGCTCCATGAAACCATGGCGGACGGCGGCGAGCTGGCTTCTCACCGACGGCGACCAGAGCCAGAGAGAGGAGACAGAGGAGAGGGGCGAGAGAGAGATAGAGGGGGGGGGCGGGGGATCTATCTGGCGAGCACCGACAGGACCGACCGGCGCGGCGTCTTGAGCGTTTTGTTCCTAACGGCGCCGTTTGCCTGTCCGTCATGCCACGTCAGCGTTTTCGGGGCCCACCTGTCGGAGAAGAGATCAAACGAGGCTAAACGGTTGTTCAGTGCTTTTTGCAACGGGTTAAGAGATTTTACGGTGTTTTTTGCAACAGATTAACGACTTGGTAGTTTCCTGCAAACCTAGCCACAAATGTGGTGGTTTCTTGCAATTGACTCGGAGGATTATGATTGGGTTTAAGGGATGGGAAGGGGCCCACCCCTTCTGAAAATCAGGAGGACTAGTTTGATTAGATGGAACAACCCCGTATTAGCCCCGTAAAGGCCTGTGAGTCTTGCAATTTCGCTCCCGGCCAGAGCGTTTGTACACGCACGTAAGCAAGAGGTTTTTCTTCTAATATTAACGTACATAAGAGGTACCTATTTTTTTTGCATGGTAATACGTGTCTCATTCATATCATAAAGATTAAAGTACAAGTCACGTAAGGACCGACATGACAAAACTGAAAAGATAGCAGAACATCTCTGAGCTTGACACCAACGCCCATCACCTGCCTCCGGCACCACGACAGCAGCCAGCGAAGAAAAGAATGATGGATCACCTCCTCAACCAAGCTCAACGCGGCTCCATCGCTGATATGCAGCTTTGCGGACCTCCAAGGTGGCTCACCAAAAGTAAAGCCCTTACCGCTAAACGAATCAGACCGGGGCAACACCCCGGACACGCCATCGAACTCCAGATCTGGCACCCCACCGCGACTAAGACGCCGTGGAAGGAACCATACATGCCATCCACGAACCACGACATGTTCCGTCTTCCAGATGTCGTTGATGCAGACCACAATCTGCATCCGCTCCTGGACTACCTCCCAAGCTCCGCGTCGACGCTGGAGCAAACGCCGCCGCAACGGCGGAGCCCGAGGACACAGGTCCACCACGAGGATGCCGCCGTCGCCACGCCATCCTTGCTTGAACAGACTGGTTTCCAAATTCATCCCCAACCATAGGACCAATGGCCTTGTCAAGGAAGGATCCAAAGAATCTTTATTCAGCGCTATCATCGTCGCCGCCGAAACAAAGACAATGAACAGCCTAAAAATCTAAACTATGAGGGAGTAAAAACAATCCACATGCGTGAATCCGGCGACCCCCTCACCACCGACGACCGAAGTCGCCGGCGGAGGGGAGCCGCCGGAGGACGGCGCTAGAAGATTGGGTCTCCTGGCGGCGGCTAGGTGATGAGGACATCCCTACACTTGACCCATCTCCAACCTATGATGATGATCACCAAGTGGCTGCAAAGAAGACGTCCAATGATGAAATCAGAATTGGACCTATCACAAGAGCTCGTGGATAATAGCACAACAGGTGAATTCTCTCTTAGTTGAATATGCTATTTATTTTAATGAGAGCTTTCTACTGCCTAAGTCTTTGTGTGTTTGCATACTCAGGTGCATGGGAGAAGAAGGCATAGCACGAGGGAGCGAGGAGTTGCAGCAAGAGGAGCATGACATGGAGTACAGGCAAGAGGGCGCGAGGGAGGAGAGGCAGTCAGGCGCAAACGTCAGGGAGGAGGATCCCCACGTCGAGTAACACCAGGCGCACCAACACCATGTTGCAGCGCCATACCTCAAGTACATGGCCTGCGTGCCAAAGGGCTGAACCCAAGTTGGGTCAGTTTGTATCAAGTTGAGTCGAACCACGTTTTGAGTCGAACCAGTTTAGGTTGCACCAAGTCAGGAGGACCAGGCTGGGCGCACCAAACCTGGCGCCCCCCCCCCTTGGGCGCATCACCCAGCCCCTCTTATATAGAGGGCTGCTCTCAGATTAGTCGGACAGGCCACGTTTAAGATAAACCCTAGTTCATGAGACTGTTATAAGCATTCATCTTGAATTCGTATCTCCAATTTGTTTCGATCTGGAGATTATATACTACAAGTCAAGTGTGATCTGTTGTTCCATTGGGAATTAGTATATTGCAATTCTAACCGTTTCGTGGTCGACGGCTACATTGCGCAAGTGTGTGAAGTCGTGATTATCCGAAGAGTAGAGAGCTGCTGCATTGGCATCAGCGATCTAGCGAGGAGAGATCATCGACGACACCAATTTATCTATCCACCATCATCATCTACGCAACCGCTTACTGAGAAGATCGGGCCACCCCATATCATCTTGGTATCAGATTTCCAGTGTTGCCTCGGTAAGCATCCATCGAATTCACCCATAGTTAGTTGTTTTTCTTCCTATCCAGAAAAAGCCAAAAATATTAGGGTTCTTAGTTTTCGCCATAGCCTAGATTGCATCGTAGTCAAGTTTTAGGTTGCTGGTCGTTTCTTTTGCGTAGCTTTCCTTCTGTTTGGAGTCGTAGATCATCTAGGGTTTTGTTTCCGCGTCGTTAGGGTTTAGGTTTTCTAGTCGGAGTCCTGATTCTAGACGTGATCTTAGTGCAATCCGAGTCGGCTGCCAAGTCTTTCTTTTCTAGTTGGCTTTGATTTTCTTTCCGAGACAAGCTCCTGCCGCTGCTTTACGCCCAACATCAGACACACACCATCCGGTTGTCTGCCCCCGTGCGTGAGCAAATCTGTCTAGTTTCTGCGTCGGTTTCTTTTCTTGTTTTCTTTTTAGTCCGAATCAAGTTTAGATCGGTTAGGATTTTCCAATCCAATCGAATCATGTAGTCTTTCCTTTTGATAAACCTTAGTCAAGCCTTTCTCCTTTTTGCGTAGCACTTACCTATTGAGAATAGCTTGTCCTTGTGCTCATCGGGCTGCTCTGATTAGGTTTTTTTTTGTTTTACTGTAGCAAAAGAAAAGAAAAGAAAAAGCGTGAAAAAAAGAAGAGTGAATCAACAAAAAAAAGAGAAAGAAAGAAAAGAGAGAGACTTTGGCCAGAAGTTGCTGCTATCTATTGCTGGAATTGTATTATCTTGTATTTGCACTGGTAGTGAGCAATCTTGTGCCCGTATACCCTGAGCTTTTAGCTAGCGTCTCTCCCTGTGCATTGCAACACGAGCATTACTCCGAAACATACATCAAATTTACGCTCATTTTCAGAGTTGCAATTGCCCCATTTATCTCCACTGTGTGAGTTTCTTTGGGTGTGTCTCACACGATCAGCACTAGGACTTGTCTTCGGTGTAGATAGGGTACCATACCTACAGCTCCACCAAATATAATCCTGCTCTGTCATGTGGTAGCTCTTATACCATGGTATTCACTTCATCACATCCGTGCACTAGTCTTCTATCCGACCTGGTAAGTGTGCATTGCTATTCACTTTGGAACGGTAAGATTTCCTTTTCTTGTCAGTTTTCAGTGAGTTGTGAGTGTTCCACCAAAATGATTTTTGATTTAGTGCACTAACCTGCTAATCATGTCTGAGAATGGTGTTGATGTGATGCAGAAAAAGGATGGTGACGAGTGTGTTACATGGAAGGAATATGAAGCTCTTCGTGATCATTTGACAGGGCTTATCAATAGATCCACTAACAATATTGATGCTGATATTCAAGCTATACAAATGAAAGTGGATGCAACTGAAACTACAGTCAATGCTATGCAAACACAAGTCAATGATCTCTAAACAACCATACAACAATTGACAACTTCAGTCAATGGGCTGTGTGTAGCTATTGAGCAACGCCAACATGAGGGCCATGGAGATGATGATAGTGTCCATGGAGACAATGAACACATGATGGGCAATAACGGTTGTGGGCGTGGCCTGCAAGGGCCTGGTCGCCCACCACCACTTAGTGCTCGACGTGTACCACTTCAGGAGGATGATGGTTTGGGCAAGCCTAAGTTCACAATTCCCAGATTTGAAGGCTCCACTGATGTAGAAGAGTACCTCACATGGGAGCTCAAGATGGAGAAATTATGGCGTTTGCATGATTTCACTGAAGATAGGAAGATCAAGCTTGCTTCCTCAGAATTTGATGGTTATGCTTTGCGTTGGTGGGATAGCATTGTGCACGAACGACGAGAAGACAATGAGTTACCTATTCTTACTTGGCGCAATATGAAGGAGATCATGCGAGCTCATTTTGTTCCCACTAATTATTTGCGGACAGTTTATGATAAATTGACACAATTGAAGCAAGGTTCCCTGACGGTTGATGCATATTACATGGAGATGGAGATGTTGCTGCAGCGTGCACGAGTTAGAGAATGTGCTGAGATGACTATGCAACGTTTTCTCCATGGGCTAAAATATAACATCAAGGGTATTGTTAGGCATCACCAATACAATACAATGAACGAGCTGCTACATCATGCAAGAGAAGCTGAGTCCCAGTTGGCCGAAGAAGCTCAAATTAAAGCCCGTTATGCTACAGCTGGACGGTTCTCCAACAGAACACAACCGCCTCCTTACACGCCTAGTGAGGGAGCTGCCAGCCGCCCCTCTTCTTCTGCAACAAAATCAGCCTCCACTGTTTCACAATCAAAGAAACCTGCTGCTCCTACTGCTAGCTCAGGTCCCAACATGTCTACAGCTCGTAACCGAGATATGCTATGTCATACATGTGGAGGGAAGGGACACTTCAAGAGAGAGTGCCCAAACAGAAAAGTGATGATTGTGAACAATGACAATGAATATGAGACTGGAGATGACGCTGACCCATATGCTTCCGATGGTGATGGGTACGCAAGTGAGGGCGGCATCGATGCCTTTGCTTCTCCAGCGCCTATTATTGTTGTCAAGCAGCGTGCCCTTAGTGTGCAGCCACATGCTGATTCACAGCGCTGCAATCTGTTCCAAACAAAAGCACTAGTTGGCCCCAACAAAGCTTGTAAGGTGATCATTGATGGAGGTAGCTGCCGCAATCTTGCAAGCAAAGAATTATGTGCCAAGCTGAATTTGAAGTATTTGCCTCATCCAAACCCATACTACGTACAATGGCTGAGTGACAATGGAAAGATGAAAGTGAATCATATGGTGCGTGTGAATTTTGAGATAGGACCATACAAGGATTCCATTGATTTTGATGTGGTTCCTATGACTGTTTGCCATCTATTGTTGGGTCGGCCATGGCTGTATGATCGCCATGTGCAACACAATGGCCGCGCCAACACTTATCACTTGGAGTTCAAGGGCAAGAAAATAAATCTACAGCCTATGTCACCGCAGCAAATTGTGAATGAGTCTCGTCAGAAAACAGAAGTGAATATCGAACAACCACCTGCACGAGGGAACTCCATGAGTGACAATATAATGAAAAGTGCGAGGGAGACTAGTTTGCTTATATTAGCCACCAAAGAAGACATGAGAGAATTTAGAGAGGATCCTACAGCCATGCCTCTTGTGCTTATGTACAAAGGCGAGGTTTTAGTTTCTAATGATGTGCAACCTGTTTCTCTTGGTGTGTCTGCTGTTTTGCAGGAATATGGCGATGTGTTTCCGGAGGAGGTACCAGCGGGGCTGCCACCATTGCGTGGAATTGAGCACCAAATTGATATCATACCAGGCGCTACCCTCCCCAACCGAGTGCCATACAGGACCAACCCTGAAGAAACGAAGGAAATACAGAAGCAAGTGCAAGCACTACTAGACAAAGGGTATATTCATGTTTCTCTTAGTCCTTGTGCGGTTCCTGTTATTTTGGTGCCTAAGAAAGATGGTACATGGCGCATGTGCGTCGATTGTAGAGCTATTAACAACATTACTATTCGATATCGTCATTCTATTCCACGCTTAGAGGATATGCTAGATGAGTTGAGTGGTGCTGCTGTTTTCTCTAAAATTGATTTGCGTAGTGGTTATCATCAAATTAGGATGAAAGAAGGGGATGAATGGAAAACTGCTTTCAAAACTAAATGGTTTATATGAGTGGCTAGTTATGCCTTTTGGTCTTACTAATGCACCTAGTACATTCATGAGATTAATGAATCATGTTTTGAGAAAGTTTATTGGTCGTTTTGTGGTTGTATATTTTGATGACATACTTATTTACAGCCGCAATGAATCTGAACATTGTGATCATATTAGACAAGTTTTGCAAGTGTTGCGTGATGCTAAATTGTATGCTAATCTTGAGAAGTGCACATTTGCAAAAGATAAGGTCATATTTCTGGGATACGTTTTATCTAAGCATGGAGTAGAAGTAGATTCATCTAAAATTGAAGCAATTCAAAATTGGCCTACTCCCATGAATGTTAGTCAAGTACGAAGTTTTCACGGTCTTGCTGGTTTCTACCGGTGTTTTGTGAAAGACTTTAGTACTGTTGCTGCACCTTTGAATGAATTAACTAAGAAAGGAGTGCCTTTTGTTTGGGGCGCTGCACAAGATCATGCATTTGATGAGCTGAAACGTTTGCTTACTTCTGCACCATTACTTGCACTACCAGATTTTTCTAAGCAATTTGAAGTTGAATGTGATGCTAGTGGTATAGGAATTGGTGGTGTGTTGATGCAAGAAGGTAGACCTATTGCTTATTTCAGCGAGAAACTTTCTGGTGCTAGACTGAATTATCCTGTTTATGACAAAGAATTGTATGCGCTTGTTAGAGTTCTTGAAGTTTGGCAACATTATTTGTGGCCAAAAGAATTTATCATACATTCTGATCATGAAGCTTTAAAATATCCGAAAGCTCAATCTAAGTTGCATAGGCGCCTACGTAAGTGGGTTGAGTTCATTGAGTCGTTTCCCTACATAATTAAGCATAAGAAAGGGAAAGATAATGTTGTTGCTGATGCTCTATCTAGGAAGAACATGTTATTGACATCTCGATGTTAAAATTCCTGGTTTAGAGAGCTTGTGTGATTTGTATGCAACTGATCATGATTTTGCTGAACCATATCGTTTGTGTATGCTTCGACACGCATGGGACAAGTACCACATACATGATAGATTTTTGTTTCGTGCTAACAAACTATGTGTTCCAGAATCGTCGGTGCGTTTGCTATTGTTGCAGGAATCACATGCAGGAGGATTGATGGGTCACTTTGGGCGTGAGAAGACATTGCTCATCCTAGCTGATCGCTTTTATTGGCCCAAGATGAGGCGCGACGTGGACAGGTTTGTTAGGAGCTGCATTACATGTAACAAGTCCAAGTCAAAACTGAAGCCTCACGGTTTGTATACGCCACTACCTACACCTACCACACCATGGGAAGATATAAGTATGGATTTTGTGTTAGGTTTGCCACGCACTAAAAGAGGTCATGATTCTATATTTGTGGTAGGGGATAGATTTTCAAAGATGGCACATTTTATTGCATGCCACAAAAACGACGATGCGTCGCATATTGCTAACATGTTTTTCAGGGACATCGTACGCTTGCATGGAGTGCCAAAGACAATTGTTTCTGACAGGGACGTGAAGTTTATGAGTTACTTCTGGAAGACCCTATGGGGAAAGCTAGGAACGAAGCTGATGTTCAGTACTACATGTCATCCCCAAACGGATGGTCAAACAGAGGTGGTGAATCGCACATTGTCCCAATTGTTGCGAGCTATGATCAAGAAAAATCTTCGTGAGTGGGAGGAGTGTTTGCCACATGTTGAGTTTGCATATAACAGAGCGGTGCACACTACTACCCAGCTTTGTCCTTTTGAGGTGGTGTACGGCTTCAAACCAATCACACCGCTAGATTTGCTGCCTCTTCCATTGCATGCGAGAGTAAATATGGAGGCATAAAAAAGAGCAGATTATGTGAAGAAAATTCATGAGAGGACACGAGAGGCTATTGAGAAGAAAGGCAAGAACATTGCTGCTGCAAGAAACCAATCAAGAAAGCAAGTTTTGTTTCAGCCTGGAGATAAGGTTTGGGTGCATCTGCGCAAGGATAGGTTCCCACAGCTGCGGCGTTCCAAGTTGTTGCCGCGTGGTGCTGGTCCTTACAAGGTGCTAGCCAAGATAAATAACAATGCCTACTCGATTGATATTCCTATTGCTGAGTTTGGTGGCATTAGCAACAGCTTCAACGTTGCTGATTTGTCACCATATGATGGAGACGACCTTGGAGCGTCGAGGTCGACGCCTTTTGAAGGTGGGGGAGATGATGAGGACATCCCTACACTTGACCCATCTCCAACCTATGATGATGATCACCAAGTGGCTGCAAAGAAGACGTCCAATGATGAAATCAGAATTGGACCTATCACACGAGCTCGTGCAAAGATAATAGCACAACAGGTGAATTCTCTCTTAGTTGAATATGCTATTTATTTTAATGAGAGCTTTCTACTGCCTAAGTCTTTGTGTGTTTGCGTACTCAGGTGCATGGGAGAAGAAGGCATAGCACGAGGGAGCGAGGAGTTGCAGCAAGAGGAGCATGACGTGGAGTATAAGCAAGATGGCGCGAGGGAGGAGAGGCAGTCAGGCGCAAACGTCAGGGAGGAGGATCCCCACATCGAGTAACACCATGTTGCAGCGCCATACCTCAAGTACATGGCCTGCGTGCCAAAGGGCTGAACCCAAGTTGGGTCAGTTTGTATCAAGTTGAGTCGAACCACGTTTTGAGTCGAACCAGTTTAGGTTGCACCAAGTCAGGAGGACCAGGCTGGGCGCACCAGACCTGGCGCCCCCCCCCTTGGGCGCATCACCCAGCCCCTCTTATATAGAGGGCTGCTCTCAGATTAGTCGGACAGACCACGTTTAAGATAAACCCTAGTTCGTGAGACTGCTATAAGCATTCATCTTGAATTCGTATCTCCAACTCGTTTCGATCTGGAGATTATATACTACAAGTCAAGTGTGATCTGCTGTTCCATTGGGAATTAGTATATTGCAATTCTAACCGTTTCGTGGTCGACGGCTACGTTGCGCAAGTGTGTGAAGTCGTGAATATCCGAAGGGTAGAGAGCTGCTGCATTGGCATCAGCGATCTAGCGAGGAGAGATCATCGGTGACACCAATTTATCTATCCACCATCATCATCTACGCAACCGCTTACTGAGAAGATCGGGCCACCCCATATCACTAGGGTTCTAGCCGCCAGGGACAGGAGGAATTGACGAGGAAGCAAACTGAACCGGTCCGCGCACGTACGGTCGACGCACGTACGCATGAGGGTACTGCTTGGATAGTTGGCTCACACGCCTAGCAAACTGAACCGGTCGGGTACGATGCACACATACAGCGAGTCAGCTGTGTAGCCGCCGGCCCGGCTGCAAGGTCGGGCGAGCTGGGGTATTTTTCTTTTCTTTCAATGAGTAGTATTTAAGATCTGTAGGCGACACGGTCGGACCCTCATGAGACTGCTCACAGTGGGGAGTAACATAGAGTAGTAACTTGCCGATGTTACTAGTTTATGTTATTATGGAGGTAATAACATATGAATGGTATTATGAAAGAGTTCATTTATTAGGCTGTAGACTCATTATGTTTTGAAATGTGTGATGTTACAGTAACTAGCTAAGTTACCACAAACCCCTCTCCTCATTAATTAGCTGCCACATAAGCAACCTTGTATTGAAATGTGTGATGTTACTAGTCAAGTTACTCCCACTGTGACTAGTCTGAGGCCCTCCGGAGGAGCCGAGGAGGTGGCTGCATGCCTGCACCCCTATAACACTGACCCTTATAACGCGTTTATAGTTCACGAAAAACGCGTTTTAATGGTCGGTTTTAGCTGCGGCCGAACAGTCCCTTTAAACTTAAACTGTAAACCGAATATTCGCTTATATTCTTTCCCAACGTCTTCTTCTTTCTCTTGTCCGCGTCCATGATCAGCTAGCCTGCTCCTACGAAACTAACAGACAGCGCACGAAACGGCCAAATATGAAGCTGCATGCGACCAAATACGAAGCTAATCCAGGAGCTAGCTAGCTCCTCCGTCGGGGTAACCAGAGCTAGCTAGCTGGCTCAGCTTGAATCGATCAAGGAGCTAGCCAGCTAGCTAGCTCAGCTCGAATCAATCCAGGTGCTAGCTAGACGCGGCCGGGGTGGATGGGCCAGGGCGGGTGGCCGGCGGCCGGGGGACCGAGGCGTCGCAGACGGCGGATGCGGGCGGGCTTCTGGCATCTAGGGACAGGCGGGGCGGCGTGAACGGCGGACGTGAAAGTTTCCGTGGCAGTTGGGCTCCCGCCAACTACTTTGTCCCGATACAGGGTACCCTAGAAGCGGATGCGAAAACTGTGTTTTTGCGGTTCAGGAGGAGTTTTTTTTTACCATACCCTTTAAAAAAAATTAAAGGTCGAAGGTGTATAAAGGGTCTGTTCGGACTATTTTTTTCGCCCAAAACTGAAAACTGACGGTTATTTTACAATTCAGTGGGATATACGACTCGACCCTTACACACGGCGCTGGGGTGGCTTCATCTCGTCGGACGTGCGGTGAGGTGGATCGATTGGCTGCGGCGAGATGGTCGGCGAAAGCTGTGCTCGGATTTTTTTTCAGGCTGACGATTACAACGACTTTAGGCGCCATTACCTTCTTGCTACTCCTGGCGAAACCCTGGGTTCGGGTGATCCCGAATCGGATGATAACGTTAATGGTGTCGTTTTCTCTTGTGAGAGCATCGTTTAGAGTTGCATTGGTTAGGGGGCAATGGATGATCACGGGTTCGCGCTATGGCTACGCTTTCTTGTCTCGCCGGTGTCCTATTTGTGTGCTTGAGGCATCAAGGCAAAAGGGTGGCATCGGGTGACAGAGATCCTCCGTTGACACGTCGCGCTACGAAGATGGGTTCGCGCTATGGCTAACGTATTTTGTGGGACTCAACTTTACCGGATTTGCTAGAGATGCTTTAAGAAAAAATAAATAAATGAGGCAACGTTGGGCCCGTCGGTGCAGGTGCACCCAAAGCTGGCCGAACGGGTCGGGCCAACCAGGCTGGCCCGCGAGCACGCTGGCATGGCCCACCATGGGCCAGGCATGGCACAGGCAAAATTGTCCGTGCTCGGCACGCGACACATCTTGGGCCATGCCTGGGCCTGGAGGCTAGGCACGCAGGCCGGCACGGCATGACCCGCTTTTTTTTAAACATATAAATATATATGTCCAATATAAATACCTATAATACTCTAATATGTTCAATATTTTTGTAGTGCTTACATATTTTTGTAGTGCTTGGATCTGAGTAGTTGTACTGTTTTAGTGTAGTCTTTGGAGTTTTTAATTTTTTTTAGAACATGTTTTGTATTTTTTACCTTTTGGAGATGGAAAGTTTTAATGATGTAAGCGCTGATAAAAATCTAGATTCATCCCAAATAATACTCCATAGATTTTGTAAAAAAAATTCAACATTTTTTGGACCTTTTTTCCTGTTTTTCTAAGGTATTTCGGGCAAAAGAAAACGTGCCGGCGTGCCTAAGCGTGCCGCGGGCCGGCCCATTTACCTCCCGTGTCGTGCTTGGGCTGCTGCCTGCAGCATGTGGGCCGGCACGGGCCCGACGGGCCGGTCCGTTTGGCCAGCTCTGCACCACAGCGGTGACCGGCCGAAACTGTGGCAGGTCGTCCGATTTTAACCTTTCCCCAAATCCGAACTCAAAATCATTCTTCCCCAAAACACACCCAGAGAGCAGAGCCTCCTCCGCCGCGTCGAGGATGGCGAGGGCGCTTCGAGTGGTGGCGCTCCTCCTCGCCGTCGCCGCCGCCGCCGCCGCAGCGTCCGCGTCCTCCGCGACTGCGGCTCCCACCCGCACCCCCCGACAGATGCGCTGCGACCCGCGCCTGCTGGCTGGGCGCGTCCTCTCGAGCTGTACCCCAACCATCGCCACGCGTCGGCAGACGTGCTGCGACGCGCTCCTCTCCGCCGTTCCGCGCGGAGGCGCCGCCGTGCGGTGCATCTGCTCCGCCGCACAGGAGGAGGAGCTGCGGTTCGCGGGTGTCAGCTCCATGGACTTGATGCTCTTGTACAACGACTGCGGCGGCGCGCTGCCCGAGCAAGCTAACGAGGCAGAAACCCTATGTGAGATGACTCCCCCCCCCCCTCCCCCCTCTCTGAATAATCCCCTGGTTCAGATTTTGCTGCGCGCTCTGCTACGGGCCCAATAAGTTCGCAGGTTTATTTTACTAGTTGGATCACGGAAATAGCTAATTAGGCTCGGGATACAGGGATCCCGAGCTAACGACATGGAAGCTTATATTCTAACAGGATGTTGTTTCGATGTGACAACTGCTGGAATTTACCATATAATTTTGTGATTTAAGTTTCCTGATGAATACTGTTCTGCTTTGGAAAGTCATAATCTGAATGTAATTTTTATGTCAATGTTCTGTTTAGAAGCAATGTTGTGATGTGCAATGATATTTAAACTGAGAGTGTTGGCTGTAATTGAATGTGAGTTGTTTCACTTAGTCTGTAAGCAAACATATCTTCAATTTCACCTTGCCTGGAGGAGAAGAGTGGTATTCGCAGATGAAGTTTTTTAGACTTTGTTCCTCCACCCAGATCCATCAGCAATGTAGTTTCTTATTGTGTTGCTCCTTTTGCTCACAACTGCAATCTTATGAAAAGGCTTGTATTTCTGTTTCATTCCTTCAGCCAGCTAACATGAGCTCTCTACTTCCAATAGAGGTCCTGCTGGCTTAGAAGTATTAGGATGCAATGTTCAGCACACTAGGGACGATAATTTCAGAATATGTTTGTTTCACCCAAACACTGTCAGGATTGGAAATCTTTGCTTATAGACTGCAATTTGTTTTGAGACTAGGGAGTATTCTAGTAGTACTAGAGCAATGCTGTTGATTGAGCAGTATGTTAATATTGCCAGTTCTATGCACAGGCCAAGATAATGCAGCTCTGCGCCGTAGGCTCGGTGTCCCTGGTAAGACAAGATATTTAGTTTTAATTCATCATCATTTTCGTGCTGCACTATGCTTACCAAAATCTGTAACATTTGTTGTGTAATTTTCAGACAAATGTGATGCTACTGTTGTAGCTTGGAATATCTCTACAGAGTGTTCCGAGGCTCTTACCACTGACGATGCTGAAATCTCCCACCTCTGCTGTGAGCTGGTACGGCTAGCGGGCGACATACCGGAGTGCCTGTGCGATGCTGCACAAGACCCTGCTTTACTGGACTCCCCCATATCATTGGAGCAACTGCACAGGACATACCAAACCTGTGGAGGGGTGAGGAGGGTTGAGCGCTGCTGGCCGCTTGGTACGTATTCATGCAATGTTTGTTCCCATTTCATCTGAATATTTGCAATGTTATACCAATGCAGCTTACCTGAATTTGTACAGAGCCTGCAAGTTTCACCTCACCAACAGATCCGGCGCACACACATGCCCCAGTGCAGACACGCTCAGCTCCTCGACAGCCGCAGCCTCGTCCAGATTCTCCACATCCCCAACAATCTCCCAAGACAACGACAGCTCCTGTGCCGCTGCAGCCAGAGCATGCAAGTTTGTGGGCATCATTCTGGGACGGCATGGGCAGAAAGATTGTGGAAATTGTGGGTTTATTTTTGTTTGGGGTCGTTTCATTGGTGCTTGGCTGGATGGCTGACAACTGGTTCAGAAACAGTATGGAATTCTCATCTCAGACTCTCCTTACATTCCAGAAATCTGATAATTCTGTTCAATTGTCAGATTTTGCTCACAACCAGTTGGATGCAGAAAGGGAGAAGGATGCGGAAGCAGCGAGAGCGAGGGAGAGGGAGGAGGAGGCGGAAGCGGTGAGGGAGAGGAAGAGGGAGGTGGAAGCAGCGAGGGCGAGGGAGAGGGAGGAGGAGGCGGAAGCGGCGAGGGAGAGGGAGAGGGAGGCGGAAGCGGCGAAGAAGAAGGAGAGGCGGGTGGAGCGGAAAGCTGCAAGGGCGAGGCGCGCCGCGCGGGAAGCTGCAAGAATGGTGGTGCAGCTGGAACTGGTGGAACAGAAGATGCTGCACGCCCAAAAGGTGTTTGCAGAGTCTGCTACCTCAAGCTCGTCGTCAGCTCATAGCAGCACCGCCTCCAGTTCACCGTCTCGGGCGAGCACAGAGTACACATCTTGTTGATGTTTGCTCTGGCTCCCAGAACAAGCGACTGCGCACCAGCAAGGCCACCAGGCCACTCGTGCTGCTACACCCAACATTCAGGGCTGAGTCTGCTTTTTTTTGCATGTTCTGAATGTTGGGTGGGTCTTTCCTGCGCGGGAACGAAGCGGCGCCAAAACCCTTTAGTCGCGGTTGGTGTGGCGGACCGCGACTAAAGGCTAGCTTTAGTCGCGGTTGGTGTGGCGGACCGCGACTAAAGGCTAGCTTTAGTCGCGGTTGGTGTGGCGGACCGCGACTAAAGCTAGGCTTTAGTCGCGGTCCGCCACACCAACCGCGACTAAAGCTGCGTCTATAAATACTGCACTTGGCAGTTTTGCCACTTCCCATTCTCCTCTCTCTCGACGCCGAAGCGCTGCCCCGACGCCGATCGACGCCGACGCCGACGCCGAAGCCCTGCCCGACGCCGGAGCCCTGCGCGCCGCCGCCCCCCGTCCCCAGTGAGCGCCGCCCGTGCCCTGCGCCCTTGCCCGCCGCCCGACGCCCTGCCGCCCGCCGCGCCCGCCGCCCGCTGGCCCTGCCTGCGCCGTGTCCTCCGCGCGCCGCCCGCCGCCCGCCGCCCGCTGGCCCTGCCTGCCGTCCTCCGCGCGCCGCCCGCCGCCCGCTGGCCCTGCCGTCCTCCGCCGGCAGAAGAAGATCAGAAGAAGAAAAAGGAAGAAGAAGAAGAAAGAAAAAGAGAAAAGGAAGAAGAAGAAAAAGGAAAAAAGGAAAAAGGAAAAAGGAAAAAGGAAAACAAAAAAAACAAATTAAACAGAAGAAAAAACAAAAGAAAACAAAAAAACAGAAGAAAAACAAAGGAAGAAGAAAGAAAAAGGAAGAAGAAAAAAAACAAGAAAGAAAAAGAAAGAAGAAAAAAGAAAGGAAGAAGAAAAACAAAGGAAGAAGAAAAAAAGAAAGAAGAAAAAGGAAGAAGAAAAAAAGAAAGAAGAAAGAAAGAAGAAAGAAAAATGAAGAAGAAAAAACAAGAAAGAAAAAGAAAGAAGAAAAAAGAAAGGAAGAAGAAAAACAAAGGAAGAAGAAAAAAAGAAAGAAGAAAAAGGAAGAAGAAAAAAAGAAAGAAGAAAGAAAGAAGAAAGAAAAATGAAGAAGAAAAAACAAGAAAGAAAAAGAAAGAAGAAAAAAGAAAGGAAGAAGAAAAACAAAGGAAGAAGAAAAAAAGAAAGAAGAAAAAGGAAGAAGAAAAAAAGAAAGAAGAAAGAAAGAAGAAAGAAAAATGAAGAAGAAAAAATAAGAAAGAAAAAGGAAAAAAAATGAAAACCAAATAAAAACCAAATGAAAACCAAAAGAAAGAAGAAAGGAAAAGGAAGAAGAAAAAAAGAAGAAGAAAGGAAGAAGAAAGGAAGAAGAAGAAAGAAAGAAAAAAGAAAAAGGAAAGAAGAAGAAAGAAAGAATAGAAAGGAATAAGAAGAAAAGGAAGAAGAAGAAAGAAAGAAGAAAGGAAAGAAGAAAGAAAGAAGAAGAAAGGAAGAAGAAGAAAGAAAGAAGAAGAAAGGAAAAAGGAAGAAGAAAATAAGTAACTTAAAACTTGATAATTAACAAAAAAACGTAAAATTTGATAATTAACCAAATGGCGAGGGTTATACATGTGTGTTGTCCTCGCCTCCCTCTCCGTGGCGCCGTCGTCTGCCGCCCCGTCTCGCGCTCTACCGCGACACCCTCTCCCACCCCTTCCTCGCCCCCTCCTTTTGCCACCGCCCTTTCGCCACCGCCACCGCCACCGCCCCCCTTCTTCACTTAATTAATTTGTTTTTACTACATGTTTTCAGGACTGACATAATGGCGGACGATAGAGCTGACCCGATTATGGACAACTATGATCCGGACGGTGAAGCACATATGTTCGGCATCATAAACGGCGATATTCAATATGTGCCGACCGGACAAGAAGAAGATGATGTCTCTTCTTATCTGAACCTTGATGGTGAAGATGAAGGGCGCCGTCAGCAAGATGATGCCGAACAAACGTCGATAAACGACGATCTTCAAATGGAAGTAGCAACCACCTCCGGCGCCGAGGTATATATATACATTGAGCCTCTGGTGATACAAACTAACTGATTTGAATAAATATGTGTGTACTAACGGGCGCGACTCTCTTTCTTATTTTAGCCCTCGGCCGGATCGTCGAAACAATCGAGTACGTCGTCAAAGCGTGGCGCAACCAAGACGATGAAACAAGGGGAAACATGCACCATCGAGGTTGTCGACAGTGCAACCGGCAGGCCGCTGGAGCCCCGCAAGAACGCCATCAAGTTTGTCAGCCAATGCGGAGCCGTTGTTAGAGACAACGTCTCGATCACCGTCCAGGAGTGGAATGAGCCAAAGAAGGCACGAATTGCTGGTTTCACTTTTGTCGATAAGAGAACAAAAAAAGATTGCTTCAAGAAGCTTATGGAACATTTCGTTCTACCTCCGGAATACAACAAATTCGATGAGGAGGGTAACAAGATTGAGGAAAACAAGGAGAGGAGGAGGCTAGTCAAACAGTTCGCTCTTCATAAGATGGCCGACACATTCCGGAAATTCAAGCAAAATCTAAACCATGACTTTGTCAAGCAGAACAAGACTCCGGATTTCAAAGGACAATATGAGAAACTGAAACATGATTGGCCAGAATTTGTGAAGCAAAAGAAATCGGAGCAGTTCATTCAAATATCGAAAAAAATAAGGAAAATGCGGCTAAGAAGGAGTACAATCATATTATGGGGCCAGGAGGGTATCGCCTTTGGCAGCCTAGGTTGGCGAAGATGGAGAATGAGCTGAGGGCGCGAGGAATCCGTCCAGGTACGGAGGGATGGGACCCAAGGGCCAAAAGCTGGTGGTACGGGCATGGGGGAACGCTGAACCCGGAGACAGGGGAGTGTGTTTACCAGGGCAAAATAATGAAACCCACCCAAGCCCTTATTGATGCAATGAGGGATGCTCAAGAGGGGAAGATCAAGTTCAACAGAGAGAACGACGCACTAACAAAAGCCCTCGGGAATCCTGAACACGGAGGACGTGTACGAGGCATGGGGCACATTCCGTGGAAAATAGGGTTCCCCCAGAACGATGACCCGTACGGTTACAGAAGCCGTAAGAGAAAGATGGATCGGGAAGCAGATGTTGTGGCGCGGTTGGCATCGGAAATGGATGTGATGAAGAAAACCGTGAGTGTACTAGTAGCCGAAAGAGATGCAGCTTGGGCGCAGCATGAAGATCATCCAGCGGATCTCGATAGCCAGCAGCGGAGAAGCAGCGTGGCTTCCACGGAGGCCCCACCGGCTGGTGCAGATGCACCGACGATCGAAATTACTGCACCGGAGCCTCTGGTGGTCGAAATTACTGCACCGGAGCCTCCTCGCTACCCCGTGGACGATATAAAGGAGAGGAAAGAATGTCATCTGTATTATCCTATCGGGAACATGTCCATGAAGGTAGCCATCGGCAGTGCTTTACCATGTTTACCTGGAGCACTCCACCACAACAACCCCATTCAAGATGGCTATGCTCGTGTCACGGTGGAGGACATAGTCCAAGGGTTTGAGGACCTGGAGATTGACATTGCTACACCTGAAGGGGAGAAAAGACTTGGAGATGTCAAGCGCCATTTCATTCTATGGCAAAAGAAGTTTATCAAGTTTCCAGGCGAGGCGCCAAGGACAACAAGTCCACCCCCCTACGGTGGTGGTGGTGGCGGTGGCGGCGGCGGCGGTGGTGGTGGTGGTGGCGGTTCACCTACACCTCCGTCACGTCAGCCGACGCCTCCCAGTCCACAACGTCCGGCGGGTGATCAGACGCCGCCCCCCAGTCCTCGTCCGGTGGGTGATCAGACGCCGCCCCCCAATCCACCTCCGGTAAAGAAGCAGAAGCAGTCCTGGATTATTAACCCGGACCCTTATGTACCTAAGACCACAAAGGTACCGGAGCCATCACTGAAGCCTCTCCCCACAAGGCCTTGGGAACGTAGTGCCGAGGAAACTGCCGCGGCCGCGGCTGCTGATCTTGAGAAATGGAAGGCGGACTGCAAGAAGAAAAGAGAGCCCGAGCCCAAGCCAGTATTTTCTGATGAGCAAAAGAAGTGGGCTAAGTCATTTTTGAGCACACCGTCCCAAGCCGCGAAGAATCTGCCTGAGGACTATGCACGTGAACTTCGTAGGCAGGCACTCATGTTGAAGGAGAAGAAAGGGCGGGCGGATGACCCCGATCCGGAACAAAGTAAACGAGTTGCCCAGCTCGGGGAACAAAGTAAACAATCAATTGCCCCGCTTATAGTGAAAGCCGCCGGTCCGGATGACCCCGATATCATAGCAGCTGCGGCAGCACTTGGATTGACTGCAACGAGTGCCAGAGAACAAGCGGCCAACTTAGGTATTACTCTTCGTGAACTGTTAGGCCTTGATGAGGCGCCAGTGAAGGAGGTAGTAATAACATATGTGAAGAATGGGCCTCTCGTCGAGCCTGCGCAGGAACAGGATCTACCTCCACAAATGAAAGGTCTGCTGAAATGGTACAAGGGTTACATAAAAAATAAAAACGCCAACGAATATATTTATGCGGAAGTTAGACATGAGCATCACTTCAAACATTACTATGTACAAATTCATCTGAGTGAATTGTTCCAGCTTTTCAATCCGCGCGAGCTCGACAAATCTATCATCAGTTGCTACGTTCTGTAAGTGATTTATTTCTACCCCATCTCGTTCATATTGCCTGCACTATATATATGTCCTAACTATATTGTTGTGTCCGCTATTATACATGCAGAATGAAGATTAAGGAATGCAGAGTAAGGAACATCCATGATGTTGGGTTCATTGACCCACACATCGTTAATGTATATGTGTTGCGGCATCACCCCGACGACATGGAGGCAGACCTGTGGCAGTTTCTTACAAAGAAGGAACTCAAAAGTGATATTCTATTTCCTTACCATTTTGGGTGAGTGTTTCTGTTTTGAGCACATTCTCTTTTGTTTACTCCATGCATGGTATGTGGCCGGCTAATCGATGAGTTATGCATGACGTACTGTGCATTGTATCGTGTCCGCAGGTTCCACTGGATTCTGCTAGTAATTAAAGTTGACACCTCAGAATGTCTCGTCCACGACTCTCTGAATATGGATCCAAAGCTTTGGGGCGACCTGAGAAAAATGATGCAGAAGTAATTATTTTCATTCATTTGCGCTCTATATCGATCGGCCTATTTCGTTCATTTCCTAATATCAAGTAACTAATAACTCTCTTGTTCATTTAATTTTCTTTGCCTCGTAGGGTTTGGAGACGGTTCGTAGATACAAAGGTCGGTGAATTCAAAAAAGAGCTAGAATTCAAAAAGTCAAAGGCTAAGAATGCTGGGGATATTCAGCCAGCGGGGACCAATCTATGTGGATACTATGTCTGTGAGATGATCCGGAGATACACCTCTGAGCGGGTTCCGAGTGATACCAATGCTCAGAGGAATAACCTCCGGATGATGCTTAATCCAGAAGCTCGCTTCCGACCACTTCAAGAGGAACTAGCTGGATGGTTCAGGAGGGAAGTCCTCCATCCTAAAGGAGAACACCATTACGAGGACGTAGAACTTTATATGCCTTAAATTATGTATGGAAACTTGTTCAAAATTGTATATGGTCATCCGGTGATATTTAATATATACTGTATATTCCTCTTGAATTCTTTTTGGTTCTAATTTCAAATTTGTTTGAAATTGTATAATCATATGCATGTATGTAGTAGCGTAGAATATGTGAAACTCCTTCAAAATTAAAATAAAGCATAAAAGAAATAAAACAATACAAATTAAACAGAAAACAGGTTTAGGGGGGGGCAGGTTTAGGGGGGGGGGCTAAAACCCTAAACCTGCGGCGGTCTTTAGTCGCGGTTGGCCAGAAGAACCGCGACTAAAAGTCCTCCGCCCCGACGGCCACCTGGCGCCCACGTGGACGTGCCTTTAGTCGCGGTTCTTAAGCAACCGCGACTAAAGGGTGGAGCCTTTAGTCCCGCCTGTTTGGTCGCGGTTGCGCAACCGCGACTAATGGCAGTTGCGAACCGCGACCAAAGGCCCTTTTCCCACCAGTGAGAAAGGAATTTAGAATGCCTGAAGCTTCTTGGGACACTGCAAAGCCAGTCACAGCTTCTTTCTTAAGTAGCAAAAGGGGATACGTGCAATCCATTCTGGATAAGACTTACCAGTTTAAGGCAAACCAGAACTTGCCGATGGTACAAACCGTAAGTAAAATAAGGCAAAACATATGACTTTCGAAATGTTTAGAACAAAAGAAAACAACTGAAGGAAAAAAGCAAGCTTGATTTACATGCTCATCATTCCAAAAAGAACATTATCTTCACATAAAGCACCTAAACCTGGCGGCTTCAGCCTCACCATCGGCAGCATTTGCCATTTAGCTCTATCTAAAAAAAGAGGTAAACGCAGTTGTAACATTTAACATCTCTGGGCTATCTAAAGCAACACACATACTACTAGAAAAAGGGTTACTAATGACGCACCTAATTTGGCCATTAATGGCGCATTAGTGGTGCGCCATTACTAGCACGCCATTAGTAATATTTACTAATGGCGCACCACTGGTGCGCCATTAGTATCTGGTATACTAATGGCGCACCACTGGTGCGCCATTAGTATGCCTCCCAGGGACGACTTCATAGTCATCTTCATCACCTTGCCACCGATAGCCATCCATGAAACCACGCAAGAGCAGGTGGTCCCGCACCTGCCCGGAATCCGGGTCCGCAATAAGGCTCTCCAGCTTGCATCTTCGACACGGACATCTTATCTCCGTCTCGTTCTTTTGAAGCATCTCGGCCTTCGCGGACCTCAAAAACCTATTCACGATGCCTTCGGTCATCGTGCGGACCATGGTCGCCTGCGGGGTAGAGCAAAACGATATTTTAGAACCAAGAAAAAATTTGGCATGACTTTCCCTAAAAATAGGACAAAAAAGAATGCTTAATGCCAAAATTATCGCCAAAACGGAAATGAATCCACATTCCGGCAAAATATTGGCAACTATCGCATTTCAAATACCGGTACACCTCCAAACACAAATACATATGCAACACCACAAACATATGCAACACCACGAACATACATAGATCTAGCTAGGCCATAAAAAGTGTATGTGCACATTGTTGTAGGGAGAACAACATAAATATAGCTTCCCCCTTACTTACCTATCAAAACAAGGTAATTTAACCACTTAATTTGAATGAATCTATGGTGGAAATGAGGTGAAAAAAAGGAGGCACCCGAGACAAGGAGGAGGTGGAGAGAATGAAGTGGGGAGAATGTGAGTGTGGGTAGGAGAGGCTGCCTAAAATATCTTGTTGCTGCCCACTTACTAATGGCGCACCAAAAATAAATGCGCCATTAGTAATCCAGGTTACTAATGGCGCACATACATCTGATGCGCCATTAATAGTTTTGCAAAAAAAACATACTAATGGCGCATTGTTCCACTAGTAATGGCGCACGGTGGAAGAGTGCGCCATTAGTAGTTTCGCAACAAAAGAAATAAAAAATATAATTAAAAAAACAACATTAGTGGCGCACTCTGGGACTGGTGCGCCATTACTAGTTACAACTACTAATGGCGCACTGTGGCTGGATGCGCCATTAGTATGTTTGGATAGGCGCACTAGTTCAAATTTTTTTTTGATACTAATGGCGCACCCTAGGCCAGGTGCGCCATTAGTAGTTTCAACACTAATGGCGTACCAGAAGGTGGTGCGCCATTAGTATATACTAATGGCGCACCTCTTATCTGGTGCGCCATTAGTGTCAATCCCATTTATAGCCCTTTTTCTAGTAGTGACAGTTCATACCTATGCAGACATACATTGCTGAATCCTTTATGGGTTTATTTCTCTCCATAATTTAAGATGCCTTGTGAACATTCTCATCACATAAAGTGGAACCACTCACCTTTTTCTATGAGCTCAATCCTCTATAACACTAAGCACCCTAGTTTTAAAGGCCTCACAATCAGTTGAAGTGTCTAATTTGGAATTGGTCATCCAATTTTAACCGGGTCAATAATTTCACAAGGAGCTCTTATTCAATTTTTTTAATACACTATGCTCTCTAATTTGGAGCTCTCCCATTTAATTGATGTATACAATTTTAATCCTTGACTTGACTCGGTCGATCCTTAGTTGTGGCCCAATAAAATCTCTAACTTCATTAAGCTCCTTAATTTTCAAGCCCCTTATTCAATTGAGGTCTTCATTTTAGATTGGATGCATAATTGATTGTGCCGTTGGCCTGGGCTTTATGATGGGACCTCTCGATGAATGTGTCCCTTGGTAAGTGCTTAGGTGATGTGGGCCTTCGTTGACAAAAAAAAATGTCGACTATGACACGTTTAGCATCAGCACAACACATGCGGTCAACAACATAGGTAATTTCCTAATGTATTTATATTAATTAAAAGACACCCTTCAGTCATACGGTCAAAAAGACCCACCCAAACACCACAATAAAAAAATGAAAAATGATACGCTCACGGACGATTCACTATGGATTGGACATAGCAAACACTCTCCCACCAATCACTTTTCAATTTTTCACCGCTGGGCCACTTTTTCCCTAATTTTCAACCATAAATTGATTACGTAAAGTCTGTCCATAGGTGTAGCATCTCTGATAAAAAAACACTTCATTGTTTCCCCCACATGCAAAACCAACTAGCATGTTTGACAACTTAAAAAATATTATCACGTAAAACAAAACATGTACATCTCTAAGAACATAAGTGGCGCAGGCGCGCAGCAAAGCACGCACTGCCCTTCTAGTAAAGTTGATCTCTGCATAGGCAATCTGTCCACTGCCAATAGCAACTTATGTGCACAAAATAGCTCCCTCTCAACCACTCACCTATCTTCCTTTATTTGTACAAGATTCAAGTTGTGGCAAACTTCAGTTTAGCATTCCCCAAAAAAATGAATTATGTACATCAAATTCTCCTAGCTCAAAACAGGCAATCCCACATACTTATACCGACAGTTTGCGAAAAGCACTGATTGCTCTATAAGAAGCGTTTGACTCTAAATCTGACCGGCGGGTCCCCTTGTCAGCACTAAAGAGACGGACGGAATAAACAGACGTATAGTGACCAGTCAACCCCTCCTCTGCCTCCTTAGCATTTCACCAAACACGTCGCAGGCGCACCAGAGTAGCCAGTCCGGTGCATCCCGACAGCTCGAGCGCAGGCCGCGTGCATCCACGCTGACGAGAGTGTTCAGGGTGCCGCCCCTCCACTCCTCCCCGGCGGCGAGGTGGCTCGCTACAGGATGGACGGGGACACCGGCGGCCACGCGACTCGGTGCGCCGCCCGCCTTCGGGGAGTACGCGCGCTGCCACCTGCGCGTGTTCTTCCATTCCCCCGAGCGGCCGAGCCGGTATGCTGCGGTGTGTGTCCCTCTGAAACCGGCTCACCCGCACGTGTTGCTAGCTGGCGCGGAGCTCGCCGGCGGGAGTTGAACAGGAGCGACGTCGGGGAGGTCCAGGAGGTGCTCGCACGAAGCAGAGCGCGGTCCGGGCGAGGAGAGGGCGGTAGAGCTCGTCACAGACTTGGAGGAGCTTGTCCCGGACATGGAGCGGCGACGAGACCGTCTCCGCCGCGGCAGCGTTGAGGAGCATCGGCGGGACAGTGAGGCTATGCTCTCGCTGCACTCTCCGTCCGATCTTGCCGTGCATTCCCACGCGAATGAGCCGGACGAGCTTGCCTTCTTGCTCCAGTGCCGTGGATTCGGTCGTGGGCGAGGAGGAGCACGCCGCGTCCGACCGCTCCTGGCGCGCCAGCTGTGGGCTAGGCTAGCCTGAGCTCCACGGCGGGTGGCTCGGCCAGGGGCAGGTGGCGGTGATGGCGCGGCCCAGCAGCTTGCCGGTGGGCGCGGGGCAGCAGCGGCGTGCCTCAGGGGAAGGGCGGCAGTGGTGTTGGCGTGGCCCAGCAGCTTGTCGGCGGGCACGCGGCGGCACACCTCAGGGGAAGGGCGGCGGCGGGGTTGGCGCGGCCCAGCAGTTTGCCAGCGGGCGCGCGGCGGCGGCGCTACAAGGTAGGCTTGCCGGCGGGCGCGGGTGCGCTGCGGCGTGACGATGGTGTTAGTCAGCATGCAGTCTTCATCAGTTCACCACGATCGCCTGGGTCTCAGCCACGATCGCCCACGTTCTCCACTAGCCCATGCTGCTGCAGTTGTACTCTGAACCTATATATAACACTGTATGCTCTCTGAATGAATCAATAAAGGCATTCCGCAAAACTTCATGGTATCAGACACTGGTTCTTAGTCCTCCCTCGCCATGACACTTCCCGGCGGCCAACACCTGCCTGATTTCGGCGGCCAGCAAACTCTCCCTGCTGCCGGCCAAGCCACCCTCCCTTCTTCTACCTCCAACTCCACCCTCACCCTCTCCTCTCCACTCTCCTTCTGCGACACCATCACTGATATTACTTCGTTCATCCTCATTGTCCTTGATCTACACAGCCACAACTACTATCACTGGCGCCACCTGTTCGAGATTCATCTCGGACGATGCTCTCTCCTTCACCACATCACCGGTGACTCCCCTGCCGCTCCTCACGACCCACGATGGCTCAAGGATGACCTTACGATCATTCAGTGGCTCTACACCCGCATTTCCACTGAACTATTCAACCTTGTGGTCAAGGACGGTGCCTCTGCGCGCGACATCTGGGCCGAGCTTCGTCGGCTCTTCCAGGACAACTCCGACGCCCGCATCTCCGCTCTCAACACCGAGCTTCGCACCATCACGCAGGGTGATCGTCCGGTGGGCGTCTTCTCTCAGCGCATCAAGGCCATCGGCGACGAACTCCGCGAGCTTGGGGAGGTGGTTGCCGATCGCTCGCTCCTCCACGCGCTCATGGGCGGCCTGGACGAGCGCTTCGCCCAGCAAGCAACTCTGATCCCGCTTCTTCGCCCTCTGCCGACGCTCGCCGAAGCTCGCTCCATGCTTCAGATGGAGGAGCAGAATCAGGCGCGCAAGGCCTCCACGCCGCGCCTCTTCCACACTACGGCGCGATCTGATGCGTCATCCTCAGCATCACAACCAGCGCCGCTGCCTCCTCAGCCGCTTCCTAGGTGGCGTCCTAGCCCAAACTACAATGGTAAGAACCCTGTTTATCGGCCTCCCAAGCAGGGTGCAGCATCTTCATCGTCTTCCTCCGCTCCTGCACCGGCACCTGCGGCACCCTCGTCTTCCTCAACGCCACCGGCGGCCTGGCGCCCTTCACATGACCCCTGGACGGGGCTGGTTCAGGCATGGCCGATGCCATGGTCTGCGCCTTCTCCATACGGCGCTCCACCGGCATACAGCGGGGCCTGGGCGCCCGGCATGCGCCCATCCACCGGCACACCTGGTCTTCTTGGCTCGCGGCCTCCGCCGCATGCGTACACGGCGTATGCTCCACTGTATCAGTCGGCGACCGCTCCCACGGCCTCCTCGGTGTACCCCTACGGCATGTTCCCTTCTCCAAGCTGGGATTCGGCTATTCCCACTGCACCACCGCCGGTCTCCTCCGCGCTGTACCCGTCGGCTTCACCCGCCTCTTCTTCGGCTACACCAACATGGGATCAAGCAGCCTTCATCGCTGCCATGAACTCACTTACCACCCAAGACTCAGGTACCGAATGGATCTTTGACTCTGGTGCATCCACGCATATGTCCGCATCTCCTAGTACGCTTTCTTCTCTTCGTCCCTCTGCACTTTTTCACTCTATCACGATCGGTGACGGTTCTTCTATTCCAGTTTCTTGCGTTGGTACATCCACTATCTCTTCTTCCCGTTCCCCTCTTCTTCTTCGTGAAGTATTAGTTGCACCTGCTTTAATTCAGAATCTTATCTCTGTCCGTCGCTTTACCACTGACAATTATGTTTCTGTCGAATTTGATCCCTTTGGCTTGTCTGTGAAGGATCTTCGGACCAAGGAGGTACTAGCTCGGTTCAATAGTTCTGGCGATCTCTACACCATCCGCAGCCCCACCTCCGCCTCATCGCCCCATGCCATGCTCGCCTCTGTCATGCTATGGCATCCTCGTCTCGGTCACCCCAACGCCTCCACGACCACTTGCCTTCTTCAAGAATTTCAGCTTTCTCAGCTTAGAGATGTTCATGATGCGTCTTTGTGTCATGCTTGTCAAATGGGCAAACATGTGTGCTTGCCCTATAGCACTTCTAGCACTCGTAGTTCTTTTCCATTTGAGTTATTGCACTGTGACTCGTGGACGTCACCTATCCCTAGTGTCTCAGGTTTTAAGTACTATCTTGTAATCCTTGACGATTATTCTCATTATGTATGGACCTTTCCCATTCGCGCAAAATCTGATGTTCATAACCTTTTTGTCAATTTTCAGCGCTATGTCGCCTCTCACTTCTCTCTTCCCATTCGGTTCTTACAATGCGACAATGGCCGCGAGTTCGATAACACTCGTAACCGTGATTTCTTTCTTGCTCATGGTGTTCTTCTCCGCTTCTCCTGCCCCTACACCTCACCACAAAATGGGAAAGCCGAACGATCTCTTCGCACCATAAATGGCATTCTCCGCACCCTTCTCATCCAAGCCTCCATGCCACCACAATATTGGGCTGAATCACTACGCCATGCCACCTATCTTCTCAATATCCGACCCACTCCAAGTTGCCCACGATACTCCCCATACGACTCCCTCTTTCTCTCCCCTCCTTCTTATTCTGATCTTCGCATATTTGGTTGCCTTTGCTTCCCTAATATTTCTCCTACTACACCACACAAACTCTCTGCTCGCTCCCTACCTTGTGTCTTTCTTGGTCTCTCTGACTCTCACAAAGGTTTCCGCTGCCTCGACCTCCAAACCGGTCGAGTTCTTGTCTCTCGACACGTTACTTTCGACGAAACATCTTTTCCTTTCGCCACTTTTCAACCATCAGACCTTAGCGCCCCCTCTCTTCTCCTCGTCACCACGTTTCGAAACCCAGCCCGATCGACGTGCATGGGCCGCATGGCCCTGTTCACGTCCCACCACCCGCGCACCAATCTGCTCCGCCTGCCCCCACTCCGCATTCCACCGCCAGTGTTGCTGAATATTCTAATCCCACCGCTTCACTCCATGCTGCTTCTCCCACTACGCCGGCCCCAGCCACCAGCCCTCCTCCTGCCCATTCCTTCGAGCCCCAATCACCGCCGCTCGCTCGCTGTACCTCTTCGCCTACCCCCAACTCTCCTACATCCCCTTCTTCTCCCATCATAGCCACACCTCCGCCATTACCACCCAAAGCCGTGCCCGTTCCTATTCCTAAAAATGAGCACACCATGCGTACTCGTGGAAAGGCTGGTTTCGGTCGCCCTGTCGACTGTCTCAACCTCCATGCGTCGGCCACTCCTCTCTCTCCCATCCCCAAGTCCTACAAAGCTGCTCTTCTTGATCCAAATTGGTTTAAAGCCATGAAGAACACGATGCCATCCTCCTTAACAACACATGGTCGCTGGTTCCCCGTCCCCTGGTGCAAACGTAGTCTCTGGAAAATGGGTTTTTCAACATAAGTTTCATTCCGACGGTTCTCTTGCGCGTTACAAAGCACGATGGGTTTGTCGCGGTGACTCCCAGCAAGCAGGCCTAGATTTCGACGAGACATTTTCTCCAGTTGTGAAACCCAGCTCCATCCGTGTTGTTCTTAGCCTCGCCGTCTCCTCGTCTTGGCCTATCCACCAACTCGATGTCAAGAATGCTTTTCTTCATGGTTCTCTCAATGAGACAGTGTATTGTCGTCAGTCGCTCGGGTTTTCACACCCCACCTTCCCTGATCACGTGTGTCATCTTCAGAAATCCCTATATGGTCTCCAACAGGCGCCTCGCGCTTGGTTTCACCGCTTTGCATCCTTTATTCAGACGATTGGTTTTCTTCCCTCTAGATCTGACTCATCCCTATTTGTCTTCAAAAACAATGATCATGTTGCCTATCTTCTTCTCAATGTTGATGACATTGTTCTCACCGCATCCTCGGATTCTTTTCTTCACCATGTTGTCAGCTCTCTCCGCGCAAAATTTTCCATGACGGATCTTGGTCCACTGCACCACTTTCTCGGCATCGCTGTCTCTCGATCTCCCTCTGGTCTTTTCCTTTCTCAGCGCCAATATGCTCTTGACTTGCTTTCCAAGGCCGGCATGTTAGACTGTCAACCATCCCGCACCCCCGCTGAGACCGGCGCCAAGCTTCCCTCTGACGGTGATCCCATTCCTGACGCCACTTTTTACCGTAGAATCACCGGTGCTCTCCAATATATGACCCTCACCAGGCCCGAGCTAGCATATTCTGTACAACAGGCGTGTCTATACATGCATGATCCCCGTCTCCCGCATCTCAAGCACATCCGACGTATCCTTCGGTATATCAAAGGGACTCTCGATCATGGCCTCTCCATTACTCCCTCTAATCCTACCTCTCTTACTGCGTACTCTGATGCGGACTGGGCAGGATGCCCGGATACTCGACGATCTACTTCTGGTTACTGTGTGTATTTGGGTGGTAATCTGATTTCTTGGTCTTCCAAAAGGCAGCTAACTGTTTCCAGGTCTTCAGTCGAAGCAGAGTATCGCTCTGTTGCTCACACCGTTGCTGAGACAGTATGGCTACGTCAACTACTAGCTGAGCTACATCGACCCATTCAACAGGCTACCATCGTGTATTGCGACAATGTATCCACTATGTATTTGTCCTGTAATCCCGTTCAGCATCGTAGAACAAAACACATAGAAATAGATATTCACTTTGTTCGTGACAAGGTAGCCCTGGGAGAAGTTCGAGTTCTTCATGTCCCGACAAGTGCTCAGTTTGCTGACATCTTCACCAAGGGGCTGCCGCCCGCATCCTTCATCGACATCCGTGCCAGTCTCAATGTCGTGGAGCCCGACGTTGACACTGCGGGGGGGGTGTTAGTCAGCATGCAGTCTTCATCAGTTCACCACGATCGCCCACGTTCTCCACTAGACCATGTGGCTGCAGTTGTACTCTAAACCTATATGTAACACTGTATGCTCTCTGAATGATTCAACAAAGGCATTTCGCAAAACTTCAGATGGTAGTATGATTTGGAATGGTCAAACTTCTTTTTGAAGAAAAAAAGTGGAAAGGGTCGTTGGTACAGTTAGCACCGTTAGTACGTGTAGGACGACGCCGTTTTCAACCCAGCCACCTGACACTGGGACCCACCTGTCAGAGTTTGCATCAAACCGCCTTAATTGGTCCATCAGTGTTTTCTGAAAACTGTCAGCACAACAATAACGGTTTTTTGAAAAATAACGAAAGAGGTTGGCTTTCTGAATTAGAGTCTCGAATTGTGATGGTTTTCTGTGTTGGAAATATGCCCTAGAGGCAATAATAAAAGGATTATTATTATATTTCCTTGTTCATGATAATTGTCTTTTATTCATGCTATAATTGTGTTATCCGGAAATCGTAATACATGTGGGAATACATAGACACCAACATGTCCCTAGTAAGCCTCTAGTTGACTAGCTCGTTGATCAACAGATAGTCATGGTTTCCTGACTATGGACATTGGATGTCATTGATAACGAGATCACATCATTAGGAGAATGATGTGATGGACAAGACCCAATCCTAAGCATAGCACAAGATCGTATAGTTCGTTTGCTAGAGCTTTTCCAATGTCAAGTATCTTTTCCTTAGACCATGAGATCGTGTAACTCCCGGATACCGTAGGAGTGCTTTGGGTATGCCAAACGTCACAACGTAACTGGGTGACTATAAAGGTATACTACGGGTATCTCCGAAAGTATCTGTTGGGTTGACACGGATCGAGACTGGGATTTGTCACTCCGTATGACGGAGAGGTATCACTGGGCCCACTCGGTAATGCATCATCATAATGAGCTCAATGTGATCAAAGTGTTTGATCACGGGATCATGCATTACGGTACGAGTAAAGTGACTTGCCGGTAACGAGATTGAACGAGGCATTGGGATACCGACGATCGAATCTCGGGCAAGTAGCATGCCGATTGACAAAGGGAATTGGATACGGGGTTGATTGAATCCTCGACATCGTGGTTCATCCGATGAGATCATCGAGGAGCATGTGGGAGCCAACATGGGTATCCAGATCCCGCTGTTGGTTATTGACCGAAGAGTCGTCTCGGTCATGTCTGCGTGTCTCCCGAACCCGTAGGGTCTACACACTTAAGGTTCGATGACGCTAGGGTTATTAGGAAGACTTATATGTGATTACCGAATGTTGTTCGGAGTCCCGGATGAGATCCTGGACATCACGAGGAGTTCCGAAATAGTCCGGAGGTAAAGATTTATATATGGGAAGTTGCCATACGGTCACTGGAAAGGTTCGGGGGCATATCGGTATTGTACCGGGGCCACCGGAGGGGTTCCGGGGGTCCACCGGGAGGGGCCACCTCTCCCGGAGGGCCTTATGGGCTGCATGAGGAAGGGAACCAGCCCAAAGTGGGCTGGGGCGCCACTCCCCCCTAGGGCCCATGCGCCTAGGGCTGGGGGAAACCCTGAGGGGGCGCCCCCCTTGCTTGGGGGGCAAGCCCCCTCCCCTTGGCCGCCCCCTCTAGATCTCATCTAGAGGGGCCGCCCCCCCTTCTCCCTTCCCTTATAAATAGAGGGGCGAGGGGAGGGCTACTGGACATCCAAGGCGCAACCCCTTCCCTCCCAACACCTCTCCTCCTCCGTCACGAGCTTGGCAAAGCCCTGTCGGAGTACTGCTACTCCACCACCACCACGCCGTCGTGCTGCTGCTGGAGCCATCTTCCTCAACCTCTCCTTCCCCCTTGCTGGATCAAGAAGGAGGAGACGTCACGCTGACCGTACGTGTGTTGAACGCGGAGGTGCCATCCGTTCGACGCTAGGATCTCCGGTGATTTGGATCACGTCGAGTATGACTCCCTCATCCCCGTTCTTTGAACGCTTCCGCTCGCGATCTACAAAGGTATGTAGATGCACTCCCCTCTCTCGTTGCTGGATGAACTCATAGATTGATCTTGGTGAACGTAGAATTTTTTTTATTTTATGCAACGTTCTCCAACAGTGGCATCATGAGCTAGGTCTATGCGTAGTTCTCTTTGCACGAGTAGAACACAATTGTTGTGGGCGTAGATGTTGTCAACTTTCTTGCCGCTACTAGTCTTATTTTGCTTCAGCAGTATTGTGGGATGAAGCGGCCCGACCAACCTTACACGTACGCTTACGTGAGACCGGTTCCACCGACTGACATGCACTAGTTGCATAAGGTGGCTGGCGGGTGTCTGTCTCTCCCACTTTAGTTGGAGCGGACTCGACGAAAAGGGTCCTTATGAAGGGTAAATAGAAGTTGACAAATCACGTTGTGGCTTTTACGTAGGTAAGAAAACGTTCTTGCTAGAACCTTATTGCAGCCACGTAAAACTTGCAACAACAATTAGAGGACGTCTAACTTGTTTTTGCAGCAAGTGCTTTGTGATATGATATGGCCAAAGTTGTGATGAATGATGAATGATATATATGTGATGTATGAGATCATGTTCATGTAATAGGAATCACGACTTGCATGTCGATGAGTATGACAACCGGCAGGAGCCATAGGAGTTGTCATTATTTTTTGTATGACCTGCGTGTCATTGGAAACGCTATGTAAATTACTTTACTTTATTGCTAAACGTGTTAGCTATAGTAGTAGAAGTAATAGTTGGCGAGCAACTTCATGGAGACACGATGATGGAGATCATGATGATGGAGATCATGGTGTCATGCCGGTGACAAGATGATCATGGAGCCCCAAGATGGAGATCAAAGGAGCTATATGATATTGGCCATATCATGTCACTATTATTATTCGATTGCATGTGATGTTTATCATGTTTTTGCATCTTTTTTACTTAGAACAACGGTAGTAAATAAGATGATCCCTCATAACAATTTCAAGAAAGTGTTCCCCCTAACTGTGCGCCATTGCGACAGTTCGTTGTTTCGAAGCACCACGTGATGATCGGGTGTGATAGATTCCAACGTTCACATACAACGGGTGTAAGACAGATTTACACATGCAAACACTTAGGTTGACTTGACGAGCCTAGCATGTACAGACATGGCCTCGGAACACAAGAGACCGAAAGGTCGAACATGAGTCGTATGGAAGATACGATCAACATGGAGATGTTCACCGATAATGACTAGTCCGTCTCACGTGATGATCGGACACGGCCTAGTCGAGTCGGATCATGTTTCACTTAGATGACTAGAGGGATGTCTAATCTGAGTGGGAGTTCATTAAATAATTTGATTAGATGAACTTAATTATCATGAACTTAGTCTAAAATCTTTGCATAAATGTCTTGTAGATCAAATGGCCAACGCTAATGTCAACCTCAACTTCAACGCGTTCCTAGAGAAAGCCAAGCTAAAAGACGATGGCAACAACTATACGGACTGGGTCCGGAACCTGAGGATCATCCTCATAGCTGCCAGGAAACAATATGTCCTAGAAGCACCGCTAGGTGATGCACCCGTCCGAGAGAACCAAGACGTTATGAACGCTTGGCAGCAGCGTGCTGATGATTACTCCCTCGTTCAGTGCGGCATGCTTTGCAGCTTAGAACCGGGGCTCCAAAAGCGTTTTGAGCAACAAGGAGCATATGAGATGTTCGAAGAGCTGAAAATGGTTTTCCAATCTCATGCCCAGGTCGAGAGATATGAAGTCTCCGACAAGTTCTACAGTTGTAAGATGGAGGAAAATAGTTCTGTCAGTGAACACATACTCAAGATGTCTGGGTTGCACAACCGCTTGACTCAGCTGGAGATTAATCTCCCAGACGAGGCGGTCATTGACAGAATCCTTCAGTCGCTCCCACCTAGCTACAAGAGCTTTGTGATGAACTATTTGCTATGCTGAAATCAGCGGAGGTAGAAATAAAAAAGGAACATCAAGTGTTGATGGTCAATAAAACCACCAAGTTCAAGAAAGGCCAGGGTAAGAAGAAGTTCAAGAAGGACGGCAAGGATGTTGCCGCGCCCGGTAAGCAAGTTGCCGGGAAGAAGTCAAAGAATGGATCCAAGCCTGAGACTGAGTGCTTTTATTGCAAAGGGAAGGGTCACTGGAAGCGGAACTGCCCCAAATACTTAGCGGACAAGAAGGCCGGCAACACTAAAGGTATATGTGATATACATGTAATTGATGTGTACCTTACCAGTGCTCGTAGTAGCTCCTGGGTATTTGATACCGGTGTCGTTGCTCATATTTGTAACTCAAAACAGGAGCTGCGGAATAAGCGGAGACTGGCGAAGGACGAGGTGACGATGCGCGTCGGGAATGGTTCCAAGGTCGATGTGATCGCCGTCGGCACGCTACCTCTACATTTACCTACGGGATTAGTTTTAAACCTCAATAGTTGTTATTTGGTGCCAAGTTTGAGCATGAACATTGTATCTGGATCTCGTTTAATACGAGATGGCTACTCATTTAAATCCAAGAATAATGGTTGTTCTATTTATATGAGTGATATGTTTTATGGTCATGCTCCGATGGTTAATGGTTTATTCTTAATGAATCTCGTACGTGATGATACACATATTCATAGTGTGAATACCAAAAGATGTAAAGTTGATAACGATAGTCCCACATACTTGTGGCACTGTCGCCTTGGTCACATTGGTGTCAAGCGCATGAAGAAGCTCCATGCTGATGGACTTTTAGAGTCTCCCGATTATGAATCATTTGACACATGCGAACCATGCCTCATGGGCAAAATGACCAAGACTCCCTTCTCCGGAACAATGGAGCGAGCAACCAACTTATTAGAAATCATACATACTGATGTGTGCGGTCCAATGAGTGTTGAGGCTCGCGGAGGATATCGTTATGTTCTCACTCTCACGGATGACTTGAGTAGATATGGGTATGTCTACTTGATGAAACACAAGTCTGAGACCTTTGAAAAGTTCAAGGAATTTTAGAATGAGGTAGAGAATCAACGTGACCGAAAAATAAAGTTCTTATGATCAGATCGTGGAGGAGAATATTTAAGTCACGAATTTGGCACACACTTAAGGAAATGTGGAATCGTTTCACAACTCACGCCGCCTGGAACACCTCAACGTAACGGTGTGTCCGAACATCGTAATCGCACTCTATTGGATATGGTGCGATCTATGATGTCTCTTACTGATTTACCGCTATCATTTTGGGGATACGCTCTAGAGGCAGCTACATTCACTTTAAATAGGGCACCGTCTAAATCCGTTGAGACGACACCGTATGAATTATGGTTTGGGAAGAAACCTAAGCCGTCGTTTCTAAAAGTTTGGGGATACGATGCTTATGTCAAGAAACTTCAACCTGAAAAGCTCGAACCCAAGTCGAAAAAATGCGTCTTCATAGGATACCCTAAGGAAACCATTGGGTATACCTTCTACCTTAGATCCGAAGGCAAGATCTTTGTTGCCAAGAACGGATCCTTTCTGGAAAAAGAGTTTCTCTCGAAAGGAGTAAGTGGGAGGAAAGTATAACTCGATGAAGTACTACCTCTTGAACCGAAAAGTAGTGCAGCTCAGGAAAATGTTCCTGTGGTGCCTACATCCACTGGAGAGGAAATTAATGATGATGATCAAGGTACTTCGAATCAATTTGCTACTGAACTTCGTAGGTCCACAAGGACACGTTCCACACCAGAGTGGTATGGCAACCCTATCCTGGAAATCATGTTATTAGACAACGGTGAACCTTCGAACTATGAAGAAGCGATGGCGGGCCCAGATTCCAACAAATGGCTTGAAGCCATGCAATCCGAGATAGGATCCATGTATGAAAACAAAGTATGGACTTTGACAGACTTGCCCGATGATCGGCGAGCGATAGAAAACAAATGGATCTTTAAGAAGAAGACGGACGCGGATGGTAATGTTACCATCTATAAAGCTCGACTTGTCGCTAAGGGTTATCGGCAAGTTCAAGGGGTTGACTACGATGAGACTTTCTCTCCCGTAGCAAAGCTGAAGTCCGTCCGAATCATGTTAGCAATTGCCGCATACTATGATTATGAGATATGACAAATGGACGTCAAAACGGCATTCATTAACGGTTATCTTAAGGAAGAACTGTATATGATGCAGCCGGAAGGTTTTGTCGACCCTAAGAATGCTAACAAGGTATGCAAGCTCCAGCGATCCATTTATGGGCTGGTGCAAGCATCTCGGAGTTGGAACATTCGCTTTGATGAGATGATCAAAGCGTTTGGGTTTATGCAGACTTATGGAGAAGCCTGTGTTTACAAGAAAGTGAGTGGGAGCTCTATAGCATTTCTCATATTATATGTAGATGACATACTTTTGATGGGAAATGATGTAGAACTTTTGGACATCATTAAGGCCTACTTGAATAAGAGTTTTTCAATGAAGGACCTTGGAGAAGCTGCTTATATATTAGGCATCAAGATCTATAGAGATAGATCAAGACGCCTCATAGGTCTTTCACAAAGCACATACCTTGAAAAGATATTGAAGAAGTTCAATATGGATCAGTCTAAGAAGGGGTTCTTGCCTGTGTTGCAAGGTGTGAAATGGAGCTCAGCTCAATGTCCGACCACGACAGAAGATATACAAGAGATGAGTGGCATCCCCTATGCCTCAGCCATAGGGTCTATAATGTATGCCATGCTGTGTACCAGACCTGATGTAAACCTTGCCGTAAGTTTGGTAGGAAGGTACCAAAGTAATCCCGGCAAGGAACACTGGACAGCGGTCAAGAATATCCTGAAGTACCTGAAAAGGACAAAGGACATGTTTCTCGTTTATGGAGGTGACGAAGAGCTCGTCGTAAAGGGTTACGTCGACGCTAGCTTCGACACACATCTGGATGACTCTAAGTCACAAACCGGATACGTGTATATGTTGAATGGTGGAGCAGTAAGCTGGTGCAGCTGCAAGCAGAGCGTCGTGGCGGGATCTACATGTGAAGCGGAGTACATGGCAGCCTCGGAGGCAGCGCATGAAGCAATTTGGGTGAAGGAGTTCATCACCGACCTAGGAGTCATACCCAATGCGTCGGGGCCGATCAAACTCTTCTGTGACAACACTGGAGCTATTGCACTTGCCAAGGAGCCCAGGTTTCACAAGAAGACCAGGCACATCGCGTCGCTTCAACTCCATTCGTGAAAATGTTCACGATGGAGACATAGAAATTTGCAAAGTGCATACGGATCTGAATGTCGCAGATCCATTGACTAAACCTCTTCCGCGAGCAAAACATGATCAACACCAGAACTCTATGGGTGTTCGATTCATCACAATGTAACTAGATTATTGACTCTAGTGCAAGTGGGAGACTGTTGGAAATATGCCCTAGAGGCAATAATAAAAGGATTATTATTATATTTCCTTGTTCATGATAATTGTCTTTTATTCATGCTATAATTGTGTTATCCGGAAATCGTAATACATGTGTGAATACATAGACACCAACATGTCCCTAGTAAGCCTCTAGTTGACTAGCTCGTTGATCAATAGATAGTCATGGTTTCCTGACTATGGACATTGGATGTCATTGATAACGAGATCACATCATTAGGAGAATGATGTGATGGACAAGACCCAATCCTAAGCATAGCACAAGATCGTATAGTTAGTTTGCGAGAGCTTTTCCAATGTCAAGTATCTTTTCCTTAGACCATCAGATCGTGTAACTCCCGGATATCGTAGGAGTGCTTTGGGTATGCCAAACGTCACAACGTAACTGGGTGACTATAAAGGTATACTACGGGTATCTCCGAAAGTATCTGTTGGGTTGACACGGATCGAGACTGGGATTTGTCACTCCGTATGACGGAGAGGTATCACTGGGCCCACTCGGTAATGCATCATCATAATGAGCTCAATGTGATCAAAGTGTTTGATCATGGGATCATGCATTACGGTACGAGTAAAGTGACTTGCCGGTAACAAGATTGAACGAGGTATTGGGATACCGACGATCGAATCTCGGGCAAGTAGCATGCCGATTGACAAAGGGAATTGGATACGGGTGAGGGAGTCCTAGATTAGGGGGTGTTCGGGTAGCCGGACTATACCTTCGCCGGACTCCTGGACTATGAAGATACAAGATTGAAGACTTCGTCCCGTGTCCGGATGGAACTTTCCTTGGCGTGGAAGGCAATCTTGGCGAGGCGGATATTCAAGATCTCCTACCAATGTAACCGACTCTGTGTAACCCTAACCCTATCCGGTGTCTATATAAACCGGAGGGTTGTAGTCCGTAGGACAACCATCTTCATACACAATCATACCATAGGCTAGCTTCTAGGGTTTAGCCTCCTTGATCTCGTGGTAGATCTACTCTTGTACTACCCATATCATCAATATTAATCTAGCAGGAGTAGGGTTTTATCTCCATTGAGAGGGCCCGAACCTGGGTAAAATAAAGTGTCCCTTGTCTCCTGTTACCATCCGACCTTGACGCACAGATCGGGACCCCCTACTCGAGATCTGCCGGTTTTGACACCGACATTGGTGCTTTCATTGAGAGTTCCTCTGTGCCGTCGCGATCAGGAAGGATGCATTTTCCCGTCTTTAAAGACGGCGCCATCACTAAGGGAGCTTTGGCTATCGGCCAGACCCTCTAGCTGGGTGGTTTTTCTCATGACCGCCTGTTCGGCCGTTGCGCCGACGGTGACCTCTCGGGTCATCGAAAGCAACCTCCACGTCAGCTCGGAATTTGGCGAGCAGCTAGATCCGGTGGAGCTCTCTTCCGTAAACGAGCTCCTGGATCGCATCGCCGCCTTGGGGGTCGCTACAAATTGCGACCAGGTTGGGCTCAAACCTGATCTAAGGGAAATCAACTCTCCCCAAGCCACCCACCATGTTGCTGTGGTGGAGACACAATGCGGCGACCCTTCATCTATCTTAAGGACCAGCTATGTCCGAATTCCAGAACCCTCCATGCGTGATATCCGCGGAGGGGAGGATACAATCCAAGCCCTGGGCTTAGAACCAGGCAAACTGGATAACATCCAAGACTCCGGATCTCAGAATCCGGAGGTTGTTCGGCTTCCGAACAGTAAACGGGCGAAGTATCAGATTTAACGAGTTCCGCCCGCCCGATCTTAAGCGATCTCTCCCAAGTCAAGCAGATGCCCAAAGAAATAGTACATCATTACTGGGCCAGATTCCTCCTGCTTATGAACAGGATAAAGGACTGCCACGAGGGAGACGCGATTTCATTCTTCTGCAGTAACTGCACAGACAAGGGGATACTCAACGCCGTAAGTCGTCGTAATATTACGCGCTTTGCTGACTTGGCGTCCATAGTACAAAAATAATGTGCGATGGAAAGTGCTTGGAAAACCGAAATTAAATTTTGGGATAATATGGCCTTGAATAGCAATCCCGTCCGAATCAAAAGGGCGCACTACAGTAAGGCGCCCGGATTAAACAAAAAAATCAAAACCCTCTAGGGGGCATGGAACCGTGCTAGAAAAGTGGCTAGATGGACCCTGCAAGATTCATAGTGCAGAGGATGCCACCCCAACTCACAGCCTCAGGGCATGTTGGATACTCCGGCAGGTGGCCAAAATTGGCGAGGACCTCCTAATTCCAGAGGTCGATGTCACATCCCCAGTTCTGGAATGCTCAAGGCTAGCTAGTCATGTGTGCATCATGCTTAGCTTGTAGGGTTTAGCCTCCTTGATCTCGTGGTAGATCTACTCTTGTACTACCCATATCATCAATATTAATCTAGCAGGAGTAGGGTTTTACCTCCATCGAGACGGCCCGAACCTGGGTAAAATAAAGTGTCCCTTGTCTCCTGTTACCATCCGACCTTGACGCACAATTCGGGACCCCCTACCCGAGATCCGCCGGTTTTGACACTGACATTGGTGCTTTCATTGAGAGTTCCTCTGTGTCGTCGCAATCAGGAAGGATGCCTTTTCCCATCTTTAAAGACGGCGCCGTCACTGAGGGAGCTTTGGCTATCAGCCAGACCCTCCGGCTGGGTGGTTTCCTCATGACCGCCTGTTCGGCCGCTGCGCCGACGATGACCTCTCGGGTCATCAAAAGCAATCTCCACGTAAGTTCGGAATCTGCCGAGCAGCTAGATCCAGTGGAGCTCTCCTCCGTAAACGAGCTCCTGGATCGTATCGCCGCCTTGGGGGTCGCCACAAATTACGACCAGGTTGGGCTTAAACCCGATCTAAGGGAAATCAACTCCCCCCAAGCCACCCACCATGTTGCTGTGGTGGAGACACAATGCGGTGACCCTTCATCAATCTTAAGGACCAGTTACGTCCGAATTCCGGAACCCTCCATGCCGGATATCCGCGGAGGGGAGGATACAATTCAAGACCTGGGCTTAGAACCAGGCAAACCGGATAACATCCGAGGCTCCGGGTCTCAGGATCCAGAGGTTGTTCGGCTTCCGAACAACAAACCAGGCGAAGTATCAGATTTAACAAATTATGCCCGCCCGACCTTAAGCGATCTCTCCCAGATCAGGCAGATGCCTGAAGAAACAGTACATCATGACTGGGCCAGATTCCTCCTGCTCATGAACAGGACAAAGGACTGCCACGAGGGAGACGCGATTTCAATTTTCTGCAATAACTGCACGGACAAGTGGATACTCAACGCCGTAAGTCGCCGTAATATTATTCGTTTTGCTGACTTGGCGTCCATAGTACAAAAATACTGTGCGACGGAAAGTGCTTGGAAATCCGAAATTAAATTTTGGGATAATCCGGCCTTGAATAGCAATCCCGTCCGAATCAAAAGGGCGCACTACAGTAAGACGTCCAAATTAAATAAAAAATCAAAACCCTCTAGGGGGCATGGAACCGTACTAGAAAGGTGGCTAGATGGACCCTGCAAGATTCATAGCGCAGAGGACGCCGCACCAACACACAGCCTCAGGGCATGTTGGATACTCCGGCAGGTGGCCAAAATTGGCGAAGACCTCCTAATCCCAGAGGTCGAAGGAAACCAGCCCGAGAAATTCAGTACCGTTCTTACAATCTCTGAGACTTTCGCATCAAATAATATGCGAAAAAGAACACTTCGCAGCCTTGCCGAAGTCTACCAAGTAGCGACAATAAATCCATGGAGCAATACCGCCATTACCTTCAATGCGAGCGACGAACCTAAATTTCGAACAGCCAGAGCGCCAGCCGCATTGGTTCTCAGTCCCATAGTGGACGGCTGTCGCCTCGCGAAGGTACTTATGGACGGAGGCAGCGGATTGAACCTCATCTACGAGGAAACCCTCCAAAAGATGGAAATAGACTGGAACCGCATTGAGTGAAGCAGCACAACCTTTAGAGGAATAATCCCCAGTCAGGAAGCGCGCTGTACCGGAAAGATCACACTAGATGTGGTATTCGGCACTCCGGATAATTACAGGTCCGAACAAATCACGTTCCAAGTGGCCCCGTTGAAAAGCGGATATCACGCTATATTAGGACGAGAAGCATTCACAGTTTTCCAAGCTATACCCCATTACGGGTACATGAACCTTAAGATGCCTGGGACGAACGGAATCATCACTCTCGCTAGTGATCCGGACATAGCACTCCGCGCCGAAAACAAGACAGCCGCATTGGCCCTCGAGGCACTATCCGAAGCCTTAGCGGCCGAAGAACTGACGGCGCTGCGATCTACGGTTAACAGGGATGATGTGATACTCGATAAGAGATCCAAACACTACTAGAAAAACGGCTATAGGTAATATCACTATTAGTGGCGCACCAGAGATGTGGTGCGCCACTACTATATAGCAGTGGCGCACCACAAACAGGTGCTCCACTAATAGTGACATTACTAGTGGCGCACCAGGTGTGCTGTGCGCCACTACTATTTTTTTGAACAGTAACCAGCCATGCCCAGGCTTACCAGTGGCGCACCAGGACAAGGTGCGCCACTACTATTTTTGATAGTAGTGGCGCACCTTGCCCTGGTGCGCCACTACTATTTTTTTTGAACAGTAGCCAGCCATGCCCAGGATTACCAGTGGCGCACCAGGCCAAGGTGCGCCACTACTATTTTTGATAGTAGTGGCGCACCTTGCCCTGGTGCGCCACTGGTAAAGCTGGGCATGGTGGTCCAAAAAAAAACATAGCAGTGGCGCACCCCTTCACTGGTGCGCCACTAGTATTGCTGGCTACTAGTGGCGCACCACTGAAGGGGTGCGCCATTGGTAACCTGGGAGCAGTAGCTATAATTAGGCAGCCACACCTACCACACACTCACTTTCCCCCCTCCACCAAAACAGATTTGGTCGTCTTGCTCCTCCTCCTCACCTCATTTGCACCATAGATTCACCCAAATTAAGTGGTTAAATTTCCTTTTTTTGATAGGTAAGTAAGGGGAAAGCTTTCTTTATGTTCTAGATCTACTTTTCTCTCCGTCTCCAACAACGTACACACTTTTTATGGCCTAGAGATCTACGTATGTTTGTGGTGTTGCATATGTTTGTGTTTGCAGGTACCGGTATTTGAAATGCGATAGTTGCCAATATTTTGCCGGAATGTTGATTAATTTCCGTTTCGGCGAGAATTTGGCACTATATGCATTCTTTTTGGTCCTATTTTTAGGCAAAGTCATGCCAAATTTTTTTTGTTCTAAAATATCATTTTGCTCTACCCCGCAGGCGACCATGGTCCGCACGATGACCGAAGGCATCGTAAATAGGTTTTTGAGCTCCGCGAAGGCCGAGATGCTTCAAAAGAACGAGACGGAGATAAGATGTCCATGTCGAAGATGCAAGCTGAAGAGCCTTATTGCGGACCCGGATTCCGGGCAGGTGCGGGACCACTTGCTCTTGCGTGGTTTCATGGATGGCTATCGGTGGCAAGGTGATGAAGATGACTATGAAGTCATCCATGGGGGCCGGGCAAGCAGAAAAAAGGAAGGGCAGCAAGACAATAGCGGCGAGGGCGGGCGAGAAGACGAAGAATCTCCAGGACATGATCACGAAGTAGATGCAGGACACGGTCATCATGTAGAAGATGCCGGACATGATGATGAGGAAGATCAAGACGAAGGGCATCATCATGAAGATGAAGATGCCGGAGCAGACGACGATGGACCATCGATGGGCTGGGTGCATGACCCTCATATTCAAGAGCTGCTTCGCAAGCAGACGGGTAACGCAAGAGCTGCCGCCCGAGAGAAAGCCAAGCTGGATCAACTGGAGACAGACGCGGTTACTCCATTGTATGAAGGATGCAGGCCCGAGGATACCCGCCTGAAAGTAACGCTCATGGCTCTGGAGATGAAGGTAAAACACAAAATGACGGACGCATGCTTCGACGAGAACATGTCATTCTGGCACGAACGTCTTCCGAAGGGGAACAAGTGCCCGACCAGTTTGGAGGAGGCGAAGAAAATCGTGTGTCCTCTGGATTTACCGCACGTGAAATACCATGTCTGCATGAACAATTGCATCATTTATCGGGGCGAGCACGCGGAGTCTACCATATGTCCGGTGTGCGGCGTCACTCGATACAAGAAGAGGAAGAAAGCTCCTCGAAAAGTGGTGTGGTACTTTCCGATCACTCCTCGTCTGCAGCGGTATTTCGCGGATCCTAAGGTAGCAAAGCTCCTGCGTTGGCACGCGGATAGGGAGGAGAAGAAGCGAGAAGATGACGCAAATGATCCGGAGATAGATAAAAAAGACAAGATGCTGAGTCACCCTAAGGATGCGAGCCAGTGGCAAGCGTTGAATTTTGAATACCCAGAATTTGGGAAGGATCCAAGGAACATCGTGCTCGGCGCGAGCACCGATGGAGTCAATCCGTTTGGCAGCCAGAGAAGCACACATAGCACCTGGCCTGTGTTTGTGTGGATGTACAACCTTCCCCCCTGGTTGTGCATGAAGAGGAAGTACATTCACATGAGTATGCTAATTGAAGGGCCGAAACAACCAGGGAATGACATCAATCTGTATCTGAGGCTGCTGAAGGAGGAGCTAGACACGCTGTGGAAAACGCCAGCCAATACGTGGGACGCCGCAGAGAAAGAATATTTCCCTATGAGAGCCGCACTGCTCACGACGGTGCACGACTATCTCGGTTACGGATATCTCGCGGGGCAGGTAGTCCATGGATTTTCTGGATGCGTACGGTGCATGGATGACACAACGTATCGCCAGCTAGATAGAGATCTCGGGTCTTCGAAAACCGTGTTCATGGGACATCGAAGGTGGCTTCGCGACGATGACGCATGGAGAAAACGCAAGGATCTGTTCGATGGTGAAACCGAACCCCGAAGACCCCCACGTACGAGGAGCGGCGAGGAAATAGACGAGCTGTTGAAAAATTGGAAAGAGTGCCCACCGCCGGGAAAGAAGCGAAAGGCGCCAGAGCCGCTGCTGAAGGTATGGAAAACGAGGTCTGTTTTCTGGGACTTGCCGTACTGGAAGATCCTCCGTGTGCCTCACAGCCTTGATGTCATGCATATCACGAAGAACGTGTGCGAGAGTCTGCTTGGTACCCTGCTCAACATGCCAGAGAGGACCAAAGATGGGCCGAAAGCAAGGGCAGACTTGCAAAAAATGGGCATCAGGGAGGAGCTCTGGCGCCCTAATGATGATGATGATGATGATGAGGCGAAGGACACGAAAAGTCATCGCAAAGGCAAAAAGGCCAAGAAGATCGAATATGACTACCCTCCCGCGTGCTTCACTCTAAGTCAGAAGGAGATCGAGCAGTTTTTCACCTGCCTCGTAGGAGTAAAACTTCCTTACGGTTACGCGGGGAAGATAAGCAGATACCTAGACTCAGCGAAGCAGAAGTTCAGCGGGATGAAGTCTCACGACTGTCACGTGCTGATGACGCAGATACTTCCAGTTGCAATCCGTGGGATCATGGACGCGCACGTCCGTGACACGCTATTTGGCTTATGCAACTTTTTCGACGTCATCTCTCGGAAGTCGGTTGGCGTGAGGCAACTCAGAAGGCTACAGGAAGAGATCGTGGTGATACTATGCGAGCCAAATCCAAGACCGCGGGCGCAAACGTCACCGCGAAAAATGAGCCATGGGTACTGGCTTCCAAAGTGGACCAATGCTTCTTCATTACCGACCCGTCAAAGCCCAGTCGTGTTGTCGTGAGGAGAGGCAAAAGGAACATCATCGGAATGGATGGAGTCGCCAATGAGCAAGACTTTGACAAGTACGGCGACCCGAAGATGGAAGATGACGACGACGATGAAGTACCATACACCACAAGAAGAAGCAGGACCACCCTACCTAAAGGACGTCCGTTCAAGAGAAGATCAATTCAAGGGGTTCCGGGGCTAAATTATTCAACCGCGAGGAAGAAGGGCAAGAAGATTGTGAAAAGATAGCTAAGATTGAATCACGACGTGTCGGCTGCGTGTGTGTGTGTGTCAGTGGCATGTTGTTTTCAAGCGCGTGTGTGTGTGCGTGATAGCTAAATTATTACATGTATCACTTGATTTCAACCATGTCATCTAATTCTAAATCTTTGCACAATGGTTTTATCACTCCATTTGCATTTTCCTATTCTTTTATCTCAAATCTTAAATTATCACAATGATTCAAATCTTAAATCTAAACACATAAGCCCACGTATATTGTCCTAAAAGATGTACATATATTTAATAGGAAATATTCAAATACATTAAAATGTATGTTGTTTAACAATATTTACATTCAAATGTATGTTGTTTAACAATATTTACATTCAAATACATTCAATATTCAAATATATTTAATAGAAAACTAAAAAAGAACTGACAAAAACAGTAAAGAAAAAACACAGAAAAAGGTAAAAAAATGTTTAAAGACCGGACTAGTGTAACCAATAGACATATATACATCAAAAACATTTTTTTAAAAGATAATAGGAAATATTCAAATACATTAAAATGTATGTTGTTTAACAATATTTACATTCAAATGTATGTTGTTTAACAATATTTACATTCAAATACATTCAATATTCAAATATATTTAATAGAAAACTAAAAAAGAACTGACAAAAACAGTAAAGAAAAAACACAGAAAAAGGTAAAAAAATGTTTAAAGACCGGACTAGTGTAACCAATAGACATATATACATCAAAAACATTTTTTTAAAAGATTGAAAAAAATGGGGCCGCCAGGATTCGAACCCTGGCTGGCTGGGTTATGCATCAAGGGTCCAACCACTAGGGCATGGCAGTAGTTCTGTCCATAACACAGACGCGGACAGTTTTAACCTATTACTACGAGTAGTAATGGCGCACTACCAGAGATGCGCACCTGCGATGGGTGCGCCATTGTTAGCGCTGCCCCACCATTGAAATGTAGTTCTGTCCATAACTCATTTCACTCTTGCTAGCTAGCTAGCCTAGCTGCACCCAGGTCGCCGGTCGCCGCTCCCCCGGATTGAGGAGGAGGTCCGGGAAGCTGCTGCTGCAAGCGCCGCGCGGGCCGGGGAGGAGGTCCGCCGCAGATTGAGGAGGAGCGCCGCCCGCGCAGGCCAGGGAGGAGCGCCGCCCGCGCAGCCCGTTCCCCTCGAGCTCACCGCCGTCCACTGCCGCGAGCTCACCGTCGCCCTCCCCCGAGTCCGCCCTCCCCGCGGCCACCTACTCCGAGCCGACCGTCGCCCCCTTCCTCGACGCCGCCGTCGCGCTCCCCTTCTCCCAAGGTGAGCTCCGCCAGATCTGCTCACTCCACTCTGTTGATGCAGAGCTGCTCTGCTGCGTGTGATTTTGAGATGTCGTCGATGCTAGGATGTTGCCGAGCCAGTGATGCTGTCTGCTATGTTGTTTATCACCGAGCTGTGCAGGATTTGCTATGTTCGCCTAGTTACTGACTAAGTTACTGACTAGTTAGGATACAATCTGAAGATTGTATACAGTTATAACCAACCCTGTAAAACCGTGATATTTCTCAGTATATAAATAGAGGCATAGCCAGCAATTTAGCTGTGCGCATTGATCATTCTTTCTGTTCTTGTATCCACTTCAGGAGTGGTTTGCAAACTGAAAAGCTCTTGGGAAATCTGATGTCGTTGATTGTGAAAGAAACCAAATAGTCAGTGCAGCACTGCACCTTAGAAGTTGGAGCAGCTAGATCATGATTGTTATGTACGTATCTTGGTGCATTATTTACACGCACCCTTGACCTGTCAACCTACTAAAATTATGCTATGCATTTGTATTGATGTTCACTGGATTAACTGGGCTGTTACAGCAGTCTTCATTTTGCTGCTGACGCACACACCATTTGCCCAATTAACTATTTAGGGAGTTTGACGATATTGGCATGAAATTGAAGTTATCTTTTCCTATGTTCGCCGAGCCAGTGATTGCCTATCTCAAAATAAGAAACAATTGAAGCTCTGCTTTGCTCAGAATCTAGTTATTTTTCTTATTTCTGTGGTTGAACAGTGGAAAAAACGAAATTGACATGTAAATATTGTACTTGTTATCTCTTAATTCAGTACTGTGCTTGTTATCTCTTAATATAAGATCTGAAGAAAACTGTACAGTGAAAGCATGTAAATATTGTTTGATGCTTCTCTGCAATGACAAGTAGTTTTTGAATTATACTGATGGAAATTGACATGTACTGTGTATTGTTTTGAATTTCAATGACAAGTACCGTGAAAGCATGGAAATTGACATTGGCAAGTAGCAAATCTAAAGTATGTATTGATGGAAATTTACAAGTAGCAATGTGAAGTAGCTTTTAAATTTCTCTGATGGAAATTGACATGTACTGTGCATAACAACCAAATCCTGTATATGTACTGTGAATAACAACCACTTTTTTTTGCATATGCTTCTGTTCACCAAAAGAGTGATGGGCTTGCTGCTCTGTTGTGCCTATATGTAGGCCTTTTTTGTCCATATGAAAGCAGAGGACCATATGGTCTGTGGCCTTTTCATCCATATGAAAGTAGAGGCACATTGTGGTGCTAGTTTGCTGGGTTTTGTCTCCGACCATCGTGTCGTGATGATTTTGCAGGTACCCCGAGAGGCCCTTGAGTTTGCCGGAATGTCGATTAACTTCCGTTCCGGCAAGTTCGGGTACTCCATATGTCCTATTTTCAGCAAAGGTCATGCTGAAATTTTCCGTGAATTTTAGCATGACTTTGCTAAAAATAGGACATATGGGGTACTTGCGACTAAAGCATGGGCCGGGGTATCTTAGTACTTAATTAAGTAGGATCAAGAATTAAGTAGGACTAGTTCTGAATAGCTTCTATCAACGGCACTCTAAATGATAAAACCGTAGCTTTTAGGATGCCTCGGTGTCGACAAACCCTAAGTGATGAGACCATGATAATTCCTCACAAACCCTAAATGATGAGATCTTGTTCCTTGACAATAACCAACTTTTTGACCAAACTTTTTTCCTATTTAGAGCGAACATGGCCGACAACGATGAGGCTGGCGGTTCGGGCGGCAAGCCATTCTGGGAGCTGTCCCAGGAGATGGAGGAATACCCTCACCGCTATGAGGACGCCGCGGAAGACACCGATCCCGACTACACAACCCCTAGTGGCGTCGGGGATGACACCACTGATGGTGCCGCCGGGGATGCCACCACTGATGATGGCAGCGAACGCACAGATGGCAGCCAACCGAAGAGGCAACGGAAGGACCGGCGCCCGAACGTGCTCGGCACCGTCAAGGAGGAATTTACTGAAGTGTCCTCCAGTGGGCATCCAACGGCGCCCAAAGAATTAGTCAGTGGGTACGCGGGACAACTCGGGTGCATTGTCCGGAGCACCGTCACGATCAACACCGAGAACCTAAGGCATCGTGAACGAGGGAATTTGCGGATCCTCCTCTTCACGAAGCTGCACGAACGATACAAGTTCCCCGGTGACTTCGCAAACACACGCCTCTCAGGGAATAAAGTGAACAGTGCCGCCCTCACGAAGATGAGCACGGCCCTGGCTTCTTGGAGAGCCCGGGTGAAGAAAATGATTGAAAGAGGTGATAGTTATGAGAAGATCAAGGAGAAAAATCCTTCGATCAGCAAAGCTGACTACCTGGAGTTCAAGACCAAGTGCGAGAGCAACGCATCCGTGGAATCAATTCAGTGGGGGAAAGAAATGCGGGAATTGAACTTAGGGGTCCACACACTCGGTCCCGGCGGTTACAGAGTGGCGGAACCTAAATGGGACAAGGAGGACGCGGAGCGTGTCGAGCAAGGCCTACCGCCCCTCTTCGATAAATACCGCCATGAAAAGCAGACCAGGAACTATATCAGAGCCTGGTACAAGGAGGACCCGGTAACAAAGGAGCTTACCACGGATCCGAAGGTGAAGGCGCTTGAGCTTGTTCTGGTAAGGAATACACCCCCGCGTAATTAGCTCCATATGGGTGCATTCTAATTAATGAAGCCAAATTTCTAAATGGTTCACGTTACTTCCGCAGGAAACTGAAAGCAGTAGCGCGGGGTCTCAGAGCTCCCCGTCTGCCCCTTGGGACACCACTTTAAATAGGGCGTTGAATGTAATGAAACAGAAGGATAAGTTAGCTAAGCCGACGTCAGCTGGTCGTGTGGCCGGCGAAGGCTTGTCCATGAAATGGTCGGAATACTATAAGACTGGGCGAAAGGAGAGAAAGACCAGCTTGGAAAGCCAGGAGGTTAAAGAACTCAAGGCAAAAGTGGCGCAGATTCCTCAGATAGTCGAAGAGCAAGTGCGAGACCAAGTGCGAGACCAACTGGGAGCGACGATCACCGCCATTATGCCTACCTTGGTTGAGGGGCTGCGGGGGTGGTTTGTGGGCGGCCAACAGGGGCCGCCCCCGATTCCCAGCTTGACGGGCAGCAACTCGCACAACGCGCCGGCAGTGGTGTCTCCGGCGGAGGCGTCATTGGTGTCTCCGGTGCCGGCGCCGGCATTGGAGCTTGATGCACCCGGGTGTGGGAAGAATACGCCGGCCGGCACCTCGGCAGCAAGCGGCCCCTCCGTCACTTGCACGCCCGCCGTTGGCGGTGCCTCGACATTAGCCGAGCTCGACGCCATCACGGTAACTAAGCCTCGGCCGATGACTTCATCTCCTTGCCTTTGACTGGGCATCCCTGACGCCCTACATGTTTTCGCAGGGCGCCGCCAACGAAGTTCCATGCACTCTCCTGCACTTCGTGGACGGCAAGTTGATCGATGTCGCCAAGGCCAAAATCGTTGAACCGGGCAACCGCGTGTTCCACCATAATCCGATGCCACCCACCGTGTATAGGGTTCAACTGGTTCGGGTGCTGCGGGGCTGCGACGACTTGTTACCTCCGTATCGACCCCATGGGGCCGACGAAGAGGATGTGATGACCCTCGGCGCCTGCTTCAACTGGCCATTGCTTTGGCCGAAGAGCCAGATTCGTTTGGGGGCGGGGGTCACCACCCCACAGACAACACCGCCAGTCCTGCCGGCGCCAAGCCATGGCAAGACCGCCGCAACGCTACCGCCGTCAGTTGATCCGGGCATGCATATGGCATAGGATCCGGACGTCGACGACGGTACATTTGTCAACGTCGATGACTACTTCAACGAACATGGTGGGTACGGTGACGAATTCTTGGCGCCTCCTTCTCAAGAACCCAACCCTGCAAAAGTCGATCGCGATCTAGCTGGTACCGCGAAGAAACCCAATTTCAAGAGGTGTCGTCTGTTCGGTTCTCAGGAGACGCCTCCAGCTGCCGCCTTCACCGAGACTCAAGCAGCCGAGGTGGGAAATATTATCAGCCCCACCACACTCAAGAAGGTGGTCTCTGAGCAGACCTCGATCCCATTACATCAGCAGAAGCCAAAGAAGGGACGGAAAAGAAAAACTAACAAGGGTGCGAGCCAGCCGGCACCGAGTACGATCCGTGCTCAGGACGGGCCACCAATACCTAAGGATATCATGAGGGCGGTGCATGTGGCGGGTAGGCCGATGCTACCGGCTAATCTGCTCAAGGCTGCAACCGGTGCTATGCGGAGTCTGCATGACAGTGTTCTTTCTATGGAGAAGCGGCGTCTCTCCGAGAAAGATGACTCATACCCGGTTTTCGTGGCCAAGGTGCCAGAGGGCAAGGGCTTTGTCGATGGCACCATCGGGAGTATGATCGTCCTGCGGTTTGATGACATCTTCGCTATGTTTAACCTTCATCCGCTGCACTACACCTTCATTCGGCTATTTTCGCTCAATATGGAGATGCAGATCATTAGAGACAAGACCCCGGACATCGTGATAGTCGACCCCTTCTACATGCGTGCCAAGCACTTGGACAGCGCTGGGGACCGGCAAGTCGCGAGTTCATACCTCGAAGGCGTCATTATGGCGAACAAAGATAAGGATACCTTCCTCGTGCCTTACTTTCCCGAGTAAGTCATCCCCTCACCGCCCCGTAACATATGATTTCTTAGATTTCGATCGTTCTTTTTTTTCCTAACATTCCGTGTTTTGTGCAGTGACACACGTTGCACACTCATCCTCTTAAGCCCGAAATATTCCACGGCCACGTATTTCGACTCGGACCGTCAGTCGAAGAAAGACTACACAAATATCAAGAAAGTTCTTGATGATGCTCTCCCCGGCTACGCCAAATCTGGAGGCACCTTCAGGAAGGAAATGTGTAGGTACGGCAAGCACGTGTTCACCCACGTAACGACGTTCCCCTGCGTCAAGCAGCCGCCTAGCAGTCAGAAGGATGCCTACTACGCCCTCCATCACATGCGGGCGATCGTACGGGACCATAATCACCTTATGCTACCAAAGGGTCTCCAAGATTGGGCCGCACGCTTGTCGGCAATCCAGGACATGGACATCAGACAAGAATTCTTTCGCATCCAGTCGGAGTTTGCGGAAATCATCTGTCAAGATGTCCTTCGTACCTCGAGGCAGTTCCACCTCAAATATCAACCGTCCAACAGTGAAATAGAAACAACGCTACAAATGCAGGCTGACAACTACCGCACATTCATGACGCCGACGGATGACGGCGGCTTCATCCACGCTCCGGTCCCTGAGTCGAGTCGAAGAAAGTATTGATGGTATGTAGTTCTGAAATGTCGATTAGCTCGTGTTGTAATTAAACTTTAATGAACTTGTATGTCTCTTTAGTTTGGACAGTCGTTCAACTTATATGTAATCGATGCTATTTATTAGTAGGACCATGAACCGTGCTATTAATGTGTTGCTTTTCTCTTTCGATCCTTTTGTTGCATACTTATATATTATCTGTGAATTGCTACTAACGTTTTGTTTGTCTAGTGCATAGAGATGCCGTCGTATGTCGTGTACAAGGGTAGGGTTCCCGGAGTCTATGACGACTGGGAGGAGTGTCGGAGACAGGTTCACCGTTTCAGCGGTAACAGTTACAAAGGGTACACCACTAGGGCGGAGGCGGAAGCTAGATACGAGCGCTATCTAGAGGGAGAGAGGAGGGAGCGGAGGAGGAACCGGATGAAGACTAGTTTCATCGCGATGATGCTCATCGTGACCGCAGCTCTCTTCTATGTGATGGTAGTTTAGATGATATCAACTTTGTAATGTGACGACAAACTCGCTACTCGGTCTCGAGACCTAAACTTGTCTAATATTTGAACTTTGTTCGCTATTTCGAATTCGGAGACTAATGTGATGATTTGTATTATGTGCTGTTTATATTCTGTGATGTATTGTATTTTGTAACCTGTGCAAATACCAGAAATGCAAAAAAAAATTCCTAGAATTAATAGTAGTGGCGCACCATATTGCACATTAGTGGCGCACCCAGTTAAATAACAGTGGCGCACCCATATGGATATCAGTGGCGCATCAGTAGGGACCCTGCTGCAATACCAGTGGCGCACCATCTTGCACATTAGTGGCGCACCCAGTTAAATAACAGTGGCGCACCCATATGAATATCAGTGGCGCACCCATACGAATATCAGTGGCGCACCCATATGAATATCAGTGGCGCACCCATATGAATACCAGTGGCGCACTAGGTGGCATACCAGTGGCGCACCAGTGGTGCGCCACTGTTATTTGGATTAACAGTGGCGCATTAGAGGTGCGCCATTAGTATTCCTTATTAGTGGCGTGGTATTAGTGGCCCACCCATGGTGCGCCACTAATGGCAATATTGGGTGCGCCACTAATAGCCTTTTTTCTAGTAGTGAAATCCACATCCTTCAAACCAGCAGACGAGATAGTCAAATTCCAGGTCCACCCAACGGACCCTACTAAAACAGCCTCCATCGGGGCACAACTGAACCCTGATGTAGACGCCGCACTGCGCGAGTTCCTACGAGAGAACTGGGACATTTTCGCCTGGCACCCTTCAGATATGCCTGGAATCCCACGCAGGCTGGCCGAGCACAACTTAAATATCCAGAAAGGATTCAAACCTGTCAAACAAGCCCTTCGGCGTTTCTCCGAGCCACAGAGACAGGCTATGGGAGAAGAGCTAGCCAAATTATTGGAAGCCGGATTCATTAGAGATATAAAACATCCGGATTGGCTAGCAAACCTAGTAATGGTACCAAAGAAGGACAAATCCTGGCGCATGTGTGTCGACTTCAAAGACCTCCTAAGGCGCACCGAACACTTCGAGTGGACGGACGCTGCCACGGCCGGACTCGAGGAAATAAAGGCCATCTTGGCAACAAACCCCGTCCTGGCCGTGCCGAATACCGGCGAACCCATGCTGTTATATATTGCCGCAACTCATCAAGTTGTTAGCGCAGTACTCGTCGTCGAACGGGTATCGGACGGACACAAACTACCCCTTCAAAGGCCGGTTTACTACGTGTCCACTGTCCTCACACCATGCAAATCACGGTACCCGCATTACCAAAAGATCGCATACGCGGTGTTTATGGCATCCCGGAAGCTACGACACTACTTTCAAGAGTGTTCTATAACAGTAGCCTCGGAAGTACCACTCAACGATATTATCAACAACCGCGATGCAACGGGCCGGATAGCAAAATGGGCCATAGAGCTCCTCCCATTCGATATAACCTACAAACCACGGCGAGCTATTAAATCACAAGTCCTAGCCGACTTCGTCGCCGAATGGACAGAGGCCGAACTCCCTAAAGAGTACGGCACATACTCAAACTGGATCATGCATTTCGACGGCTCCAAAATGTTGGCCGGACTGGGGGCTGGCGTTGTTCTGACGTCCCCTACAGGAGATACAGTCCAATATGTCCTCCAAATTATGTACACGGACTCCAACAATGCAGCCGAATACGAGGCCCTTCTACATGGTCTCCGGATGGCAGTATCCATGGGCATTCAACGCCTGGAAGTAAGCGGGGATTCAAATCTCGCGATATCCCAAATAAATGGCGACTTCGACGCCAAAGACCCAAAGATGGCAGCTTATCGCAACGCCGCACTAAAAATGTCAGCTCGGTTCGAGGGACTGGAGTTTCACCATATCGCCCGAGAAAATAACCAGGCAGCGGATGCCCTGGCACGCATCGGAGCAAAACGAGATGCGATCCCCCCAACATCTTCTTAGAAAGATTATTTAAACCATCAGTAACATCGGAGGGGGAACCCTCGGGTAATAGTCCGGACATAACCGCACAACCCGACGCCGAACAGCCAGACATAATTGGTGGCTCCACCACCGAAATTACACCCTCGGACCACATAATAATGGCGGTCATCGCCCCGTGGACGGAACCATTCCTAGCCTACCTTACTAGGCAGGAACTCCCCGAGGACCAAAATGAGGCACGCTGCATAGTGCGGCGATCTAAAGCCTATAAGGTCCACGAGGGAGAGCTATATAAGAAAAGCACTACCGGAGTCCTTCAAAGGTGTATCTCCGAAGAGGAAGGGCGGAGTCTGTTGGCTGAAATCCATGCCGGACTCGGTGGCCACCACGCCGCAGCTCGGTCCCTTATAAGCAAGGCTTTCCGTACGGGCTTCTATTGGCCGACGGCACGAGCAGACGCTCAGGACCTAGTCAAACGATGCGTCGGTTGCCAGCTTTTTGCCAACCAAAGCCATATGCCACCCAACGCCCTCCGAACTATCCCCATCACTTGGCCTTTTGCGGTCTGGGGGCTTGATATGGTGGGACCCCTTAAAGGCGGAACCCAAAAGAAAAAATATTTATTGGTCATGGTGGATAAATTCACAAATGGATAGAAGCCAAGCCTGTCAAGACGGCCGAATCCGGACCTGTGATAGACTTCATATCCGGGGTCGTACACCGTTATGGTGTCCCCCACAGCATTATCACCGATAACGGCACAAACTTCACCTCTGATGAAGTAAAGCTGTGGTGCAAAAACATGGGCATTAAGCTCGACTATGCTTCTGTCTATCACCCACAAACTAACGGTCAGGTCGAACGTGCAAATGGTCTCATTATGAGCGGCATCAAACCCAGACTAGTGCGGTCCCTCAAGGAATCTAATATGCACTGGGTAGAGGAGCTCGACTCCGTACTCTGGGGGCTGCGAACCACGCCAATTCGCACCACCGGATTCACACCATTCTTTATGGTGTACGGCGCTGAGGTGGTTCTGCCCTGCGACATAATTCATGACTCACCTCGAGTGCGCATGTACGAAGAAAGAGAAGCCGAGCTTGATCGGCAGGACAACCTAGACGCTTTAGAGGAGGAGCGAGACGTGGCTAAAGCCCGTTCCGCATTTTATCAACAGCAAGCTCGAAGATATCAAAGCAGAGAAGTACGGGCCAAAAATTATAATGTTGGTGAACTAGTTCTACGCCTGCCGGATAAGCAAAAGAACAAACTCAAGCCCAAATGGGAAGGTCCATTCATAATCGACCAAGTCCTAACTGGTGGAGCGTACCGCCTGCGAGATGCGTCGGACAACCGACTCGAGCCGAACCCATGGAACGCAACACGTCTTCGAAGATTCTACGCCTAGCGCCGGACTTTGTGTTTGTCTCCTTCCTCTGTCCATTATTTACATTTATACATTTTTCTTTACTTTGTCTCCTACTCTTTTATTTTCTAGCCCTTAAGGGCTCATTAAGTGACGCGCTATCCGCGCTCCTTAAACCTGGGGGCTTCTTTAACAGAAGCTTGTTCATATGGGTTTCACACCCAACGCACACGTCAGACTTCCGCATGAACCTTTTCTTCGCCATTATATGCATTGATATGACTTAAGTTTTGGCCAAGCTGGGTTGCCTGGCTCCTGTGCTTACCCCTACGTTCCCGATTGTTCGGCTAGGCGGTAAAGGGAGCACCTCTGCGATTGTTACTGCCGGATAAGCCGGATGTGTACCTCAGACTGGGTGAAGCCGAAAGCTAGCGTTCTTAAGGGAATATTCGGTCGGTGAACTAAAGATGAACCTTTTTTATTTTTATACACGCCCCCAGACGATTTTCTGCATTTGCAGTTCGGACGTGCACTTTAGGGCACGCCACCCCAGCGAAAGGAACCCTTAACGGAACTATTCTCTCTGGAAGATGTTTCTTACTAACCATGTAATATAACATAACTAGTTGGGCACTTGTCTGATAAAGCACTAATGACCCCTACGCCTGGTCTCCAAGCATACCCCGGTTTTTATATAACCGTTATGGTATTCGGACACACTCCGGACCGTCAGGCCCCGAGGTTGAAGCGAAAAGGTCGGCAATGACAAACGATCTACAATCCGGCTAGAAGGCATTACACATGTCAATTATAAATTACATAGTCATTTTGACTGATCGTATTCCTCCTCTATACCATCTAATAGGCTGTCTAATTTACAATCCTGCTGGGAATACTTTGCGGCCAATTCTACTTGGCCGTACACTAAGCTCACAGGGATCTCCTTCCCGTCGGGCCCCACCGGTCCGACCTCAGCCATGTGATTGGGGTCCGACTTCGTAAAGCGGGTCTTCACCATGGCCCAGGCCTCCCGCGCGCCTTGTCGGCATGCCGATATCTTCCACAATCGGAAGCGCCGCCGAGCTCCCTTAAGCTTCTCCACAAGCTCTCCAAGGCCCTCGGGCGTGGAGTGGGCAGGCCATAGGGCCTGGGCAACGCCTTGCATCACCTGCCGAATTCGCTCGTGCAGTTGCAAGAGTTCGGGGAGAAGATCACCCGTTGAACCGGGCATCTCCTCTGCAGGCCGACCTATGAGCATACCTACAGACAATACTCTGTTATTCGATTTCCTCGCTGAACTCACCTTTTTCAAAGGGTTCGTTCAAGCACTTACTAAATATGCCGCGTAGAATTCGTTGATTCTCCTTTGTGGAGTTCGACAGCTGGCCGCGAACGTCTTTCAGTTCAACATCCAGCTTGGTGTTGGCATCCTGAAGGTCATTCTTCTCTTGCCTCACCCTTGTCAACATACTCTCGCCAGCCTTTAACTGGCGTAGGAGTTGTTGCTTCTCCGGATCGAGTCCGGCAACATCTGCAACATCAATTGTCAGAATTGCACACAAGCCGCACAATACTACTCTCGAAGTATATCATACCTGAGGGGGTCCCTTTGGGCTCCCCTGTTGCGGCTAGTGCGGCCTCTAGTTGGGCCTTGCACTTTTCCAGCTCCTGAGACAGCGCGGTGTTCTTCTTTGTAAGAACCTGCATATGATCCTTAAATCAGTTACTTTAACTGTTTCAAGTCTCGGGGGCTACTGGTATATATGTATTTAACCAAAATTTTCTTACCCGCATGTCTTTCACATACTGCTCCGTGGCTCTGGCTAAACCATCTTGAGCGGCACGAAGGTACGCATCTCCCGAATTGAAGGCGTCTAAGGCCTCTCGGGAAAAACAAGCGTCGCGCAGAACTGTCCGGCGACGCCTGTGGTTCATGGCGCTCTCCACTTCTGAATTTGTGGCAGATAGCCGGTCCGCGTCCTCTGTTGGAGGAGCGTCCGGCGCAAGCCTGGTGTTCGTCCCCGCTTCCGGACCAGACGTTGGAGCCTGGCTGGTGGAAGCGCGGTTGGCGGCTTCTCCGAATGTAGTCCAGCGAGGCCTCTTCGTCCTGGAAACAGCACGGATGTTAACATGCCTTGACAGAATAACACCAGGGAGACAGAGCGCGCGTTATACCGTTGTGCCGGACTTTCAGTCCGAACTTCATCTCTTTTTACCCCACGGGGCCCGGCGACTCCTCGTTGGCTGGCCGCCGCAGACCCGACCTTCCTCCTCGGGAATCTCCCCTGTAAAATGCGGTTGTCGTCAGAAACGCCGGAATATGTCGGACGGAATCTCTCTTGAGGGAATAAATACTCCGGTTTCTGTCACCTGGGAGGCCGGGATTAACCCAGGGTAATCAGCCGTAATGGCCACCAAGGTATTGTCCTTGCTCAACTGATGAAACACCCCGTCGATAAGCTCCACTGCTATGTCCGGATCTTCTTCGGAGTCCGGATTGTGGGACCGTTCTGGGTCCTCGGGCTGTGGAGGGCGGCTGTCGATGTCCTTCACTTCCTGTCGCAGTTCCTGCGCTAAAATTGCCAGCCTGCATGACTAAACATGGGAATATTAAAGCAAACGGGCGAGTACAATTATTCGCTTACCCAACTTGGAGGTTCGTACATAGAGAATCCGGCCCGCGGGTTGACGCGGAGGAAATCCTCCTTTTCTCCCTTGTACAAAGATGCTAATATCTCTACCAAAGCGGCAGCTGAAGCTGGTCCTTTACGGCCATAACGGGTGGCGTCATCCTCCCCGTTGAGTTCCCACATGGGGTGGCCTCTGTATTGAAGTGGCTGCATCCCCCGCATAATACATGCGGGCATGACTTCAATCATGGTTAGTCCGGAATGAGCCAACAGTCTTATCCGGCTCATCAGGTAATGGACGTCTCTGTTGTCTTCTCCCTGAGAGCTCCGCGGACGCCAACTTAAGCGTTTCTTCAAGGGAGCCATGCTGAACTCAGGGAGGCCGGCCCGGATAGGGTCCGGCAGCGGGACGTCATCTATATAAAACCATTCTGAAGGCCAGTCCTCGAATGCCTTCTTTGGGGTTCCGGATAAGTATCCGGTCCAGGCGATGCGCCATATTTCGGCTCCGCCCACTTGATATATGGACCCCTCTTGAGAACGGGGTACCAAGCAGAACAACCTTTTCCACAGCACGAAATGAGCCTCTACGCCTAGGAATAGCTCGCAAAGAGCGACAAAGCCCGCAATATGAAGTATGGAGCCGGGCGTGAGGTCGTGCAACTGGAGGCCGTAGAACTCCAGGAGCCCGCGGAGGAACGGATGAATCGGAAATCCCAGTCCTCTTAATAGATAAGGGACGAGGCACACCCGCTCTCCCTTAGAGGGATTAGGGGTGCTCTCCGCCTGCTTCCCGCCATTATAGGTGGCAAGTCCGGCTCGGACCGAGACCATATAGGCTTGAGGGAGAAATCCGTTGGCTTGCAGCGACATTAACTCACTGTGCGGGATGGTACAACTCTCCCAATCTCCGGGTTTGGAACCGGAGGAGCGAGAGGAGGAGTTGCGACGGTTGGCCATGATGGAATGGATATTTGCTGGAGGCGCTCCGATGATAATTTGCGGGGAAAAGAGGATGTGTTTGGATCTAAATCCTCATCCCATTAAATAGGTGGCTTGTTCGTATGGCTAGGGGTGTAGATGTAAAGACGCCCCGGGCTTTTCGTATTCGTTCAACACGTGGAAGAGGGTCATTATTGGGCATAGAAGCCGAGGAGAGCTGCGGAAATCAAGCATTATTCGTACAGGTACACAAGATTCGGAGAAGGAACCCGCCTTGCAATGCCGAAGACAATTTGTGCGCCGGACTCATCGTCATTGAAGCCTGGTTCGGGGGCTACTGAGGGAGTCCTGGATTAGGGGGTGTTCGGATAGCCGGACTATACCTTCAGCCAGACTCCAGGACTATGAAGATACAAGATTGAAGACTTCGTCCCGTGTCCGGAAGGTTCTTTCCTTGGCGTGGAAGGCAAGCTAGGCGTGCGGATATTCAAGATCTCCTACCAATGTAACCGACTCTGTGTAACCCTAACCCTATCCGGTGTCTATATAAACCGGAGGGTTTTAGTCCGTAGGACGAACCACAATAACCATCATCATACCCGTAGGCTAGCTTCTAGGGTTTAGCCTCCTTGATCTCGTGGTAGATCTACTCTTGTACTACCCATATCATCAATATTAATCTAGCAGGAGTAGGGTTTTACCTCCATCGAGAGGGCCCGAACCTGGGTAAAATAAAGTGTCCCTTGTCTCCTGTTACCATCTGACCTTGACGCACAGTTCGGGACCCCCTACCCGAGATCCGCCGGTTTTGACACCGACAGAGACCATCCACTTGCCTCCCGCTCCGGACATTGCTGGAGAAGGTTGAGGTGGGAAGAGCGGGCTTGGGCGCTGGAGCTCGAGTGCGCAAGAGATGGATTGGCAAAGGAGGAAGAAGGCGTAGGTAAAAAGGTGGATCCTTATCCCCTTATATAGGCAGATGCGGTTATGCGTCCCCACCTACCTAATAAAACTCGCTTGCCTCCCAAGCGCCATGGTAAATGGCGCGGTTGGGTTACCCACGTCCGTATTGTTGAGAATCCCGTAAAAAGGGGGACGCGATCTCTGCTTTGACAAGACGTGCCAAGGAAACCGCCTCGCTAAACGTGCTGAGTTGGAAAAGTATTTGTGTAAAGAACTTGGCCGTAGTGTGATGACGCACTGCGGAATACGTCAGCAGATTTGATTTGTGTTAATATTATTATCTCTATGGCAATATGTGGAAACTTATTTTGCAGAGCCGGACACTATTCTTGGTATTTATAATCTTCTATGAAGGACTTGGAGGAGGAACCCGCCTTGCAATGCCGAAGACAATCTGCGCGCCGGACTCGTCGTCATTGAAGCCTGGTTCAGGGGCTACTGAGGGAGTCCTGGATTAGGGGGTGTTCGGGTAGCTGGACTATACCTTCGCCGGACTCCTGGACTATGAAGATACAAGATTGAAGACTTCGTCACGTGTCCGGATGGAACTTTCCTTGGCGTGGAAGGCAAGCTTGGCGATGCGGATATTCAAGATCTCCTACCAATGTAACCGACTCTGTGTAACCCTAACCCTATCCGGTGTCTATATAAACCAGAGGGTTGCAGTCCGTAGGACAACCATCTTCATACACAATCATACCATAGGCTAGCTTCTAGGGTTTAGCCTCCTTGATCTCGTGGTAGATCTACTCTTGTACTACCCATATCATCAATATTAATCAAGCAGGAGTAGGGTATTACCTCCATCGAGAGGGCTCAAACCTGGGTAAAAACATCGTGTCCCTTGTCTCCTGTTACCATCCGGCCTTGACGCACAGTTCGGGACCCCCTACCCGAGATCCGCTGGTTTTGACACCGAGAACGGGGTTGATTGAATCCTCGACATCGTGGTTCATCCGATGAGATCATCGAGGAGCATGTGGGAGCCAACATGGGTATCCAGATCCCCCTGTTGGTTATTGACCGAAGAGTCGTCGCGGTCATGTCTGCGTGTCTCCCGAACCCGTAGGGTCTACACACTTAAGGTTCGTTGACGCTAGGGTTATTAGGAAGACTTATATGTGATTACTGAATGTTGTTCGGAGTCCTGGATGAGATCCCGGACGTCACGAGGAGTTCCGGAATAGTCCGGAGCTAAATATTTATATATGGGAAGTTGTCATACGGTCACCGGAAAGGTTCGGGGGCATATCGGTATTGTACCGGGGCCACCGGAGGGGTTCCGGGGGTCCACTGGGAGGGGCCACCTCTCCCGGAGGGCCTTATGGGCTGTATGAGGAAGGGAACCAGCCCAAAGCGGGCTGGGGCGCCACTCCCCCCTAGGGCCCATGCGCCTAGGGTTGGGGGAAACCCTGAGGGGGCGCCCCCCTTGCTTGGCCGGGGGTAAGCCCCCTCCCCTTGGCCGCCTCCCCCCTCTAGATCTCATCTAGAGGGGCCGGCCCCCCTTCTCCCTTCCCTTATAAATAGAGGGGCGAGGGGAGGGCTGCTGGACATCCAAGGCGCAGCCCCTCCCCTCCCCAACACCTCTCCTCCTCCGTCACGAGCTTGGCGAAGCCCTGTCGGAGTACTGCTGCTCCACCACCACCACGCCGTCGTGCTGCTGCTGGAGCCATCTTCCTCAACCTCTCCTTCCCCCTTGCTAGATCAAGAAGGAGGAGACGTCACGTTGACCGTACGTGTGTTGAACGCGGAGGTGCCGTCCGTTCGGCGCTAGGATCTCCGGTGATTTGGATCACGTCGAGTACGACTCCCTCATCCCCGTTCTTTGAACGCTTCCGCTCACGATCTACAAATGTATGTAGATGCACTCCCCTCTCTCGTTGTTGGATGAACTCATAGATTGATCTTGGTGAACGTAGAAAAAAATATATTTTATGCAACGTTCCCCAACATTCTGCAATTTACTTAATAATTTAGGATGTTCCTTCGTCTAATCCATGGTACCATGTCCATGATTTAAAACTCAATGATTGAAATGGGCATTTTTTTATGTCCATGACTGATGTAGTCATATTTGTAGCATCTAGCAAACTTTTTTTGTATTTCGCTGCGTGCATATCATCACCATATATAAAGCATAGCCCATTCACTTTGTCAAGCCCAAGCCTAAGAGAATACTGTGTAAACAAACTAAAAATTCAGGATCCCCTAAAACAACTAAAAATTCACGCCAAATATTTTAAATATCTCACTCAAGTCTTTCAGCGAATGGCACCAATGACTTATATTTCACTTGCCCTTCCACCTACAATGTTGCATCAACAAAAATAGCTTTAAAAAATGCTCCTAACAGGACGTAGTGTAGAAGTGCATGCTCTAGCCAATGCAACCAAAAGACCGATCTGATGGAAAAGACTAGGCAGCACATTATACGTCAACACTCCCCCTCACGTGTGGCTCCCTTAGGCCTAAACATGGACCGAAAGTGGGCTGCAATTTAATTGTGCCAGCCGGGTCTTGAACTCAAGACCTCTTGGCTCCGATACCATGTAGACGAGAATTGGTTTGAGGGAAGACGCCTCTCAAGGGGCGATGGGCTCATATATTTATAGCAAGATTACAAGTCTTGGAGACCAAGAAAGAACCTATACGCGTATATGTACAACCGTATACAAACGGGAATACGCGCTGTTAGCTATACAAAGTCATACTTTAACACCCCCCCCCCCCCCCCCGCAGTTTGTGCGTCGGGCGAATGCACAAATTGTATCAAAAATCCTCGAAGAGGTGCGACGGCAGCCCCTTCGTCATGATATCGGCTAACTGCTGTGAAGATGGCACATGGAGAACCCGAATCTGACCGAGAGACACCTTCTCCCGAACAAAGTGAATGTCGATCCCGATGTGCTTCGTGCGGCGATGCTGGACCGGGTTACACGCCATGTAAACAGCACTGACGTTATCACAGAAAACAACGGTGGCTGACGAAAGGGGGCGATGGAGCTCAAGAAGAAGCTGTCGGAGCCAACAGCACTCGGCCACGGCATGTGCCACCGCTCGGTACTCCGCCTCGGCACTGGAGCGAGACACTGTGGCCTGGCGTTTGGAGGACCAAGACACTAGGTTATCGCCGAGATAGACGCAGTAGCCGGATGTGGAGCGGCGGGTGTCGGGGCAGCCGGCCCAATCCGCGTCAGAGTAGGCAGTGAGCGAGGTGGCCGGCGTGGAGTGGAGCTGCAGCCCGAGGTCGAGAGTGCCACGAACGTAGCGGAGGATCCGCTTGACGAGGTTGAGATGAGGCTCCTGAGGGGCGTGCATGTAGAGGCACGCTTGCTGGACGGCATGAGCAATGTCAGGACGAGTGAGCGTCAGGTACTGAAGTGCCCCGGCAAAGCTCCGGTACTCTGTGGCATTGGTGACGAGTGGTCCCTCATCAGCAGAGAGCTTGCAACGGGTGTCAATGGGCGTCACACACTGGTTGCAGTCCATCATACCAGCGTGCTGAAGAAGGTCGATGGCGTACTGGCGCTGCGAGAGAAGCATCCCCGATGTAGAGCGGGAAACCGAGATCCCGAGGAAGTAGGATAAGTCCCCGAGATCGGTCATGGAGAACTCATGGTGGAGCTGCTCGGTGATGTGGTGAAGGAGCCCGTTGCTGGAGGCGGTGAGGATGATATCGTCAACATAGAGGAGCAGATAGGCCATCTCGGTGCCGCGCCGAAGCACGAAGAGAGATATGTCACTCTGCGATGCCACGAACCCAAGGAGATGAGCATGATGAGCGAACCGCTGGTACCAGGCACGAGGTGCCTGCTTAAGTCCATAGAGAGACTTGTGAAGCAGACAGACGTGGTGGGGGCGTGTAGGGTCGATGAAGCCGGGTGGCTGCTCACAATGGACCACCTCGTCAAGGTCACCATGAAGAAAGGTGTTCTTGACATCCAGCTGATGAACCGGCCAAGCGTGGGAGAAGGCGATGCTGAGTACGACGCGGATCGTAGCCGGTTTGACGACAGGACTAAACGTCTCGTTGTAGTCAATACCAGGCTGCTGGGAGAATCCACGGACGACCCACCTGGCCTTGTACCGAGCAAGGCTGCCATCAGCGCCAAACTTGTGCTTGAAGATCCACTTGCCTGAAACAATGTTAGTGCCAGCCGGGCGAGGGACGAGAGACCAAGTGCGGCTCTGCATGATAGCGTTGTACTCCTCGGACATGGTGGCACGCCAAAGAGGGTCCTGAAGTGCGGAGCGACAGGTTTTGGGAATGGGAGAGATGTGGGAGTGTTCGGCCGAGAGATTAAGTATGTCAATCGGCTGGACGATGCCACGCTTGGCGCGTGTGAGCATGGTGTGGGTGTTGGTGGCAGGAGCGGTGTTGCTGCGAGAGCGACGAGGGGGGGGAGGAGGAGGTGGTGGTGGTGGTGAAGGAGTGGGAGACCGGCCAGGAGACGCGGGTGGAGACGGCGCGAGCGAGGCGGGTGCGTCGCTGGTAGGTGTGGGCGGCGCGGAGGCAACGCCATGCATAGCGGGCTGGGCCGATAAGGCCGGCGCCATGCCTGCCAAGGGTGATATGATCGCGGGAGCCGGGTGCGTAGCGGCCAGGTCGAGCAGAAAATCGAGGTCATCCGGAGAGGAGGCCGTTCGATTTGTGGCGAAGGGAAAGGTGTGTTTGTCAAATATGACGTGGCGAGAGATGATGACACAACGGGTGGATAGGTTAAGACATCTATAGCCGCGATGCGAGGTGGGGTAGCCGAGGAACACGCACGCGGTGGACCGCGGAGCGAGTTTGTGTGGCGCCGTGGCGGATTGGTTCGGGTAGCACAAGCACCCGAAGACCCGAAGATCAGAAAAGGAGGGTTTTTGTTGGTAGAGAAGAGTATATGGGATGCGGAAGTGCAGTGCTTGGCTGGGGCGGCGATCGAGTAAGAAAGTGGCGACAGCGAGAGCCTCGGCCCAGTAGGGGGGAGGCATGTAGGCCTGGAAGAGGAGGGTGCGAGTTATATCGTTGAGTGTGCGAAGAGCACGCTCAGCCTTGCCGTTTTGAGGCGAAGTGTACGGGAAAGACATACGTAAGTGGATGCCGTGGCGAGAAAGGAACTCGACAAATGTGGAGTTAACGAACTCAGTACCATTGTCGGTTTGGAAGGACACGACCGGGAGATTGAATTGTGTACGTGCGTATGCTACAAAGTTAACGAGGATATCACATGTGTCGGATTTCCGACGTAGTGGGAAGGTCCACATAAAATGAGAAAAATCGTCAACAACGACCAAGTAATATTTGAAGCCAGAATTACTAGCAACAGGTGATGTCCACAAATCACAATGAAGCAATTGAAACGGAACGACACAAACTGTGGATGATCTAGAAAATGGTAGACGCACGTGCTTGCCAAGTTGGCATGCATGACACACTTGAGTGCTTTTATTACATGGAATATCAAATTCTGAAGATAAATGTGACATAGAGTAACGACCCGGATGTCCGAAGCGACAATGCCATAGCTCCGATGTGGTGGTGGTGGCGACGAGTCCAAAAGGCGAGGTGGTGGTGTTGGTGTTGGCGAAGAACTCGTAGAGTGGACCGGGGCTACTGAAGCGAATGATCTCGCGCCGAGTGTGAAGATCCTTGATAGAAAAGCCACACGGGTCATATTCAATAGAAACGGAATTATCAATGGTAAACTGACGAGTAGAAAGAAGGTTTTTGATGATATCTGGGACAACTAGAACATTGTTAAGATGAAAGGTGTGGCTAGGTGTCCGAAGAGTGACGTGGCCGGTGGCAGTGATGGGAAGGGGATCACCATTGCCAACGGTGACACGAAGAGAAGGAGGGGGTGGGTGGGAGTTGAGCGTATACTAGGATCGGAGACCATGTGCGATGTTGCGCCGGAGTCCATGACCCATGCGCCTGGTGTGGCAGGGCCGGCGGCTGGAGGGCCGGCAGTGACGTTCAGGGCGGCGACGAGGGCAGAGCTAGCAGTCCCAGGCCGGGCCGGGGGTGTAGGGCACCGCGGGTGGGGGCAGGTTGGTGCCCCAAGCCTGGTCGTGCAGCGGCGCCAGTTGAGTCGTGTAGGCGACCTTACCTGGGGGCACCCAGGTAGACTGACGAGGCGGCAGCGCGGAAGAGGTGGACCGCGGGGCCGGTCCTAGGAGACCAGCGTCCCCGGCAGGAGGTGCCGGCGCGGCGTAGGGACGCCAGGCGGGCTGCATCTGCTGGGTCTGGCCGGTGTATGGGTTGAAGCAGATCCACGGACCGGGTGCCGCGGGGGTTTGGTTGGAGTTGGCTGCACCCCCGCCGGCATTCTTCTTCTTCTTCGACCAGCGGCCGCCGTTGCCGCCCGAGTTGCCGCCTGAGTTGCCGTGGCCGCCCGGGTTGCCGCCGGAGGAGGACCCGGCGGTGTTGCCGTAGAGGGCGACTTGAGACGACAGGGAGCTGCCGGGAGCGGCGTTGGCGAGCTGGTTCTCGCGCAGAAGGAGGATGGAGCGTGTCTGCAGGAAGGTGGGAGCCGGAACTTGCATCGTGATAAGGGTCGTGATGTCGGAGAAGCGTGGGTTCAGACCCCGAAGGCAGGTGAGGGCCAAGGTCTGGTCGTTCACGGGCTGCCCCACATCCGCCAGCGCGTCGGAGAGGGCCTTCAGGCGGTGGCACTAGGCGGTGATGGTGAGGTCGCCCTGCACAAGAGCTCGGAACTGTGCCTCGAGGTAGACGCCCCGGGTGAGCTGATTGTCGAGGAAGAGGTTCCGGATCAGGGTGTAGGCGTCATGCACGGTTTGATCTTGGGCCATGATGGTGTCCAGGATGTCATCGCTGATGGAGCCGTAGATCCACGAGCGGACGACGTAGTCCTGACGCTGCCACTCGGCGGTGCGGGCGTCCGGTGGCGTGACGGCGGAGATGTGATCCATCAGCTCGTACTTGCCGAGGAGGACGGTGATGAGCATCCGCCACTTGGCGTAGTTGGACTGCTGCAGGTCGAGGACGACGGGAACGTGCGTCTTGACGCTGGCCATGTGAACGGCCTGGGATGCCGGTGACGTGAGGGCGGGCGATGCGGCGGCGTTGGTGGAGGTGGTGAGGGTGCCGGACATCTGTGCCCCGAGCATGGACGACGAGGAGGCGGAGGTGGACATGGCGGCGATCTGGGAGGGGAGGGGAAACCGCGGCGGCGCCTAGGGTTTAGGGCGGCGGCGGCGGATGGGGTGTGAGCGGCGGAAGCTAGGGTTTTTAGGAACGAAGCTCTGATACCATGTAGAAGTGCATGCTCTAGCCAATGCAACCAAAAGACCGATCTGACGGAAGAGACTAGGCAGTACATTATACGTCAACAAAGCCGAAACATGCAACACTATTGGTAACTGTTAGCAGCACTGGTACCATTGTTTTGATTACGAAAGGTAAAATTGAAAAAAAAAATCAGTTTGCTGCTTTCTACCCCCTCCGTCCAATACTATAAGGGTGTTTTTAACACTAGTGCAGTGTTAAAAAAGCCCTTATATTAGGAGACGAAATGAGTACTACCAAGGGCAGTGTATATTTGGTACACAAGTTCTTACCCAGAGTCCAGAGAAGTGGCGTTCATTGATTTCTCCACTCCTTGGTCTTGAGCTCATTCTCCATCATCAAATTCTGCAACGTCCTTTTACAGTTGCCTTTGTCCCTCACAAGTGAATCACGCTCTTGCCTAAGCGTTTTTTGATATAAGAGAAAAGCCACCATCGCCCTATAACAACTACATTGGCTCCTTGGAGGTCATCCCGCTGGACGAGCGGGGATTCAGGGCGACATGTAGAGGGGCATCGCAACCGGCAAAGAATGCGCCGATCGAGCTCTTCATGGCGGTGGCGGCCTCGCCGCCAGCGAGACAGATAGACGGTGGGGCCGGACGATGGAGAGGCCTGGTGTGGGGCGTGCATGCCGGCCGCGGCCGCAAGATGAGGTGTTGCGGGCAGGAGGGCAGCACTGGCGCGACAATGTGGTGCAGCAGACGGCGTCGCACAGAAGCAGCATCGCGGGGCAGGGAGGCGCTAACGCAACAGAGGAAGCAGTGGTGGAGAGGGGGCGGCGACCTTCTCTGCTAGATGGGAGAAGCAGCGGAGCGGAGGAACGGCGTGTGACAGCGGCCTGCCGGTGGCTAGATGGGAGAGGCGAGGGAGAGGGGAAGAGGCGACGTCCTTGGGGAGGAAGTTATTACGGTAATTGCAGCAGCTGGCGTGGAGGTTGTGCTGAGCGAGCAACACGATCATTCGGGGTCAGCCTGCAGGTGGGACGACCTGCGGGCGTCCCGCATCCTGCCACATGTACCCACATAATTTATGGGGATTAAGTGGGCTACCCACTTAATTTAAGTGGGATTATGCGGGTTGCCACATGCACACATACAATTGCAAGCTAGACCATCAGAGGGCAAAAAATGTGTCCAACGACTTGTGTATGTGCTAGTCTAAATTTTAGACATCCATCCGAATCGCTACGCATAGTCCATATTTAGACGACGGAGCGAGGACGTCCAAACAGAGCTGCCCCTTCGCGAGCTCGCTCCCGTGCCGATCTGGAGAAGTTGGAGACGAGGAGACGCCCACGCCACTGCCCCGAGGAGCTCGCCGTCGCTGAGGTACGCTCTGGTTTTTCCGATTCGGAGAGAGGAAGAGTGATTGAAGAGACGGGGTAGGGAGATGGGGCCGATGGATCTGAGGCCAAATCCGGCCGCCGCCGCCCGCCACTGTCGCCCTTGCGGAAGTGGATGCGAGAGAAGGGGCAGGGAGATGGGGCTCCGGCTGCGAGCGCGACCCCGGCGGCGAGCATGTGCGCGAGCGGCGGGTGTGAGGGGGATGCACGAGCGGCGGGTGCGAGCGTGTGCGCGAGCGGCTGGGGCGCCGGCGGCGAGCGTGTGCGCGAGCGGCGGCCGTGAGGCAGGAGCGCGAGGCGGCTGCGAGGCAGGAGCGTGTGCGCGAGCGCCGGCTCCCTGAATTTTGGTGCTGTTCTCTGAATATCTGAATATCGGTGATGTTCTCTGAATATCTGAATATTGCTGCTGCTCTTTGTGTTGAAAATTGTTGAAAATATAGCTGTTGGAGACATAGACTACCAAATTTAGACAATCCACTGGAAAACTGAGGTTGTCTAAAATGAAAAGAAATTTACACCATTGTGTATATGAAGATATAGACTACCAAATTTACACAAGCCACTAGAGATACTCTAAGCACTAATCAGAAGTATAAATTTCTTAAGAACTCTATGAAGGATGTGTTTGAACTTTTGCATGAAAATCAGAAGAACTTTTGAAAAAACCAGTAAAATCCTAAAGTTCTTTGAGTTTTGAAGGTAAAGTTCAAAAGAAGAGTTAATAAAGTTCTCTGACAATTTTTCAACAATTATGAGATATGCCAAAGTTTTTCAAAAGTTCTTCTGTTTTTCATGGCAAAGTTCAGAGACCAATTTAATAAAGTTTGGTTCTCTTTGAAATTATTTAAAGAACGTTCTTCCAAACCAATTTAAACAACAAGATATTTGATTTTTGTGGCATTTAAATATTGTTTGTGTGCTGGTCTACAGCCACCATCAAAGATAATAAGGGGAATTCCTTGGGCTGGAGATTAATGCTGGACATGCAAGAATCTAGCACCTATCCGCACCTACTACCTGACATGCATGCCAAAGAGAAGGACACGGTTGCAGGTGCCAATGTCAGCTTTCTCACATGCATCTTTTGATCATGAGCAGCTTGGGCGGAGAGCAGTGCTGCTATGCACACGATGGTTTCAGACGATTTGTGCACGATAGTGCATATCCGTTCGTTCATCTGTATCATCAAAGGGTAGCAGACGGCCAGCACTCCCGTCGTGCATGCCTTTGTCGTCTGCCAAGTAGTTTCGGGTGGAGATTGGCGTTGTGGATGGAACGCGAATGCAAATGGCTTTATCGAGAACATGCCCACATAATCCACAGACGACACACTCCAACGGAATTTGAGCACTACACAACATGCTCAGCTTTCTATTGCACCTGCTGGTGCTCCAGTTTGGTCGTCGGTGCCAGATTCGACGCTGGGGCGGCGTGAAACGGGTGTAGAGGGCGGCGGTGGCGGCGACCGGGGGGGGGGGGGGCAGCACTGACCACAACATGATCCGGCTGCTCTCGTGACGGCGGGGCGACGTGGGAGGCCCTTTGCCGGATCCGGGTGCTCCCGCGACGCGATTCGCGAGCTCCGCTCCCTCCTCTCCGGTGAGCTACTGCTGGTGTGGTCAACACCGTCGGGAGGTAGAAGATGAAGAGAAGAGAGAGATAGATCTGACTCTTTTCCCTGTTGGGACCCACACGGAAGTGAGAGAAGAGGAGGTCCCGTTTTTCTTAGTGGGCTCACAGTAAGTGAGAGAGGGTGTGCCTCCAACCGCGCCATTAACGGCTGTTTTCGGCGTGTCATCACCTGTTTCCGCACGCGGGTGATTTGCCACGCCAAAACACGATAAAAAATTTACTTAGCATATTTTGCCATTGTCAATTCTTCTCTGCGGTGCAAAGTGTCACATTTTGTAAAAGTGGTGGTTTTACGAGAGTTATGGCACTAATGTGGTGGTTTGTGCATTTTACTCGAATATCTAAGATGAATTTTTTGCTTCATTTCTTCAAGATGTTCTAAACATCAACCTGGCATTCTCAATTTGAACTAGCAGTGCATATTCCTGGCAAGGTTGGACAATCGAAAGGTGAACCAATCCATCAGCATAAACAATTCAATGTTGGTATTTAGGGCCTCTCCAACACCGACCCTCAAATCTCCCGCATCCGTCTGGAGCGCGGAAGCCATTCAACGCGGGCTTGTATCAGTCTGCGGCGCGGTCCGGGCGCGTTTTCTCCCGCAACCGGAGACAAACACGGGTAGGGGGTGTGGCATCAACATGATGGAGTTTGCGGTCGCCCAAGCGGCCGAGATGGCGGAGGAGCAAGCCATCCTGGAACCCATCCATGATGAGGTCTATGTGAAGGCCAACCGGCAGTTTTCGCTAAACTCGACGCGCCGATGGAGGCGGAGGCCGACGTGGAGTAGCCGGAGTTGCGGATGCCGCCCATGTATCGGGCACGAAGATAGTGGACATCTCCGATGAGGATTAGGGTAGTATAGGTTATCTGATCTACGTAGTACGTGCATTTCCTTATTTGCATGCTTTATAAGGATTTAAGGTTTGAAGAATGAGGTATCCGGTAGGTGCTCTAATTTGAGGTGTAACCCACTGCCGGCAAACCCCCGGGCGCGTCCGCAGGCATTCGAGGGCCTGGATTTGCTGTCTGCAGCTGTAAATACTTTAAAAAGATTGAATGATTTTGGGCTGTAGGATTTACTATATGGACGGACAAGATGCTTTTGGATCTCCGCACTTGCTTTTTTAGGGAATAGTAGTAGATAGATAGATAGAAGATATAAAACATTTTATAAGATTTGCAATTCGGTTAGACGTATAACTGTCACAATAACCAAGTTTTTTTCTTGAACCGCCCAATAACCAAGTAGTATTAGCAATTCACACGTAGTTACAATCCAGAGGGGTCACAGAAATTTCAGCGCATAACTCATCAATCACATGCTAGAGTCCAACGTCTGACCGTGCTTGTGCGTGCTGTTCGCCACAGCCACTCGCCTGTTCCCATGGGGGATTGGAGACTGGTTCGAGCCCAGATCCACCGAACCCCGGCCACCGCCTCGCCTCCACGAGGCACTGGCCACGGCTGTCCCGGGCTCCCGGCCCCGCCCCGCGCCGCCTTCCCCTGCGAGCTTGCATCGTCTCACGCACGGCCGCCGCGCCGGCGCGCCGGCGGCTGACTTCGTCCCTCCGTCAAGGCGCCGTTCCCCCGTCCGGGGTAAGGTCATCGCTCTCCTCCCTCACTTATGCTTCAGCGCGCGCACCACAGGAAACCTTTGCTTGGTTCTCCTGTTTCGATCACTTCCTATCGTACTTGCAACCGATGATTCACCTTGAGGAATCACTTCGCTCTGATGAAAGGCAGTCTGCGGCTGACTCCAAACTTGGCGACCAGACCTCCGCGATTCTGAACACCATCGACATCGAGGCATCCAGCTCGACTGCTCGATGAGCCGACTAGCAGTGTCTAATGTAGACCAGTTGATTTGTGTAGTTGCAACTTGCAGTCATGGCCAATTGCTTGCTTGTGCGTCGTTTTGGATGGTGATTACAGAGTCCAAATTAAACACAAAGAAGAACGCTGACGTTGCGTCCCTTTTTCCGAAGTACTCTATGAACTAGACGTGTGTCGTCGAGAGAATGCTAGACTGCTTATATTGTTATTTTCTGAGACTGCATCAAGCTATGGAATTTTTTTCTTTACAAGACCAGCATTCTACTCGCTGCGATGTGAAACCCTTTGGACAGTGTAGATGTCCAAATTCTGGCATCGGCGATGTCGTCTTTCTTTTTCGTGTTTGTTTTGAACTGGTTATATTTATATGAAATTAAAAACCAGGAGCGACAGTTTGCAAAAGAAAAGTTAGTGCCTGGATAGCTCAACACCATTGGCCCAAACAAGAAAATTCATACTTATATCATTCTTCCTTCCTTCCTTCATACAATACCATTATCATATTACAATTAGCATATCTGAAATAAATTAAAATGGCATGTCGGGATTCTGCTGAATGCCATGAAGGTTTCGTAAAACTAGATCTACGACATCGAGTGCCTCATCTAAAGTTCTTACTCCAGTTTTCTTTACCATCTCCCTATATTTGCGGCCCATATTCTCCTCCCCCGGCGCCGGCCATTCGCCGGTCTGGTGATATTTCAACAGATTGTATGATAGCATGCCCCAACCGGCAGTGTATTTTGCCTGTTGAAGGGTGAGGAAATCTTCATGGCCCTCTATGTCCCAGTGTGGAGCGAAGGCGTTACGGATTGGGTGGATTCTTAGCGATTCTGGGTACATCACAGTTATTTGAAGCATGGCGACTTTCAGATCCTCGTCTGATGTAGTTTCTGGATCGTAGTTCGAAAGAACCTCCACTGCCTGCAAAAAGGACCTCTTACCAAGAGGCACGTTGACCAAATTTACGTGGCCACCCCTCCCGGCGAGGGCAGCGTAGGACTCGTTGAAGTTCAGTTCCACCGAGGGGGGGTCGTAGTTGGAGAAGAGACCGCCCCATCCCTGGCAGTGGTAGTGCCGTTGCGCCCTGTTCTTGAAGGCTGGCCAATATAGATTGTCAGCCCTCAAGTAGATGGTGGCCTCGGCTCCATTTTCACCGAGGAGCCTTTTCCTGATCATTCTCGTCGGCGGCACCGTCTTCATTGGACCCTGCTGCACCTCAAGGACATTGTGTCCTAGAAACGCCACAGCCGGTTCGTTCTCGGCTGCAACATCATGGGAGTCATCATACAGCTCCTCATAGGGCCGGTTGACCCCATCAAAGTCGCTGTCGATGAACTCTTGCCCTTGAGCAGCTCCGAGGACCACCACCAGTAGAAAGGCCAGCCGACGGACCTTTGCCGCTGTGGAGCTTGGGTTCCCCATGCCGGATGATGGCAGCAGGTTCCCCAATGATCCGCAGTGGGCGATGAGGATGTCAGGATGAGGTGTGTAATGAGTAACTAGTGGCTCAATATCGATCAAGCTGGGTGTGTGGCCATTGCTTCCTTTTGAAAGCAACCCAGGAATAAAATAGTGAATCAAAGTGTTGTAGGAGTGTCACGCAGAAGCAGAGCAACCTCAAAGCACTTTGTTTGGGCCGATTCCTAACTAATTCGTACCTAGCACTTGGATGAATATAAAATAAAAATAAACTAGATAGAATAGGGTTTCCTTTGGCTTGTCATTGATAACCTGTGGATGATAAATCATGTCTTTTTTTGTTCTGGTGGTCAGAGTATTCACCACCTTTTCTTTGATTGTTTCGTGGCCAAACCTATGTGGACAGTTATTGCCAATAATGTTGAATGCCCTATTGGTGTATTAACTCAATTGCCCAGAGTTTGCGTTTTGTTTCCAAATCCGCCATGAACATGGTTACCACTGCTACCTTATGGAGTATTTGGTCTTTGAGAAATAGCATGTGTTTTCAGGGTTCTGTTTGGCTTGGGCTGAAGTGGATATGGACGAAAATGATCTTGCTCGTGACTATATGGAAGCCTCTACTACATCGACAATCCGATCTGCTGGATCATTTGGTTCATTTCAAAGGAAAAAAGAAAAAACAAAACATGTTTGGCTGAGGAAACCATTCCATGAGAACACTTGAGAAGTAGTTGAACAGCAACCCTGCATCATCTTGCTCAACATTTCAAGCAATCACATCGTAACCCGAAATAGAAGGACTAGAAAGGTAATGTGCGCACACGAGTTGTTGGCAACAAAATTCCCCAGAAATATTTTAATTTCCAATTTTGTACTAACTTTGAAAAAAAAAGGTGTACAAACTTGTTGTCGTTAAAGTTAATGGTCAGAGTGGAATTGAAGACACAATCAGAAATTGACTTTTGTAGTTTTATAGGGCCTGGAGCCCTGGACAACTCTGTAGTGTGGCCAATTTCCTGCAAAAACTTGTTATAAATGAAGGCTCTGGTTTTGCTTTCTTCGGTGACTACTTAAGAGCATTGTGTTTTACAGTAGAAGGTAAGCTACAACTTGGCCTACACTCTGTTTTACATGGCTTGCCAAGACTGAGATCTCCGACCACCGCCAAACCAAGCATCCGTAACATCCGTGGTTCTCGTGTCAGTTGTCTTTCAACTTTCAATGTGCAGTCTCCATCCAACATCACACCTAATTAAGCACATGAAGCACAGTCTCTTTGTAATTGGTAACAGGTGGCTGCTGTTCTAATTGTCTTAGCCATAGACCTATTTACTTATCTTTCCTAGCGTGTAGTGCTGTGGGTTGAGATGTTCCCTATCTTGCTGCAATTGAGATTAATTTTTGAAATGATTTTTTTTTTAAATGAGCAATTGAGATTATTATCACAATGATGGATGTGCAGTGCATTTACAAGACTTTTTCTTGCTGTTGAAGTTGATAGCTTTTTGTCCCTTCATTGGTCGGATTCTCTTGCCTTCATATAAGCTGAGTAATGACCCATTTGTTAATCAGCACTGAGAACTTCACCTCTCTTTAGTTGCACTCTCAGACCAGGATACTTGTCTGAAGCAATCATAAGTTAGGCAAGCTTCTTGTACATTTAGCTGATTTCTGGCTATGAACTCTCGGAGAGATCATGTCACTCCCGTAGGTTTGGCAAGCTTCGTAACTCTATTTAGCATTAAGGTAGATAGTTGTAAGTATGAGCCACTCATTCTCCTTCTAGTTTTAACTTGTTAAATGATGACTCGGCATCTTATAGGACTTTGTACTTGTTAGTGATGAGCTGCACATGCTTGTGGTGATGTATGCTCTTCTTTTTTTATCTATCCCCCTCGATATATATAGTGGCATAATTGATAGATAGTTAACCATGTACTCTTTAACAATATCAGAAGTGTGAAGTCTACTTGCTCATAGCGCTATTCATGTTCAAATTGATGTCTTTTTAATCCCATTTTAGTCAGTAAGCCATAATTTTCAGACATCCATTGTTATTTTGCCATCATCATTTTCAGAGATTGCACTGGATGTGGCCTGTTTGATATTCCTCCCCACTTCCCTGCCTGAAAACTAGCTGATGATGGATCTCCCCATGAAGCTTCACCCGGTCTCCCTCAGCTGTATGCTTCTGATACAAGGAGCATTCTGTGGTAAGCACTGCAACACTCATGAGCTATATCTATTTGTAGCAATTATGGCAACAAAATTCTTTTAGGGTATAGGAAACGCCGAGAATACCACTCTATGAAATGCGCTCATAGTAGTCGATTTAGCATCTGATCCTCTCATAAAACGTAACAGATAACACCACAGGGGGGACTGGAGTGACAAGCTGTTAAGCATGTATACAAAAAACGTTCCTGATGTCTATAAAAAATGTGGACTATGTAACAAAAATGTAGACATCTAAAAAAGTATGTTTACAAAATTTTAATCATGTACTTCGAGAATGTTAAATGTGCATATATAAAATGTTATACATGTATAAAAATATGTATAGGATGTATATAAGAAAAATATAGGATGTGTACGGACAAAACTAGACATTATACATATATATTTTTAAGATGTTCATCATATATATAAGAAATGTTAAACCTGTATTAAAAAAATATTTTGGATCTATGTAAAAATGTACAAAGTGTATAAAAACAATAGACATTGAAACATTTATTTTAAAAATATTAATCTTCTATTCGAAAATGTTATTAAAAAAGGTTCTTGACGTATATGAAAAATATACAATGTGTAATGAAAATGTAGACATGTGTTGAAGAAAAGGAAGAAAAAACAAACAAACAAACCCAAAGAATAAAATGAAAGAAAACTGAATAGAAAAAGAAAACAAAAAACCAGAGAAAAACCGTTGAAAAGAGAAAAGAAAACAAAAAAACGCGGAGAAGAACCTAGAATAAACAAAGAAAATATAGAAACAAACGAAGAAAATGGTTTTTAATACCTAGAGAAAATAGCGAGGAAATCAGAGAAAGAACAAAAAAGAATACAGAAAAAAAAGAACCTTTAAAAAATAAGAAACCGAAGAAAACAATGAAGAAACAAAGAAATCCGAGAAAAACAAAAGGAAAAGAAAAAGGAAAAACAGAAGAATGGTCCGAGACTTCTTTGAGAAATACGATGGGTACTTTCTTGCTGTCAAAAGGTTTCTGTCAGAAATACGAAAGAATTGTTCGAGACTTCTGGTGGGGAGACGAGGAAGCTCCAGATGGAGGTGGGTAAACCAGCTCATAACCCTTGAGATGAAGGAAAGGGACATGGCGCACATCAAGAAATAAGAACAGGGTGGATGCACAAGCCTCCTCAGAGCTCAGGGCTTCTGGACCGTTGGACCGGGCCGCTTGATGCGTTTTCGTCCGTTGGATCGAGAGGTGGGAGGATTTGGGCCGTCGGATCTGGAAGAAACACTGCTGGAATGAATAGTAATGGCAACATATTGTAAATACCATGCCCCCACCAGGGCATTCTGGTAATTTCACGTGGTGGGGGTATAAAAGGGCCGGCTCCCCTGTGAACCCTAGCCTCCTCCTCTCCCCTCCCTCGCCCGCCCCGCCCCGCTCGCCCACCTTTCCCCGCCCCGCCGCCTCGCCCACCCCGCCCCGCCGTCCCGCCTTGCCCGTCCCGCTCGCCGTCTTCTCTCCCCTTCCCAGTCGCTCGCCCCGCCGCATCGCCGCCGCCTCCTCCTGCGGTCGCTCGTCCCTCCTCCTCCACCCAACCCCTAACCCTAGCAGCTCCCGCCGTCGCCGCCGTCTACTTCGCCCAGCCTGCCGGACCGCCTCCGTCCACTTCCCCGGCGTCGTCGCGGTCGTCCTCGCCTGCACACGGCAAGAGGAGCGCCCCCACCCTCTCCTCTCCTCCTCCCCTCATCACGAGCCAGGAAGGGGAGGGCCACCGTGGCCGGGCAGGTCAGGCGGCGCATCCAGATCACCGAGGAGCCGCCCGCAAGGTCCACGGGGTGCAGCCTTGCAGGGGCGCATCGGGCTGGGCCTCCTCTCTTTCAGATGAGTTCATCCCCATCCTCCTCCTCCTCCTCCTCTCTGATCTACTCTACTTCTCACCCTCTACTGTTCTTCCTTCTCTCTCAGATTTGGTGCAGCAGCCGCTGTCTGTCAAGTTCTTGGTGGAGATGCAGCTGATGCTCAAAGCGATTCATCAGGGAGGACCCCCGCCAGTAGAGGGATGGCTTCTGTCCAAAGGCTCAGGTGAATTTCTTCTCTTCCTTCGTTTCTTGTTCTTTAGCACAAGAATCATTTCACATTGTTTTGACCGAAGGTTTGCTGCTATATCAATTTAAGGTATTGTTATTGAACTACAAGATAATGTTGTTGGTCTTCCCAGAATGAAAAAAGTGTTTTTGACACTGCCATCGAAGGGGTCTTCAGCACTTTAACCACTGAAGGTATTTGCATTAGTGTTTGCTTGGGTTCAAGCATTCAGTCATTGCACTGACCAAATGAATTACTTACTGTGCATAATACCTAATTCATGTGCTATTATCCAGTTAAGTTAATGGGTTCTCCTGTTAGCATCATAGACATGTGGTTATCATCATATACATAACAGTTACAACCCCATTATCTGTTTAGTACCACAAGTAATCCATCCTGGATACACGACAATTTGGTCGGCCTCTGCCATTAGCAAAGTTTAAACACAAGATATCTAAAATGATAGTTCAGTAAGAAACATTGATAAGCATTTTTGTCCTCTCTTCTAAATGGTGAAAGACACTACAATACAAGATTTGAAGTGACGTAACATAATTCTTTGAAGTTTGGAAACACCATCTGCTACCCTACCACTTTGTTGTTCTAGGTTTTATTATTTGTAGCTTTGTATGCTGCTGCTGCTGCCACTACTGTATGCTTAACCCATATGTATACTTGTTGTGTATAGAGGCCATCCATGGTTTATGGCAGGAGACCTGAAGAAGAACAAGCAACTTTATCTAAAAATGGAAGAGCTAGCTAGCACCATAGAGCCCCAGTCCACCTCCAAGATCAAGTTCTATACGTAATTCACCGATAGTGGTATGATGCTTCTCCTGCCTTATTATTAAGATGAACATGCTTTGTTTGGTTAACTGAATAAGGCTTTGTTTGATTAAGAAAGTTGGAGTAGCTTTGTTAATGGATGGAATCCCCTGCCTGTTCCGTTCACCACCCCACAACGACCAGTGTTTAGCCCCAACGTCCGTCTGATCGAATCTCTTGCTCCGGCCACTAGGTCCCAGCCGCATTCCATTGGTTAATTTTATTTATAATAGTGTTGATAAGACAGTCTCACATGATACCTACAAGAAGTGAGTTTCTCTTAATTATATGAGAGTAAACAACAGATGACCGGATAGATGGTTGAGTATGGTTGTAATCAAACTGCATATTCACTTGAGCTTTTAAAACAGGCAAACATGTTAATTCTTTTCTCGAGTTACTCTACAAAACAGTCCTCTTGATCTATGTATTGATATATCCAGTTCTACATTAGAGGATTAAATGTATGTTTGTTACACAACGACTACTGCTTCACAACCCCCTCTTTTTATTCACTCTATTGCTTTAAGTGTGTGTTATTGCATCAATTGGTTACAACCTATGGTAGCCTGATAAGTAGTTGTCTTGGTGTCGTATTTATATTGGTTTCGTATGGTATTTGTTATATAATATACTGGGTAAGCATGCATTTTCCTCCTGCGGAGCATATCTGTATAGATGTGGTTTTGTAGAATTCATTTTGTTTTCACTGAGAAAACCACATACTGCTGGAGAAGTATTATTTTATCCTCTTACTTTAGATGTTCTTTTATTGAAGTGTAAACTGCTAGCAGAGCTACACTGCGGACTACAGTGGCAGGATCTATAAGATTTGTTGTTATGTATGTGTTCTGAATCTGCCAATGTAATCAATTTGCAGTTCTGTCATATTTCTTAGTTCAAGCCCCTGAGTTAATGCTTTTAAATTTATGAACTCAAATAGTTCAAGATTCAGTAAAAATGCACGATGATCTTTACAGATTATCTATTTTTATGTGGGACTTCTAAGATGATAAATTAACAATAAATAATGTGCACTTATTACTTTTCTCTTTTTATCACTATACTTTATTAATCTTTGGTATCTACAAAATGTATGCATACTGATATCATAGTGTGGGAAGGGAAGAGAAGAGGGTGAGCCAGCAAGTCAGGCGGTGGCCATGGCGCTCGCAGATCCGCTGGCGCCGTCGTCCGACCTCGGCCTCCGAGTGCTTCTGCTCTACGGCGTGATGGTACGGGCTGCCTGCTCCGAACCCACGCCATGGCTTGCGTGGGACACCGTCCTCCCCCCAGCTCCAACCCTAACCCTAGCATTGCTGCTGCCGGTCAAGGTACGACTATTTCAATTTGCTCTTGGCCCCTCACCTCCGCTCATGATGTTGCTGCTTTTGGTCATGCAGGTGCTGCACACTTGCTTGAAAAGTTGATAACGCATCTCCACGCTGCTAGGTGAGCTTCTTCTCCTCTAATCTTGTGTGCTGCAGTCTACCTTGAGGAGAGGGATTTGCCATTTTTGTTTTCTTCTTGTGAAGGAGATTCTCAGATTTAGCTAGGTTCCAAAGAAGAGGTTTTTCTTTGTCTTTCTTGTTTTGTTTGTACCTTGCTGCCAAGGAGAGCCTTGGATCTAGCTAATTATATAAAGAGTACATGTTTGTTGCTTTGCTTGGTTTGTTGGCCATATTCTGGCCTATGTCCGTGTATGCATAGAGGTGCTAGGTAAGATATATATGTATGTACTGTTGTTCTGAAGAAAATATCACCTTTAGTTTTTACACTGTTATCATTTTTAACCAGGCAAGACACTTTGTGCATTGGGGAAAAATGAGGAAGCTTTGGTTCCTTGGGAGCAAGGACATGAGATTGCTGTCCGTGACACAATTGACCTGAAACAATAGCTGGAATTGGAAGAATTAGTTTCTCCTGTCAAAATTTATGAGACATTTGAGTGTGAAGAAGATGTGGATGCATCACCATGTGATGCCAAAGTAAACATCTTTCTCACCATTTTATTCCTTTTCTTTACATGCTATCAATGACTTGACTGAAGCATTGGAATTTGACCAAATTCTCCTGATATTAGTAGCCGCTCCTTCCATTTTGTGCTTATTATTTTGCATGACGTGATTTGAGTTTAAGGGCATAAGGTTGTGCTTATTATTAGTTGATGCATCTGTGATTTGAGGATCTATAATTCAATAACTACAGTATGCTGCATCTGTGATTAGAGGTGTAGGCCGTACCAGTTTTTTGGTCTTTATATTGGTGATTTCGTTCTGTTAGGAGGTCTTCTCGGCGGTTCTCGGCGGTGTGTGTGGTCTTGTTGTTGCCAGGTTGGCCGGGTGCCCTTTCTTGAGGGCGTGTAGTAACGGTTTTCGCTCGGGTTTCCATAAATTAACCGGGCAACTCTATCTAATGAATCGGGCCTAAGGAAAGCGCTGAATCCAAATTCACCGCCAACCAGATTTAGTTGTCTTGCTTGAAATATTGAGTGCCCAAATTGAGGTGACTTGTCTTACCTCTTTTCCTGTTTAGTAACTAGCAACAGATGTAGTTCTTTTATGGGGGAAGATTTATAATGCGTTGATGGGGGCGGATTTATCATGTAGTTATTTTGCTATTTGTAGAGAAATATTTTGTTCCTTTGCTTGATATAGATAAACTGAAACTGCTCCTTTTATGCTATCTAAGGGTCTAAAGCGACTAACATTGTAATTTGCATATGTAGGCATTTGTGCTACAATGCTCTCAATTTTTGACCCAAAATATCATGAACGGCTGGTGGAGATTCCAAATAGTATATGCAACTTATTCCTTATTTTTTTGACCCCAAGTATCCAGAAATAAGAACAGGATGGATGCCGGAGCCTCCTCAGAGATCGCGATTCTGGACCGTTGGATCGTGTGGCTTGATGAGTTTTGGGTCGTTGGATCGAGGTCTGGAGAAGCCTGGGCCGTTGGATCTGGGATTGACACTGTTGGAATGAATAGTAATGGCAGCAAAATGTCAATACCGTGCCCCCACCGGGGCATTTTGGTCATTTCGCGTGGTGGGGGTATAAAAAGGCTGGAGTCACGTTGGAAATCCCAAACGGGGCTGTGCTCGAGAACAAGGTAAGCTTCGTTTCCACGTTTGCTGGCTTCGGAAATGAGGTATAAATATATCTGCTCCTTTAGTAAGTGATACTCTAGATTAGATCTTCCACAATAGTAATTGCTCGAGGGAAAAGAACGGCAGCCAGAACCTAGAATGCAAGTGCACTGTGCACGTAGGGATTTATATTGTTATCGTGCATCTTTGCCTTGTCTAAGGCTGAACTTAAAGGCTGCTTGTGGTTAGTAATTTTAGTTAGTAGATGCCCTAGGCCAAATACACGCACACTATGCGCTAAATGTGATCGCATAAGCTCGTGCTTGGAAATTGAATCATTCTTCGCTTATTATATCGTCTCTTGAGTTGTGTGTTGTCGAAACTTGTCCAGGTCTCTGCTGAACAGATTGGAAAGACTATTCCAACTAAAATTATTAAAAAAAATACTTACATGAACTTTTTAACTATATAAGGTTTGCAAATATAGACCTCCTTTGATCATAGGATAGGGATGGGAACAGGAACTTCATAGGAAGTGATATGACTTGCATCTCAATTCTTATAAAGAAGTATATGTCATTTGATGCATAGGATAGAAATTTTTCCATTGAGTATAGACCAACGTTTTTATTTCCTTTCCTTTGGCAGCATTTAGATTCGTTATCCCCAATTGACTATGAAAATTGGTTCTGCAGATGAAAGTTGGCTGGGTAGTCTGACTGTTTTGTTTGTATATAGAAAAACATGCAGTTTTTTAATAACACAACTATGAGTATGGCCATGTGGCTCATGTAGCTGGGTATATCTGAGAGGAAATGAACATCTTTCCGTCTGGCCATTCCAGCAAAGACACACTCGCTCGAATCCATTTAATCTGCTGTTACTTATCTGCAGAGGCTCACAGTTAAACAAGACGGCCAGGCTCCAGCCAGTGATGTTGAGGCTGCCTATACAACACAGACCCATGCCACTTACAACAATCACGGCAATTATATTACAGGGGTTTTGTCATTACCAGACTTGCCTACTGTATCCTCATCTTATTCCAATTAACTTGTACAGACCAGTTCCTCTGTAAAAAGCAAAAGCAGCCATTTGAGTACATTGAACGCCCCCTATCACCGGATTGGGTCCCAGATTACGAACCGAAAGAAATCCATCTAGAACCAGGGATGTGTATGTCATCTCATTCCAATATGTATGTCAGTATACATGATTAAGTAATGGCTAAATAACTGGGATGTGTATGCCATCTATAATTGAATTTAGATGCTTATTCGATGTGGATTTAAATGTTTTATCATTTGCCAGGTCTTTCCTTGTGATTTCTTGTGCTGTAAACTGTAATTAATCATCTTTATCTGTTGTCTATTATCCTACAGCTGGGCTCATGCACTTGGAATTCTTTGCCACCTGATAATTAGTGAAGGTGGTATATCTCTGGATCGTAAATGGAGTGCCAACGCTTCTAACAGCTGGGTGAGAAATTAATGCTTAGTTATCGTTTATTTAACTTTATGCTAACACATTAGATTATCTGGTGAAGCACATGTTTCATCTTGCATTCCCTACCTGTACGGACTGTAGACGGACAATACATTAGCTCTTATCTCAGACACTGATTATTTAACTATATTACTAATCAAATAGCCTGCTGTTTACTGGGAGCTGGTAATACTACTGGCTTACTCTTTTGAACCTTCGGCTGATCTATACATGTGTAGCTAGCTGCTTTTCTCCATGGTGCATTTCGTGTAGATACGTAGAGATGTTGATTAGTAAATGCATGCAAACTGAATTTTGTATTAGTTTCCCAGCCAGTAGCATCATTGAAACGACTGTTCTTCTCTATGCGAGTTAAACGGATTGCTTGGGTGAGATTTTGTTAGGATAATCTCAGAGGTTGCTAGCAATCAATAGAGTTACTCATAGTACTAATACATGTGCAAGTTTTCTTTAATTAATTTTGGTGCTTCTTCTGATTGAAGATGGCCGTGACCAATTTCAGAACTGCAAAACCCCATTAAACATTGTTGGTATGAATTGGGCTTGGAAAATACTCGATCGAGCAGCTCCTTTGTTCTTCATTTTGGTTCAGCCTTACACACTTCACTGGGTATATGAATTTATTTAGATGTATGTAGATATGTATTTATTTAGATGTATGTAGATACTTAGGCGTACAGGGACCCACTGTATTCCTTTTCTTTTTTTAACCTCACATTGAAATATCTAACTTTTTGTATAATGGATCTTTTCAGAGAATTGCCACCACACCTAAAAAACAAGAGTTTCAATTGTATAAAGAAATCCATGTATTGTGACAGAACCTTTACACGAGGTAACACGCTGATCTGCTTTGCTTCACATGTTATCGTCCCCGTGCCTAGGGTTTCCGATCTGATGTGCTATTACCGCACGTGTGACGATGGTCGTTTGTGGTGAGGCAGGAGGACAACAGCGTCGACATGGCGATCGAGTCACTCCTGAATGCGGAGAAGCCGTGTTGCCTGGCTGGCGATGTGGCCAGCACTAGGAAGGACATCGTCGAGCTCTCCTTCAAGGATGGCGCCTGGAAGCACTGGTGGAAAAAGGGCCTTTGGTCGCGGTTCGCAACTGCCATTAGTCGCGGTTGCGCAACCGCGACCAAACAGGCGGGACTAAAGGCTCCACCCTTTAGTCGCGGTTTCTTAAGAACCGCGACTAAAGGCCCGTCCACGTGGGTGCCAGGTGGCCGCCGGGGCGGAGGTCTTTTAGTCGCGGTTCTTCTGGCCAACCGCGACTAAAGACCGCCGCAGGTTTAGGGTTTTAGCCCCCCCCCCCCTAAACCTGCCCCCCCTAAACCTGTTTTCTGTTTAATTTGTATTGTTTTATTTCTTTTATGCTTTATTTTAATTTTGAAGGAGTTTCACATATTCTACGCTACTACATACATGCATATGAATGTACAATTTCAAACAAATTTGAAATTAGAACCAAAAAGAATTCAAGAGGAATATACAGTATATATTCAATATCATCGGATGACCATATACAATTTTGAACAAGTTTCCATACATAATTTAAGGCATATAAAGTTCTACGTCCTCGTAATGGTGTTCTCCTTTAGGATGGAGGACTTCCCTCCTGAACCATCCAGCTAGTTCCTCTTGAAGTGGTCGGAAGCGAGCTTCTGGACTAAGCATCATCCGGAGGTTATTCCTCTGAGCATTGGTATCACTCGGAACCCGCTCAGAGGTGTATCTCCGGATCATCTCACAGACATAGTATCCACATAGATTGGTCCCCGCTGGCTGAATATCCCCAGCATTCTTAGCCTTTGCCATTTTGAATTCTAGCTCTTTTTTGAATTCACCGACCTTTGTATCTACGAACCGTCTCCAAATCCTACGAGGCAAAGAAAATTAAATGAACAAGAGAGTTATTAGTTACTTGATATTAGGAAATGAACGAAATAGGCCGATCGATATAGAGCGCAAATGAATGAAAATAATTACTTCTGCATCATTTTTCTCAGGTCGCCCCAAAGCTTTGGATCCATATTCAGAGAGTCGTGGACGAGACATTCTGAGGTGTCAACTTTAATTACTAGCAGAATCCAGTGGAACCTGCGGACACGATACATGCACAGTACGTCATGCATAACTCATCGATTAGCCGGCCACATACCATGCATGGAGTAAACAAAAGAGAATGTGCTCAAGACAGAAACACTCACCCAAAATGGTAAGGAAATAGAATATCACTTTTGAGTTCCTGCTTTGTAAGAAACTGCCACAGGTCTGCCTCCATGTCGTCGGGGTGATGCCGTAACACATATCCATTAACGATCTGTGGGTCAATGAACCCAACATCATGGATGTTCCTTACTCTGCATTCCTTAATCTTCATTCTGCATGTATAATAGCGGACACAACAATATAGTTAGGACATATATATAGTGCAGGCAATATGAACGAGATGGGGTAGAAATAAATCACTTACAGAACGTAGCAACTGATGATAGATTTGTCGAGCTCGCGCAGATTGAAAAGCTGGAACAATTCACTCAGATGAATTTGTACATAGTAATGTTTGAAGTGATGCTCATGTCTAACTTCCGCATAAATATATTCATTGGCGTTTTTATTTTTTATGTAACCCTTGTACCATTTCAGCAGACCTTTCATTTGCGGAGGTAGATCCTGTTCCTGCGCAGGCTCGACGAGAGGCCCATTCTTCACATATGTAATTACTACCTCCTTCACTGGCAGATCATCAAGGCCTAACAGTTCACGAAGAGTAATACCTAAGTTGGCCGCTTGTTCTCTGGCACTCGTTGCAGTCAATCCAAGTGCTGCCGCAGCTGCTATGATATCGGGGTCATCCGGACCGGCGGCTTTCACTATAAGCGGGGCAATTGATTGTTTACTTTGTTCCCCGAGCTGGGCAACTCGTTTACTTTGATCGGGGTCATCCGCCCGCCCTTTCTTCTCCTTCAACATGAGTGCCTGCCTACGAAGTTCACGTGCATAGTCCTCAGGCAGATTCTTCGCGGCTTGGGACGGTGTGCTCAAAAATGACTTAGCCCACTTCTTTTGCTCATCAGAAAATACTGGCTTGGGCTCGGGCTCTCTTTTCTTCTTGCAGTCCGCCTTCCATTTCTCAAGATCAGCAGCCGCGGCCGCGGCAGTTTCCTCGGCACTACGTTCCCAAGGCCTTGTGGGGAGAGGCTTCAGTGATGGCTCCGGTACCTTTATGGTCTTAGGTACATAAGGGTCCGGGTTAATAACCCAGGACTGCTTCTGCTTCTTTGCCGGAGGTGGATTGGGGGGCGGCGTCTGATCACCCGCCGGACGAGGACTGGGGGGCGGCGTCTGATCACCCGCCGGACGTTGTGGACTGGGAGGCGTCGGCTGACGTGACGGAGGTGTAGGTGAACCGCCACCACCACCACCACCGCCGCCGCCGCCACCGCCGCCACCACCACCGTAGGGGGGTGGACTTGTTGTCCTTGGCGCCTCGCCTGGAAACTTGATAAACTTCTTTTGCCATAGAATGAAATGGCGCTTGACATCTCCAAGTCTTTTCTCCCCTTCAGGTGTAGCAATGTCAATCTCCAGGTCCTCAAACCCTTGGACTATGTCCTCCACCGTGACACGAGCATTGCCATCTTGAATGGGGTTGTTGTGGTGGAGTGCTCCAGGTAAACATGGTAAAGCACTGCCGATGGCTACCTTCATGGACATGTTCCCGATAGGATAATACAGATGACATTCTTTCCTCTCCTTTATATCGTCCACGGGGTAGCGAGGAGGCTCCGGTGCAGTAATTTCGACCACCAGAGGCTCCGGTGCAATAATTTCGATCGTCGGTGCATCTGCACCAGCCGGTGGGGCCTCCGTGGAAGCCACGCTGCTTCTCCGCTGCTGGCTTCCGAGATCCGCTGGATGATCTTCATGCTGCGCCCAAGCTGCATCTCTTTCGGCTACTAGTACACTCACGGTTTTCTTCATCACATCCATTTCCGATGCCAACCGCGCCACAACATCTGCTTCCCGATCCATCTTTCTCTTACGGCTTCTGTAACCGTACGGGTCATCGTTCTGGGGGAACCCTATTTTCCACGGAATGTGCCCCATGCCTCGTACACGTCCTCCGTGTTCAGGATTCCCGAGGGCTTTTGTCAGTGCGTCGTTCTCTCTGTTGAACTTGATCTTCCCCTCTTGAGCATCCCTCATTGCGTCAATAAGGGCTTGGGTGGGTTTCATTATTTTGCCCTGGTAAACACACTCCCCTGTCTCCGGGTTCAGCGTTCCCCCATGCCCGTACCACCAGCTTTTGGCCCTTGGGTCCCATCCCTCCGTACCTGGACGGATTCCTCGCGCCCTCAGCTCGTTCTCCATCTTCGCCAACCTAGGCTGCCAAAGGCGATACCCTCCTGGCCCCATAATATGATTGTACTCCTTCTTAGCCGCATTTTCCTTTTTTTTTTCGATATTTGAATGAACTGCTCCGATTTCTTTTGCTTCACAAATTCTGGCCAATCATGTTTCAGTTTCTCATATTGTCCTTTGAAATCCGGAGTCTTGTTCTGCTTGACAAAGTCATGGTTTAGATTTTGCTTGAATTTCCGGAATGCGTCGGCCATCTTATGAAGAGCGAACTGTTTGACTAGCCTCCTCCTCTCCTTGTTTTCCTCAATCTTGTTACCCTCCTCATCGAATTTGTTGTATTCCGGAGGTAGAACGAAATGTTCCATAAGCTTCTTGAAGCAATCTTTTTTTGTTCTCTTATCGACAAAAGTGAAACCAGCAATTCGTGCCTTCTTTGGCTCATTCCACTCTTGGACGGTGATCGAGACGTTGTCTCTAACAACGGCTCCGCATTGGCTGACAAACTTGATGGCGTTCTTGCGGGGCTCCAGCGGCCTGCCGGTTGCACTGTCGACAACCTCGATGGTGCATGTTTCCCCTTGTTTCATCGTCTTGGTTGCGCCACGCTTTGACGACGTACTCGATTGTTTCGACGATCCGGCCGAGGGCTAAAATAAGAAAGAGAGTCGCGCCCGTTAGTACACACATATTTATTCAAATCAGTTAGTTTGTATCACCAGAGGCTCAATTTATATATATACCTCGGCGCCGGAGGTGGTTGCTACTTCCATTTGAAGATCGTCGTTTATCGACGTTTGTTCGGCATCATCTTGCTGACGGCGCCCTTCATCTTCACCGTCAAGGTTCAGATAAGAAGAGACATCATCTTCTTCTTGTCCGGTCGGCACATATTGAATATCGCCGTTTATGATGCCGAACATATGTGCTTCACCGTCCGGATCATAGTTGTCCATAATCGGGTCAGCTCTATCGTCCGCCATTATGTCAGTCCTGAAAACATGTAGTAAAAACAAATTAATTAAGTGAAGAAGGGGGGCGGTGGCGGTGGCGGTGGCGAAAGGGCGGTGGCAAAAGGAGGGGGCGAGGAAGGGGTGGGAGAGGGTGTCGCGGTAGAGCGCGAGACGGGGCGGCAGACGACGGCGCCACGGAGAGGGAGGCGAGGACAACACACATGTATAACCCTCGCCATTTGGTTAATTATCAAATTTTTTCTTCTTCCTTTTTCTTTCTTCTTTCTTTCTTCTTTCTTCTTTCTTCTTCTTCCTCTTTCTTCTTTCTTCTTTCTTCTTTCTTCTTCTTCCTTTTTCCTTTCTTCTTCTTTCTTTCTTCTTCTTCCCTTTCTTCTTCTTCCTTTCTTCTTCCCTTTCTTCTTCTTTCTTCTTCTTTCTTTCTTCTTTCTTTCTTCTTCTTCCTTTTCTTCTTATTCCTTTCTATTCTTTCTTTCTTCTTCTTTCCTTTTTCTTTTTTCTTTCTTTCTTCTTCTTCCTTTCTTCTTCCTTTCTTCTTCTTTTTTTCTTCTTCCTTTTTCTTTCTTCTTTCTTTTGGTTTTCATTTGGTTTTTATTTGGTTTTCATTTTTTTTCATTTTTTTTTCCTTTTTCTTTCTTGTTTTTTCTTTTTTTCTTCTTCCTTTTTCTTCTTTCTTTTTTTTCTTCTTCCTTTGTTTTTCTTCTTCCTTTCTTTTTTCTTCTTTCTTTTTCTTTCTTGTCTTTTTTCTTTCTTCCTTTTTCTTTCTTCTTCCTTTGTTTTTCTTCTGTTTTTTTGTTTTCTTTTGTTTTTTCTTCTGTTTAATTTGTTTTTTTTTGTGTTTTCCTTTTTCCTTTTTCCTTTTTCCTTTTTTCCTTTTTCTTCTTCTTCCTTTTCCCTTTTTCTTTCTTCTTCTTCTTCCTTTTTCTTCTTCTGTTCTTCTTCGTCGTCGGGCCAGTGGGCGGCGGGCGGCGCGCGGAGGACGGCAGGCAGGGCCAGCGGGCGGCGGGCGGCGGGCGGCGCGCGGAGGACATGGCAAGCAGGGCCAGCGGGCGGCGGGCGCGGCGGGCGGCGGGCGGCAGGGCGTCGGGCGGCGGGCAAGGGCGCAGGGCACGGGCGGCGCTCACTGGGGACGGGGGGCGACGGCGCGCAGGGCTTCGGCGTCGGGGCAGGGCTTCGGCGTCGGCGTCGGAGACGATCGGCGTCGGGGCAGCGCTTCGGCGTCGAGAGAGAGGAGAATGGGAAGTGGCAAAACTGCCAAGTGCAGTATTTATAGACGCAGCTTTAGTCGCGGTTGGTGTGGCGGACCGCGACTAAAGCCTAGCTTTAGTCGCGGTCCGCCACACCAACCGCGACTAAAGCTAGCCTTTAGTCGCGGTCCGCCACACCAACCGCGACTAAAGGGTTTTGGCGCCGCTTCGTTCCCGCGCAGGAAAGAGCCTTTAGTCGCGGTTGGTGTGGCGGACCGCGACTAAAGCCTAGCTTTAGTCGCGGTCCGCCACACCAACCGCGACTAAAGCTCTGTGCTGGCACTGGCGCGGTGCGTGGGATGTTTAGTCCCACCTCACTAGCCGAGAGGCTTCGACAGTGGTTTATAAGCGCGGCTGCGCTGACCACTTCGAGCTCCTCTCAAATGCAGGCTTACGGGCCTATTCTGTTACTGCTAGCCTGTGGGCCTACTGGGCCTTCCTGCGGGCCTGAATCCTGGCCCAATAATGGGTTTCTAGTCGTATTCAGGCCGTGGTGGCCCAGTAGGTGGCTTATTTTTTATTTTTTGCCTGTTTTTTGTTTTCATTTTTGCTTTATTTATTTTGTTTTGTTTCTACTTACAACAAAAAGCTTATTTATTTTATTTTCTTTTGTTTCTAATTACTTATTTATTTTACTTTATGATAATTATTTTTGCTATTAAAGTTTCTAATTACTTATTTATTTATGTTATTAAAATCTTAAAAATACAATTATATATCAAAAAAATCAGAAAATAAAACTAATTCATTTTAAATTCTTGTTTTTCTTCTGTTTTTTTCTTCCTTTTTTCTTCTATTTTTTTCTTCTGTTTTTTTCTTCCTTTTTCTTGTTTTTCTTCTTTTTTTTCTTCCTTTCTTCCTTTTTCCTTTTTTCTTCTGTTTTTCTTCTGTTTGTTTTTTTCTTATGTTTTTCTTCTGTTTGTTTTTTCTTCTGTTTTTCCTTTTTTCTTCTGTTTGTTTTTTTCTTCTGTTTTTCCTTTTTTCTTCTGTTTTTTTCCTTTTTCCTTCTTTCTTCTTCTTCCTTTTTCCTTTTAAAATCAGAAAAATAAAACTAATTCATTTTAAAATCTTAAAAATACAATTATATATCAAAAAAATCAGAAAAATAAAACTAATCCCTTGAAGGTTTGACAAAAGGTTTGATACATCATTCAGTTCATCGACCAAATACAAAGTTTGGTACAATAAATTATTACACATCAATTCTTCCCTTGTGTCCCTGCTTGCTTACGATTGTGCCGTATCCATGGAGCATCCTCATCATTTAACTTAATGCTTGGGTTGGTGTTCACTTTGAAGGGCGGAATTTCAGCAAACATATTATAATCTTCTGACATGTCTGTCTTATCCTCCACTCCTACGATGTTTCTTTTCCCTGAAAGAACAATGTGGCGCTTTGGATCATCGCATGATGTACTGATCGTTTTCTTATCTTTCCGTTTCCTCGATTTGCTACTCATGTCCTTCACATAGAAAACCTGAGCGACATCTTTCGCTAGGACGAATGGTTCGTCAAGGCAACCAAGATTGTTGAAATCCACCATTGTCATTCCGTATTGCTGGTCCACCTTTACCCCACCTCCTGTTAGCTTGAACCATTTGCACCGGAACAAAGGGACCTTAAAGGAGGGTCCATAGTCAAGTTCCCATATCTCCTCTATGTAACCATAATATGTGACCTTTTGCCCATTCTCGGTTGCTGCATCAAAGCGGACACCACTGTTTTGGTTGGTGCTCTTTTTATCTTGGACGATCGTGTAAAATGTATTCCCATTTATCTCGTACCCTTGGAAAGTCGTTATAGTCGAAGATGGTGTCTTGGCCAACATGTACAGCTGATCTACAACATCATTGTCATTCATTAAATGTTTTCTCAACCAACTGCCGAAAGTCTCCATGTGGGCCTTCCTAATCCAGGATTCAGGCTTCCCCGGGTTGTCCGAGCGTAAAATATTCTTGTGTTTCTCAAAGTACGGAGCCACCAAGCTGGAATTGGTCAGTACAGTGTGGTGTGCTTCAGTCAGAGAATGGCCGTCCATACATATCGTTGATTTCCTTCCGATCGTGCCTTTTCCACTTAGTCTCCCCTCGTGCCGCGATCGAGGAAGGCCAATCGGCTTAAGGTCAGGAACAAAGTCAACACAAAACTCAATTACCTCCTCATTTCCATAGCCCTTGGCGATGCTTCCTTCTGGCCTAGCACGGTTACGAACATATTTCTTTAATACTCCCATGAACCTCTCGAAGGGGAACATATTGTGTAGAAATACAGGACCGAGAATGAAAATCTCTTCGACTAGGTGAACCAGGAGGTGCGTCATAATATTGAAGAAGGATGGCGGGAACACCAACTCGAAACTGACAAGACATTGGACCACATCGTTCTGTAACCGTGGTAGATCTTCTGGATTGATTACCTTCTGAGAGATTGCATTGAGGAATGCACATAGCTTCACAATGGCTACTCGAACATTTTCCGGCAGGAGCCCCCTCAAAGCAATCGGAAGCAATTGCGTCATAATCACGTGGCAGTCGTGAGACTTCAGGTTTTGGAACTTTTTCTCTGCCATGTTTATTATTCCCTTTATATTGGACGAGAATCCAGACGGGACCTTCATACTGCTCAGGCATTCAAAAAAGATGACCTTCTCTTCTTTGGTCAGAGCGTAGCTGGCACGACCTTGAAACCATTCCGGATGCCGGTCATCAGGGTCTTTCAGACGTTGCTGGTCCTGACGTGCTTCCTTTGTATCATTTGTCTTCCCATACACGCCCAAGAAGCTTAGGAGGTTCACGCAAATATTCTTCGTAACGTGCATCACGTCGATTGCAGAGCGGACTTCTAGGACTTTCCAATATTCTAGCTCCCAGAATATAGATTTCTTCTTCCACATGGTTGCGTGCCCGTCAGCTCCCTTCGGAACTGATTGTCCGCCAGGACCCTTTCCAAAGATGACTTTCAAATCCTTGACCATATCAAATACCTCAGCACCAGTGCGTTCTGCAGGCTTCGGCCGGTGATCTGCCTTGCCGTTGTAATGCTTGCCTTTCTTTCTTACTGGATGAATTTTCGGAAGAAATCGACGATGCCCAAGGTACACGTTCTTCTTACAATTTGGCAAATGTACACTTTCAGTCTCATGTAAGCAGTGCGTGCATGCATTGTATCCTTTATTTGACAGTCCCGAAAGGTTACTAAGAGCAGGCCAATCGTTGATGGTTACGAAAAGCAACGCTCGTAGGTCAAATTCCTCTTGTTTGTGCTCATCCCACACACGGACACCAGGTCTGCCCCACAGCTGTAAAAGTTCATCAACTAATGGCCTTAGGTACACATCGATGTCGTTGCCGGGTTGCTTAGGACCTTGGATGAGCACTGGCATCATAATGAACTTCCGCTTCATGCACAACCAAGGAGGAAGGTTGTAGATGCATAGAGTCACGGGCCAGGTGCTATGGCTGGAGCTCTGCTCGCCAAAAGGATTCATGCCATCTGTACTTAGACCAAATCTTATGTTCCTTGCGTCAGCTGCAAAATCTTTGAACTCTCTGTCGATCTTTCTCCATTGCGTTCCATCTGCGGTGTGTCTCAACTCCCCGTCCGACTTACGGTCCTCTTTGTGCCATCGCAACAACTTGGCATGCTCTTTGTTCCTGAACAGACGTTTCAACCGTGGTATTATAGGAGCATACCACATCACCTTGGCGGGAACCCTCTTCCTGGGTTTCTCGCCCTCAACATCGTCACCAGGGTCATCGCCTCTGATCTTATAACGCAATGCAGTGCATACCGGGCATTCATTCAAATTCTCGTATTCACCGCGGTAGAGGATGCAGTCCTTGATGCATGCATGTATCTTCAGAACCTCTAAACCTAGAGGGCAGACAACCTTCTTTGCTTCGTACGTACTGGCGGGCAACTCGTTATTCTTTGGAAACATATTCTTCAACATTTTCAGCAAGTTTTCAAATGCCGAGTCAGCTACACCTACCTGTGCCTTCCATTTCAGCAAATCCAGTGTGCAGCCCAGCTTTTTCAGACCATCATCGCATCCGGGGTACAACGACTTTCTGTGATCCTCTAACATGCGATCCAAATTCTCCCTCTCCTTTTCAGTTTCGCAGCGTCTCCGTGCATCAGCAATGGTCCGACCAAGATCATCAACGGTCTCATCACGTGCCTCTTCTTCACCTTCACCTTCCCCTTCACCTTCCCCTTCACCTTCAGCATCCTCCATGAAAGTATCACCGAAATCAGCAAGATAGCTTTCATTGATGAAATCATCCCCTTCTTCATCTTCTTCCATTATAACCCCTCTTTCTCCATGCTTGGTCCAACAATTATAGCTTGGCATGAAACCGTGCCGAAGCAGGTGCAGGTGAACTTCTCTTGAGGAAGAGTAACCCTTCTGATTCTTACAGTCAACACATGGACAGATAACAAAACCCTTCTGCTTGTTCGCATTAGCCACTACGAGGAAATCTTTCAAACCCGTAGTGAACTCGCGGGAGAGTCGGTTACCGTACATCCATTGCCGATTCATCTGCATTATTATAATATAAAATATATAATTAACCATCATGCATTTGTTAAACTAACTAGCTATAAACAATAGAAATTAAACAATGAACAACACACATGCATATTTTATCAATGACACACATGCATGAAAGGTTCAAGTTGCTAACCGCGATCGAGGAGGAAAAAAATGAATGAGGAACCTCAAGTATGGCTCTTGGGGCATTTCATCAAACACCTTGTGTGCATAAGAGGAACCAAAAGCAAACCTACACCCCCTTGTGAAGCTTGTGAAGAGAAGTGGCACCAAATGGCTAAGTGAGTGTGCTGAACTGGTATATATAGGGGAGGAGCTTTAGTCGCGGTTGGCCTGGCCAACCGCGACTAAAGGCCTTTGGGCACCTTTAGTCGCGGTTGGCCTGGCCAACCGCGACTAAAGCCCCTCACGTGCACCAGCTGGCCACCGAGCGCCCTGGGCGCAGGCATTTGGTCGCGGTTCGTCTGCCGAACTGGGACTAAAGGCTTCATTAGTCGCGGTTCCTACAGTTTCGCGACTAATGGGGCTGGACGGAAGCCTCTTTTTCTACCAGTGAAGACGCTCAACTACCAAATCCTTCTCCTCTCTAAGAGGAGGAGGGGCCAGCTCAAGTAGGTACAGCTAGCCCGCCACAGCTCGCTCCTCCTCCCCCCTTCTCTATTTTGTGTTCGGTTGTGTCAAACTTGATATTGTAGATACTATTTAGATAATTCTAGATTTATGTGGTAGAAATATGTTCAGAGAAGGTGCGCTCAGATAATTGACTGGATTAACTCTAGATTTAAGTGGTCCTTCCGAGGTTTTTTCGGTTTAATCATGTAACACCCATGTGCTGGTATGTTTCAGTCCTTGTGAAATGCATCATTTATGTGTATGAAAGCTTTTAGAATATCATAAAAATGTTCAGTTTTAGTGTCCAGTTCACTGCCAATTCTCTTACTGCTTTTGTCGTGACCATGCAAATCAATTATCCTGTGGATTGACTATGCCTTGCTTACCTTGCATTGGGTTTATTTTGCTGTTTGTGATATAGTAAACTCATCTATCATGGATGGTTACTTTGATTTTTTAGATGTAAACAGATTCTTAAACTTTCCTACTAACTTGACCATTACCTGCTTAATTACAACGTTTGGACCGGCACCTTCGCACCAAGGCGCATAGCCGGCTTGCCGCAAGTACACCTACGTCGCCGCCTCCATGGGGGGCTGCAAGGTGAAGTGGACGGCCGAGGAGAAGCCGCACGGCGGGGCTGGGCTCTCAAGTGGGAGGCGGAGCTCGCCTCCCCCCCAACAGCGTCAGCTTTGATCACAAGTGGAAGTGGGAGCCCAAGTCCAAGCCCGGTGCTGCCAGCAAACCCAAGACCAAGCTCGAGGAAGACAGTGAGGATGACAAGAATAAGCCGGCGATGAAGTGCATGCACATCGACGAGGTCCTCGCCGGCTGTGACGCCATCCGCAAGGTACTCAGTACAAAAGATGAACTTTTTTGGGGGGTTTCCAGTAGATTTCCGACTGGTTACAGTAGTTTAAAGACTGCAGTGGAATTTCAATATAATGCCAAGTCAACTTTCTCAAAGTTTGCATACTGCCAGGTTAATTTACTCCATTCTTAAATGAATACTGCTAAGTTCCACAGATGCATGAGTAGATTTAAGAGAAAGATTGCAGTAGCTTAAAATGAAACTTCACTTCACTGTTTTGTAATATTGAGTAGCTTAAAGATAATTGCAGTAGATTTTGACTTGGTGCGGTACTGGAACTTGCCTTGTTAGACTGTTAACTTGATTTTATACTTTCTTGATTGTGTTAATTTTTTGGAGTATTGTATCTCATGCTTAGTGCTGCACCAAGATTCAGTATCTTGAACTACTCCAGTATTGCTTGAACTACTCCAGAAAATCATCTTAATTCTGTAAATTCTATGGAGTAGTTTCAGTAGTTTTACAGCAACAGTACTCTTACCTGCATATCCTTTCGTAAAACAGTTATTTTACCCTTGACTTTCCTCTACAGGTTAATGACTATCTAATGGTGATTCCCTATTCCCACATTTTTTGCCCTCATGTTGCAAGCTCTAAAACTGCCCCTGCAATTTACCATCACAAGACATGTCTGGGCAGCAAGTTTCTTGTGACGGTTACTTTTAATTCGTCGTTACAATTGTTCGATGGTTTGCTTGTTCCAACCTCGATATCTACCTTTAGATTCCCGTTGTTGTCTTTGTAGTGAAAGGTACCCACCTGGTGGTATGTTGCTATTTTCACTTTGTTCTCAACAAGGCATGTATAGATTTTGGATTTTAATTCCTATATCTTTGTCGTAAAAATTAATGTATGCTCCTATGTTTTATCTCTGGTCGTATGAAAGCACCGAGCTTGATTCTGTCTTATAACTTCAGTCCCATTATGTTTTGCTTCTAACACAATCGGTTGTCTACACATGTTATTCCTGGGCTCTTACCGACAAATTGTTACATGTTTTGTCTAAACGTTCTGACTGGCACCCTCGCGCCACGGCGCGAACCCGATCAGTTGATCAGATACTAGTTATGACTCGGCTTGGCCAGGCTCAGGAAAAGTCAAGCACGGTACCTCCTTTTTTTTTTGAGCAAACAACACGGTACCTCCTACATGTCGCTTATTGCGCCAAGGAGTCGCGATTCACATAAGGAGGGTAGCCGACCTAGGCCGGCCAATTTGTGGTAACCCCCGATGAAAAAAATGGAGCGCCCCAGCTTAGAATCAAAACCCACCACCCGCAGTTAGCCACTACGACTGGCTGACTCTAGTGCATGTTTTGCAGTGCTGTACTTAAAGAAACTAAAGTAGCGGCAAAACTTAAACACCAGTTCGCAAAATTCCTAAAAACTAAAGTTCGTGAGAGGGATCGAACACACGACCTTCCACAAGTGAACCATGCCAATAGACATTGTAGTTCCTGCTATTTGTTTTTTTTTTGCGGGGAAAGAGTATTTATATTAGCTAACAATAGAGATACAATCAGAGTTCATGGCAGCGGCAATTTCCGGGGGGAAATTACGAAGCCACACTGCAGTTTTCACCTGCTCTCTACCTAGCTTCGCTAAGCCGTGACTCACAGAGTTGGCTTCGCGGTTTATCTTAATAATAGATACATCTCTTTCCTCCATGAGTTCTCGAATAACCTGAACCCTAGACGAATATCAGGATGTGTTGGGCGTAGATGGATTCACCAAAGCGACCGCTTCAGAACTATCGGTCTCCAACGTCAACGGCAGGGGAAGAGACAACGTAATTTATATGAACTATAAGGCGCGGAAGCTTTAAACTTTTTTTTAGAAAACAGGAACAAAATTGAAAACAAGAATAGTTTGTGAAAATATGAACAAATTTTTGAAAAAAGGAACAAAATTGAAAACACAAACATTTTTTGAAATAATGAACAAATTTTTCAAAAGGCAAACATTTTATACAATTTCCGAACAAATTTTGATGACACAATATTTTTTGAAAACATGAACATATTCCTAAATTATGAATATTTTTTCAAAATGCAAATATTTTATTAATAGTAGATGAAGCGAACGTCGGGTAGCGTAGCCCCGACAATTGGGCGCTTCCTATTTGGCGCTTCAGGCGCCTGTTACTGTGCATTTTGCAAACGGGTGCTTGAAGCGCCCTCGCGTTGGGCCGGCCCGTTTAGTAGTCCAACAAACCAACCGCTGGTTTCGCACGAAATAAAAAAAAGTTGCGAGGGATGGCATGATTCGAACCGGCGACCTCTCTTCTAACTACATGCTGCACGAAAAACCTGGCAACCTCAACTGTTGTGTTTAAATCGAACTTTCCCCCTCATTTCCTCTTTGGTTCTCCTTTTTTTTTTCTTATTTCTTAGAATGGTTGCTGGTTTTTTTCCTTTTTTTTGGAATGGTTTTGTTTGGTTTTTCCATTTCATTTTCTTCCCTTTTTCCTTTTGCTGAATGCATGAACTTTTTTCAAAATTTTGATTTTTTTAAAAAAATCTATGAATTTTTTTCCAAAAATTGGCAATTTTTTAATTTTGATAATTTTTTCCAAAATTGATGTTTTTAAAATTTGTAAACTATTTTCCAAATTGATGAACTGTTTTTAAATTGATATTTTTTATAAAAATCGATGAACTATTTTTCCAAAATTGATGAACTTTTCTCAAATTCGAAAAACCTTTTTCAAATTTTATGAACTTTTTTCTGTACATTGATGACATTTCTAAAATTTGATTAACTTCTTTAAAAATCGATGATTTTTTTTGAAAATGGACGAACTTGTTTAAAAATCGACGATTTTCTCAGTTTTGATGAACCTTTTTGTATTTTAAATATTTGTTTTTCAAAATTCGTGGTTTAAGTTTTTTTTGTGAATTTTCTTTTCGGATAATTAATACCGGTTGTAATATATTTACTGTTATACTAGAAGGGGTCAATGTTAAAATATAATGCCCACCTCCCTCCATCACTTCAGACTTTTGAATGAGTTGGCTGGAGCATGAATTCAATATGGTATCAGAGCCAAGAGGTATTGAGTTCAAGACCCTGCCAAACGCAGTATTAAATAAAACGATTCTGCGGCCTACATCGATCCCACGTCTAAGGACTAAAATAGCCTAGACATGAGGGGGAGTGTTGAAATATAATGTCCGCCTCCCTCCATCAGTTTGGACTTTTGAATGAGTTGGCTGGAGCACGAATTCAATAGTCAAATGATGCTCTTTCCAGTTAATGGACAAGTACAAGACCTGGTCTCGTGGATGTGGCGACAACTTGTTTGTGGTATGTGTTGAGTTTGAATCCTGGTAGTCTCATATATTGGTACAGATCATAATTTTATTCTTTTTCTTCAGCATGTTTGTGGGCCGGCCTGTTACGATATCCCTGCGAGCAGCGATCGGGGGCAGATCCTATACGACGCCCGCGTGCGTCCATTCGTAGGTTCCCTGAATAGTTTTTTTTGTAGTTTTCCCACGTGCGCCCCAGATCCCTGAAGCGACGCGAGCGAACGAGGCGCACGGGCCAACCCACTTCGAGCGAGACCTGGTTTTGGGAACCTTCTAGTAGGTTCCCTGAATAGATTTTTTTGTAGTTTTTCCGTTTTTTCCTCTTTATTTTTTACCTTTTGTTTCCTTTTTCTGTTTTTGTTTTTGTTTCTTTTTTACCTTTTGTTTCCTTTTTCTGTTTCTTTTCTTTCATTTTATCCTTTTCGTTTTACTTTTATACTTTGTTTTTAAGAAAATTGTTTGAATTCCAAATTTTGTTCATGACTTTAGAAATTGTCGATGGATTTAATTTTTTTTTATTTAAAAAAAAATCACAATTTGAAAATTGTTCAACGTATATCAAAAAATGTTCAATATGTATTTAATATTTGTTCAATGTATATAGCAAAATCTTTCAATGTGTAGTTAAAAGTAGTTCAACGTATATTAAAAAAATGTTCAATGTATATTTAAAATTTGTGCATCATATGTCACAAAAATTTACACTATGTAGTTAAAAATTGTTCGGCGTATTTTTCACAAAAAAATCAATGTATATTTGAAGCGCATATCGCAAAATGTTCAATCACGTTTCAAAATTTTGTTCGAGAAAACATTATTCATTTCTTGAAGGAATGATTAAAAGACAAACTACCTCTGTAGATAATACCTACTGTTGAGCGCTGTTCTAACGTACGGTCTGCAGCTAGTGCAGTAGCGAGCAAGCCTGCTGTGTATTGATGTGTCGTTGGTTCGACTCTCGAACGCTGCATTTTTTTCGTGGCATTTCTCTTTTAGTTTCGCTCGTGGGAATGGGACGGCCCGTTTTGCCTGAATCCTTCAGCGGGAACCTGCACGTTTTGACGCACGCGAGCGTGAGAGCTCCTATATGCCGCCCGCGTGCGTCCAATTGTCGCTGTTTCGCTGAAGCGACGCGCACACGGGCCGGCCCAATTATCACACGGTAAGCAAAAATTCGAAACAAAAAGAATCGAATGTGTGGGATCGAACCCACGACATCATATGCTGGATCCTTGCGAGGCTAGCCAGCCAAGCTAGCGAGCTCGAACGTTCTAAACGCAGCGCCAGTCTTAAATTAGAAAGTACAGTGGTAAATCCTTAAAAAAAGCATTGAACATTTTTATGATATACGTTGAACAAAATTAAAAATACAGTGAAATGTTTTGGAAAACATACTGAACAAAACTATATTCAAAATGAACATTTTATAATATGCGTTGAACAATTTCTTAATGTACAACGAACAAAAGTTAAATACACAATGAACATTTTCTAATATGCGTTGAACAATTTAATAATCTATGATGAACATTTTTGTAATACACAATGAACATTTTTATAATGCAAGATGAACTATTTTATAGTGTACAATGAACATTTTCTTAATAAAATTAATTTTTTTGTAATACATGGTGAACTTTTTATATAGTACGCAATAAAGAGAAGAAAGAATAGAACAGAAAATAAAAAGGAAACATGAATGAAAAAATGGAAGGAAAAAAGGAACCAAAACATAAAAAAAAACAGGAATAAACCAGTTGAAAACCGGTCAAAACAGCGAAAAGACTGGAAGCATAAAACCATATTTTGAAAAACGAAAAAAAAACACGCAAGAAACAAGGAAACAGCAGCGAAGCAAATCTGCACGTGGGCCGGCCCATGTAGTGACTAGCTTCAGTGAAGGCTCGTCCTTTTGACGCCTGCGGGCGTCAAATAGGATCTGCCCGCGAGCGTCAGCTAGCTCGATCGGCAAATAGGGTTTTCTATCTATCGGCACATCATCTTCAAAATCTAGGAAGAAGGCTTGGCCCTCGGGAGCTTAGCCCATGACCCAAGCAGGCCATACTAGGAGCTCCTATGTACCGCATTTTGTAGCGAATAACGAGCGCGACAGACATGAGGCGTGCAACTGGGCCGGCCCACTGAGAGGCACCGCGATTTGTGTTTACCACAACAAAAGCCGCAAAATTGAAAGTGACTCCGCGAGCTGTCAAGCATGTGACGTTGCTCTCCTCGACGAGCGCTGCTAGCCATTAGACCAAATGGCTTCATGTGACAAAAAACACATCGGGAATCTATTTATGAACTTAATGTTACGGGATATTCCATGTTGTTTGTTATTTTCTGAACGTGTATTGTAGCATAGATTTTAAAAAATTGAATATAATACGGAAAACATGAAAGAAATTTTGAAAAACATGAACGAAAACTGTTGGGGCCGCACTGACCAAATTGTCGGGGCTGCACTAAGCACAACGGCTCGCGCAGCCTCGACAATTTTGGTGCTTCCTATTTGGCACTTCAGGCGCCTGTTACTGTGCATTTTGCAAACAAGCGCTTAAAGCGCCCTCGCGCTGGGGCGGCCTGTTTATGAGTCCAACGAACCAACCGCTGGGGCTGCATGATACAAAAAATTGTGAGCGATGGCATGTCCAACTTGCGACCTCTCTTCTAACTGCGTGCTGCACTAACCACCCGACAACCTAAACTATTGTGTTTATTTCAAGCCTTTCCTCTCTTTTCTTCTTTCGTTCTCCTTTTTTCTTTTCTTATTTCTTAGAACGTTTTTGGTCGGCTTTTGTTGTTGGAACGGTTTTGTTCGGTTTTCCCTTTTTCTTTTCTTTCCTTTTTATTTTTCTTCCCTCTTTACTTTTGCTAAATGCATGAAATTTTTTGAAATTTGTAATATTTTAAATATCTATGCACTTTTTTCAACTTCGTGAATTGTTTTCGTAAAGTTGATTAATCTTCTAATTTTTGAACTTTTTCCCCAAAATTGATGAACTTTTTTTAAAAAAATTCAACTATTTTCGAAATCGATGAACTGTTTTTGGAAATTGACATTTTTTTTACAAAAATCGAATAATTTTTTTCTCAAAATTAATGAAATTTTCTTAATTTTGTGAACTGTTTGTTTCAAATTCAATGAACTTTTTTCAAAGTTTACAACTTGTTTGTCTACGTTGGTGAACATTTTTAAAATTTTATGTACTTTCTGAAAAATTGATAATTTGTTTTTCAAAATCGATGAACTTGTGTCAAAATTGACAATCTTTTTTCAGTTTTGACGAACCTTTTTGTATTTTTGATTTTTTAAATAGTCGTGGTTTATATTTTTTTGTGATGTTTCTTTTTGGATAATTAATACCGGTTGTATAATATATATTTACTGTCGTACTAGAAGGGGTCAAATAGTGATCTTTCTAGTTAATTGACTAGTATGAGACTTTGGTCTGGTGGATGTAGCGACAGCTTGTTTGTGGTATGTGTTGTGCTCGAATCCTGGCACTGTCATATAGTTGTACAGATCAGTGTTTTTTATTTTTCTCCTGCATGCTGTTGGGCCAGCCCGTTACGATATCCCTACGAGCGAGCCCCGGCATCGCTGATTGACGCTGAGGGAAATTCCTATTTGACGCATCCTGCGTCAAGATGTCGCTAGTGGTACGTATCAGAATTTTCCCTTTTCTTCTGCATGTTGTTGGGCCGGCCCGTTACGATTGACGCTCAGGGAAATTCCTATTTGACGCATTTTGCCTCAAGATGTCGCTACTTCGCACAGGAGCTCAAGCGCTCGCTCTTCTTCCTTTTCTAGAATGTTCTCTGAACCGGTTTTTCTTCTTTTACCGGTTATATTGTTTGTTTTTGGTTCTTGACGATTTTTCCCTTTTTTTTGTTTTTCTGTTAAATTTTCTTATTTTTTTCTTTTCTGCTTCTTTTTATTCATTTTTTAATTTATTTTATATTTTTCATGTTTTTCCCTTTTCAAAAAGTTCATGTTCAAAATTGTTCATGCTTTTAGACAAATTTCAGTTTCTCAGGAAATGGAAGTACTTAAAAATTTGTTCATAAATTCAAAAAATGTTCCCATTTTAAACAATTGATCACAAATTTTCAAAAAATGTTCTTATTATCAAATTTTTGTTCAGGTATTAAAAAATTGTTCATGTTTCCATATTCAAAATATGTTCGTCATTTAAAGAATTGTTCCCATTTTCAAATTTTGTTCACAAATTCAGAAAATATTCCTATTTAGAAAAAACACAGTTTGCATTTTTTTGACAAATTCAATGTTGCTCAATTTTTCAAGTTTCGTTTATAAATTCAATAATGTTTGAGAATTGGATTTTTTTCCAGCTTTACAAATTTGTTCACAAATTCAATAATAGTTCATGTTTTTAAATTTTGTTCACAACTTGGGAAAATGTTCTGGAAGTCTTAAAAATGTAAACATTTTTATTTTTTGTTCACAAATTCAAGAAATGTTCCCTCTTTTGAAATTTGTTCACATCATCAAAATGTTTTTGTTTTTAAGAAAATATTCGTCATTTTGAAAAATTCAGTTGTAGGAGGTCGTCGGTTGGACCCAATACATGGACTGTAGTTTTTGGGATTTATTGTGAATTAATGTTTTAAGTTTTGTCGCTGTCGTATGAGTCTTCAACTGGCGCGCTGCAAATTGAACATGAGAATGTCTATGTCACGGGTTCAAGTTACAGTGCTAGCCCTATTTTATTTTTTTGCAATTTTTCATCTCGGGAACGTGCTGCTGCGTGCCACTGTAAATGGGCCGGCCCAGGCTAGTCACTGAGCTCCAGACAATTTGCCGCAGCGTGCTTTCTATTAGCACATCATCTTAAAAGTATAGAAAGAAGGCTCAGCCTCGCCCTCGGGAGCTTAGCCCACGACCTAAGTACGGGAGCTCCTATGCGCCACATTTTGCAGCGAATAGCGAGCGCAACACACATGAGGCGTGCGACTGGGCCGGCCCACTGAGAGGCACCACGAGTTGTGTTTATAGCAGCAAAAGCGGCATTTCCTATTTGGCGCTGCAGGCGCCCGTTATAGGCAAATTTACAAACGGGCGCCTGCAGCGCCCCGCGCTGGGCCGGCCCAATACTGTGTATGTCAATTTTCAAAAAATGAAGCTGTCTGGACAGGAATCGAACCAGCGACCTCCCGCGCCAAACATCGTTTGCACAACCAGCACGCTACTGAGCAGGATCTTTTAATGTGCAACTCTTTCGTTCTTTATCCTTCTTTCTCTGTATTCTTTTTTCTTTGTCCTTTTTTCCATCTTCATTTTCTGTTTTTCTTTCTTTCTTCTTCCAGGTTTCCTCCCTCATCGATTTTCATGTTTTTTTATTTTCTTAAATGCGTGAACTTTTTCAAATCAATGATGAAATTTTGTTTTCAAAATCAATGAACTTTTTTAGTGAACTATTTAAAACAATTGATGATTTTTTTTTCAAATTTGATGAACTTTTTCCCGTTTGAAGAATTTTTTCGCAAATTTGATGATTTTTTAAATCCAATGAACTTATTTTCAATGGACTTTTCCTGAAATTCGACGAACATATTTTCAAATTTGTGAACTTTTCCCCGAATCGATGAACTTTTTTTCAAATTCTATGATCTTTTTAGAAAATTGGTGAACTTATTTATAGCTTCGGTGAACCTTTTCAAACTGATGAACTATTTCAAATTCAGTGAACTGTTTTCAAATTCAATGAACTTTATTCCAAATCGATGTACTTTTTTTTCGAATTCTATGATCTTTTTAGTAAATTGCTGAACTTATTTATAGCTTCGGTGAACTTTTGCAAATTCAATGAACTTTTTTCAAATTCGATGAACTCTTTTTTTCAAAATTTTTTATCTTTTGAAATATTGGTGAACTTATTTATAGCTTCGATGAACTTTTTCAAATTCGGTGAACTTTTTCCAAAGTTCAATGAACTTTTTTTGCATTCGATGAACTTTTTTTTTCAAATTCTATTAGTTTTTTTAAAAAAGTTGATGAACTGTTTTCACATTTTGTGAACTTTTTTCAAAATTGGTGGATTTTTCTAATAGATGAACTTTTCTTATCAAATTGGATGATCTTTTTTCAGAAACGATGAACTTTTCCAAATCGTGATTTTTTTTCGAAATTGGATAAACTCATATAAAGTATAAAAAATGTCAGGTTTCTTGCGTAATAAATAACGCGGCTGCAATAGTTCTTTAAGTATTCGTGTTCGTTTTAGACACGGTGATCGACGATTTGAAGCGGTTAGCTGAACGATGCCTCCAAGAAGCGACCTGAGTTCGAGTCCTCCTACTCTCTGGTTTTTGTGGGTCTTTTTTTCGCGAAACAATTTCTGCGCTGGTGCATTCGTGGGCCGGCCCACTTGTCGTTTGCTGTAGGCGCCGGTTTACTTCGGCGGCGCTTAAGGGGGTGTTTGTTTCAGAAGTCCTAGGACTTTTTCTAGTCCCAGGGACTAATAAAAAAAGACTCTTCAATAAAATCTTTTTCTAGTCCCTGTAGAAAAAGTCCCTCCCGTTTGGTTCCTAGGGACTTTTTAGGGACTTTTTCTAGTTTCTGGGACTAAAAAGTCCCTGAACCAAACACCCCCTAAAGCGCTCAATAGGAGCTCCCAGCAAAAGCCGCAAGATTAAAAGTGACTCCGCGAGCCGTCGAGCCTGTGACATCGCTATCCTCCACAAGCGCTGCTAGCCACTGGACCAAATGGCTTCGAACAAAAACATATCCTCCACAAGCGTTGGGCCGGCCAGTTTAGTAGTCCAACCAACCAACCGCTGGCGTTGCACGAAACAAAAAAATTGCGAGAGATAGCATGATTCGAACCTGCGACCTCTCTTCTAACTACGTGCTGCACTAACCACCTGACAAGCTTGGCATCTTCTACAGGACCCTACCTCTTTGAGCACCCGTATTCTCAATGCCGTCTACTACCCAGCAAGCTCTATTTTGATGCGGCCTTGGGGAATCCATAGTGCAAAGAAGAGATACACTCGAGCCGGGACTTATTAAACGGATAGGCAATGGGGAATACACCAATATTTGGCTTGATAATTGGATCCCTAGGGATTTCAAGCTGCGTCCGTTATGCCCCAGGTCACCAAACCCACCACAGAATGTTGCGGAACTTATTGACCATACCTCCGCATCGTGGGATGTAGCTATATTGTTGGAACATTTTCTGGAGATGGATAAGGAAGAAATCTTGAATATTCCTCTTAGCTTGATAGTACAGGAGGACTTCTGGTCATGGCACTATGATAACAAAGGGCTATTCACAGTAAGGTCGGCATACAGATTATTAGCTTGGGTATGTATGTGAATGTGCTATGAGACATCAGTGGTTATATGCATGCACTCGAGAAACAACCAGTGGATTGGCTCCGCTCCCCCGCTCCACCGCCCCGGCGCGCCTCGCCAGCCCCGGCGGCGACCTCTCCCCGGCGGGCGCCCCCGACCAAATCCCAATAGCCCCGCCTAGCTAGGTAGTCTTATGCCAAACTCAATCCTCGCGGTTGTGCAGCTCTCCCTGCTCAGATCTGTGGGATTTCGAATTCGGGCGGCGCCAGAGAGACAGATCCGGCATGGACCCCGAGCGGCGCAGGGCGGCAGAAGGTGCGCGGGGCTCGCAGTCGCTCGTACCTGTATTGCGGCCCCCGTACCGTGGCGACCCAGCGTTCGATACCACCAGGCAGATCCCGCCATACGAATTGGAGGGGCTGCGCTGGAGATGGTGGTCAGCGCGCACGAATCGGATCCAGGATGCGGCGAGCAGGGTGCACCAGTGCCTCGACGAGATGAGGATGGCGAAGCAGAAGGCGATGGTGCACGAGAATTTGAGAGGAGAGATGCTACACGATATTCAAATCTATCAAAGGAGGATCGACTTCGAGACAGAACTACTCGTGGAGATTATCGTTCTGGAGGTGACGGAAGAGGAGAAATCCAGGATGCCGCAACCCTGGAAGCAGAAGCCTGCCCAAACTTCCAATGGGCAGTGTCAGAAGCAAAATCTTCAGACCCAGTGCAGAATCACCGCTGGGCATGTGTTCTCAGGAAACTCAACTGCCCACCTTCAGTGAATGTGGACCAGTTGCCTCAACAGTCAGCGAGCTTGGGCTAGGGGATGGATGTTGGGGAACGTAGTAATTTCAAAAAATTTCCTACGCACACGCAAGATCATGGTGATGCATAGCAACGAGAGTGGAGAGTGTTGTCTACGTACCCTCGTAGACCGAAGCGGAAGCGTTGACGCAACGTAGAGGAAGTAGTCGTACGTCTTCCCGGTCCAACCGATCAAAGCACCGTTACTCCGGCACCTCCGAGTTCTTGGCACACGTTCAGCTCGATGACGCTCCCCGGCCTCCGATCCAGCAAAGCTTCAGGGAGGACTTCTGTCAGCACGACGACGTGGTGACGATCTTGATGTTTAACCGTCGCAGGGCTTCGCCTAAGCACCGCTACAATATGACCGAGGTGTAATATCGTAGAGGGGGGCACCGCACACGGCTAAGGAACGATCACGAAGATCAACTTCTATGTCATGGGGTGCCCCCTTGCCCCCGTATATAAAGGAGCAAGGGGGAGGGGGCAGCCTGTTGGGGAACGTTGCAGAAAATTAAAATTTTCCTACGGTTTCACCAAGATCCATCTATGAGTTCATCTAAGCAACGAGTCATGGGAGAGAGATTGCATCTACATACCACTTGCAGATTGCGTGCGGAAGCGTTCAAGGGGATGGTGATGACGTAGTCGTACTCGTCGTGATTCGGATCACCGATGACCAAGTGACGAACGGACAGCACCTCCGCGTTCAACACACGTACGGGACGATCGACGTCTCCTCCTTCTTGATCCAGCAAGGGGAAGGAGAGGTTGAGGAAGAAGACTCCAACGGCAGCACGACGGCGTGGTGAGGTTGGTGCAACAGAACTCCGACAGGGCTTCGCCAAGCACGTACGGAGGAGGAGAGGTGTTGGGGAGGGGAGGGGCTGCGCCTTCAGTTGTGTCTGCAGCCCTCCCCTCACCCCTTCTATTTATAGGGGAAGGGGCAAGGGGGGCCGGCCCCCTCTAGATGGATCTAGAGGGGGGGCGGCGGCCAAGGGGGAGGGGGCTTGCCCCCCAAGCAAGGGGGGCGCCCCCTTTAGGGTTCCCCAAACCCTAGGGCGCATGGGCCCTTGGGGGGAGGCGCACCAGCCCACTTTGGGCTGGTTCCCTTCCCCCTTACAGCCCATGAGCCCCTCCAGGAGAGGTGGCCCCTCCCGGTGGACCCCCGAGGCCCCTCCGGTGGCCCCGGTACAATACCGATATGCCCCCGAACTATTCCGGTGTCCGTATGACAACTTCCCATATATAAATCTTTACCTCCGGACCACTCCGGAACTCCTCGTGACGTATGGGATCTCATCCGGGACTCCGAACAACATTCGGTAATCACATACAAGTCTTCCTAATAACCCTAGCGTCACCGAACCTTAAGTGTGTAGACCCTACGGGTTCGGGAGACATGCAGACATGACCGAGACGACTCTCGGGCAATAACCAACAGCGGGATCTGGATACCCATGTTGGCTCCCACATGTTCCTCGATGATGTCATCAGATGAACCACGATGTCGAGGGTTCAAGCAACCCCGTAAACTATTCCCTTTGTCAATCGGTAGGTTACTTGCCCGAGACTCGATCGTCGGTATCCCAATACCTCGTTTAGTCCCGTTACCGGCAAGTCACTTTACTCGTACCGTAATGCATGATCCCGTGGCCAAACACTTGGTCACTTTGAGCTCATTATGATGATGCATTACCGAGTGGGCCCGGTGATACCTCTCCGTCATGCGGAGTGACAAATCCCAGTCTTGATCCGTGTCAACCCAACAGATACTTTCGGAGATACCTGTAGTGCACCTTTATAGTCACCCAGTTACGTTGTGACGTTTGGTACACCCAAAGCACTCCTACAGTATCCGGGAGTTACACGATCTCATGGTCTAAGGAAAAGATACTCGACATTGGAAAGCTCTAGCAAAACGAACTACACGATCTTGTGCTATGCTTGAGATTGGGTCTTGTCCATCACATCATTCTCCTAATGATGTGATCTCGTTATCAATGACATCCCCATGTCCATAGTCAGGAAACCATGACTATCTATTGATCAACGAGCTAGTCAACTAGAGGCTTACTAGGGACATATTGGTGTCTAGTATTCACACATGTATTACGATCTCCAGATAACACAATTATAGCATGAATAAAGACAATTACCATGAACAAGGAAATATAATAATAATACTTTTATTATTGCCTCTAGGGCATATTTCCAACAGTCTCCTACTTGCACTAGAGTCAATAATCTAGTTACATTGTGATGAATCGAACACCCGTAGAGTTCTGGTGCTGATCATGCTTTGCCCTAGGGAGAGGTTTAGTCAACGGATCCGCGACATTCAGATCCGTGTGCACTTTACAAATTTCTATGTCTCCATCTTGAACATTTTCACGGATGGAGTTGAAGCGACGCTTGATGTGCCTGGTCTTCTTGTGAAACCTGGGCTCCTTGGCCAGTGCAATAGCTCCAGTGTTGTCACAGAAGAGTTTGATCGGCCCCGACGCATTGGGTATGACTCCTAGGTCGGTGATGAACTCCTTCACCCAAATTGCCTCATGCGCTGCCTCCGAGGCTGCCATGTATTCCGCTTCACATGTAGATCCCGCCACGACGCTCTGCTTGCAGCTGCACCAGCTCACTGCTCCACCATTCAACATATACACGTATCCGGTTTGTGACTTAGAGTCATCCAGATCTGTGTCGAAGCTAGCATCGACGTAACCCTTTACGACGAGCTCTTCGTCACCTCCATAAACGAGAAACATGTCCTTAGTCCTTTTCAGGTACTTAAGGATATTCTTGACCGCTGTCCAGTGTTCCTTGCCGGGGTTACTTTGGTACCTACCTACCAAACTTACGGCAAGGTTTACATCAGGTCTGGTACACAACATGGCATACATAATGGATCCTATGGCTGAAGCATAGGGGATGACACTCATCTCTTGTTTATCCTTTGCCGTGGTCGGGCATTGAGCCGAGCTCAATTTCACACCTTGCAATACAGGCAAGAACCCTTTCTTGGATTGATCCATTTTGAACTTCTTCAAAATCTTATCAAGGTATGTGCTTTGCGAAAGACCTATGAGGTGTCTTGATCTATCTCTATAGATCCTGATGCCTAATATATAAGCAGCTTCTCCAAGGTCCTTCATTGAAAAACACTTGTTCAAATAAGCCTTTATACTTTCCAAGAATTCTATATCATTTCCCATCAATAGTATGTCATCCACATATAATATGAGAAATGCTACGGAGCTCCCACTCACTTTCTTGTAAACGCAGGCTTCTCCATAAGTCTGCATAAACCCAAACGCTTTGATCATCTCATCAAAGCGAATGTTCCAACTCCGAGATGCTTGCACCAGCCCATAAATGGAACGCTGGAGCTTGCACACCTTGTTAGCATTCTCAGGATCGACAAAACCTTCCGGCTGCATCATATACAGTTCTTCCTTAAGATAGCCATTAAGGAATGCCGTTTTGACGTCCATTTGCCATATCTCATAATCATAGTATGCGGCAATTGCTAACATGATTCGGACGGACTTCAGCTTCGCTACGGGAGAGAAAGTCTCGTCGTAGTCAATCCCTTGAACTTGCCGATAACCCTTAGCGACAAGTCGAGCTTTATAGATGGTGACATTACCATCCGCGTCCGTCTTCTTCTTGAAGATCCATTTATTTTCTATCGCTCGCCGATCACCGGGCAAGTCTGTCAAAGTCCATGCTTTGTTTTCATACATGGATCCTATCTCGGATTTCATGGCTTCTAACCATTTGTTGGAATCCGGGCCCGCCATCGCTTCTTCATAGTTCGAAGGTTCACCGTTGTCCAACAACATGATTTCCAGGATAGGGTTGCCGTACCACTCTGGTGCGGAACGTGTCCTTGTGGACCTACGAAGTTCAGTGGAAGCTTGGTCCGAAGTATCTTGATCATTATCATTAACCTCCTCTCTAATTGGAGCAGGCACCACAGGAGCATTTTCCTGCGCTGCGCCATTCTTCGTTTCAAGAGGCAGTACTTCATCAAGCTCCACTTTCCTCCCACTTACTTCTTTCGAGAGAAACTCTTTCTCCAGAAAGGTTCCGTTCTTGGCAACAAAGATCTTGCCCTCGGATCTTAAGTAGAAGGTATACCCTATAATTTCCTTAGGGTATCCTATGAAGACGCATTTTTCCGATTTGGGTTCGAGCTTTTCAGGTTGGAGTTTCTTGACATAAGCCTCGCATCCCCAAACTTTTAGAAACGACAGCTTAGGTTTCTTTCCAAACCATAATTCATAGGGTGTCGTCTCAACGGATTTAGACGGTGCCCTATTTAAAGTGAATGTGGCTGTCTCTAGAGCGTATCCCCAAAATGATAGCGGTAAATCGGTAAGAGACATCATAGATCGCACCATATCCAATAAAGTGCGATTACGACGTTCGGACACACCATTACGCTGAGGTGTTCCAGGCGGCGTGAGTTGTGAAACTATTCCACATTTTCTTAAGTTTGTGCCAAATTCGTGACTTAAGTACTCTCCTCCACGATCTGATCGTAGAAACTTGATTCTTCTGTCACGTTGATTCTCAACCTCACTCTGAAACTCCTTGAACTTTTCAAAGGTCTCAGACTTGTGTTTCATTAAGTAGACATAGCCATATCTACTCAAATCATCAGTGAGCGTGAGAACATAACGATATCCTCCGCGAGCCTCAACGCTCATTGGACCGCACACATCAGTATGTATAATTTCCAATAAGTTGGATGCTCTCTCCATTGTTCCGGAGAACGGAGTCTTGGTCATTTTGCCCATAAGGCATGGTTCGCATGTGTCAAACGATTCATAATCGAGAGACTCTAAAAGTCCATCAGCATGGAGCTTCTTCATGCGCTTGACACCAATGTGACCAAGGCGGCAGTGCCACAAGTATGTGGGACTATCGTTATCAACTTTACACCTTTTGGCATTCACACTATGAATATGTGTATTATCACGCACGAGATTCATCAAGAATAAACCATTAACCACCGGAGCATGACCATAAAACATATCACTCATATAAATAGAACAACCATTATTCTCGGATTTAAATGAGTAGCCATCTCGTATTAAACGAGATCCAGATACAATGTTCATGCTCAAACTCGGCACTAAATAACAATTATTGAGGTTTAAAACTAATCCCGTAGGTAAATGTAGAGGTAGCGTGCCGACGGCGATCACATCGACCTTGGAACCATTTCCGACGCGCATTGTCACTTCGTCCTTCGCCAGTCTTCTCTTATTCCGCAGCTCCTGCTGTGAGTTACAAATATGAGCAACAACACCGGTATCAAATACTCAGGAGCTACTACGAGCACTGGTAAGGTACACATCAATTACATGTATATCACATATACCTTTGGTGTTTCCGGCCTTCTTATCCGCTAAGTACTTGGGGCAATTCCGTTTCCAGTGACCATTTCCCTTGCAATAAAAGCACTCAGTTTCAGGTTTGGGTCCATTCTTTGACTTCTTCCTGGCAACTGATTTACCAGGCGCGGCAACCTCCTTGCCGTCTTTCTTGAACTTCTTCTTACCCTTGCCTTTCTTGAACTTAGTGGTTTTATTCACCATCAACACTTGATGTTCCTTTTTGATCTCCACCTCCGCGGATTTCAGCATTGAATACAACTCGGGAATGGTCTTTTCCATCCCCTGCATGTTGTAGTTCATCACGAAGCTTTTGTAGCTAGGTGGGAGCGACTGAAGGATTCTGTCAATGACCGCCTCATCCGGAAGATTAACTTCCAGCTGAGTCAAGCGGTTGTGCAACCCAGACATCTTGAGTATGTGTTCACTGACAGAGCTATTTTCCTCCATTTTGCAGCTAAAGAACTTGTCGGAGACTTCATATCTCTCGACCCGGGCATGAGCTTGGAAAATCAATTTCAGCTCCTCGAACATCTCATATGCTCCGTGCTTCTCAAAACGCTTTTGGAGCCCCGGTTCTAAGCTGTAAAGCATGCCACACTGAACGATGGAGTAATCATCAGTGCGTGACTGATGGGCGTTCATAACGTCCTGGTTTTCTGGGAATGGTGCATCACCTAGCGGTGCATCTAGGACATAATCTTTCTTGGCTGCTATGAGGATGATCCTCAAGTTCCGGACCCAGTCCGAGTAGTTGCTGCCATCATCTTTCAGCTTAGTTTTCTCTAGGAACGCGTTGAAGTTGAGGCTGACATTACCGTGGGCCATTTGATCTACAAGACATATTGTAAAGATTTAGACTAAGTTCATGATAATTAAGTTCATCTAATCAAATTAATGAATGAACTCCCACTCAGATTAGACATCCCTCTAGTCATCTAAGTGTTACATGATCCGAGTCGACTAGGCCGTGTCCGATCATCACGTGAGACAGACTAGTCATCGTCGGTGAACATCTCCATGTTGATCGTATCTTCTATACGACTCATGTTCGACCTTTCGGTCTCCGTGTTCCGAGGCCATATCTGTACATGCTAGGCTCGTCAAGTTAACCCTAAGTGTTTTGCATGTGTAAAACTGTCTTACACCCGTTGTATGTGAACGTATGGATCTATCACACCCAATCATCACGTGGTGCTTCGAAACGACGAACTTTAGCAACGGTGCACAGTTAGGGGAGAACACTTCTTGAAATTTTGTAAGGGATCATCTTATTTACTACCGTCGTTCTAAGTAAACAAGATGCATAAACATAATAAACATCACATGCAATTATATAGTAGTGACATGATATGGCCATCATCATATAGCTCCTTCGATCTCCATCTTGGGGCTCCATGATCATCTTGTCACCGGCACGACACCATGATCTCCATCATCGTGTCTCCATGGAGTTGCTCGCCAACCATTACTACTACTACTATGGCTAACACGTTTAGCAATAAAGTAAAGTAATTTACATGGTGACACGCAGGTCATAAAAGAATAATGACAACTCCTATGGCTCCTGCCGGTTGTCATACTCATCGACATGCAAGTCGTGATTCCTATTACAATAACAAGATCATCTCATACATCACATGATTCATCACAACTTCTGGCCATATCACATCACAAAGCACTTGCTGCAAAAACAAGTTAGACGTCCTCTAATGTTGTTGCAAGTTTTTTACGTGGCTGTTATAGGTTGCTAGCAAGAACGTTTCTTACCTCCGTTAAAACCACAACGTGAATTTGTCAATCTCTATTTACCCTTCATAAGGACCCTGTTCATCGAATCCGATCCAACTAAAGTGGGAGAGACAGACACCCGCCAGCCACCTTATGCAACTAGTGCATGTTAGTCGGTGGAACCGGTCTCACGTAAGCGTACGTGTAAGGTTGGTCCGGGCCGCTTCATCCCACAATACCGCTGAACCAAGATAGGACTAGTAACGGCAAGAAGAATTGACAATTCGACGCCCACAACTACTTTGTGTTCTACTCGTGCAATAGAGAACTACACATAAACCTGGCTCATGATGCCACTGTTGGGGAACGTTGCAGAAAATTAAAATTTTCCTACGGTTTCACCAAGATCCATCTATGAGTTCATCTAAGCAACGAGTCATGGGAGAGAGATTGCATCTCCATACCACTTGCAGATTGCGTGCGGAAGCGTTCAAGGGGATGGTGATGACGTAGTCGTACTCGTCGTGATTCGGATCACCGATGACCAAGTGCCGAACGGACAGCACCTCCGCGTTCAACACACGTACGGGACGATCGACGTCTCCTCCTTCTTGATCCAGCAAGGGGAAGGAGAGGTTGAGGAAGAAGACTCCAACGGCAGCACGACGGCGTGGTAAGGTTGGTGCAACAGAACTCCAACAGGGCTTCGCCAAGCACGTACGGAGGAGGAGAGGTGTTGGGGAGGGGAGGGGCTGCGCCTTCAGTTGTGTCTGCAGCCCTCCCCTCACCCCTTCTATTTATAGGGGAAGGGGCAAGGGGGGCCGGCCCCCTCTAGATGGATCTAGAGGGGGGGGGGGCGGCGGCCAAGGGGGAGGGGGCTTGCCCCCCAAGCAAGGGGGGCGCCCCCTTTAGGGTTCCCCAAACCCTAGGGCGCATGGGCCCTTGGGGGGAGGCGCACCAGCCCACTTTGGGCTGGTTCCCTTCCCCCTTACAGCCCATGAGCCCCTCCAGGAGAGGTGGCCCCTCCCGGTGGACCCCCGAGGCCCCTCCGGTGGCCCCGGTACAATACCGATATGCCCCCGAACTATTCCGGTGTCCGTATGACAACTTCCCATATATAAATCTTTACCTCCGGACCACTCCGGAACTCCTCGTGACGTCCGGGATCTCATCCGGGACTCCGGACAACATTCGGTAATCACATACAAGTCTTCCTAATAACCCTAGCGTCACCGAACCTTAAGTGTGTAGACCCTACGGGTTCGGGAGACATGCAGACATGACCGAGACGACTCTCGGGCAATAACCAACAGCGGGATTTGGATACCCATGTTGGCTCCCACATGTTCGTCGATGATGTCATCAGATGAACCACGATGTCGAGGGTTCAAGCAACCTCGTAAACTATTCCCTTTGTCAATCGGTAGGTTACTTGCCCGAGACTCGATCGTCGGTATCCCAATACCTCGTTTAGTCCCGTTACCGGCAAGTCACTTTACTCGTACCGTAATGCATGATCCCGTGGCCAAACACTTGGTCACTTTGAGCTCATTATGATGATGCATTACCGAGTGGGCCCGGTGATACCTCTCCGTCATGCGGAGTGACAAATCCCAGTCTTGATCCGTGTCAACCCAACAGATACTTTCGGAGATACCTGTAGTGCACCTTTATAGTCACCCAGTTACGTTGTGACGTTTGGTACACCCAAAGCACTCCTACAGTATCCGGGAGTTACACGATCTCATGGTCTAAGGAAAAGATACTCGACATTGGAAAGCTCTAGCAAAACGAACTACACGATCTTGTGCTATGCTTGAGATTGGGTCTTGTCCATCACATCATTCTCCTAATGATGTGATCTCGTTATCAATGACATCCCCATGTCCATAGTCAGGAAACCATGACTATCTATTGATCAACGAGCTAGTCAACTAGAGGCTTACTAGGGACATATTAGTGTCTAGTATTCACACATGTATTACGATTTCCAGATAACACAATTATAGCATGAATAAAGACAATTACCATGAACAAGGAAATATAATAATAATACTTTTATTATTGCCTCTAGGGCATATTTCCAACACAGCCGGCCTAGGAGGGGGTGCGCCAAGGGGAGTCCTACTCCCACCGGGAGTAGGACTCCCTTCTTCCTTGTTGGAGTAGGAGAAGGGGAAAGAGGGGGAGAGGAAGAAGGAAAAGGGGGCTGCGCCCCTTGTCCAATTCGGACCAGAGGGGGGGGGGGGGCGCAGGCCTCCTTCCTTTTGGCCTCTCTCCTCTATTCCCGTATGGCCCAATAAGGCCCATATACTCCTCGGCGAATTCCCGTAACTCTCCGGTACTCCGAAAAATATCCGAATCACTCGGAACCTTTCCGATGTCCGAATATAGTCGTCCAATATATCGATCTTTACGTCTCGACCATTTCGAGACTCCTCGTCATGTCCCCGATCCCATCCGAGACTCCGAACTCCTTCGGTACATAAAAACTCATAAACTCATAATATAACTGTCATCGAAACCTTAAGCGTGCGGACCCTACGGTTCGAGAACAATGTAGACATGACCGAGACACGTCTTCGGTCAATAACCAACAATGGAACCTGGATGCTCATATTGGCTCCTACATATTCTACGAAGATCTTTATCGGTCAGACCGCATAACAACATACGTTGTTCCCTTTGTCATCGGTATGTTACTTGCCCGAGATTCGATCGTCGGTATCTCAATACCTAGTTCAATCTCGTTACCGGCAAGTCTCTTTACTCGTTCCGTAATACATCATCTCGCAACTAACTCTTTAGTTGCAATGCTTGCAAGGCTTATGTGATGTGCATTACCAAGAGGGCCCAGAGATACCTCTTCGACAATCGGAGTGACAAATCCTAATCTCGAAATACGCCAACCCAACATGTACCTTTGGAGACACCTGTAGAGCTCCTTTATAATCACCCAGTTATGTTGTGACGTTTGGTAGCACACAAAGTGTTCCTCCGGTAAACAGGAGTTGCATAATCTCATAGTCATAGGAACATGTATAAGTCATGAAGAAAGCAATAGCAACATACTAAACGATCGGGTGCTAAGCTAACGGAATGGGTCATGTCAATCACATCATTCTCCTAATAATGTGATCCCATTAATCAAATGACAACTCATGTCTATGGCTAGGAAACTTAACCATCTTTGATCAACGAGCTAGTCAAGTAGAGGCATTCTAGTGACACTCTGTTTGTCTATGTATTCACACATGTATTATGTTTCCGGTTAATACAATTCTAGCATGAATAATAAACATTTATCATGAAATAAGGAAATTAATAATAACTTTATTATTGCCTCTAGGGCAAATTTCCTTCAGTCTCCCACTTGCACTAGAGTCAATAATCTAGTTCACATCGCTATGTGATTAACACCAATAGTTCACATCTTTATGTGATTGGTTCACATCTCCATGTGACTAACACCCAAAGGGTTTACTAGATTCAATAATCTAGTTCACATCGCTATGTGATTAACACCCAAAGAGTGATCATGTTTTGCTTGTGAGAGAAATTTAGTCAACGGGCCTGCCAAATTCAGATCTGTATGTATTTTGCAAAATTCTATGTCTACAATGCTCTGCACGGAGCTACTCTAGCTAATTGCTCCCACTTTCAATATGTATCCAGATTGAGACTTAAAATCATCTGGATTAGTGTCAAAAACTTGCATCGACGTAACCCTTTACGACAAACCTTTTGTCACCTCCATAATTGAGAAACATATCCTTATTCCACTAAGGATAATTTTGACCGCTGTCCAGTGATCTACTCCTAGATCAATATTGTACTCCCTTGCCAAACTCAGTGGTAGGGTATGCAATAGATCTGGTACACAGCATGACATACTTTATAGAACCTATGGCTGAGGCATAGGGAATGACTTTCATTCTCTTTCTATCTTCTGCCGTGGTCGGGTTTTGAGTCTTACTCAATTTCACACCTTGTAACACAGGCAAGAACTCTTTCTTTGACTGTTCCATTTTGAACTACAAAATCTTGTCAAGGTATGCACTTATTGAAAAAACTTATCAAGCATCTTGATCTATCTCTATAGATTTTGATGCTCAATATGCAAGCAGCTTCACCGAGGTCCTTCTTCGAAAAACTCCTTTCAAATACTCTTTTATGCTTTGCAGAATAATTCTACATTATTTCCGATCAACAATATGTCATTCACATATACTTATCAGAAATGCTGTAGTGCTCCCACTCACTTTCTTGTAAATACAGGCTTCACCGCAAGTCTGTATAAAACTATATGCTTTGATCAACTTATCAAAGCGTATATTCCAACTCCGAGATGCTTGCACCAGTCCATAGATGGATCGCTGGAGCTTACATTCTTTGTTAGCACCTTTAGGATTGACAAAACCTTCTGGTTGCATCATATACAATTCTTCTTTAAATCCATTAAGGAATGTAGTTTTGTTTATCCATTTGCCAGATTTCATAAAAATGCGGCAATTGCTAACATGATTTGGACAGACTTAAGCATCGCTAGGAGTGAGAAAATTTCATTGTAGTCAACACCTTGAACTTTGTCAAAAACCTTTTTCGACAAGTCTAGCCTTGTAGATAGTAACCCTACTATCAGCGTCCGTCTTCCTCTTGAAGATCCATTTATTTTCTATGGCTTGCCGATCATCGGGCAAGTCAACCAAAGTCCACACTTTGTTCTCATACATGGATCCCATCTCAGATATCATGGCCTCAAGCCATTTTGCGGAATCTGGGCTCATCATCGCTTCCTCGTAGTTCGTAGGTTCGTCATGGTCTAGTAACATAACTTCCAGAACAGGATTACCGTACCACTCCAGTGCGGATCTCACTCTGGTTTATCTACGAGATTCGGTAGTAACTTGATCTGAAGTTACATGATCATCATCATTAGCTTCCTCACTAATTGGTGTAGTAGTCATAAGAACAGATTTCTGTAATGAACTACTTTCCAATAAGGGAGAAGGTACAATTACCTTATCAAGTTTCTACTTTCCTCCCACTCACTTCTTTCGAGAGAAACTCCTTTTCTAGAAAGGATCCATTCTCAGCAACGAATGTCTTGCCTTCGTATCTGCGATAGAAGGTGTACCCAACAGTAACTTTTTGGGTATCCTATGAAGACACACTTTTCCGATTTGGGTTTGCGCTTATCAGGATGAAACTTTTTCACATAAGCATCGCAACCTCAAACTTTAGGAAACGACAACTTCGGTTTCTTGCCAAACCACAGTTCATATTGTGTCGTCTCAATGGACTTAGATGGTGCCCTTTTTAACGTGAATGCAGCTGTCTCTAATGCATAACCCCAAAACTATAGTGGTAAATCGGTAAGAAACATCATAGATTGCACTATATCCAATAAAGTATGGTTATGACGTTCGGACACACCATTATGCTGTGGTGTTCCAGGTGGCACAAATTTGTGAAACTATTCCACATTGGTTTAATTGAAGACCAAACTCGTAACTCAAATATTTGTCTCCGCGATCAGATCGTAGAAATTTATTTTCTTGTCACGATGATTTTCCACTTCACTCTGAAATTCTTTGAACTTTTCAAATGTTTCAGACTTATGTTTCATCAAGTAGATATACCCATATCTTCTCAAATTATATGTGAAGGTCAGAAAATAACGATACTTGCCGTGAGCCTTAACACTCATCGGACCGCATACATCAGTATGTATTATTTCCAATAAGTCAGTTGCTCGCTCCATTGTTCCGGAGAACGGAGTCTTAGTCATCTTGCCCATGAGGCAAGGTTCGCAAGCATCAAGTGATTCATAATCAAGTGATTTCAAAAGTCCATCAGCATGGAGTTTCTTCATGCGCTTTACACCAATATGACCTAAACGGCAGTGCCACAAAAAAGTTGCACTATCATTATTAACTTTGCATCTTTTGGCTTCAATATTATGAATATGTGTATCACCACGATCGAGATCCAACAAACCATTTTCGTTGGTGTGTATGACCATAGAAGGTTTTATTCATGTAAACAGAACAACAATTGTTCTCTAACTTAAATGAATAACCGTATTGCAATAAACATGATCAAATCATATGCATGCTCAACGCAAACACCAAATAACACTTATTTAGGTTCAACACTAATCCCGAAAGTATAGGGAGTGTGCGATGAGGATCATATCAATCTTGGAACCACTTCCAACACACATCGTCACTTCATCCTTAACTAGTCTTTGTTTATTATGCAACTCCCGTTTTGAGTTACTAATCTTAGCAACTGAACTAGTATCAAATACTGAGGGGTTGCTATAAACACTAGTAAAGTACACATCAATAACATGTATATCAAATATACCTTTGTTCACTTTGCCATCCTTCTTATCCGCCAAATACTTGGAGTAGTTCCGCTTCCAGTGACCAGTCCCTTTGCAGTAGAACCACTTAGTCTCAGACTTAGGACCAGACTTGGGTTTCTTTACTTGAGCAGCAACTTGCTTGCCGTTCTTCTTGAAGTTCCCCTTCTTCCTTTTGCCCTTTTCTTGAAACTAGTGGTCTTGTCTACCATCAACACTTGATGTTTTTCTTGATTTCTACCTTCGTCGATTTTAGCATCACGAAGAGCTTGGGAATCGTTTCCGTTATCCCTTGCATATTATAGTTTATCATGAAGTTCTACTAACTTGGTGATGGTGACTAGAGAATTCTGTCAATCACTATTTTATCTGGAAGATTAACTCCCACTTGATTCAAGCGATTGTAGTACCCAGACAATCTGAGCACATGCTCACTAGTTGAGCGATTATCCTCCATCTTTTAGCTATAGAACTTGTTGGAGACTTCATATCTCTCAACTCGGGTATTTGCTTGAAATATTAACTTCAACTCCTGGAACATCTCATATGGTCCATGACGTTCAAAACGTCTTTGAAGTCCCAATTCTAAGCCGTTAAGCATGGTGCACTAAACTATCAAGTAGTCATCATATTGGTCTAGCCAAACATTCATAACGTCTGCATCTGCTCTTGCAATAGGTCTGTCACCTAGCGGTGCATCAAGGACATAATTCTTCTGTGCAGCAATGAGGATAAACCTCTGATCACGGATCCAATCCGCATCATTGCTACTAACATTTTTCAACACAATTTTCTCTAGGAACATATCAAAATTAAACGGGGAAGCAACAACGCGAGCTATTGATCTACAACATAGATATGCTAATACTACCAGGACTAAGTTCATGATAAATTTAAGTTCAATTAATCATATTACTTAAGAACTCCCACTTAGATAGACATCCCTCTAATCCTCTAAGTGATCACATGATCCAAATCAACTAAACCATGTCCGATCATCATGTGAGATGGAGTAGTTTCATTGGTGAACATCACTATGTTGATCATATATACTATATGATTCACGCTCGACCTTTCGGTCTCTGTGTTCCGAGGCCATATCTGCATATGCTAGGCTCGTCAAGTTTAACCCGAGTATTCTGCGTGTGCAAAACTGGCTTGCACCCGTTGTAGATGGACGTAGAGCTTATCACACCCGATCATCACGTGGTGTTTGGGCACGACGAACTTTGGCAAGGTGCATACTCAGGGAGAACACTTTTATCTTGAAATTTAGTGAGAGATCATCTTATAATGCTACCGTCGATCAAAGCAAGATAAGATGCATAAAAAGATAAACATCACATGCAATCAATATAAGTGATATGATATGGCCATCATCATCTTGTGCTTGTGATCTCCATCTCCGAAGCACCTCCATGATTGCCATCTTCACCGGCGCGACACCTTGATCTCCATCGTAGCATCGTTGTCGTCTCGCCAATCTTATGCTTCTACGACTATCGCTACCGCTTAGTGATAGAGTAAAGCATTACAGGGCGATTGCATTGCATACAATAAAGCGACAACCATATGGCTCCTCATAGTTGCCGATAACTCAGTTACAAAACATGATCATCTCATACAATAAAATTTAGCATCATGTCTTGACCATATCACATCACAACATGCCCTGCAAAAACAAGTTAGACGTCCTCTACTTTGTTGTTGCAAGTTTTACGTGGCTGCTACGGGCTTAGCAAGAACCAATCTTACCTACGCATCAAACCACAACGATAGTTTGTCAAGTTGGTGTTGTTTTAACCTTCGCAAGGACCGGGCGTAGCCACACTCGGTTCAACTAAAGTTGGAGAAACTGACACCCGCTAGCCACCTGTGTGCAAAGCACGGCGGTAGAACCAGTCTCGCGTAAGCGTACGCGTAATGTCGGTCCGGGCCGCTTCATCCAACAATACCGCCGAACCAAAGTATGACATGCTGGTAAGCAGTATGACTTATATCGCCCACAACTCACTTGTGTTCTACTCGTGCATATAACATCAAACCATAAAACCTAGGCTCGGATGCCACTGTTGGGGAACGTAGTAATTTCAAAAAATTTCCTACGCACACGCAAGATCATGGTGATGCATAGCAATGAGAGGGGAGAGTGTTGTCTATGTACCCTCGTAGACCGAAGCGGAAGCGTTGACGCAACATAGAGGAAATAGTCATACGTCTTCCCGGTCCAACCGATCCAAGCACCGTTACTCCGGCACCTTCGAGTTCTTGACACACGTTCAGCTCGATGACGCTCCCCGGGCTCAGATCCAGCAAAGCTTCGGAGAGGAGTTCTGTCAGCACGACGGCGTGGTGACGATCTTGATGTTCAACCGTCGCAGGGCTTCGCCTAAGCGCCGCTACAATATGACCGATGTGTAATATCGTGGAGGGGGCACCGCACACGGCTAAGGAACGATCACGAAGATCAACTTCTATGTCATGGGGTGCCCCCTTGCCCCGTATATAAAGGAGCAAGGGGGAGGGGGTGGCCGGCCTAGGAGGGGGCGCGCCAAGGGGAGTCCTACTCCCACCGGGAGTAGGACTCCCTCCTTCCTTGTTGGAGTAGGAGAAGGGGAAAGAGGGGGAGAGGAAGAAGGAAAAGGGGGCTGCGCCCCTTGTCCAATTCGGACCAGAAGGGGGGCGCAGGCCTCCTTCCTTTTGGCCTCTCTCCTCTATTCCCGTATGACCCAATAAGGCCCATATACTCCCCGGCGAATTCCCGTAACTCTCCGGTACTCCGAAAAATACCCGAATCACTCGGAACCTTTCCGATGTCCGAATATAGTCGTCCAATATATCGATCTTTACGTCTCGACCATTTCTAGACTCCTCGTCATGTCCCCGATCCCATCCGGGACTCCGAACTCCTTCGGTACATCAAAACTCATAAACTCATAATATAACTATCATCAAAAGCTTAAGCGTGCGGACCCTACGGTTCGAGAACAATGTAGACATGACCAAGACACGTCTCCGGTCAATAACCAATAGCAGAATCTGGATGCTCATATTGGCTCCTACATATTCTACGAAGATCTTTATCGGTCAGACCGCATAACAACATACGTTGTTCCCTTTGTCATCGGTATGTTACTTGCCCGAGACTCGATCGTCGGTATCTCAATAACTAGTTCAATCTCGTTACCGGCAAGTCTCTTTACTCGTTCCGTAATACATCATCCCGCAACTAACTCTTTAGTTGCAATGCTTGCAAGGCTTATGTGATGTGCATTACCGAGAGGGCCCAGAGATACCTCTCCGACAATCGGAGTGACAAATCCTAATCTCGAAATATGCCAACCCAACATGTACCTTTGGAGACACCTGTAGAGCTCCTTTATAATCACCCAGTTATGTTGTGACGTTTGGAGCACACAAAGTGTTCCTCCGGTAAACGGGAGTTGCATAATCTCATAGTCATAGGAACATGTATAAGTCATGAAGAAAGCAATAGCAACATACTAAACGATCGGGTGCTAAGCTAACGGAATGGGCCGTGTCAATCACATCATTCTCCTAATGATGTGATCCCGTTAATCAAATGACAACTCATATCTATGGCTAGGAAACTTAACCATCTTTGATCAACGAGCTAGTCAAGTAGAGGCATACTAGTGACACTCTGTTTGTCTATGTATTCACTCATGTATTAAGTTTCCGGTTAATACAATTCTAGCATGAATAATAAACATTTATCATGAAATAAGGAAATTAATAATAACTTTATAATTGCCTCTAGGGCATATTTCCTTCAATGGAGACAACACAATTGTGGCGAGCATATAGGAATTGGATATGCTGTTTGGGAGAGTGGTAGAAGAAGATAAGAGCAATCAGACAAAATTGCAGCCCGTGACTGTTGGTGCCAGAAGTAGGTTTTTGGCTGGTTGCAAGGCTGTTGGATTGCTAGATTTGGGACACGAGCTGCATTTCCAAACTGAAGATCAGGTTCGTTTCTGGCAGATGCTTGGTGCCGTCTCGCCGTACCACTTAGAACATAGCTGCTGCCATGGATCCAATCCCCTCTCTGACAGAGTTGAACCGCGCCAGACGAGAGCAAGCTCTGATTACCGGTTATAGAGAGAGGCTAAGGAGAGAGCTGCGGATCCCATGTCGAGGGAGAGACAATCTGCAGAAGCTGATGACGAGGATTCTGGTAGCGGCAACGGAAGAGGAATTCGAGATGTAGCTAAATGGAAGAAGCAGAACAACGGAGGAGGTGATATCCTGGGCGCTCGCCATGAGAAAGGCGACGGTTCTCTTTCAGAGAGCTCGATGGAAAGATTTCTGGGAGATCCAACCTGGGGTTCCTCAACTGTGAGAATTACCAATTCCCCTAGAGAGAAGCTTGATTAAGATGGTGTGATGAGGCTACCAAACCCCCTGCAACTTGTGTTCAGCGGCTGCAATGGATTCAGTTTCATTCAAAAGCAGAAACAACCCCAAAGTGAAAAAGGAGAAAGTAGTGGAGCCCATGTGGGAGGTGACATCACTCACCTAACCCAGCTTCGGATCCCTTCTGGAAGCAAGGGAGTGGTTGATGCTAGGGTTTCCCCAGAGCTACAAAAACCCCCACCCCATCCAGCGTGACCCCAACTCTCCCCCTGCCGCCGCCACCACACTACTGGGAAGCACCATGGACACTGGCCATGAGAGAGGGAGAGGGAAGAATAGACCAGGGCGTGGGGATGGAGATCGCCAGAATCAGAAGCAGCAGTGGCAAGATCCACCACCACAAATCAATAAGGTACCACCCCCTTTGGTTTTGGCTTTGGATTTCCAGGGCAGGCTCCACCCTGGGGTTTCAATGGGCAATTCCATGGTGGGCTTCCTCTGCAGCAGCCATTGCAAGGAATGCCTCCCCCATGGTTTCCACAACAACCTTTGCCGTAGCAAGGAGGGGAACAGGGGAATTCTGTCAGTAACAACAACCAAGGTTCAGGGAGCTCTGCAATTGCTGGGCAGGTAAATCCTAAGAACACGGGCAAGCAGAGCAAAAAGAGGCAGGAGAACAGATCTGTGGCTTGAGACAACATTAATACCCCGATGTCCTATGCAAAAGGGGTCTGTGGCAACTGTGGAGAGCCTGGGCATGAGAAAGGCAAGTGTGCCAAAAATAGGGCCTGCTTCATATGCAAGATGGTCACCCATCAAGAGGAGAACTGCCCAGTGAAGAAAAAGCCCCACTTGGTTGCTAGATACTTTGGGAGTGCTGCCACAGGTCTTGGCTTTTACCATGTTGACATGGCTGATATAAACTTGCAACACTCTAGGAGACTAAAAAATGTGGGTATTGTGTTCATTGAGAAGGGAGATATCAGTAAAGAGGACCTTGCAAAAGAATTTTCTGAAATATACAAGACTAATTAGCCATGGCAAATAAATGCTCTTGACAATTGGAGAATGCTGGTAAAATTCCCACCTGAAATACCAGTGGAATCAGTAGCTGGATATCCATGTTTTGGTCTCCCTAGAAGTAATGTCACAGTAAATGTAGAGGTGTGGAAGGGAAAGATCACTGCAACTGCCTCTCAGCAAGTGGTCTGGATGAAGATCAGGAAAATCAATCGAAAATGGTGTGAATGGGCCATTCTTGACCAAATCACATCAGTTTTTGGCACCTTGGTTGATGTGGATTGGCAATATAACTTCAACAGCTTCTTTGATGTGATTAGAGTCAGGCTCTCCTATAGAGATGCCAGCAAGATCCCTAAGGAAAGAACTTTTGGCATCAATGGCAAATTCTATAAGCTGCTGTTTGAGGTTGAGCCTTCAACACAAGTGGAAAGAGATGGTGAGAACAGTACTGACATTAATGAAGATTTGCACATTGGAGGACATGATATCCAGTCTGATGTAGGGACTTCACATAGGACTGGCGACAATAGATCCACCAAAAGTGCCAGATCTAAACAAGGGGAGAAGAGTGGGACTGACTCTGATCTTGCGAAACAGGCAGTGCTGGCATTCCTGCAACACATTTTCTTTTTTTTCTTTTCTGCTTATTTTTATTCATTTTTTAATTTATTATATATTTTTCATGTTTTTCCCTTTTCAAAAAGTTCATGTTCAAAATTGTTCGTGCTTTTAGACAAATTTCAGTTTCTCAGGAAATGGAAGTGTTTAAAAAGTTGTTCATAAATTCAAAAAATGTTCCCATTTTAAACAATTGATCACAAATTTTCAAAAAATGTTCTTATTATCAAATATTTGTTCAGGTATTAAAAAATTGTTCATGTTTCCAAATTCAAAATATGTTCGTCATTTAAAGAATTGTTCCCATTTTCAAATTTTGTTCACAAATTCAGAAAATATTCCTATTTAGAAAAAACACAGTTTGCATTTTTTCCACAGATTCAATGTTGCTCAATTTTTCAAGTTTCGTTTATAAATTCAATAATGTTTGAGAATTGGATTTTTTTCCAGCTTTACAAATTTGTTCACAAATTCAATAATAGTTCACGTTTTTCAGTTTTGTTCACAACTTGGGAAAATGTTCTGGAAGTCTTAAAAATATAAAAAATTTTATTTTTTGTTCACAAATTCAAGAAATGTTCCCTCTTTTGAAATTTGTTCACATCATTAAAATGTTTTTGTTTTTAAGAAAATATTCGTAATTTTGAAAAATTCAGTTGTAGGAGGTCGTCGGTTGGACCCAATACATGGACTGTAGTTTTTGGGATTTTTTGCGAATTAATGTTTTAAGTTTTGTCGCTGTCGTATGAGTCTTCAACTGGTGCGCTGCAAATTGAACATGAGAATGTCTATGTCACGGGTTCGAGTTACAGTGCTAGCCCTATTTTATTTTTTTGCAATTTTTCATCTCGGGAACGTGCCGCTGCATGCCACTGTAAATGGGCCGGCCCAGGCTAGCCGCTGAGCTCCAGACAATTTGCCGCAGCGTGCTTTCTGTCAGCACATCATCTTAAAAGTATAGAAAGAAGGCTCAGCCTCGCCCTCGGGAGCTTAGCCCACGACCTAAGTACGGGAGCTCCTATGTGCCACATTTTGTAGCGAATAGCGTGCGCAACACACATGAGGCGTTCGACTGGGCCGGCCCACTGAGAGGCACCACGAGTTGTGTTTATAGTAGCAAAAGCGGCATTTCCTATTTGGCGCTGCAGGCGCCCGTTATAGGCAAATTTACAAACGGGCGCCTGCAGCGCCCCGCGCTGGGCCGGCCCAATACTGTGTATGTCAATTTTCAAAAAATGAAGCTGTCTGGACAGGAATCGAACCAGCGACCTCCCGCGCCAAACATCGTTTGCACAACCAGCACGCTACCGAGCAGGATCTTTTAATGTGCAACTCTTTCGTTCTTTATCCTTCTTTCTCTGTATTCTTTTTTCTTTGTCCTTTTTTCCATCTTCATTTTCTGTTTTTCTTTTTTTGTTCTTCCAGGTTTCCTTCCTCATCGATTTTCATGTTTTTTTTTATTTTGTTAAATGCGTGAACTTTTTCCAAATCAATGATGCTTGTTTAAACTTTGATGAAATTTTGTTTTCAAAATCAATGAACTTTTTTAGTGAACTATTTACAACAATTGATGATTTTTTTTCAAATTTGATGAACTTTTTCCAGTTTGAAGAATTTTTTTTCAAATTTGATGATTTTTTAAATCCAATGAACTTATTTTCAATGGACTTTTCCTGAAATTCGACGAACATATTTTCAAATTTGTGAACTTTTTCCCGAATCGATGAACTTTTTTTTCAAATTCTATGATCTTTCTAGAAAATTGGTGAACTTATTTATAGCTTCGGTGAACCTTTTCAAACTGATGAACTATTTCAAATTCAGTGAACTGTTTTAAAATTCAATGAACTTTATTCCAAATCGTTGTACTTTTTTTTTCAAATTCTATGATCTTTTTAGTAAATTGCTAAACTTATTTATAGCTTCGGTGAACTTTTGCAAATTCAATGAACTTTTTTCAAATTCGATGAACTCTTTTTTTCAAATTTTTTTATCTTTTGAAATATTGGTGAACTTATTGATAGCTTCGATAAACTTTTTCAATTTCGGTGAACTTTTTCCAAAGTTCAATGAACTTTTTTTGCATTCGATGAACTTTTTTTTTCAAATTCTATTAGCTTTTAAAAAAAATTGATGAACTGTTTTCACATTTTGTGAACCTTTTTCAAAATTGGTGGATTTTCGGACGCGACTAACCACCAGGCGACTGGTGGATAGCGACAGATCCGCACGATCTCCCTCCCCGCGCGTGACCCGATTCGGCAACTCCACCCTCCGCGCAAACCTTCTCTCGCGAAGCCCACCTCCCCCCTCCTGCGTCCCTCCACGCGCAACGCATCGAGGCCCAAGGGAAATTAACACAGCCCATTTGGCCCACCTACCCCTCCTGCACGTGAGTTACCAACCCCAACCCTAGTTTCTTACCTCCATCGCAAGAAAGAGCCACCTGCCCCGATTAGTTCTCCCCTCTCTCCCCGACGCGCCTCCATCGCCGGCAACCTCTGCCCCCAGATCTTATCCACCAAAAAAAGAGAAAACCACGAAAAAACACCACCAAAATCACAAGGATTTGAGGGAGGGCCCCGGTTTACCACAAGAGCATCACATGGGTTATCATCAAATCGTCTAATTTTCGTCATAATCAGGCACAAAAGAAAGGAGGTAAGTGATTCAACCTCTATGCACATGCTGCATTTGCATCTCATACCAATAAGAATCAAGGGGAAATGGCATGGGGGGAAAACAACAAGAACATGTATGAATTTCATCTTTTAAGCATGCAAAAAAAAGGTAGTACTTTTAGTACATGTGTGTAATTCCTCTGTTGAAAATTGAGTTACCACTCAAATTCAGTCAGGTTACCAACAAAAATAAAGTTGACTAAATTTCATATTTTTCAAGCAAGTTAGAAAAAACATGTATGAATTTTCTCATTAAAACTGACATACCATCTCGATTGAAAATAGATTACCAGAGTGTATGCATTTAGTAATCAGCATCCTGTAAGGCTTATTGAACATAGAAAAAAGATCATTTTCTTCGTTTATATATTGAACGCACCCATGTCAGAACAAGTTATCATGCTAATTCATTACAAATTACCAGGGAGACTGAGAACCAAAGGTCCTAAAAACACTACAAGTATACCATGTGTTGATTTACATTGTTGCCACCATTCTTTTTTGATAAAAAAATGAAGTTCATGAAATGAGGTTGATAGAAACTGTCGCTGTCATACTCCCATATGCTGGTTACTGCCAAAACGATACCTGTTATAAAAAAGAAGTAATCAGTGCAGTAAAAGGAAGAAAAAATATAGTTATTGTGAAAAAATAATCGTGATTGCTTCTAATTGTGGAAAATTAATTGGTGCAATCATGTGTGCTAGCAGGTGCTGCAACAAAAGAAAAATGGCGCATGGCAACGGGGGTAATGTGGATGTCATAATGAGTGGTGTGGGAACAAACCAACAGTGTGAATATGCACACACGGCAAGTTTTGGTTCTGCCAAAACAGATGAAGGTAAAACATTTACCATGCTACCACATTTTTGTGCGCAAACTTGTTACCGTCGAACTTGAATTGCAACTACCACCCCTAGGTTACCATGAATTTAGGTACAGTTACCACACTTACTGCATACAAATTATCATGCAATCTGTATTGCAACATTAGAATTACATGCTTTCACTGGTTACCATGAATTTAAGTACAGTATCCACACTTACTGCATACAAATTATCATGCAATCTGTATTGCAACATTAGAATTACACGTTTTCACTGGTTACCATGAATTTAGGTACAGTTACCACACTTTCTGCATACGAATTATCATGCAATCTGTATTGCAACATTGGAATCACATGCTTTCACTTTACAGCTAAACAAAACATCTTAATGCATGCAAACTTACCCAAGCAACTGGAGTACAAGTTACCACTAGTATTGGCATGCAGGAAATATATCACAAACTAACAACTTTCAAAAACATTACAGGTGCTACTTCTAGAAGCAACACGATGGTTCGCGAGACAAGCAAAGAACCGACTACTAGCAGCATAGGGGGAAGAGAAAGCTTCTTTGATCATTCAGTCAGCGAGCCAGCGAGTCCAGAAATAGGGGGAGAGAATGCTGAACAGGGAGACAGAAATACCAAGGCATACTCCACACCAAAACCTCCTGACGAAACGATGAAGTTTGATACTTTTGAGGACGCTTATGAACACTACAGGCAATATGCACTGAGACATGGGTTTGGAATGAGATTGGAATACAGAAAAACAATCAAAGACAATACTGTAAGCAGAGTCCTCTTGGTTTGTGGGAAATACGGCAAGCCAAAAACAAACAAGGAGGAGACAGAGGATGTGCAGGACCCAAAAGGCATCGTGAAGAAGAGGAAAAGAGGGAAGGTTGTGAGGTCGGGATGTCCGGCCCACCTTTACATCACCCACACGGATGCGTGGTGGAGAGTCAAACGGTTCAACGACGACCACAACCACCCTCTAATAAGAAAGCCGTCCTTGACAAAGTTCCTATCAACACATAGGAACATTCCAAAAGATGAGCAGGACTTCTTGAAGATATTGCACGGATGCAACATAGAGACATCAAGACAGATGCAACTAATGGAATGGTTTTATGGGAGTCCTAAAGATGTACCATACACAACAAAGGACATCGCAAACCAGCGAGCTAAATTCCGGATGGAGTACCGCCATGCTGATGTGGGGAGCACAATCTCGTACTTCCAAGATATGAAGGCACAAGATCTAGATTTCTATTGGAGAATAAAGCTTGATGATGAGGACAGAGTGGAGAATTTATTCTGGATAGATGGTGTGTCGCGTAGGGCATATGCTAGATACAATGATGTCATCTCATTTGACACAACATACATGACAAACATGTACAAAATGCCATGTGCACCCTTCATTGGCATTAATAACCATGGACAGTCGATCCAATTTGGTTGTGGGTTTGTTCGAAACGAACTATCTGGTAACTTTGTGTGGCTGTTTAATGCATTCTTGCATGCAATGGGTGGAATTGCGCCAAAGAACATAATAACAGATCAAGATTTTGCAATGAGGAGTGCTATTGATGAGGTGTTCATCGGGATAGTACACAGGAATTGCCGCTGGCATATAATGAAAAAAGCACAGGAGAAGATTGGGAAGCTGATGGCTGACAATGAACCACTAAACAATGCATTCAAGGATTGTGTTGACAACAGCCTGACTGGTATTTTACTTCCCACACCTCACTAGCTTAAAACACAGGAAAAATGGGCACATAGAATATGGGTTTAGATGCATGATAACAACAGTTACCATCTAGCAAATTGACAAGTTACCAGAGGATTATAACAAAATTACCTACATTAGTTGCTTTATGTACTACCCCCTATAATGTCCATGTTTGATGTACACATTTCAGTTGTTTTTATTAGATATGAATATCTTTGTGTTGCTAGTTAAAAAATGTTGCTTGTACTACACACACAGAGTGTTATTCGCTCTGGGAAAAAGAATACTTATCCTGCATGCAAAGTACTTACCATCATGCTTCAACTAAAGTAACCATGTGTGTGTGACAGAATTATCAACAGCAATGCTGTTCCTAGTTACCACATATGTTTGAACAGATGTTACCGTCCTTCAGTACTTGATGTTACCATGTTTACATTATGAATGCAGTTGAGGAGTATGAGCACAAGTGGTGGGTGATGATGGAAGCGTATGGCCAGACTGACAACGAGCATTTCCAATGGCTGTGGGAGAACAGGAAGTGTTGGGTCCCGGTATACTATATGCACGATTTTTTCCCGTTCTTGCAGACCACCGCAAGAAGCGAGGGATTTAACTCTATGCTCAAGAAGTATGTCAACCCAAACAACTCACTGGTCGAATTCGCACAACAGTACACTGCGATACAGGATAAGGTGATGGCTAGCGTGTCAAAAGAGCAGCTGGAAACAGTGTACAAAGAAACCGAAATGTACTCGATGAATCCGCTGGAGATGCAGGTGCGGGGGCTATACACAAATAACTTGTTTTGCAAGTTCCAGGTGGAGATGAAGGTGAAATCAGCATACAGATGCGACGCATTGGATGATGGTACTTTCAAGGTCAGCTCAGTGCGGGGGATAATACCAAAATATGGAGACAGGGACTACCATGTGCAGGCAAACATGGTTGAAGAGACATACTCGTGTAGTTGCTGCAAGTTTGATCGTGATGGGCTACTGTGCGCGCACGTACTACGAGTTATGGACCAAATTGGGGTATACGAGATACCTGAAAAGTACATCCTAAAGAGGTGGACCTGGGATCCAGAAGAGGATCTTATTCAACCTGATTTCGAACAGCCGACAGTTAAGAAGTCGATGCCAGAGGAGGGAAAAAGCGTCATGCGATACACATCAATTCTTAAAGAATTTAAGGCATCGGCCAAAGACGCTTGCCTAACAGATGACGGGACAAGATTGGCAAGAAAACACCTGTATAATTTCAAGGAGGAGCTTGAAATACTGAAGAACAATCAACTTAAAAAAGCAAGAAAGGAAAAGGAAGAAGCAAAAGGATCGTTTCAAGGACAGCCGGATCCCTGCTCGATACCAGTGGGGCGGGTGAGTGAAGACAACCCTGTCACACATCACCAAAACGCCCCCGATGCAGGTCATCCGGAGAACCAAGCCACACGGCAAACAAGTGCAACTAATGTGAATCGACAGGAGAACACCGCCACACAACAAGAAAGTGCTACTCATGTGCAGCGACATGGTAACCCTGCCACACAGCAAGAAAGTGTGCAGGTGACGATACATGCTAGCAAAAACAATCACGCTTTTGTCATCCAGCCCCCACATCCTGATGCAGCTCCATCCTCGAACACAAAGTTGATACTAGACCCTCCCAAGACCATAACAAAGGGGCGGCCAAGGTCAAAAAGAAAGCAATCAGGTTTTGAGATTGCAAAACCAAAGACAAAAAGGAAATGTGGTGTGTGCGGGAGTCTGGAACATGACAAACGCACGTGCAAATCTCCCCTAGCAAGATAAATGATGAAGGTGCTATTAAAATGGAAGATGGTGCCTGCATTTTTTTTCATGGACCATTATGTGCAAGCTACAAGCCCCATAACATTCCAGTTATCATCATTGTATCGTAGATGTTATCGTGGCTTTGTAATGCAAAACAAGTGAATCTCTATAATTTAAGTAAGCTATCAGTACCCTGTTATGCCAGTTACCAGCAAATGTTTGATGGGATTGACATGGATTTGTAAATCCAAAATTTTTATATCTTAATCAAGCTATCGGTACACTATTATTCCAGTTACCAGCAAATGCAAAACAATCAACATCAGCAGCTGATTATGCCCCCTGTTGGGGTTCATATTCATACATCCGCAGCAGAAGTCGAGGCATTCCACTTCCTAAGGGATGTGTGGAAGGCCATGGGAAAGCTTCACGAGACCACCAGTGATCTAAAAAGGTTGATTGATTGCCAAGGAAGTGAGCTCAAAGTGATCTCTCTATGGGGAAGTCCGGAGGCTGATGTTGCTGGGGAACTTGGGTGGGCGAGTATCGTGAAGACGGCGTATGATGATCCAGAGATCAGCCAACAGTTGAAGAATCGCGCCTGGATAAAGTTGACCAATCCTTTCAATCCAGCGGAGTTCCTCAACAATTTACTCACTCACTTCACATCTCATAGCCATGACCGACATGATGATATGTCCAAGCTCAAGATTCAAGTCAGCCAACACAAGTACCTGATCATCCTAGAGCAAGAACTATCTAGTGTTGCCGATTGGGAGGCAATCAAAATGTGCCTTCCTGACTGCAAAAATGGCAGCCGGATCATCGTCTCAACCAAGCACTTGGGAATTGCCCGTGATATTTTTTAGAAATTGACAAGGATTTGTAAAAGCCAATATTTGTATATCTACATTTTTTGAAGGATACCGGCAATGCATTGTATTACTTATGAACAAAAAATTAGTCCTGCTTGCACTTCTAAAAAATTGCTTATGAACAAATTACAATCACAGTAGCGAATTATATTGTATAGAAAGTGACTTTGGACTGTGTATACTATAGTAAAACAGCATGTCAACACTTTGCTTCATGGCATTGTCATGACAGATTCATATAAAAAAGTTATCATGCCAGTTTGGTAGAAGTTATCACACTGTAGTAGAAAAAATATCACCTCATCAACCGTTGCCGAACAGATGATGGCGCCACTGTTTGCATTTGTTTTGATAATGATCTAACCACCTCAATGTCATAATTTTTTGGAGAGCTGGAATTTGTTCATGAGTTAAGGCTGGAACATTTTTGCCATCCCACACCTCGAGGAACGTGCAGGCGAAAAATCCACAATCAATGTTGAAACATTTGTGATGAAAAAAATAACACAACATCAGTTTAATTGGGGTTTCGGACTGGGTCAACAAACAGGGATGAGAAACATGCAGTGGGATGTTAAAAAAAGAGTGAATAATCAACAACTAACCCGTTACCCTGTTTCAACACATCAATGTACACAAGTTCATAGTCCTTGATCTGCTTATGCGAGTCCTTGTAATTTATCAACCAGGCCTTCTTTATTGCATTCATGTATCTTGTCGCATGCTCGAGAAGGGAAGGACTATCTTGGTCACGCAATGAATCTAGAACTTCAAACCGCTTCGCCCTAAGATTTAGTGACAACACATACCAATGCCCGTCATCTGGACCGCGGCCCAACCTTTGCAGAGCAGGGAATAGCAGCTGCAAAAATTTCAAAGGCATTAAGCATAAAACTAGTTGGAAAAAGAAACAAAACTACAAAGATAACAAATGGTCATGAAATTCACATGTGAGGCAACTATAAAAAAGTAAGTTATCAGGGCAGAAAGGTCAAAAGTTACCAGTGTGCATGAATCAGGTTATCATGACATGAAGAGCACACAATATCCGCAAATAACAGGAAGTTACATGATAATAACAGGGAGTTACCAAGACACTAACTGCACAGTTACCAGGTCCAGCAAACATAACATACCTGATCCTGGTGACTAAGAATGTAAAACTTGTCCCGTCGAAAATACTTCAGTAAACACTTGGATTTGAAGTCTCCTAACAACAGATACACAGAGAGCACCCAAGGGAATATGAGCCTGTTTGGCGTTTCCTTATACTGGAGAATGCGAACATGTAACTCGGCAATGCTGGTTGATAGTTGCCCGACTCCCTTCACACAATTGGCAAGCTCACCAAGGGTGACCCACCTACCATCGATGTCGATGACCCTAACGCTACAAAAAAAAAAGATTTAAAAAATACATTTCAAAAAAGGCACACAAAAACAAAGATTTGTGTTGAGAAAGGTGAAAAAAAGGATGGAAACATACTCTTTAATCTTAGAGTTAGAATCAGTAGTATGCTTGATAACTTCGTTGTAAACATACTCTTCCTCCTTGCTCGGTGTGAGGTTTGCAAAAGGCGGAAGCAGGTATTTTGACGGGTGGGTGACCCGAACTTTCCGAATAAAGGATTTAGGTGTTGAACTGCGTACCAAATGCTCTGTGCGAGGTGGTAACTCTGGTGTCACAAATGTTGGACTTTGGGGGCTGTCTGGTAGAAACAGAAAAAAAGGGAAAACCATGATTTATCATCAGATGGGAGAGAGAATTATCAGGTGATGGGACAAAACATATCAACTGCCACATGTTTTGATTATCAAGTGCTAATCCATGATTGGAAAACAAATAAAGTGGTTTGTGCAAGGGTTGCAATGTTCATGGAGCAGAAAAAAAATCACCTATTTGAACATTAGATTTCCCTTTTAATGCTGTATTGCCATGTTCAAATTCTTCCCACCACATGAGAACCTCATCATCATCAATCTCAACATCATACACTTGCACACGATCAGCTTCCGGTGTTACTTAAAATAAAAAAAGAGCGATGAGGACATGAACAGTAGAGATAAACAACAAAAATTGTTGCAAAAAAAAAACAAATCAGGTATTAAAAATTGAGACAACATACAAAGAAGTTATCAGGAACAGGATATGGAAGATACCAGGTAAAGTAAATGTGGATTACCAGCGCACATGTATGGGCCTTTTAAGGGTCAAATTAGATAACACTGGTGCATAATGAGGAACAGCTGTGATATAAAACTAATCATCATAACATGTTACAAATAAGACCAAAAAGAATTGTATGGCCCAGAATTCGTAAAGAGTGCATATGGCTGGGGTTATGGTGTCAATGTATCATAAATTGACAGGATTTGAACATTTGAGTTACCAAGTTATGTCATATGGAGTTATCAGGGTAATTGTAAAAAACTGACAGAATAATAAAAAAGTTAGATGAATAACTACGAGTGAAGTATTGTTTTGTAAGCATAACTATGAGATAAGGAAAATAATTAGGCAATGGTAGGAGACGTACGTATCACACGCTTACTAAAAGTCAGTAACGGATGACATCGGCTTTCAAAACTGACAAAGTTACCATGGGGGGGGGGGATGGACTTATCGTCTATGCTAACATCATACAAAAAATTGTAGCGGACACAACCGAAATATATATTACGGGTACTGAAAGCACATATGTTCATTTACATCACACAAAGCATAGAAGTAGTATTACATTCATCCATACACACGGAATGATAGAAAAAGTTCCAAACACATAAATAAAAAGCAGCACACCAAGGCGCACCAAGGCACAAAAACAAATACGATGAACACCGACATATCTCAATCCATCACCCTCGCGGCATAAAAGCGAAGACACAAGGTCTTCATTTACCAGAGTTGTTGGGTGGCGGAGCCCAAGCAACCGGTTGAGCCTTGGTAACTTTCATCAATGCCATGCCATTCGGGTCAGCATCGACAGGAGCAGTGAGCCCTAGAACGGCGTCAGGGCCAGTAACTGGTGCTGCAGGTGGTACTTGAGCACATGGCGCCGCCGCAGGTGCTTCTGGTGCTGCAGGTGGTACTTGAGCACATGGCGCCGCCGCAGGTGCTTCTGGTGCTGCAGGTGGTACTTGAGCAGATGACGCCGCCGCAGGTGCTTCTGGTGCTGCAGGTGGTACTTGAGCCAATGTTGGTGCAGCTTGAGCCGTTGCAATTGCTTCAGTAGATGGCACTTGTGCACTCGCACCAAAGATGGCATCCAGCCCAAGAGAGCAGCTGGGTGGCGTAAAATTACCATTATAGTCTCCAGCTCCAGGGGTGCTCAACTCCAATGCAGGGTCAGGTACTGCTTAAAAAACATCACAAGTAACACACAAAATAAGGAAAAAAGCATCAGGAAAACATGTATTGAGTTATCATGGATTGGACAGACAAGTTATCAACATAAGAAAACTAAGTTACCAACCTGAGACATCAGGATTATCAGCATCATTCTTTTCACCCCCATCTGTAGCCGTATCAGTAGGCATCCTGTCTCTAGTACTTCCCACAACTTTCCCAGCTACAAGCGGAAAAAATAGTAAACACATCATCAACAAAAAACATCATAAAAATACAAGAAACAAAAAACAAATGTGATGGCGAACAAAACTACCTTCACTTCCATCATGCACTACATTCGGGACGACTTCATTTTCCCATTCAGTAGCTACAGCCACACTGGCGATATCCTCAACAGCAGCAGTACCAGTTGCCGCTGCAGCTAGCTGAAAAACAGCATCATCAGAAACACGAGCCGATGTCGCCGCAACAGCATCAGATGCACCCTCGCTAGATGCTCCTGCTTTTTCAGACAGAAATGTCGCCACGGGAGATTCATCAAGATGGATAACTTCTGTTGTCTCCGATGACGTTGTCTGCGACAATGCTGCCCTTAGTCGTGGAGAGGATCTGGTCTTGGCGAATTTCACCTTTTTCACAGCAGTTTTATCTTTTGAACGACTGAAAAAATCGGTACACAAGGGTAGTAGTGAGATTACACATGTTGTTAAACCTGAGTTACCACATGCTTCAATCAAAAAAGGATGTCACATACTTCATGTATAAGTAGCATCCCAGGGAAAAAATTACAAAGTTATCAAGCACTTGTAACATAAAAGTTATCAAAACATATGAACAAAAAAACCAACAATTATGATTGAATAAATGCGAACTATATAGGTATGTGAACACCTTTTTCCTGATGCAACTATCAAGGTTGGTAAATCTAAATTACCAGGGAGGCAAAGTTGAGTTATCAATGTTCATCAACATGAGTTATCAGATAACAAGAACAAAAATAACTGCTGATCATAAACGGAAGCAACGAAATTGAATACCTTTTCACTGGTGCAATCTCTGGATCCTTAGCAGCAACAGATTGTTTGCCGGGGGGCCTGCACGTGAAAAAATGAGCAAGTTGATCAAGAGCATGAAATTACCCAAACTACCATACTCAAACAACTGTATTTAACATGTTGTTTCAGACACATGATTGATAAGAAGGGCATTGGAAAATAACAATTCACCTGCGTGGGGCCTCCTTCCGCAAGGTGGACCGTGGGACGGATGAACCGGTTCCCTTTTCAGCCACAGGTATACCAAGCTCCTGGACCACAACTTTCTTCACAGCTTCATCAATCTCAGATGCTGACAGTTCAATTGGTGAAGATGGCCTTTCCGATGGGCTGGCAGGCACAACTGGTGAAGTTGGACAGGGGGGTGATGGCACAGTTGGTGAAGCTGGACGGGGGGGTGATGGTAGCCTCAGCTTCTTGCGCCTCTGGTAAGCCAAATTTTTCAAGAGCTGAGCATCGCACCGCTTGACATAAGAGTCGGTGGCCGCCTCAGCTTGCGTGTCTGTCATACCTTGCTGGCTAAGCCCTCCATCACCTGATTCAACTGATGCTGCATGAGATGTCCCAGTGAGTAAGATCTGAGACTCAATAAGGTTATCATCGGAAGGGCGGACAGGGGTGTCTTCGGACGACAAAATCATTTTTAGGGCCATGTCTACATCCTTGGTACCACTGCCTGAAGCAACAAAATCATTTTTAGGGCGACGACGAACAACTCAATAGTCATCATCATCATCGGAGTCAGCATCAGAATCAGAATGATCGCCTCCGTGAAAATCGTCATCGCTGTCAGAATCTTCAGCCACATTCTTTCCAGCACTTTCTGTCCGCCTGCCTTGCGATGATCGCGTAGTCCTTGACGTTGTACGGGCGGCGGAGGAGATAACATTCAATCCAGCATCTAGCTGACGGGATGCATGTGCATGGCCCTCATCATCTAAAGCGGTGAATGATTCCACAAGATTGCCTAGTATGCCAGCCATGGCGGACGTGAATCGAGCGACTATCTGAGTTGATTTCGCAAATCTCTGTTCCACGTAAGAAAATGAAAAAAAGAATGGAAATAGATAGTAAGTTATCACCAGAATGCAACAAAAGTTATCGTGTATATTAAGTTATCACAGGAGTGCTACAATAAGCATAAATAAATGCAACCAAAAAATTTATCATGATATCAAGTTATCACATGAATTATACAAAGTTATCAAGTCATTGTAATAATAATTATCACATGGTTCATGATACCAAGTTATCACATGAATGCTACAAAGTTATCAAGGCATTACATTAATAATTATCACATTGTTGCATCGTAATTATTATTTTATATAGAGGATGTGCCACAGTGGAAATCATCCAGATTAGTAAAAGAGTGACTTGTTGGCATCAAAACAGGGTAACCACAAATGGGTGCAAAAATTAATTTATCAACCAATGAAAGAACATAAAGTAGCAAAAATAATAATAATAAGAAACTAGGTTACGTGCTCACCTCTTCACTGCAGCTTGGGGCAGTATGAACACGCATAAATTTGTCAAGACCTTCAAGACCACCAAACAGACATAAATTCATGCCAAACTCAGGCTTCAACTGCAAAAAAATGTAGCCATCGCAGATAAGTAACAACAAAAAAACAATGAAAATAAAATGCAATTGCAAAGCAGACTGTGAACTAAAAAACAAAGATATCTACTGAAAAACATAGATATAAATTACCGGGAGTTTCCCGAACGAAACTTTGTCAGCCTGAACATCCTTGTTGAGGACAAGAGTTATCAGCTTCTTTGTCCATACATTGATGGGAAAGGGACCATCAGGCAGTTCGATGCCAAGTCCAGAGAGATCAAGCGCATGAATGTACAATAGCTGATAAGAAAAACACAAGCGCCATGGTAAACACTTACAAAAAAAAGCGCCATGGTAAACACTTACAAAAAATGACAAATATAATGACAAATGACAAAAGAGAAAAGGTAAAGAGGAAAGCATCGTCACTTACATTGTAGAAAAGAAGGCAACCCCTGGTAGGCTTGCGTTTCAATAGCGCCTTGTGCAGTTCGTCAGCAATAAATTTGGACCAATTGAGATGTTTAACACCATTGATGTCACGCTGCAATATAAAAAACACCAAGAAACTAAAGTTCAGCGAATGCACCACAAAAAAATATAGAAGTTATCACACTGACATATAGTAGAGTTATCAGGCACAGAAGAAAGAAAATGACATGTTTACAAAAAAACTTACCAGCACAGCATACCAACGGGGGCTAACTTTGTTGGAGGTGGTGGGGGCAATGACTGTATTCCCCGCGAGCAGAAGCCACATACGCTTGAAAGTGTCATCAGAATTTTCAGAACCCTTTATGAGATCCACAAGATCAGTCATTTTAGGGGCATATCCGAGCTCGCCAAACAGCTCAAGCCCTAACTCAATGTCAGCTTCAGATGGGAGGTTGTAAGGGACATCATTCCCTCCACGCGGCACGCCCATAACCCGGTGCACGTACTCCTCATTGACCGGAAGCCTGCCTCGGCCTGGCACAACCACCTCACGCGAACTGGGGTCATAGAGATCAGCAAGCCACACACTGAGATTGTTGAATAGATGATCACACTGGATATTCCGAAGGCTCGTGAAATCCATATCATCAATAACAGCCTTCCTGTCATCATTCATGTCCTTGCATGCTAGAAGAAGCGAACTGGGTGAGGCTCTGTTCCGCGGAGGAGGGCGTTTCGCTTTTTTCGAAGGAACATCACCGATTCCATCACCATCTCCCCTACGCTTCCTCGGCATTGTCTCTCCTGACACGTACGAAAAAAAGGAACACATTGTTTATAAAACCGGTGTTTGACAAGGCAATAATACATCTGATAAAAGGCAACAAGCAAACTGCAATTTGTCGATTTGTCACACCCTAAAAAAAAGTAAAGCAGATGGCACATGTATATAAAAAGCATGTGAAACTGATAACTGAAGCACAATGCAGTTGGTAAATTTCAACCAAAAATATCAATGATAAGAAATAGCATACACACATGCTCATTAATAGCCCAGCCAACACAAAATGAATAAGAAATAAGCTTTGTGCTGCATATAGTTAGTCTAAAAAAAATATGGTAACTACGGTAAGATGACAGTGGTAGGTGTAAAACATTCACCATGATAATTCAAGCATGAAACAAGACAACACTGATAAAATAACAGAGTTTAAGGCATCTGGTAATTTGAGTGAAATATAGTCGGTAAGTTCAATATAGACAACATGATAACTGAACAGAACAAGACATAACAAAGCAAATCAAGCATTCTAAACAAGCCTAATCAGTGGACAAAACCGCATCTAACAAACAAAACCAACATAAAAAACATCATTATGTGTGGCGGGTGGATGGGTGGGGGAATGGGGAATGGGGAATGCGCTGCTCAACGTCGACTCAGAAACTAGAAGCCAGTCCTAATCTACCCTAATGGGAACGATATTCTACCAGATTCGACGCCTCCAACCTAAAACAATGGCGGACACGGCAGGGAAGCAAACAGAGGAAGGAAAACAGGGGCGGGGAATGTGTTTCTCACCGCGGATTCAGAGGCCGACCGCCGCGAACCGGAACGCGCCGCCAGCAGCAACCGTCGCGCGCGAGGGGGAGGAGAGCGAGAGGAGAATCGAAGGAACTGCAGGATGCAGAGGGAGAAGAGGTACTGCGGGGCGAAGGCGAGAGGGGGCGAGAGGGGGCGAGTGGGGATCATGGGATTGGGCGACGTGGGCGGTTCCAGCGGGCCCACCAGCTAGCGACACATATCAGGTGTAACGGCTACCGCCACCCGCGCTGCGCGCACCAGCCGCGACGCGCGTCGTTGGATCCGGATCGGACGGCCATCGATGTGTGCGGATTTGTTGCAAAAGGACAGTCGACTGGTCATTAGATTTGTCGTTTTCTAATAGATGAACTTTTCTTATCAAATTGGATGATCTTTTTTCAGAAATGATGAACTTTTCCAAATCGTGAATTTTTTTCGAAATTGGATAAACTCATATAAAGTATAAAAAATGCCAGGTTTCTTGCGTAATAAATAACGCGGCTGCAATAATTCTTTAAGTATTCGTGTTCGTTTTAGACACGGTGATCGACGATTTGAAGTGGTTAGCTGAACGATGCCTCTAAGAAGCGACCTGAGTTCGAGTCCTCCTACTCTCTGGTTTTTGTGGGTCTTTTTTTTCGCGAAACAATTTCTGCGCTGGTGCATTCATGGGCCGGCCCACTTGTCGTTTGCTGTAGGCGCCGGTTTACTTCGGCGGCCCTTAAGGTGGTGTTTGTTTCAGAAGTCCTAGGACTTTTTCTAGTCCCAGGGACTAATCAAAAAAGACTCTCCAATAGAATCTATTTCTAGTCCCTGTAGAAAAAGTCCCTCCCGTTTGGTTCCTAGGGACTTTTTAGGGACTTTTTCTAGTCTCTGGGACTAAAAAGTCCCTGAACCAAACACCCCCTAAAGCGCTCAATAGGAGCTCCCAGCAAAAGCCGCAAAATTAAAAGTGACTCCGCGAGCCGTCGAGCCAGTGACATCGCTATCCTCCACAAGCGCTGCTAGCCACTGGACCAAATGGCTTCGAACAAAAACATATCCTCCACAAGTGTTGGGTCGACCAGTTTAATAGTCCAACCAACCAACCGCTGGCATTGCACGAAACAAAAAAATTGCGAGAGATAGCACGATTTGAACCTGCGACCTCTCTTCTAACTACCTGATGCACTAACCACCTGACAAGCTTGGCATCTTCTACAGGACCCTACCTCTTTGAGCACCCGTATTCTCAAGGCCGTCTACTACCCAGCAAGCTCTATTTTGATGCGGTCTTGGGGAATCCATAGTGCAAAGAAGAGATACACTCGAGCCGAGACTTATTAAACGGATTGGCAATGGGGAATACATCAATATTTGGCTTGATAATTGGATCCCTAGGGATTTCAAGCTGCGTCCGTTATGCCCCAGGTCACCAAACCCACCACAGAATGTTGCGGAACTTATTGACCATACCTCCGCATCGTGGGATGTAGCTATATTGTTGGAACATTTTCTGGAGATGGATAAGGAAGAAATCTTGAATATTCCTCTTAGCTTGAGAGTACAGGAGGACTTCTGGTCATGGCACTATGATAACAAAGGGCTATTCACAGTAAGGTCGGCATACAGATTATTAGCTAGGGTATGTATGTGAATGTGCTATGAGACATCAGTGGTTATATGCATGCACTCGAAAAACAACCAGTGGATTCGCTCCGCTCCCCCGCTCCCCCACCCCGGCGTGCCTCGCCAGCCCCGGCGGTGACCTCTCCCCGGCGGGCGCCCCCGAACAAATCCCAATAGCCCTGCCTAGCTATGTAGTCTTATGCCAAACTCAATCCTCGCAGTTGTGCAGCTCTCCCTGCTCAGATCTGTGGGATTTCGAATTCGGGCGGCGCCCGAGAGACAGATATGTTGGGGAACGTAGTAATTTCAAAAAATTTCCTACGCACACGCAAGATCATGGTGATGCATAGCAACGAGAGGGGAGAGTGTTGTCTACGTACCCTCGTAGACCGAAGCGGAAGCGTTGACGCAACGTAGAGGAAGTAGTCGTACGTCTTCCCGGTCCAACCGATCCAAGCACCGTTACTCCAGCACCTCCGAGTTCTTAGCACACGTCCAGCTCGATGACGCCCCCCGGGCTCCGATCCAGCAAAGCTTCGGGGATGAGTTCCGTCAGCACGACGGCGTGATGACGATGATGATGTTCTACCGACGCAGGGCTTTGCCTAAGCACTGCAACGATATGACCGAGGTAGAATATGGTGGAGGGGGGCACCGCACACGGCTAAGGAATGATCACGAAGATCAACTTGTGTGTTCTGGGGTGCCCCTGCCCCCGTATACAAAGGAGCAAGGGAGGAGGAGGCCGGCCCTAGGAGGAGGGCGCGCCAAAGATGTGGAGTCCTACTAGGACTCCGAGTCCTAGTAGGAGTCCACCAAGAGGGGAGGAAGGGAGAAGGAAGTAGAGGAGAAGGAAAGGTGGCCGGCCCCCTTTTCCCTAGTCCAATTCGGACCAGAGGGGAGGGGGGCGCAGCAGCCCCTTGGCCCTTTCTCCTCTTCCCACTAAAGCCCATCAAGGCCCATTGCTTCTCCCGTAACTACCCGGTACTCCGAAAAATACCCGAATCACTCAGAACCTTTTCGATGTCCGAATATAGTCGTCCAATATATCGATCTTTACGTCTCGACCATTTCGAGACTCCTCGTCATGTCCCCGATCTCATCTGGGACTCCAATCTCCTTCGGTACATCAAAAACTCATAAACTCATAATATAACTGTCATCGAAACCTTAAGCGTGCGGACCCTACGGTTCGAGAACAATGTAGACATGACCGAGACACGTCTCTGGTCAATAACCAATAGCGGGACCTGGATGCCCATATTGGCTCCTACATATTCTACGAAGATCTTTATCGGTCAGACCGCATAACAACATACGTTGTTCCCTTTGTCATCGGTATGTTACTCGCCCGAGATTCGATCGTCGGTATCCAATACCTAGTTCAATCTCGTTGCCGGCAAGTCTCTTTACTCGTTCCGTAATACATCATCTCACAACTAACATATTAGTTGTAATGCTTGCAAGGCTTATGTGATGTGCATTACCGAGAGGGCCCAGAGATACCTCTCCGACTATCGGAGTGACAAATCCTAATCTCGAAATACGCCAACCCAACAAGTACCTTTGGAGACACCTGTAGAGCACCTTTATAATCACCCAGTTACGTTGTGACGTTTGGTAGCACACAAAGTGTTCCTCCGGTAAACGGGAGTTGCATAATCTCATAGTCATAGGAACATGTATAAGTCATGAAAAAAGCAATAGCAACATACTAAACGATCGGGTGCTAAGCTAACGGAATGGGTCATGTCAATCACAACATTCTCCTAATGATGTGATCCCGTTAATCAAATGACAACTCATGTCTATGGTTAGGAAACTTAACCATCTTTGATTAACGAGCTAGTCAAGTAGAGGCATACTAGTGACACTTTGTTTGTCTATGTATTCACACATGTATTATGTTTCCGGTTAATACAATTCTAGCATGAATAATAAACATTTATCATGAAATAAGGAAATAAATAATAACTTTATTATTGCCTCTAGGGCATATTTCCTTCAGTCTCCCACTTGCACTAGAGTCAATAATCTAGTTCACATCGCCATGTGATTTAGCACTAATAGTTCACATCACCATGTGATTAACACCCATAGTTCACATTGTCATGTGACCAACACCCAAAGGGTTTACTAGAGTCAACAATCTAGTTCACATCGCTATGTGATTAACACCCAAAGAGTACTTAAGGTGTGATCATGTTTTGCTTGTGAGAGAAGCTTAGTCAACGGGTCTGCCAAAATTCAGATCCGTATGTGTTTTGCAAAATTCTATGTCTACAATGCTTCGCACGGAACTACTCTAGCTAATTGCTCCCACTTTCAATATGTATCCAGACTGAGACTTAGAATCATCTGGATTAGTGTCAAAAACTTGCATCGACGTAACCCTTTACGACGAACCTTTTTGTCACCTCCATAATCGAGAAACATATCCTTTATTCCACTAAGGATAATTTTGACCGTTGTCCAATGATCTACTCCTAGATCACTATTGTACTTCCTTGCCAAACTTAGTGGTAGGGTATACAATAGATCTGGTACACAGCATGGCATACTTTATAGAACCTATGGCCAAGGCATAGGGAATGACTTTCATTCTCTTTCTATCTTCTGCCGTGGTCGGGTTTTGAGTCTTACTCAATTTCACACCTTGTAACACAGGCAAGAACTCTTTCTTTGACTGTTCCATTTTGAACTACTTCAAAATCTTGTCAAGGTATGTACTCATTGAAAAATTTTATCAAGCGTCTTGATCTATCTCTATAGATTTTGATGCTCAATATGTAAGCAGCTTCACCGAGGTCTTTCTTTGAAAAACTCCTTTCAAATACTCCTTTATGCTTTGCAGAATAATTCTACATTATTTCCGATCAACAATATGACATTCACATATACTTATCAGAAATGTTGTAGTGCTCCCACTCACTTTCTTGTAAATACAGGCTTCACCGCAAGTCTGTATAAAACTATATGCTTTGATCAACTTATCAAAGCGTATATTCGAACTCCGAGATGCTTGCACCAGTCCATAGATGGATCGCTGGAGCTTGCATATTTTGTTAGCACCTTTAGGATTGACAAAACCTTCTGGTTGCATCATACACAACTCTTCTTTAATAAATCCATTAAGGAATGCAGTTTTGTTTATCCATTTGCCGGATTTCATAAAATGCGGCAATTGTTAACATGATTCGGACAGACTTAAGCATAGATACGAGTGAGAAACTCTCATCATAGTCAACACCTTGAACTTGTCGAAAACCTTTTGCGACAATTCTAGCTTTCTAGATAGTAACACTACTATCAGCGTCTGTCTTCCTCTTGAAGATCCATTTATTTTCTATGGCTTGCCGATCATCGGGCAAATCCATTAAAGTCCATACTTTGTTCTCATACATGGATCATATCTCAGATTTCATGGCCTCAAACCATTTCGCGGAATCTGGGATCATCATCGCTTCCTCATAGTTCGCAAGTTCGTCATGGTCTAGTAACATGACTTCCAGAACAGGATTACCGTGCCACTCTGGTGCGGATCTCACTCTGGTTTACCTACGAGATTCGGTAGTAACTTGATCTGAAGTTACATGATCATCATCATTAGCTTCCTCACTAATTGGTGTAGTAGTCACAAGAACAGATTTCTGTGATGAACTACTTTCCAATAAGGGAGATGGTACAATTACCTTATCAAGTTTTCTACTTTCCTCCCACTCACTTCCTTCGAGAGAAACTCCTTCTCTAGAAAGGATCCATTCTTAGCAACGAATGTCTTGCCTTTGGATCTGTGATAGAAGGTGTACCCAACTTTCTCCTTTGGGTATCCTATGAAGACACATTTCTCCGATTTGGGTTTGAGCTTATCAGGATGAAACTTTTCTTATAAGCATCACAACCCCAAACTTTAAGAAACGACAACTTTGGTTTCTTGCCAAACCACAGTTCATATTGTATCGTCTCAACGGACTTAGATGGTGCCCCTTTTTAACGTGAATGCAGTTGTCTTTAATGCATAACCCCAAAACGATAGTGGTAAATTGGTAAGAAACATCATAGATTGCACTATATCCAATAAAGTACGGTTATGACGTTCGGACACACCATTATGCTGTGGTGTTCCAGGTGGCATGAGTTTGTGAAACTATTCCACATTGTTTTTAATTGAAGACCAAACTCGTAACTCAAAATATTTGTCTCCGCGATCAGATCGTAGAAACCTTTATTTTTTTTGTCACGATGATTTTCCACTTCACTCTGAAATTCTTTGAACTTTTCAAATGTTTCAGACTTATGTTTCATCAAGTAGATATACTCATATATGCTCAAATCATCTGTGAAGGTCAGAAAATAATGATACCTACTGCAAGCCTTAATATTCATCGGACCACATACATCAGTATGTATGATTTTCAACAAATCTGTTGTTTGCTTCATTGTTCCGAAGAACGGCGTTTTAGTCATCTTGCCCATAAGGCATGGTTCGCAAGCATCAAGTGATTCCAAAAACCCATCAGCATGGAGTTTCTTCATGCGCTTTACACCAATATGACCTAAACGGTAGTGCCACAAATAAGTTGCACTATCATTATTAACTTCGCATCTTTTGGTTTCAATATTATGAATATGTGTATCACTACGATCGAGATCCAATGAACTATTTTCATTGGGTGTGTAAGGTTTTATTCATGTGAACAGAACAACAATTTATTCTCTTACTTAAATGAATAACCGTATTACAATAAACATGATCAAATCGTATTCATGCTCAACGCAAACACCAAATAACACTTATTTAGGTTCAACACTAATCCCGAAAGTATAGGGAGTGTGCGATGATCATATCAATCTTGGAACCACTTCCAACACACATCATCACTTCACCCTTAACTAGTCTCTGTTTATTCTGCAACTCCTGTTTCGAGTTACTGATCATAGCAACTGAACTAGTATCAAATACTGAGGGGTTGCTATAAACACTAGTAAAGTACACATCAATAACATGTATATCAAATATACCTTTGTTCACTTTGCCATCCTTCTTATCCGCCAAATATTTGGGGTAGTTCTACTTCCAGTGACCAGTCCCTTTGCAGTAGAAGCACTTAGTCTCAGGCTTAGGTCCAGACTTGGGCTTCTTCACTTGAGCAGCAACTCGCTTGCCGTTTCTTCTTGAAGTTCCCCTTCTTCCCTTTGCCCTTTACTTGAAACTAGTGGTCTTGTCAACCATCAACACTTGATGTTTTTCTTGATTTCTACCTTCGCCGATTTTAGCATCATGAAGAGCTTGGGAATCGTTTCCGTTATCCCTTGCATATTATAATTCATCACGAAATTCTACTAACTTGGTGATGGTGACTAGAGAATTCTGCCAATCACTATTTTATCTGGAAGATTAACTCCCACTTGATTCAAGCGATTGTAGTACCCAGACAATCTGAGCACATGCTCACTAGTTGAGAGATTCTCCTCCATCTTTTAGCTATAGAACTTGTTGGAGACTTCATATCTCTCAGCTCGGGTATTTGCTTGAAATATTAACTTCAACTCCTGGAACATCTCATATGGTCCATGACGTTCAAAACGTCTTTGAAGTCCCGATTCTAAGCCGTTAAGCATGGTGCACTAAACTATTAAGTAGTCATCATATTGAGCTAGCCAAACGTTCATAACGTCTGCATCTGCTCCTGCAATAGGTCTGTCACACCTAGCGGTGCATCAAGGACATAATTCTTCTATGCGGCAATGAGGATAAACCTCAGGTCACGGATCAAATCTGCATCATTGCTACTAACATCTTTCAACACAATTTTCTCTAGGAACATATCAAAATAAACACAGGGAAGCAACAACGCGAGTTATTGATCTACAACATGATTTGCAAAATACTACCAGGACTAAGTTCATGATAAATTTAAGTTCAATTAATCATATTACTTAAGAACTCCCACTTAGATAGACATCCCTCTAATCTTCTAAGTGATCACGTGATCCATATCAACTAAACCATGTCCGATCATCACGTGAGATGGAGTAGTTTCAATGGTGAACATCACTATGTTGATCATATCTACTATATGATTCATGCTCGACCTTTCGGTCTCCGTGTTCTGAGGCCATATCTGTATATGCTTGGCTCGTCAAGTATAACCTGAGTATTCCGCGTGTGCAACTGTTTTGCACCCGTTGTATTTGAACGTAGAGCCTATCACACCCGATCATCACGTGGTGTCTCAGCACGAAGAACTTTCGCAACGGTGCATACTCAGGGAGAACACTTCTTGATAATTAGTGAGAGATCATCTTAAAATGCTACAGTCAATGAAAGCAAGATAAGATGCATAAAAGATAAACATCACATGCAATCAATATAAGTGATATGATATGGCCATCATCATCTTGTGCTTGTGATCTCCATATTCAAAGCGCCGTCATGATCACCATCGTCACCGGCGCGACACCTTGATATCCATTGTAGCATCGTTATCGTCTCGCCAATCTTATGCTTCTACGACTATCGCTACCGCTTAGTGATAAAGTAAAGCATTACAGGGCGATTGCATTGCATACAATAAAGCGACAACCATATGGCTCCTGCCAGTTGCCGATAACTCAGTTACAAAACATGATCATCTCATACAATAAAATTTAGCATCATGCCTTGACCATATCACATCACAACATGCCCTGCAAAAACAAGTTAGACGTCCTCTACTTTGTTTGTTGCAAGTTTTACGTGGCTGCTACGGGCTTAAGCAAGAACCAGTCTCACCTACGCATCAAAACCACAACGATAGTTTGTCAAGTTGATGCCGTTTTAACCTTCGCAAGGACCGGGCGTAGCCACACTCGGTTCAACTAAAGTTGGAGAAACTGACACCCGCCAGCCACCTTTGTGCAAAGCACGGCGGTAGAACCAGTCTCGCATAAGCGTACGCGTAATGTCGGTCCGGGCCGCTTCATCCAACAATACCGCCGAACCAAAGTATGACATGCTGGTAGGCAGTATGACTTATATCGCCCACAACTCACTTGTGTTCTACTCGTGCATATAACATCAAACCATAAAAACCTAGGCTCGAATGCCACTGTTGGGGAACGTAGTAATTTCAAGAAATTTCCTACGCACACGCAAGATCATGGTGATGCATAGCAACGAGAGGGGAGAGTGTTGTCTACGTACCCTCGTAGACCGAAGCGGAAGCGTTGACACAACATAGAGGAAGTAGTCGTACATCTTCCCGGTCCAACCGATCCAAGCACCGTTACTCCAGCACCTCCGAGTTCTTAGCACACGTCCAGCTCGATGACGCCCCCCGGGCTCCGATCCAGCAAAGCTTCGGGGATGAGTTCCGTCAGCACGACGGCGTGATGACGATGATGATGTTCTACCGACGCAGGGCTTTGCCTAAGCACTGCAACGATATGACCGAGGTAGAATATGGTGGAGGGGGGCACCGCACACGGCTAAGGAATGATCACGAAGATCAACTTGTGTGTTCTGGGGTGCCCCTGCCCCCGTATACAAAGGAGCAAGGGAGGAGGAGGCCGGCCCTAGGAGGAGGGCGCGCCAAGGATGTGGAGTCCTACTAGGACTCCGAGTCCTAGTAGGAGTCCACCAAGAGGGGAGGAAGGGAGAAGGAAGTAGAGGAGAAGGAAAGGTGGCCGGCCCCCTTTTCCCTAGTCCAATTCGGACCAGAGGGGAGGGGGGCGCAGCAGCCCCTTGGCCCTTTCTCCTCTTCCCACTAAAGCCCATCAAGGCCCATTGCTTCTCCCGTAACTACCCGGTACTCCGAAAAATACCCGAATCACTCAAAACCTTTTCGATGTCCGAATATAGTCGTCCAATATATCGATCTTTACGTCTCGACCATTTCGAGACTCCTCGTCATGTCCCCGATCTCATCCGGGACACCAATCTCCTTCGGTACATCAAAAACTCATAAACTCATAATATAACTGTCATCGAAACCTTAAGCGTGCGGACCCTACGGTTCGAGAACAATGTAGACATGACCGAGACACGTCTCTGGTCAATAACCAATAGCGGGACCTAGATGACTATATTGGCTCCTACATATTCTACGAAGATCTTTATCGGTCAGACCGCATAACAACATACGTTGTTCCCTTTGTCATCGGTATGTTACTCGCCCGAGATTCGATCGTCGGTATCCAATACCTAGTTCAATCTCGTTGCCGGCAAGTCTCTTTACTCGTTCCGTAATACATCATCTCACAACTAACATATTAGTTGTAATGCTTGCAAGGCTTATGTGATGTGCATTACCGAGAGGGCCCAGAGATACCTCTCCGACTATCGGAGTGACAAATCCTAATCTCGAAATACGCCAACCCAACAAGTACCCTTGGAGACACCTGTAGAGCACCTTTATAATCACCCAGTTACGTTGTGACGTTTGGTAGCACACAAAGTGTTCCTCCGGTAAACGGGAGTTGCATAATCTCATAGTCATAGGAACATGTATAAGTCATGAAAAAAGCAATAGCAACATACTAAACGATCGGGTGCTAAGCTAACGGAATGGGTCATGTCAATCACAACATTCTCCTAATGATGTGATCCCGTTAATCAAATGACAACTCATGTCTATGGTTAGGAAACTTAACCATCTTTGATTAACGAGCTAGTCAAGTAGAGGCATACTAGTGACACTTTGTTTGTCTATGTATTCACACATGTATTATGTTTCCGGTTAATACAATTCTAGCATGAATAATAAACATTTATCATGAAATAAGGAAATAAATAATAACTTTATTATTGCCTCTAGGGCATATTTCCTTCAGTCTCCCACTTGCACTAGAGTCAATAATCTAGTTCACATCGCCATGTGATTTAGCACTAATATTTCACATCACCATGTGATTAACACCCATAGTTCACATTGTCATGTGACCAACACCCAAAGGGTTTACTAGAGTCAACAATCTAGTTCACATCGCTATGTGATTAACACCCAAAGAGTACTTAAGGTGTGATCATGTTTTGCTTGTGAGAGAAGCTTAGTCAACGGGTCTGCCAAAATTCAGATCCGTATGTGTTTTGCAAAATTCTATGTCTACAATGCTTCGCACGGAACTACTCTAGCTAATTGCTCCCACTTTCAATATGTATCCAGACTGAGACTTAGAATCATCTGGATTAGTGTCAAAAACTTGCATCGACGTAACCCTTTACGACGAACCTTTTTGTCACCTCCATAATCGAGAAACATATCCTTTATTCCACTAAGGATAATTTTGACCGTTGTCCAATGATCTACTCCTAGATCACTATTGTACTTCCTTGCCAAACTTAGTGGTAGGGTATACAATAGATCTGGTACACAGCATGGCATACTTTATAGAACCTATGGCCAAGGCATAGGGAATGACTTTCATTCTCTTTCTATCTTCTGCCGTGGTCGGGTTTTGAGTCTTACTCAATTTCACACCTTGTAACACAGGCAAGAACTCTTTCTTTGACTGTTCCATTTTGAACTACTTCAAAATCTTGTCAAGGTATGTACTCATTGAAAAATTTTATCAAGCGTCTTGATCTATCTCTATAGATTTTGATGCTCAATATGTAAGCAGCTTCACCGAGGTCTTTCTTTGAAAAACTCCTTTCAAATACTCCTTTATGCTTTGCAGAATAATTCTACATTATTTCCGATCAACAATATGACATTCACATATACTTATCAGAAATGTTGTAGTGCTCCCACTCACTTTCTTGTAAATACAGGCTTCACCGCAAGTCTGTATAAAACTATATGCTTTGATCAACTTATCAAAGCGTATATTCGAACTCCGAGATGCTTGCACCAGTCCATAGATGGATCGCTGGAGCTTGCATATTTTGTTAGCACCTTTAGGATTGACAAAACCTTCTGGTTGCATCATACACAACTCTTCTTTAATAAATCCATTAAGGAATGCAGTTTTGTTTATCCATTTGCCGGATTTCATAAAATGCGGCAATTGTTAACATGATTCGGACAGACTTAAGCATAGATACGAGTGAGAAACTCTCATCATAGTCAACACCTTGAACTTGTCGAAAACCTTTTGCGACAATTCTAGCTTTCTAGATAGTAACACTACTATCAGCGTCTGTCTTCCTCTTGAAGATCCATTTATTTTCTATGGCTTGCCGATCATCGGGCAAATCCATTAAAGTCCATACTTTGTTCTCATACATGGATCATATCTCAGATTTCATGGCCTCAAACCATTTCGCGGAATCTGGGATCATCATCGCTTCCTCATAGTTCGCAAGTTCGTCATGGTCTAGTAACATGACTTCCAGAACAGGATTACCGTGCCACTCTGGTGCGGATCTCACTCTGGTTTACCTACGAGATTCGGTAGTAACTTGATCTGAAGTTACATGATCATCATCATTAGCTTCCTCACTAATTGGTGTAGTAGTCACAAGAACAGATTTCTGTGATGAACTACTTTCCAATAAGGGAGATGGTACAATTACCTTATCAAGTTTTCTACTTTCCTCCCACTCACTTCCTTCGAGAGAAACTCCTTCTCTAGAAAGGATCCATTCTTAGCAACGAATGTCTTGCCTTTGGATCTGTGATAGAAGGTGTACCCAACTTTCTCCTTTGGGTATCCTATGAAGACACATTTCTCCGATTTGGGTTTGAGCTTATCAGGATGAAACTTTTCTTATAAGCATCACAACCCCAAACTTTAAGAAACGACAACTTTGGTTTCTTGCCAAACCACAGTTCATATTGTATCGTCTCAACGGACTTAGATGGTGCCCCTTTTTAACGTGAATGCAGTTGTCTTTAATGCATAACCCCAAAACGATAGTGGTAAATTGGTAAGAAACATCATAGATTGCACTATATCCAATAAAGTACGGTTATGACGTTCGGACACACCATTATGCTGTGGTGTTCCAGGTGGCATGAGTTTGTGAAACTATTCCACATTGTTTTTAATTGAAGACCAAACTCGTAACTCAAAATATTTGTCTCCGCGATCAGATCGTAGAAACCTTTATTTTTTTTGTCACGATGATTTTCCACTTCACTCTGAAATTCTTTGAACTTTTCAAATGTTTCAGACTTATGTTTCATCAAGTAGATATACTCATATATGCTCAAATCATCTGTGAAGGTCAGAAAATAATGATACCTACTGCAAGCCTTAATATTCATCGGACCACATACATCAGTATGTATGATTTTCAACAAATCTGTTGTTTGCTTCATTGTTCCGAAGAACGGCGTTTTAGTCATCTTGCCCATAAGGCATGGTTCGCAAGCATCAAGTGATTCCAAAAACCCATCAGCATGGAGTTTCTTCATGCGCTTTACACCAATATGACCTAAACGGTAGTGCCACAAATAAGTTGCACTATCATTATTAACTTCGCATCTTTTGGTTTCAATATTATGAATATGTGTATCACTACGATCGAGATCCAATGAACTATTTTCATTGGGTGTGTAAGGTTTTATTCATGTGAACAGAACAACAATTTATTCTCTTACTTAAATGAATAACCGTATTACAATAAACATGATCAAATCGTATTCATGCTCAACGCAAACACCAAATAACACTTATTTAGGTTCAACACTAATCCCGAAAGTATAGGGAGTGTGCGATGATCATATCAATCTTGGAACCACTTCCAACACACATCATCACTTCACCCTTAACTAGTCTCTGTTTATTCTGCAACTCCTGTTTCGAGTTACTGATCATAGCAACTGAACTAGTATCAAATACTGAGGGGTTGCTATAAACACTAGTAAAGTACACATCAATAACATGTATATCAAATATACCTTTGTTCACTTTGCCATCCTTCTTATCCGCCAAATATTTGGGGTAGTTCTGCTTCCAGTGACCAGTCCCTTTGCAGTAGAAGCACTTAGTCTCAGGCTTAGGTCCAGACTTGGGCTTCTTCACTTGAGCAGCAACTCGCTTGCCGTTTCTTCTTGAAGTTCCCCTTCTTCCCTTTGCCCTTTACTTGAAACTAGTGGTCTTGTCAACCATCAACACTTGATGTTTTTCTTGATTTCTACCTTCGCCGATTTTAGCATCATGAAGAGCTTGGGAATCGTTTCCGTTATCCCTTGCATATTATAATTCATCACGAAATTCTACTAACTTGGTGATGGTGACTAGAGAATTCTGCCAATCACTATTTTATCTGGAAGATTAACTCCCACTTGATTCAAGCGATTGTAGTACCCAGACAATCTGAGCACATGCTCACTAGTTGAGAGATTCTCCTCCATCTTTTAGCTATAGAACTTGTTGGAGACTTCATATCTCTCAGCTCGGGTATTTGCTTGAAATATTAACTTCAACTCCTGGAACATCTCATATGGTCCATGACGTTCAAAACGTCTTTGAAGTCCCGATTCTAAGCCGTTAAGCATGGTGCACTAAACTATTAAGTAGTCATCATATTGAGCTAGCCAAACGTTCATAACGTCTGCATCTGCTCCTGCAATAGGTCTGTCACACCTAGCGGTGCATCAAGGACATAATTCTTCTATGCGGCAATGAGGATAAACCTCAGGTCACGGATCAAATCTGCATCATTGCTACTAACATCTTTCAACACAATTTTCTCTAGGAACATATCAAAATAAACACAGGGAAGCAACAACGCGAGCTATTGATCTACAACATGATTTGCAAAATACTACCAGGACTAAGTTCATGATAAATTTAAGTTCAATTAATCATATTACTTAAGAACTCCCACTTAGATAGACATCCCTCTAATCTTCTAAGTGATCACGTGATCCATATCAACTAAACCATGTCCGATCATCACGTGAGATGGAGTAGTTTCAATGGTGAACATCACTATGTTGATCATATCTACTATATGATTCATGCTCGACCTTTCGGTCTCCGTGTTCTGAGGCCATATCTGTATATGCTTGGCTCGTCAAGTATAACCTGAGTATTCCGCGTGTGCAACTGTTTTGCACCCGTTGTATTTGAACGTAGAGCCTATCACACCCGATCATCACGTGGTGTCTCAGCACGAAGAACTTTCGCAACGGTGCATACTCAGGGAGAACACTTCTTGATAATTAGTGAGAGATCATCTTAAAATGCTACAGTCAATGAAAGCAAGATAAGATGCATAAAAGATAAACATCACATGCAATCAATATAAGTGATATGATATGGCCATCATCATCTTGTGCTTGTGATCTCCATATTCGAAGCACCGTCATGATCACCATCGTCACCGGCGCGACACCTTGATCTCCATTGTAGCATCGTTATCGTCTCGCCAATCTTATGCTTCTACGACTATCGCTACCGCTTAGTGATAAAGTAAAGCATTACAGGGCGATTGCATTGCATACAATAAAGCGACAACCATATGGCTCCTGCCAGTTGCCGATAACTCAGTTACAAAACATGATCATCTCATACAATAAAATTTAGCATCATGCCTTGACCATATCACATCACAACATGCCTTGCAAAAACAAGTTAGACGTCCTCTACTTTGTTTGTTGCAAGTTTTACGTGGCTGCTACGGGCTTAAGCAAGAACCAGTCTCACCTACGCATCAAAACCACAACGATAGTTTGTCAAGTTGATGCCGTTTTAACCTTCGCAAGGACCGGGCGTAGCCACACTCGGTTCAACTAAAGTTGGAGAAACTGACACCCGCCAGCCACCTTTGTGCAAAGCACGGCGGTAGAACCAGTCTCGCATAAGCGTACGCGTAATGTCGGTCCGGGCCGCTTCATCCAACAATACCGCCGAACCAAAGTATGACATGCTGGTAGGCAGTATGACTTATATCGCCCACAACTCACTTGTGTTCTACTCGTGCATATAACATCAAACCATAAAAACCTAGGCTCGAATGCCACTGTTGGGGAACGTAGTAATTTCAAGAAATTTCCTACGCACACGCAAGATCATGGTGATGCATAGCAACGAGAGGGGAGAGTGTTGTCTACGTACCCTCGTAGACCGAAGCGGAAGCGTTGACACAACATAGAGGAAGTAGTCGTACGTCTTCCCGGTCCAACCGATCCAAGCACCGTTACTCCAGCACCTCCGAGTTCTTAGCACACGTCCAGCTCGATGACGCCCCCGGGCTCCGATCCAGCAAAGCTTCGGGGATGAGTTCCGTCAGCACGACGGCGTGATGACGATGATGATGTTCTACCGACGCAGGGCTTTGCCTAAGCACTGCAACGATATGACCGAGGTAGAATATGGTGGAGGGGGGCACCGCACACGGCTAAGGAATGATCACGAAGATCAACTTGTGTGTTCTGGGGTGCCCCTGCCCCCGTATACAAAGGAGCAAGGGAGGAGGAGGCCGGCCCTAGGAGGAGGGCGCGCCAAGGATGTGGAGTCCTACTAGGACTCCGAGTCCTAGTAGGAGTCCACCAAGAGGGGAGGAAGGGAGAAGGAAGTAGAGGAGAAGGAAAGGTGGCCGGCCCCCTTTTCCCTAGTCCAATTCGGACCAGAGGGGAGGGGGGCGCAGCAGCCCCTTGGCCCTTTCTCCTCTTCCCACTAAAGCCCATCAAGGCCCATTGCTTCTCCCGTAACTACCCGGTACTCCGAAAAATACCCGAATCACTCAGAACCTTTTCGATGTCCGAATATAGTCGTCCAATATATCGATCTTTACGTCTCGACCATTTCGAGACTCCTCGTCATGTCCCCGATCTCATCCGGGACACCAATCTCCTTCGGTACATCAAAAACTCATAAACTCATAATATAACTGTCATCGAAACCTTAAGCGTGCGGACCCTACGGTTCGAGAACAATGTAGACATGACCGAGACACGTCTCTGGTCAATAACCAATAGCGGGACCTAGATGACTATATTGGCTCCTACATATTCTACGAAGATCTTTATCGGTCAGACCGCATAACAACATACGTTGTTCCCTTTGTCATCGGTATGTTACTCGCCCGAGATTCGATCGTCGGTATCCAATACCTAGTTCAATCTCGTTGCCGGCAAGTCTCTTTACTCGTTTCGTAATACATCATCTCACAACTAACATATTAGTTGTAATGCTTGCAAGGCTTATGTGATGTGCATTACCGAGAGGGCCCAGAGATACCTCTCCGACTATCGGAGTGACAAATCCTAATCTCGAAATACGCCAACCCAACAAGTACCTTTGGAGACACCTGTAGAGCACCTTTATAATCACCCAGTTACGTTGTGACGTTTGGTAGCACACAAAGTGTTCCTCCGGTAAACGGGAGTTGCATAATCTCATAGTCATAGGAACATGTATAAGTCATGAAGAAAGCAATAGCAACATACTAAACGATCGGGTGCTAAGCTAACGGAATGGGTCATATCAATCACATCATTCTCCTAATGATGTGATCCCGTTAATCAAATGACAACTCATGTCTATGGCTAGGAAACTTAACCATCCCGAGCGGCGCAGGGCGGCAGAAGGTGCAAGGGGCTCGCAGTCGCTCGTACTTGTATTGCGTCCCCCATACCGTGGCGACCCAGCGTTCGATACCACCAGGTAGATCCCGCCAGATGAATTGGAGAGGCTGCACTCGAGATGGTGGTCAGCGCGCACGAATCGGATCCAGGATGCGGCGAGCAGGGTGCACCAGTGCCTCGACGAGATGAGGATGGCGAAGCAGAAGGCGATGGTGCACGAGAATTTGAGAGGAGAGATGCTACATGATATTCAAATCTATCAAAGGAGGATCGACTTCGAGACAAAACTACTCATGTAGATTACCGTTCTCGAGGTGACGGAAGAGGAGAAATCCAGGATGCCGCAACCCTGGAAGCAGAAGCCTGCCCAAACTTCCAATGGGCAGTGTCAGAAGCAAAATCTTCAGACCCAGTGCAGAATCACCGCTGGGCATGTGTTCTCAGGAAACTCAACTGCCCACCTTCAGTGAATGTGGACCAGTTGCCTCAACAGTCAGCGAGCTTGGGCTAGGGGATGGAGACAACACAATTGTGCCGAGCATATAGGAATTGGATATGCTGTTTGGGAGAGTGGTAGAAGAAGATAAGAGCAATCAGACAAAATTGTAGCCCGTGACTGTTGGTGCCAGAAGTAGGTTTTTGGCTGGTTGCAAGGCTGTTGGATTGCTAGATTTGGGACATGAGCTGCATTTCCAAACTGAAGATCAGGTTTGTTCCTGGCAGATGCTTGGTGCCGTCTCGCCGTACCACTTAGAACATAGCTGCTGCCATGGATCCAATCCCCTCTCTGACAGAGTTGAACCGCGCCAGACGAGAGCAAGCTCTGTTTACCGGTTACAGAGAGAGGCTAAGGAGAGAGCTGAGGATCCCATGTCGAGGGAGAGACAATCTGCAGAAGCTGATGACGAGGATTCTGGTAGCGGCAACGGAAGAGGAATTCAAGATGTAGCTAAATGGAAGAAGTAGAACAACGGAGGAGGTGATATCCTGGGCGCTCGCCATGAGAACGGCGACGGATCTCTTTCAGAGAGCTCGATGGAAAGATTTCTGGGAGATCCAACCTGGGGTTCCTCAACTGTGAGAATTACCAATTCTCCTGGAGAGAAGCTTGATGAAGATGGTGTGATGAGGCCACCAAACCCCCTGCAACTTATGTTCAGCGGCTGCAATGGATTCAGTTTCGTTCAAAAGCAGAAACCACCCCAAAGTGAAAAAGGAGAAAGTAGTGGAGCCCATGTGGGAGGTGACATCACTCACCTAACCCAGCTTCGGATCCCTTCTGGAAGCAAGGGAGCGGTTGATGCTAGGGTTTCCCCAGAGCTACAAAAACCCCCACCCCATCCAGCGTGACCCCAACTCTCCCCCTGCCGCCGCCACCACACTACTGGGAAGCACCATGTGTTGGGGAACGTTGCAGAAAATTAAAATTTTTCCTACGGTTTCACCAAGATCCATCTATGAGTTCATCTAGCAACGAGTATTCAGATTAGATAGCATCTACATACCACTTTGTAGATCGCAACGGAAGCGTTCGAGTGAACGTGGATGAGGTAGTCGTACTTGTCGTGATCCAATTCACCGATGATCTAGTGCCGAACGGACGGCACCTCCGCGTTCAACACATGTACGGAAAGCGTGACGTCTCCTCCTTCTTGATCCAGCAAGGCAAAGGAGAGGTTGGGGAAGAAGGCTCCAGCAGCAGCACGACGGCGTGGTGATGGTGGAACTGCAGTACTCCGGCAGGGCTTCGCCGTGCTCAATGGAGGAGGAGGAGGTGTTGGAGAGGGAGAGGGAGGCGCCAGGGCAATGGGTGGTCAGCCCCCTCTCCCCCCCTTTATATAACCCCCTGGGGGGGGGGGCGCCGGCCCTAGGAGATGAGATCTCCTAGGGGGGGCGGCGGCCAGGGAAGGGGGGCTTGCCCCCCAAGCAAGGGGGGCGCCCCCTTTAGGGTTTTCCCTCCCCCCAAACCCTAGGCGCATGGGCCCATGGGGGGGGAGGCGCACCAGCCCACTATGGGCTGGTTCCCTCCCTCATACAGCCCACGGGGCCCTCCGGGATAGGTGGCCCCACCCGGTGGACCCCCCGGGACCCTCCGGTGGTCCCGGTACAATACCGATAACCCCGAAACTTGTCCCGATGTCCGTATGATGACTTTCCATATATAAATCTTTACCTCCGGACCATTCCGAAACTCCTCGTGACATCCGGGATCTCATCCGGGACTCCGAACAACATTCGGGTCACTGCACATACATATCCCTACAACCCTAGCGTCACCGAACGTTAAGTGTGTAGACCCTACGGGTTCGGGAGACATGCAGACATGACCGAGATGGCTCTCGGGCAATAACCAACAGCGGGATCTGGATACCCATGTTGGCTCCCACATGCTCCACGATGATCTCATCGGATGAACCACGATGTCGAGGATTCAATTAATCCCGTATACGATTCCCTTTGTCAATCGGTATTTTACTTGCCCGAGATTCGATCGTCGGTATCCCAGTACCTCGTTCAATCTCGTTACCGGCAAGTCACTTTTCTCGTACCGTAATGCATGATCCCGTGATCAAACACTTTGATCACCTTGAGCTCATTATGATGATGCATTACCGAGAGGGCCCGGTGATACCTCTCCGTCAAGCGGAGTGACAAATCCCAGTCTCGATCCATGTCAACCCAACAGACACTTTCAGAGATACCCGTAGTATACCTTTATAGTCACCCAGTTACGTTGTGACGTTTGGCACACCCAAAGCACTCCTACGGTATCCGGGAGTTACATGATCTCATGGTCTAAGGAAAGGATACTTGACATTGGAAAACTCTAGCAAACGAACTATGCGATCTTATGCTATGTTTGGGATTGGGTCTTGTCCATCACATCATTCTCCTAATGATGTGATCTCGTTATCGATGACATCCAATGTCCATAGTCAGGAAACCATGACTATCTGTCGATCAACGAGCTAGTCAACTAGAGGCTCACTAGGGACATATTGTTGTCTGTTATTCACACATGTATTACGATTTCCGGATAACACAATTATAGCACGAATAAAGACAATTATCATGAATAAGGAAATATAATAATAATGCTTTTATTGTTGCCTCTAGGGCATATTTCCGACTGTCTCCCACTTGCACTAGAGTCAATAATCTAGTTACATTGTGATGAATCGAACACCCATAGAGTTCTGGTGCTGATCATGTTTTGCCTTAGGGAGAGGTTTAGTCAACGGATCTGCGACATTCAGATCCGTGTGCACTTTACAAATTTCTATGTCTCCATCTTGAACATTTTCACGAATGGAGTTGAAGCGACGCTTGATGTGCCTAGTCTTCTTGTGAAACCTGGGCTCCTTTGCAAGTGCAATAGCTCCAGTGTTGTCACAGAAGAGTTTGATTGGCCCCGACGCATTGGGTATGACTCCGAGGTCGGTGATGAACTCCTTCACCCAAATTGCTTCATGTGCCGCCTCCGAGGCTGCCATGTACTCCGCTTCACATGTAGATCCCGCCATGACGCTTTGCTTGCAACTGCACCAGCTTACTGCCCCACCATTCAAAATATACACGTATCCGGTTTGTGACTTAGAGTCATCCAGATCTGTGTCGAAGCTAGCGTCGAAGTAACCTTTTACGACGAGCTCTTCATCACCTCCATAAACGAGAAACATTTCCTTAGTCCTTTTCAGGTACTTCAGGATATTCTTGACCGCTGTCCAGTGTTCCCTGCCGGGATTACTTTGGTACCTACCTACCAAACTTACGGCAAGGTTTACATCAGGTCTGGTACACAGCATGGCATACATAATAGAACCTATGGATGAGGCATAGGGGATGACGCTCATCTCTTTTATATCTTCTGCCGTGGTCGGGCATTGAGCTGAGCTCAATTTCACACCTTGTAACACAGGTAAGAACCCTTTCTTAGATTGATCCATATTGAACTTCTTCAATATTTTATCAAGGTATGTGCTTTGTGAAAGACCTATGAGGCGTCTCGATCTATCTCTATAGATCTTGATGCCTAATATATAAGCAGCTTCTCCAAGGTCCTTCATTGAAAAACTTTTATTCAAGTAGGCCTTAATGCTGTACAAGAGTTCTATATCATTTCCCATCAAAAGTATGTCGTCTACATATAATATGAGAAATGCTACAGAGCTCCCACTCACTTTCTTGTAAACACAGGCTTCTCCATAAGTCTGTGTAAACCCAAACGCTTTGATCATCTCATCAAAGCGAATGTTCCAACTCCGAGATGCTTGCACCAGCCCATAAATCGAGCGTTGGAGCTTGCACACCTTGTCAGCATTCTTAGGATCGACAAAACCTTCCGGCTGCATCATATACAATTCTTCCTTAAGGAAACCATTAAGGAATGCCATTTTGACGTCCATTTGCCATATCTCATAATCATAGTATGCGGCAATTGCTAACATGATTCGGACGGACTTCAGCTTCGCTACCGGTGAGAAAGTCTCATCGTAGTCAACCCCTTGAACTTGTCGATAACCCTTAGCGACAAGCCGAGCTTTATAGATGGTCACATTACCATCCGCGTCTGTCTTCTTCTTAAAGATCCATTTACTTTCAATGGCTCGCCGCTCAACGGGCAAGTCAGTCAAAGTCCATACTTCATTTTCATACATTGATCCTATCTCGGATTTCATGGCTTCCAGCCATTTGTCGGAATCCGGGCCCGCCATTGCTTCCTCATAGTTCGAAGGTTCACCGTTGTCCAACAACATGATTTCCAAGACAGGGTTGCCGTACCACTCTGGTGCGGAACGTGTCCTTGTGGACCTTCGAATTTTAGTAGGAGCTTGATTAGAAGTATCTTGATCATTATCATTAATTTCCTCTCTAGTCGGTGCAGGCACCTCAGGAACGATTTCTTGAGTTTCGCCATTTTCCGGTTCAAGAGGTAACACTTCATCAAGTTCTACTTTCCTCCCACTTACTTCTTTCGAGAGAAACTCTTTCTCTAGAAAGGATCCATTCTTGGCAACAAAGATCTTGCCTTCAGATCTGAGGTAGAAGGTATACCCAACAGTTTCTTTAGGGTATCCTATGAAGACGCATTTTTCCGACTTGGGTTCGAGCTTTTCAGGTTGAAGTTTCTTGACATAAGCATCGCATCCCCAAACTTTTAGAAACGACAGCTTAGGTTTCTTCCCAAACCATAATTCATACGGTGTCGTCTCAACGGATTTCGACGGAGCCCTATTTAAAGTGAATGCGGCAGTCTCTAAAGCATAGCCCCAAAAAGATAGCGGTAAGTCGGTAAGAGACATCATAGATCGCACCATATCTAATAGAGTGCGATTACGATGTTCGGACACACCATTACGCTGAGGTGTTCCAGGCGGCGTGAGTTGTGAAACTATTCCACATTTTCTTAAGTGTGTGCCAAATTCGTGACTCAAGTATTCTCCTCCACGATCTGATCGTAGAAACTTGATCTTTTTCTCACGTTGATTTTCAACCTCACTCTGAAATTCCTTGAATTTTTCAAAGGTCTCAGACTTGTGTTTCATTAAGTAGACATACCCATATCTACTCAAGTCATCAGTGAGGGTGAGAACATAACGATAGCCACCACGAGCCTCAACACTCATTGGACCGCACACATCGGTATGTATGATTTCCAATAAGTTGGTTGCTCGCTCCATTGTTCCTGAGAACGGAGTCTTGGTCATTTTACCCATGAGGCATGGTTCGCACGTGTCAAATGATTCATAATCAAGAGACTCTAAAAGTCCATCTGCATGGAGCTTCTTCATGCGTTTGACACCTATGTGACCAAGGCGGCAGTGCCACAAATATGTGGGACTATTGTTATCAACTTTAACTCTTTTGGTATTCACACTATGAATATGTGTATCATCACGTACGAGATTCATCAAGAATAAACCATTAACCATCGGAGCATGACCATAAAACATATCTCTCATATAAATAGAACAACCATTATTCTCGGATTTAAATGAGTAGCCATCTCGAATTAAACGAGATCCAGACACAATGTTCATGCTCAAACTTGGCACTAAATAACAATTATTGAGGTTTAAAACTAATCCCGTAGGTAAATGTAGAGGCAGCATGCCGACGGCGATCACATCGACCTTGGAACCATTCCCGACGCGCATCGTCACCTCGTCCTTCGCCAGTCTCTGTTTATTCCGCAGCTCCTGTTTTGAGTTACAAATGTGAGCAACTGCACCGGTATCAAATACCCAAGAGCTACTACGAGTACTGGTAAGGTACACATCAATTACATGTATATCACATATACCTTTTGTTTTGCCGGCCTTCTTGTCTGCTAAGTATTTGGGACAGTTCCGCTTCCAGTGACCACTTCCCTTGCAATAAAAACACTCAGTCTTGGGCTTGGGTCCATTCTTTGGCTTCTTCCCGGCAACTTGCTTACCGGGCGCAGCAACTTCCTTGCCGTCCTTCTTGAAGTTCCTTTTACCCTTGCTCTTCTTGAACTTAGTGGTTTTATTCACCATCAACACTTGATGCTCCTTCTTGATTTCTACCTCTGCTGATTTCAGCATAGCATATACCTCAAGAATGGTCTTTACCATCCCCTGCATATTGTAGTTCATCACAAAGCTCTTGTAGCTAGGTGGAAGCGACTAGAGGATTCTGTCAATGACCACTTCTTCCGGGAGATTAACTTCCAGTTGAGTCAAGCGGTTGTGCAACCCAGACATTCTGAGTATGTGCTCACTGACAGAACTATTTTCCTCCATCTTACAGCTAAAGAATTTATTGGAGATCTCATATCTCTCGACCCGGGCATGAGCTTGGAAAACCATTTTCAGCTCTTCGAACATCTCATATGCTCCATGTCTCTCAAAACGCTTTTGGAGCCCCGGCTCTAAGCTGTAAAGCATGCCGCACTGAACGAGGGAGTAATCATCGCATCGCGACTGCCAATCATTCATAACGTCTTGTTGTGCAGGGAGAATAGGTGCGTCACCCAGCGGTGCTCGTAGGACATAATCTTTCTTGGCAGCTATGAGGATGATCCTCAGGTTCCGGACCCAATCCGTATAGTTGCTACCATCGTCTTTCAGCTTGGTTTTCTCTAGGAACGCGTTGAAGTTGAGGACTACGTTGGCCATTTGATCTACAAGACATATTGTAAAGATTTAGACTAAGTTCATGATAATAAAGTTCATTTAATCAAATTATTTAATGAACTCCCACTTAGATAGACATCCCTCTTCCAGTCATCTAAGTATTACATGATCCGAGTCAACTAGGCCGTGTCCGATCATCACGTGAGACGGACTAGTCAACATCGGTGAACATCTTCATGTTGATCGTATCTTCTATACGACTCATGCTCGACCTTTCGGTCTTCTGTGTTCCGAGGCCATGTCTGTACATGCTAGGCTCGTCAAGTCAACCTAAGTGTTTTGCGTGTGTAAATCTGTCTTACACCCGTTGTATGTGAACGTTAGAATCTATCACACCCGATCATCACGTGGTGCTTCGAAACAATGAACTGTCGCAACGGTGCACAGTTAGGGTGAACACTTTCTTGAAATTATTACGAGGGATCATCTTATTTACTACCGTCGTTCTAAGTAAACAAGATGCAAAACATGATAAACATCACATGCAATCAAATAATAAACGTGACATGATATGGCCAATATCACATAGCTCCTTCGATCTCCATCTTGGGGCTCCATGATCATCTTGTCACCGACTTGACACCATGATCTTCATCATCGTGTCTCCATGAAGTTGCTCGCCAACTATTACTTCTACTACTATGGCTAACGCGTTTAGCAATAAAGTAAAGTAATTTACATGGCGATTCTCAATGACACGCAGGTCATACAAAAAATAAAGACAACACCTATGGCTCCTGCCGGTTGTCATACTCATCGACATGCAAGTCGTGATTCCTATTACAATAGCATGAACATCTCATACATCACATATAGATCATTCATCATTCATCACAACTTTGGCCATATCATATCACAAAGCACTTGCTGCAAAAACAAGTTAGACGTCCTCTAATTGTTGTTGCAAGTTTTACGTGGCTGAATTAGGGTTCTAGCAAGAACCTTTTCTTACCTATGTTCAAACCACAACGCGATTTGTCAACTTCTATTTACCCTTCATAAGGACCCTTTTCATCGAATCCGCTCCAACTAAAGTAGGAGAGACAGACACCCGCCAGCCACCTTATGCAACTAGTGCATGTTAGTCGGTGGAACCGGTCTCACGTAAGCGTACGTGTAAGGTTGGTACGGGCCGCTTCATCCCACAATACCGCTGAAGCAAGATAAGACTAGTAGCGGCAAGAAAAGTTGACAACATCTACGCCCACAACAAATTGTGTTCTACTCGCGCAAGAAGAACTACGCATAGACCTAGCTCATGATGCCACTGTTGGGGAACGTTGCAGAAAATTAAAATTTTTCCTACGGTTTCACCAAGATCCATCTATGAGTTTATCTAGCAACGAGTATTCATATTAGATAGCATCTACATACCACTTTGTAGATCGCAACGGAAGCGTTCGAGTGAACGTGGATGAGGTAGTCGTACTTGCCGTGATCCAATTCACCGATGATCTAGTGCCGAACGGACGGCACCTCCGCGTTCAACACACGTACGGAAAGCATGACGTCTCCTCCTTCTTGATCCAGCAAGGCAAAGGAGAGGTTGGGGAAGAAGGCTCCAGCAGCAGCATGACGGCGTGGTGATGGTGGAACTGCAGTACTCCGGCAGGGCTTCGCCGTGCTCAATGGAGGAGGAGGAGGTGTTGGAGAGGGAGAGGGAGGCGCCAGGGCAATGGGTGGTCAGCCCCCTCTCCCCCCCTTTATATAACCCCCTGGGGGGGCGCCGGCCCTAGGAGATGAGATCTCCTAGGGGGGGCGGCGGCCAGGGAAGTGGGGCTTGCCCCCCAAGCAAGGGGGGTGCCCCCTTTAGGGTTTTCCCTCCACCCCAAACCCTAGGCGCATGGGCCCATGGGGGGGGGAGGCGCACCAGCCCACTATGGGCTGGTTCCCTCCCTCATACAGCCCACGGGGCCCTCCGGGATAGGTGGCCCCACCCGGTGGACCCCCCGGGACCCTCCGGTGGTCCCGGTACAATACCGATAACCCCGAAACTTGTCCCGATGTCCGTATGATGACCTTCCATATATAAATCTTTACCTCCAGACCATTCCGAAACTCCTCGTGACGTCCGGGATCTCATCCGAGACTCCGAACAACATTCGGGTTACTGCACATACATATCCCTACAACCCTAGCGTCACCGAACCTTAAGTGTGTAGACCCTACGGGTTCGGGAGACATGCAGACATGACCGAGACGGCTCTCGGGCAATAAACAACAGCGGGATCTGGATACCCATGTTGGCTCCCACATGCTCCACGATGATCTCATCGGATGAACCACGATGTCGAGGATTCAATTAATCCCGTATACGATTCCCTTTGTCAATCGGTATTTTACTTGCCCGAGATTCGATCGTCGGTATCCCAGTACCTCATTCAATCTCGTTACCGGCAAGTCACTTTTCTCGTACCGTAATGCATGATCCCGTGATCAAACACTTTGATCACCTTGAGCTCATTATGATGATGCATTACCGAGAGGGCCCGGTGATACCTCTCCGTCAAGCGGAGTGACAAATCCCAGTCTCGATCCATGTCAACCCAACAGACACTTTCAGAGATACCCGTAGTATACCTTTATAGTCACCCAGTTACGTTGTGACGTTTGGCACACCCAAAGCACTCCTACGGTATCCGGGAGTTACATGATCTCATGGTCTAAGGAAAGGATACTTGACATTGGAAAACTCTAGCAAACGAACTAGGCGATCTTATGCTATGTTTGGGATTGGGTCTGGTCCATCACATCATTCTCCTAATGATGTGATCTCGTTATCGATGACATCCAATGTCCATAGTCAGGAAACCATGACTATCTGTCGATCAACGAGCTAGTCAACTAGAGGCTCACTAGGGACATATTGTTGTCTGTTATTCACACATGTATTACGATTTCCGGATAACACAATTATAGCACGAATAAAGACAATTATCATGAATAAGGAAATATAATAATAATGCTTTTATTGTTGCCTCTAGGGCATATTTCCAACACCATGGACACTAGCCATGAGAGAGGGAGAGGGAAGAATAGACCAGGGCGTGGGGATGGAGATCGCCAGAATCAGAAGCAGTAGTGGCAAGATCCACCACCACAAATCAATCAGGTACCACCCCCTTTGGTTTTGGCTTTGGATTTCCAGGGCAGGCTCCACCCTGGGGTTTCAATGGGCAATTCCATGGTGGGATTCCTCTACAGCAGCCATTGCAAGGAATGCCTCCCCCATGGTTTCCACAACAACCTTTGCCGCAGCAAGGAGGGGAACATGGGAATTCTGTCAGTAACAACAACCAAGGTTCAGGGAGCTCTGCAATTGCTGGGCAGGGAAATCCTAAGAACACGGGCAAGCAGAGCAAAAAGAGGTAGGAGAACAGATCTGTGGCTTGAGACAACACTAATACCCCAATGTCCTATGCAAAAGGGGTCTGTGGCAACTGTGGAGAGCCTGGGCATGAGAAAGGCAAGTGCGCCAAAAACAGGGCCTGCTTCGTATGCAAGATGGTCACCCATCAAGAGGAGAACTGCCCAGTGAAGAAAAAGCCCCACTTGGTTGCTAGATACTTTCGGAGTGTTGCCACAGGTCTTGGCTTTTACCATGTTGACATGGCTGATATAAACTTGCAACACTCTAGGAGACTAAAAAATGTGGGTATTGTGTTCATAGAGAAGGGAGATATCAGTAAAGAGGACCTTGCAAAAGAATTTTCTGAAATCTACAAGACTAATTGGCCATGGCAAATAAATGCTCTTGACAATTGGACAATGCTGGTAAAATTCCCACCTGAAATACCAGTGGAATCAGTAGCTGAATATCCATGTTTTGGTCTCCCTAGAAGTAATGTCACAGTAAATGTAGAGGTGTGGAAGGGAGAGATCACTGCAACTGCCTCTCAGCAAGTGGTCTGGATGAAGATCAGGAAAATCAATCAAAAATGGTGTGAATGGGCCATTCTTGACCAAATCACATCAGTTTTTGGCACCTTGGTTGATGTGGATTTACAATATAACTTCAACAACTTCCTTGATGTGATTAGAGTCAGGCTCTCCTATAGAGATGCTAGCAAGATCCCTAAGGAAAGAAATTTTGGCATCAATGGCAAATTCTATAAGCTGCTGTTTGAGGTTGAGCCTTCAACACAAGTGGAAAGAGATGGTGAGAACAGTACTGACATCAATGAAGATTTGCACATTGGAGGACATGATATCCAGTCTGATGTAGGGACTTCACATAGGACTGGAGACAATAGATCCACCAAAAGTGTGAGATCTAAACAAGGGGAGAAGAGTGGGACTGACTCTGATTTTGCGAAACAGGCAGTGCTGGCATTCCTCCAACAAATTTTTTTGTTTTCTGCTTCTTTTTATTCATTTTTTAATTCATTTTATATTTTTCATGTTTTTCCCTTTTCAAAAAGTTCATGTTCAAAATTTGTCAGGACCCCGATCCTAAGTCACACCGATCTAGCATGTAACACATCATATCACTTTGCGGCCTCACGCACGGTATTCCCACGGGTGCCACCTTACCTGGCCCGGAACCATTTGCGCCTTTTGGCTCACGTATATGATAGTGTCGCTAGCATCCATATGACAAAGAACCCGGGCCGACATGGCTAGTCGTGAACCCAAGGCGGCACCAACCTATGAGGACAGGCATACGTGAATCACATTGTCACGACTGGTTTTCCAATAAAAATATTTATTGAGAAACCAATCTTTAGAATCCAGTTTGAGATAAAAACCTCCCCACTGGCAGACAAACTTTTGATACAATAAGCCAGTAGCATAAATACGTTACAGGGTTGAGCTAACGATGCTCAAAAATTTATTACAAGCGTGCCAATAATTATACATAAAAGGCGATTAATGACACAAGGGAGTGGTGGCATACTACTGACTCGCAAAATATGGTAGAGGTGGAGTAACACAGTGGGGAGTGGATATGGGATTGTCAAACTAACATCCCATCGAGCGTCAAGGTGAGGCTCGATGAATTTATTAGGGTAGCGGAAGCGGATATAATACAGTGACCAACTCCAGGGTTGCACGAGACTGACTGGGACTCCTCTAGGCGTCGGATTCGCTATCGTATTCTTCATCCATGAGATCACCTTCGTCAGCATCTGGCCAAATCAACAAGCCAGTGAGTACTTTGAAAGTACTCGCAAGACAGGTCGGACGTAAGATATAACAAATGCTAACATGAAATACATGAATAAGTTAACCAGTACGATCAGACATAGAGGTAATAAATACTGGGTGCCAAGCGAGTGTCTGAAAGACTCCTCGAGCGGAGAAATGCAGAATAATAATACTGGTGCCAAACGAGTGTCTGAAAGACTCCTCAAGCGAAAAAATGCAGAATAATAATGCTGGTGCCAAACGAGTGTCTGAAAGACTCCTCGAGCGGAAAAATGCAGAATAATAATGCTGGTGCCAAACGAGTGTCTGAAAGACTCCTCGAGCGGAAAAATGCAGAATAATAATGCCACAGTCGGGCGTCTGAGCGACACCACATAAAGGGCTTTAAAAAGAAATGCCACAGTCGGGCGTCTGAGCGACACCACATAAAGGGCTTTAAAAAGAAATGCCACAGTCGGGCGTCTGAGCGACACCACATAAAGGGCTTTTGACTGATAAGGAAATAATATATTCATCATATATATAATCAACTCAAGGAATTAAACGGGTTAGTCCATCCACAAGAATAAACATTTAACCGGTCTTTGTGCTCATGTGTCCCTCCCGGGTAATCTGTCACCAAACTGGCACATGACTGTTAGCAGGGAACTTGGTTATAGATAAAGCAGAGTTTGTACAAAAATTTCCCACAGTCGACGGATTTCCGTAGTCACCAGGACTAGTTCCGTTACGCTATTTCAGAAGAAAACACAGCTAACCAGTACACACCCATCCAACTCTTCGATGCCAGGAATCACCCTCAACATCGTCCAAGAAAAACTATTGAGACGGGGAGATCACAATCTCGAATAGCATGGGATCAAATTTATATACGCGCGCTCTAAGGGGTGCCCCCCTCTCGGTCCCAACCGAAAACACCCATGCCCCCTGACCGGATGCCTAGCTTTAATCCAGGGCCATGGAACCATCATCCCGGCCTCTCCTTTTTGGTGTGTACCAAGAAAGCAGTTTGCGACTTACTAAACCATATCCCTTTCGGGAAACATGTGGTAGTACAGGGAAAGGAAATGGATTTGAACCCAACCGATATGGGTTGGTACTGAAGATAACTTGCATGGCCTAAGACTGGCATGCTACAACACTGCCATCTTACCCATCTTCATGCCAACACATGGCCTTGCATACTTACGTCCAACGACGTGTGAAATCATCGGGCTTGCTTGCCTCAACAATGCATAATGAACGGTTTATCGGTATGCTTCACACATGCCATGAAACTATCTACATGCAAACATGCCAAGACACTCATCATATCAAAAGTTCGAACATGCTTGCCTGGTTCGGAGTAGTCGGAACCTAGCTCGGTGAAGTTCGCGGCCCCGTCACCTCCTGGGGGGGGGGGGGGGCGCCGGCCCTAGGAGATGAGATCTCCTAGGGGGGGCGGCGGCCAGGGAAGGGGGGCTTGCCCCCCAAGCAAGGGGGGCGCCCCCTTTAGGGATTTCCCTCCCCCCAAACCCTAGGCGCATGGGCCCATGGGGGGGGAGGCGCACCAGCCCACTATGGGCTGGTTCCCTCCCTCATACAGCCCACGGGGCCCTCCGGGATAGGTGGCCCCACCCGGTGGACCCCCCGGGACCCTCCGGTGGTCCCGGTACAATACCGATAACCCCGAAACTTGTCCCGATGTCCGTATGATGACTTTCCATATATAAATCTTTACCTCCGGACCATTCCGAAACTCCTCGTGACATCCGGGATCTCATCCGGGACTCCGAACAACATTCGGGTCACTGCACATACATATCCCTACAACCCTAGCGTCACCGAACGTTAAGTGTGTAGACCCTACGGGTTCGGGAGACATGCAGACATGACCGAGATGGCTCTCGGGGAATAACCAACAGCGGGATCTGGATACCCATGTTGGCTCCCACATGCTCCACGATGATCTCATCGGATGAACCACGATGTCGAGGATTCAATTAATCCCGTATACGATTCCCTTTGTCAATCGGTATTTTACTTGCCCGAGATTCGATCGTCGGTATCCCAGTACCTCGTTCAATCTCGTTACCGGCAAGTCACTTTTCTCGTACCGTAATGCATGATCCCGTGATCAAACACTTTGATCACCTTGAGCTCATTATGATGATGCATTACCGAGAGGGCCCGGTGATACCTCTCCGTCAAGCGGAGTGACAAATCCCAGTCTCGATCCATGTCAACCCAACAGACACTTTCAGAGATACCCGTAGTATACCTTTATAGTCACCCAGTTACGTTGTGACGTTTGGCACACCCAAAGCACTCCTACGGTATCCGGGAGTTACATGATCTCATGGTCTAAGGAAAGGATACTTGACATTGGAAAACTCTAGCAAACGAACTATGCGATCTTATGCTATGTTTGGGATTGGGTCTTGTCCATCACATCATTCTCCTAATGATGTGATCTCGTTATCGATGACATCCAATGTCCATAGTCAGGAAACCATGACTATCTGTCGATCAACGAGCTAGTCAACTAGAGGCTCACTAGGGACATATTGTTGTCTGTTATTCACACATGTATTACGATTTCCGGATAACACAATTATAGCACGAATAAAGACAATTATCATGAATAAGGAAATATAATAATAATGCTTTTATTGTTGCCTCTAGGGCATATTTCCGACTGTCTCCCACTTGCACTAGAGTCAATAATCTAGTTACATTGTGATGAATCGAACACCCATAGAGTTCTGGTGCTGATCATGTTTTGCCTTAGGGAGAGGTTTAGTCAACGGATCTGCGACATTCAGATCCGTGTGCACTTTACAAATTTCTATGTCTCCATCTTGAACATTTTCACGAATGGAGTTGAAGCGACGCTTGATGTGCCTAGTCTTCTTGTGAAACCTGGGCTCCTTTGCAAGTGCAATAGCTCCAGTGTTGTCACAGAAGAGTTTGATTGGCCCCGACGCATTGGGTATGACTCCGAGGTCGGTGATGAACTCCTTCACCCAAATTGCTTCATGTGCCGCCTCCGAGGCTGCCATGTACTCCGCTTCACATGTAGATCCCGCCATGACGCTTTGCTTGCAACTGCACCAGCTTACTGCCCCACCATTCAAAATATACACGTATCCGGTTTGTGACTTAGAGTCATCCAGATCTGTGTCGAAGCTAGCGTCGAAGTAACCTTTTACGACGAGCTCTTCATCACCTCCATAAACGAGAAACATTTCCTTAGTCCTTTTCAGGTACTTCAGGATATTCTTGACCGCTGTCCAGTGTTCCCTGCCGGGATTACTTTGGTACCTACCTACCAAACTTACGGCAAGGTTTACATCAGGTCTGGTACACAGCATGGCATACATAATAGAACCTATGGATGAGGCATAGGGGATGACGCTCATCTCTTTTATATCTTCTGCCGTGGTCGGGCATTGAGCTGAGCTCAATTTCACACCTTGTAACACAGGTAAGAACCCTTTCTTAGATTGATCCATATTGAACTTCTTCAATATTTTATCAAGGTATGTGCTTTGTGAAAGACCTATGAGGCGTCTCGATCTATCTCTATAGATCTTGATGCCTAATATATAAGCAGCTTCTCCAAGGTCCTTCATTGAAAAACTTTTATTCAAGTAGGCCTTAATGCTGTACAAGAGTTCTATATCATTTCCCATCAAAAGTATGTCGTCTACATATAATATGAGAAATGCTACAGAGCTCCCACTCACTTTCTTGTAAACACAGGCTTCTCCATAAGTCTGTGTAAACCCAAACGCTTTGATCATCTCATCAAAGCGAATGTTCCAACTCCGAGATGCTTGCACCAGCCCATAAATCGAGCGTTGGAGCTTGCACACCTTGTCAGCATTCTTAGGATCGACAAAACCTTCCGGCTGCATCATATACAATTCTTCCTTAAGGAAACCATTAAGGAATGCCATTTTGACGTCCATTTGCCATATCTCATAATCATAGTATGCGGCAATTGCTAACATGATTCGGACGGACTTCAGCTTCGCTACCGGTGAGAAAGTCTCATCGTAGTCAACCCCTTGAACTTGTCGATAACCCTTACCGACAAGCCGAGCTTTATAGATGGTCACATTACCATCCGCGTCTGTCTTCTTCTTAAAGATCCATTTACTTTCAATGGCTCGCCGCTCAACGGGCAAGTCAGTCAAAGTCCATACTTCATTTTCATACATTGATCCTATCTCGGATTTCATGGCTTCCAGCCATTTGTCGGAATCCGGGCCCGCCATTGCTTCCTCATAGTTCGAAGGTTCACCGTTGTCCAACAACATGATTTCCAAGACAGGGTTGCCGTACCACTCTGGTGCGGAACGTGTCCTTGTGGACCTTCGAATTTTAGTAGGAGCTTGATTAGAAGTATCTTGATCATTATCATTAATTTCCTCTCTAGTCGGTGCAGGCACCTCAGGAACGATTTCTTGAGTTTCGCCATTTTCCGGTTCAAGAGGTAACACTTCATCAAGTTCTACTTTCCTCCCACTTACTTCTTTCGAGAGAAACTCTTTCTCTAGAAAGGATCCATTCTTGGCAACAAAGATCTTGCCTTCAGATCTGAGGTAGAAGGTATACCCAACAGTTTCTTTAGGGTATCCTATGAAGACGCATTTTTCCGACTTGGGTTCGAGCTTTTCAGGTTGAAGTTTCTTGACATAAGCATCGCATCCCCAAACTTTTAGAAACGACAGCTTAGGTTTCTTCCCAAACCATAATTCATACGGTGTCGTCTCAACGGATTTCGACGGAGCCCTATTTAAAGTGAATGCGGCAGTCTCTAAAGCATAGCCCCAAAAAGATAGCGGTAAGTCGGTAAGAGACATCATAGATCGCACCATATCTAATAGAGTGCGATTACGATGTTCGGACACACCATTACGCTGAGGTGTTCCAGGCGGCGTGAGTTGTGAAACTATTCCACATTTTCTTAAGTGTGTGCCAAATTCGTGACTCAAGTATTCTCCTCCACGATCTGATCGTAGAAACTTGATCTTTTTCTCACGTTGATTTTCAACCTCACTCTGAAATTCCTTGAATTTTTCAAAGGTCTCAGACTTGTGTTTCATTAAGTAGACATACCCATATCTACTCAAGTCATCAGTGAGGGTGAGAACATAACGATAGCCACCACGAGCCTCAACACTCATTGGACCGCACACATCGGTATGTATGATTTCCAATAAGTTGGTTGCTCGCTCCATTGTTCCTGAGAACGGAGTCTTGGTCATTTTACCCATGAGGCATGGTTCGCACGTGTCAAATGATTCATAATCAAGAGACTCTAAAAGTCCATCTGCATGGAGCTTCTTCATGCGTTTGACACCTATGTGACCAAGGCGGCAGTGCCACAAATATGTGGGACTATTGTTATCAACTTTAACTCTTTTGGTATTCACACTATGAATATGTGTATCATCACGTACGAGATTCATCAAGAATAAACCATTAACCATCGGAGCATGACCATAAAACATATCTCTCATATAAATAGAACAACCATTATTCTCGGATTTAAATGAGTAGCCATCTCGAATTAAACGAGATCCAGACACAATGTTCATGCTCAAACTTGGCACTAAATAACAATTATTGAGGTTTAAAACTAATCCCGTAGGTAAATGTAGAGGCAGCATGCCGACGGCGATCACATCGACCTTGGAACCATTCCCGACGCGCATCGTCACCTCGTCCTTCGCCAGTCTCTGTTTATTCCGCAGCTCCTGTTTTGAGTTACAAATGTGAGCAACTGCACCGGTATCAAATACCCAAGAGCTACTACGAGTACTGGTAAGGTACACATCAATTACATGTATATCACATATACCTTTTGTTTTGCCGGCCTTCTTGTCTGCTAAGTATTTGGGACAGTTCCGCTTCCAGTGACCACTTCCCTTGCAATAAAAACACTCAGTCTTGGGCTTGGGTCCATTCTTTGGCTTCTTCCCGGCAACTTGCTTACCGGGCGCAGCAACTTCCTTGCCGTCCTTCTTGAAGTTCCTTTTACCCTTGCTCTTCTTGAACTTAGTGGTTTTATTCACCATCAACACTTGATGCTCCTTCTTGATTTCTACCTCTGCTGATTTCAGCATAGCATATACCTCAAGAATGGTCTTTACCATCCCCTGCATATTGTAGTTCATCACAAAGCTCTTGTAGCTAGGTGGAAGCGACTAGAGGATTCTGTCAATGACCACTTCTTCCGGGAGATTAACTTCCAGTTGAGTCAAGCGGTTGTGCAACCCAGACATTCTGAGTATGTGCTCACTGACAGAACTATTTTCCTCCATCTTACAGCTAAAGAATTTATTGGAGATCTCATATCTCTCGACCCGGGCATGAGCTTGGAAAACCATTTTCAGCTCTTCGAACATCTCATATGCTCCATGTCTCTCAAAACGCTTTTGGAGCCCCGGCTCTAAGCTGTAAAGCATGCCGCACTGAACGAGGGAGTAATCATCGCATCGCGACTGCCAATCATTCATAACGTCTTGTTGTGCAGGGAGAATAGGTGCGTCACCCAGCGGTGCTCGTAGGACATAATCTTTCTTGGCAGCTATGAGGATGATCCTCAGGTTCCGGACCCAATCCGTATAGTTGCTACCATCGTCTTTCAGCTTGGTTTTCTCTAGGAACGCGTTGAAGTTGAGGACTACGTTGGCCATTTGATCTACAAGACATATTGTAAAGATTTAGACTAAGTTCATGATAATAAAGTTCATTTAATCAAATTATTTAATGAACTCCCACTTAGATAGACATCCCTCTTCCAGTCATCTAAGTATTACATGATCCGAGTCAACTAGGCCGTGTCCGATCATCACGTGAGACGGACTAGTCAACATCGGTGAACATCTTCATGTTGATCGTATCTTCTATACGACTCATGCTCGACCTTTCGGTCTTCTGTGTTCCGAGGCCATGTCTGTACATGCTAGGCTCGTCAAGTCAACCTAAGTGTTTTGCGTGTGTAAATCTGTCTTACACCCGTTGTATGTGAACGTTAGAATCTATCACACCCGATCATCACGTGGTGCTTCGAAACAATGAACTGTCGCAACGGTGCACAGTTAGGGTGAACACTTTCTTGAAATTATTACGAGGGATCATCTTATTTACTACCGTCGTTCTAAGTAAACAAGATGCAAAACATGATAAACATCACATGCAATCAAATAATAAACGTGACATGATATGGCCAATATCACATAGCTCCTTCGATCTCCATCTTGGGGCTCCATGATCATCTTGTCACCGACTTGACACCATGATCTTCATCATCGTGTCTCCATGAAGTTGCTCGCCAACTATTACTTCTACTACTATGGCTAACGCGTTTAGCAATAAAGTAAAGTAATTTACATGGCGATTCTCAATGACACGCAGGTCATACAAAAAATAAAGACAACACCTATGGCTCCTGCCGGTTGTCATACTCATCGACATGCAAGTCGTGATTCCTATTACAATAGCATGAACATCTCATACATCACATATAGATCATTCATCATTCATCACAACTTTGGCCATATCATATCACAAAGCACTTGCTGCAAAAACAAGTTAGACGTCCTCTAATTGTTGTTGCAAGTTTTACGTGGCTGAATTAGGGTTCTAGCAAGAACCTTTTCTTACCTATGTTCAAACCACAACGCGATTTGTCAACTTCTATTTACCCTTCATAAGGACCCTTTTCATCGAATCCGCTCCAACTAAAGTAGGAGAGACAGACACCCGCCAGCCACCTTATGCAACTAGTGCATGTTAGTCGGTGGAACCGGTCTCACGTAAGCGTACGTGTAAGGTTGGTACGGGCCGCTTCATCCCACAATACCGCTGAAGCAAGATAAGACTAGTAGCGGCAAGAAAAGTTGACAACATCTACGCCCACAACAAATTGTGTTCTACTCGCGCAAGAAGAACTACGCATAGACCTAGCTCATGATGCCACTGTTGGGGAACGTTGCAGAAAATTAAAATTTTTCCTACGGTTTCACCAAGATCCATCTATGAGTTTATCTAGCAACGAGTATTCATATTAGATAGCATCTACATACCACTTTGTAGATCGCAACGGAAGCGTTCGAGTGAACGTGGATGAGGTAGTCGTACTTGCCGTGATCCAATTCACCGATGATCTAGTGCCGAACGGACGGCACCTCCGCGTTCAACACACGTACGGAAAGCATGACGTCTCCTCCTTCTTGATCCAGCAAGGCAAAGGAGAGGTTGGGGAAGAAGGCTCCAGCAGCAGCATGACGGCGTGGTGATGGTGGAACTGCAGTACTCCGGCAGGGCTTCGCCGTGCTCAATGGAGGAGGAGGAGGTGTTGGAGAGGGAGAGGGAGGCGCCAGGGCAATGGGTGGTCAGCCCCCTCTCCCCCCCTTTATATAACCCCCTGGGGGGGCGCCGGCCCTAGGAGATGAGATCTCCTAGGGGGGGCGGCGGCCAGGGAAGTGGGGCTTGCCCCCCAAGCAAGGGGGGGTGCCCCCTTTAGGGTTTTCCCTCCACCCCAAACCCTAGGCGCATGGGCCCATGGGGGGGGGAGGCGCACCAGCCCACTATGGGCTGGTTCCCTCCCTCATACAGCCCACGGGGCCCTCCGGGATAGGTGGCCCCACCCGGTGGACCCCCCGGGACCCTCCGGTGGTCCCGGTACAATACCGATAACCCCGAAACTTGTCCCGATGTCCGTATGATGACCTTCCATATATAAATCTTTACCTCCAGACCATTCCGAAACTCCTCGTGACGTCCGGGATCTCATCCGAGACTCCGAACAACATTCGGGTTACTGCACATACATATCCCTACAACCCTAGCGTCACCGAACCTTAAGTGTGTAGACCCTACGGGTTCGGGAGACATGCAGACATGACCGAGACGGCTCTCGGGCAATAAACAACAGCGGGATCTGGATACCCATGTTGGCTCCCACATGCTCCACGATGATCTCATCGGATGAACCACGATGTCGAGGATTCAATTAATCCCGTATACGATTCCCTTTGTCAATCGGTATTTTACTTGCCCGAGATTCGATCGTCGGTATCCCAGTACCTCATTCAATCTCGTTACCGGCAAGTCACTTTTCTCGTACCGTAATGCATGATCCCGTGATCAAACACTTTGATCACCTTGAGCTCATTATGATGATGCATTACCGAGAGGGCCCGGTGATACCTCTCCGTCAAGCGGAGTGACAAATCCCAGTCTCGATCCATGTCAACCCAACAGACACTTTCAGAGATACCCGTAGTATACCTTTATAGTCACCCAGTTACGTTGTGACGTTTGGCACACCCAAAGCACTCCTACGGTATCCGGGAGTTACATGATCTCATGGTCTAAGGAAAGGATACTTGACATTGGAAAACTCTAGCAAACGAACTAGGCGATCTTATGCTATGTTTGGGATTGGGTCTGGTCCATCACATCATTCTCCTAATGATGTGATCTCGTTATCGATGACATCCAATGTCCATAGTCAGGAAACCATGACTATCTGTCGATCAACGAGCTAGTCAACTAGAGGCTCACTAGGGACATATTGTTGTCTGTTATTCACACATGTATTACGATTTCCGGATAACACAATTATAGCACGAATAAAGACAATTATCATGAATAAGGAAATATAATAATAATGCTTTTATTGTTGCCTCTAGGGCATATTTCCAACACCATGGACACTAGCCATGAGAGAGGGAGAGGGAAGAATAGACCAGGGCGTGGGGATGGAGATCGCCAGAATCAGAAGCAGTAGTGGCAAGATCCACCACCACAAATCAATCAGGTACCACCCCCTTTGGTTTTGGCTTTGGATTTCCAGGGCAGGCTCCACCCTGGGGTTTCAATGGGCAATTCCATGGTGGGATTCCTCTACAGCAGCCATTGCAAGGAATGCCTCCCCCATGGTTTCCACAACAACCTTTGCCGCAGCAAGGAGGGGAACATGGGAATTCTGTCAGTAACAACAACCAAGGTTCAGGGAGCTCTGCAATTGCTGGGCAGGGAAATCCTAAGAACACGGGCAAGCAGAGCAAAAAGAGGTAGGAGAACAGATCTGTGGCTTGAGACAACACTAATACCCCAATGTCCTATGCAAAAGGGGTCTGTGGCAACTGTGGAGAGCCTGGGCATGAGAAAGGCAAGTGCGCCAAAAACAGGGCCTGCTTCGTATGCAAGATGGTCACCCATCAAGAGGAGAACTGCCCAGTGAAGAAAAAGCCCCACTTGGTTGCTAGATACTTTCGGAGTGTTGCCACAGGTCTTGGCTTTTACCATGTTGACATGGCTGATATAAACTTGCAACACTCTAGGAGACTAAAAAATGTGGGTATTGTGTTCATAGAGAAGGGAGATATCAGTAAAGAGGACCTTGCAAAAGAATTTTCTGAAATCTACAAGACTAATTGGCCATGGCAAATAAATGCTCTTGACAATTGGACAATGCTGGTAAAATTCCCACCTGAAATACCAGTGGAATCAGTAGCTGAATATCCATGTTTTGGTCTCCCTAGAAGTAATGTCACAGTAAATGTAGAGGTGTGGAAGGGAGAGATCACTGCAACTGCCTCTCAGCAAGTGGTCTGGATGAAGATCAGGAAAATCAATCAAAAATGGTGTGAATGGGCCATTCTTGACCAAATCACATCAGTTTTTGGCACCTTGGTTGATGTGGATTTACAATATAACTTCAACAACTTCCTTGATGTGATTAGAGTCAGGCTCTCCTATAGAGATGCTGGCAAGATCCCTAAGGAAAGAAATTTTGGCATCAATGGCAAATTCTATAAGCTGCTGTTTGAGGTTGAGCCTTCAACACAAGTGGAAAGAGATGGTGAGAACAGTACTGACATCAATGAAGATTTGCACATTGGAGGACATGATATCCAGTCTGATGTAGGGACTTCACATAGGACTGGAGACAATAGATCCACCAAAAGTGTGAGATCTAAACAAGGGGAGAAGAGTGGGACTGACTCTGATTTTGCGAAACAGGCAGTGCTGGCATTCCTCCAACAAATTTTTTTGTTTTCTGCTTCTTTTTATTCATTTTTTAATTCATTTTATATTTTTCATGTTTTTCCCTTTTCAAAAAGTTCATGTTCAAAATTTGTCAGGACCCCGATCCTAAGTCACACCGATCTAGCATGTAACACATCATATCACTTTGCGGCCTCACGCACGGTATTCCCACGGGTGCCACCTTACCTGGCCCGGAACCATTTGCGCCTTTTGGCTCACGTATATGATAGTGTCGCTAGCATCCATATGACAAAGAACCCGGGCCGACATGGCTAGTCGTGAACCCAAGGCGGCACCAACCTATGAGGACAGGCATACGTGAATCACATTGTCACGACTGGTTTTCCAATAAAAATATTTATTGAGAAACCAATCTTTAGAATCCAGTTTGAGATAAAAACCTCCCCACTGGCAGACAAACTTTTGATACAATAAGCCAGTAGCATAAATACGTTACAGGGTTGAGCTAACGATGCTCAAAAATTTATTACAAGCGTGCCAATAATTATACATAAAAGGCGATTAATGACACAAGGGAGTGGTGGCATACTACTGACTCGCAAAATATGGTAGAGGTGGAGTAACACAGTGGGGAGTGGATATGGGATTGTCAAACTAACATCCCATCGAGCGTCAAGGTGAGGCTCGATGAATTTATTAGGGTAGCGGAAGCGGATATAATACAGTGACCAACTCCAGGGTTGCACGAGACTGACTGGGACTCCTCTAGGCGTCGGATTCGCTATCGTATTCTTCATCCATGAGATCACCTTCGTCAGCATCTGGCCAAATCAACAAGCCAGTGAGTACTTTGAAAGTACTCGCAAGACAGGTCGGACGTAAGATATAACAAATGCTAACATGAAATACATGAATAAGTTAACCAGTACGATCAGACATAGAGGTAATAAATACTGGGTGCCAAGCGAGTGTCTGAAAGACTCCTCGAGCGGAGAAATGCAGAATAATAATACTGGTGCCAAACGAGTGTCTGAAAGACTCCTCAAGCGAAAAAATGCAGAATAATAATGCTGGTGCCAAACGAGTGTCTGAAAGACTCCTCGAGCGGAAAAATGCAGAATAATAATGCTGGTGCCAAACGAGTGTCTGAAAGACTCCTCGAGCGGAAAAATGCAGAATAATAATGCCACAGTCGGGCGTCTGAGCGACACCACATAAAGGGCTTTAAAAAGAAATGCCACAGTCGGGCGTCTGAGCGACACCACATAAAGGGCTTTAAAAAGAAATGCCACAGTCGGGCGTCTGAGCGACACCACATAAAGGGCTTTTGACTGATAAGGAAATAATATATTCATCATATATATAATCAACTCAAGGAATTAAACGGGTTAGTCCATCCACAAGAATAAACATTTAACCGGTCTTTGTGCTCATGTGTCCCTCCCGGGTAATCTGTCACCAAACTGGCACATGACTGTTAGCAGGGAACTTGGTTATAGATAAAGCAGAGTTTGTACAAAAATTTCCCACAGTCGACGGATTTCCGTAGTCACCAGGACTAGTTCCGTTACGCTATTTCAGAAGAAAACACAGCTAACCAGTACACACCCATCCAACTCTTCGATGCCAGGAATCACCCTCAACATCGTCCAAGAAAAACTATTGAGACGGGGAGATCACAATCTCGAATAGCATGGGATCAAATTTATATACGCGCGCTCTAAGGGGTGCCCCCCTCTCGGTCCCAACCGGAAACACCCATGCCCCCTGACCGGATGCCTATCTTTAATCCAGGGCCATGGAACCATCATCCCGGCCTCTCCTTTTTGGTGTGTACCAAGAAAGCAGTTTGCGACTTACTAAACCATATCCCTTTCGGGAAACATGTGGTAGTACAGGGAAAGGAAATGGATTTGAACCCAACCGATATGGGTTGGTACTGAAGATAACTTGCATGGCCTAAGACTGGCATGCTACAACACTGCCATCTTACCCATCTTCATGCCAACACATGGCCTTGCATACTTACGTCCAACGACGTGTGAAATCATCGGGCTTGCTTGCCTCAACAATGCATAATGAACGGTTTATCGGTATGCTTCACACATGCCATGAAACTATCTACATGCAAACATGCCAAGACACTCATCATATCAAAAGTTCGAACATGCTTGCCTGGTTCGGAGTAGTCGGAACCTAGCTCGGTGAAGTTCGCGGCCCCGTCACCTCCGTCGGTATCTACGGTATAGAGAAAACATACGCGCTAACGTGAATACCGAGAGGTGCAGAAAAATTATTGCAAATATTTTTCAATTAAATCTGATAAAAAACTAGACAAAATTTTGAAGAGAACAGAAAAAGAATCAATCAAAAATATGCTTCTGATAAAAAGTTATAAAGGTTTTTGCCCAGGGACCCATCTGTAATGAAACAGAAACTTCTCAGGGTTTTATTTATAAAAGCATAAAACGTTTCAGACTCGAATACGCCGGCTCAGCGGAGAAGACGTATTTTGCCCAAATGCGTTTTCAGAAAACGATTCGAATAAAGAGAAGAATCTGACGGAGCGGTCCCACTCGTCAGGTTTGAAAACGGACGGCGCCTTTGGCGCCAGAGAGCCGCGGCGATCCACGGCGAGGCAGAGAGATCGGAGGTTACCTCCGTGCTCAGGGTGCCATTCCGCGTTGGTTGATGGTGGTGGTGGTCGCCGAGAAGCACCACGTCGGCGGTGGCCCCTGCTCCGGCGGACGGCGGTTCGGGCGTGGTTGGAGGTCGCCGGAGAGAGCTGCACTGATCAAATTGACGAGGGGGGTCAAGGATCTGGTAGCTAGAGGAGGTAGCTGACGGAGTATGGGCGCCGGAGATGGCCTCACCGAAGTGAATCGAGTTGGAGGCCGAGGCGGAGCGAGGTGGCCGGAGTCGGGGGAGGAGACCTCCTCGAGGTCCTCCCAGTGACCTGGTAGGGCGTTGGTGGAGTGTAGGGGTGGTGCGTGCTCGAGGGGGAGCTCGGGGTCTCCTTTTATAGGCCCTCCGAGGCGGTGGCCGAGAACGGCGTTCTCCGGCGAGGATTACGGCGGTGTAGTGCTTGGTCGGGAGAGTTTAGGAGCTGAGCGCCGTCGTGGAGGTTCACGGAGTCAGTTTAGGTGCCAAAAGCGCCGGGTCTTGCTCGATTGGGCGACGCTCGACGGAACGGGACGGCGCGGACCCGTCGGCGGCAGAGAGCACGCTCTGTGCGTGCCGCGCCACGACGGCTGTGCTGCATGCGTGCGCTGGCGTGGGGATGGACACGCGGAGCCACCAGCGGGGTTGGGCGGCGCGGAACGGCGTTGAGCCGCCGTTCTGCTCCCTGTTGGCTGCCACGGCGGTTCAGCCGCCGCAAGACACGCCGGCGTGGTCGGGTCAGAGCATCACCGATGATAGCAAGCAGCCAAGCGCGCGTGCGAGGCATCGGACAAGCGAGCCAGGCGGTGAGCAACGCGCCAAAGTACTGTGGGCGCGTGACTGAACTGAACTGAAGAAATCGACACTGAAACTGAATTTTTCTGAATGTGTTTGAACAGTGCATGCAACGTGTTCGACGTAATGATTCACGCATGTAGGCATTTTTCCTTGGGCTCATCTTTGGTGGAGGGACTTCTCATTGCTCCAGTAGGCTGCCTGATTTTTGGTGGAATTTTTGGAGAAGTGTAGATATGAATGTCACCAAATTTGACAAATCTGGTCCAAACTTGCAGGGTGTGTAAGTTGAAAATTTTGAAAAGAAGATGAGTGGATCAAGATGGTTCTGGGTTGTGGGTGCAAAGGACTAGCCAGTAGAGTTGGTTTGAAGTCAAATCTCAAATGCAATGGGGTACTTGCTTTGAAAATGGGTCAGGCTCAAAATAATTGACAGAAAATATTTGGGAGGTGAAACAATCAAAATAAAATCCAAAACTTGTTTGGATGAGTTGGGTCAGGGAACTTAGGTTGATAACAAATAGGAGAGGAGGTTTTGGAGTGGTTTTACCTCATGGGCAAAAATACAAGGTCATGGGTGGTTTTCAATAGAATAAAAAAAATCCCAAATTTTTCATAGAGTTTTTCTTAAAAAGAAAAGGTTAAACTCCCAAAAATAAAATTTGAGAAGGGAAACAATAGAGAAGGAGTTTTAAGAAGGTCAAACCCAAGGTTTGAATAAGAAAACAGAAATAACAAATCCTAGTCAAAGAAAAGGATTTTTAAGAGGATTGCTTCTCCTGACTTTTTTTTTAAAAGGCCTCAATCCACAAATGAAAAACCAGCAAGGTTTTTGCTAAAACCAAATAAATTTTTTGGAGTGTCACAACACCTAACCCCTTAGGAAAAATCTCGTCCCCGAGATTCCAGTTGATCCTTAAATAAGTGCGGATGCTCTGCTCGAAGAAAATCCTCTCTTTCCCACGTTGCTTCACTTTCGGTGTGATTACTCCACTGAACTTTGAAAAAAATTGACGGTTTTCTGCCGGGTCCTCCTTTCAGTCTCCTCTAATATCTTTACTGGACGTTCCCGATAGGTGAGGTCTGGTTGCACATCGAGGTTCTCATGGGGCACCTGTTTCTTTGGGTTGCTCACGTATTTCCTTAATTGTGAAACGTGGAATACGTTGTGGATGTCTGATAGTTCCTTAGGTAGGTCTAGCTGGTAGGCTATAGTGCCTCTCCGTGCCAATATACCGAATGGCCCGATGAACCTTGGTGCTAGTTTCCCTTTGATCTTGAATCGTTTTAGTCCTCTCATAGGGGATACTCGTAGATACACGAATTCTCCGGGTTCGAAGCTGACCCCACGATGTTTCTGATCGTAATAACTTTTTTGTCGGCTTTGGGCAGTCTTGAGTCGATCTCTGATTAGCTGGACCTTTTCCTCGGCTTCCTTGAGCATGTCTGGGCCGAAGATACGGCTGTCTCCGGTCTCTGACCAATTTAACGGGGTACGACATCTTCGTCCATACAAGGCCTCAAATGGTGCCATTTGCAGGCTGGCCTGATGACTGTTGTTGTACGCGAACTTGGCGTATGGCAGGCTGTCTTCCCAACTGGTTCCATAGGTGAGGACACATGCTCTCAGCATGTCCTCTAAAATCTGGTTTACCCGTTCTGTTTGTCCATCTGTCTGGGGGTGGTATGCCGTACTGAAGGCTAGTTGAGTTCCCAGAGCCTGTTGTAACTGCTCCCAGAATCTCGAGACGAACTGTGTGCCTCTGTCAGATATTATAGTCTTCGGGACACCGTGTAGACAAACTATGCGAGAGAGATATATCCTGGCAAGCTTCTGAGTGGTGTGGGTCGTCTTTACTGGAATGAAATGTGCCACCTTAGTCAACCTGTCTGTGATAACCCATATGGCATCATTCCCGTGTCGTGATCGAGGTAGTCCGACAATGAAATCCATCCCTATTTCATCCCATTTCCACTCAGGTATTTTATTTGGTTGTAGTAGTCCGGCTGGTCTCTGATGTTCAGCCTTTATACGTTGACAAGAGTCGCAGCATGCAATGAAGGTGGCTATGTCCCTTTTCATACCGTGCCATCAAAATCCTTCCTGGATATCCTTATACATCTTGGTTCCTCCAGGGTGGATCGAATATGGAGCGGTGTGGGCTTCAGCTAGAATTTGCCGCTTGAGGTCTTCTATGTCTGGCACGCAGAGTATGTTTCCGTACCATAGTGTCCCTTCTTTGTCTATGATGAATTTCGAGGCCTTGCCCATACTCACCTTTCTTTTGATGCCTTCAATGCTTGGGTGACCCGGCTGGGCTTCTTTGATTCTTTTCACAAGGTTGGGTTGTATCTCCAAGTTTGTTATGGTGCCTTCTGCTACCATCAACAAGTTGAGTCTGGCAAATTCCCGTTGGAATTCGGGTCTTAGGTTGGGCAGACTGTTGTTGTCGGCGCTGGGGTTCCGACTAAGAGCATCGGCTACTACATTTGCTTTTCCAGGATGATAGTGGATTCCGACATCATAATCCTTTACTAGCTCCAACCAGCGTCGTTGCCTTAAATTCAATTCTGGCTGTGTGAAAATATATTTGAGACTTTTATGGTCCGTATATATTTCACATCGATTTCCAAGTAGGAAATGCCTCCATTCCTTGAGTGCATGAATAACTGCTGCCATTTCTAAGTCATGAGTGGGATAGTTTTCCTCATGCTTGCGAAGTTGCCTCGAAGCGTATGCGACAACCTTGCCGTCTTGCATTAATACGCATCCGAGTCCCTTTCTGGATGCGTCACAATATACTTCAAAATTCTTGCGTATGTCTGGCACAATCAATACTGGTGCTGTTGTTAATTTCCGTTTTAGCTCTTGGAAACTTTTCTCACAGGCTTCTGTCCATTCAAACTTCTTATCTTTCTTGAGCAACTGCGTCATTGGCTTGGCTATGGTGGAGAATCCTTCAATAAATCTGCGGTAATATCCTGCCATTCCCAAGAAACTCCGTATGTTCGTTACGCTGGCTGGTGACTTCCAGCCAAGTACGGGCTTGACTTTCTCTGGGTCCACGGCGATCCCGTCTTGGGTTAGCACGTGGCCTAGAAAGCCTACTTGCCTTAACCAAAATTCACACTTGCTGAACTTGGCGTACAATTGGTGTTTCCTGAGTTCTCCTAGTACAATTCTGAGATGTTCAGCGTGTTCTTCTGGTGTTTTGGAGTATACTAAAATATCGTCAATGAATACCACAACGAACTTGTCCATAAACTTCATAAATACTTTGTTCATGAGGTGAACAAAATATGCAGGGGCATTTGTTAATCCAAAAGGCATTACTCCGAACTCATACAGTCCATATCTGGAGGTGAAGGCTGTCTTGGGGATATCTTCTGTTCGTACCTTTAATTGATGGTATCCTGACCTTAGGTCGATTTTTGAGAATACCTTAGCCTTAGCGAGTTGATCGAATAAATCATTTATTCTTGGCATCGGATATTTGTTCTTGATGGTGACCATGTTGAGTGCTCGGTAGTCAATACACAATCGCAGTGTTCCATCTTTCTTTTTGGCAAATAAAATTGGTGATCCCCATGGTGAGGAACTGGCTCGAATGTATCCCTTGTCAAGCAATTCCTTTATTTGTTTCTTCAGTTCAACTAACTCGGATGGTGCCATTCTGTATGGTTTCTTGTATATGGGGGTTGTCGTGGATTTGTCACGGCAGATGTCCTAGCAAAAGGACTTAGTCGTGGAGCCATCGCAACGGGTTAACTTGAAGGGGTTAAAACGGACGCAAGGACGCAGTGTTATACTAGTTCGGCCCCTTCGATGAAGGTAAAAGCCTACGTCTAGTTGTGATGGGATTGATGTGTTTCGAGGGCTAGGGAGCAATAAGCTTCGCCTAAACCTCGAGTTGTTGTTGTCTGTCCCTAAACCGTCGTCGGGTCGTCCCCTTATATACACGGGTGACGCCCGTCGGTATACAAAATCCCAACCTCCGGTTCATAAACGTGCCCGGGTTGGTCTCTCTATTCCTAACTTACAATGCAAGTTTACCTCAGGCCGGTTTACGGCCATAAACCTTTAAACCGATTATAGGCCTTGGGCCCTTCTATTTCTCCTTGGGCTTTAACATCTTGGGCCCATTGACGGAGCTAACCCGGGCCCTGTAGGCCGGTTTATCCCAAATAGCAATATCCCCAACATTAGGCCCCGGATTGATTTGAACAGGTTCATGTCAATCCTTAATAAAAATTTCTGTCTTCAAATGTCTTCCAGTAACTGCTAAACCGCCGTTCCATCGTCTCCTCTTGCTGCTGTAAACCGATATGACGTCAGCACAAAGTTACCGTTTCTTTTTACTAAATCCGCAATAATCAAGGCGACAGCTGGGCTCCCGAAATCACCGGCTCCTGGATTCGCGCGCTTGGCACGCGCACCGCGCCTTATAAATAGGACTAGAAGGCCTTCTTCCTTTCCTCCCTTTCGTCCCCTTCTTCTTCGTATTCCTCGCGACTCAGACTCCGGAGCTCCGCCGCCACCGTCAACCACTGCATCAACTCAGGCCGCTGCATCCACCTGACCGGACCAGAGTACCGCGGCGACCCTCCGCATCCGTTTGGATCCAGGTAAGGCTCCTGTTCTTCTTGCTTTAGATCTGTTCTAGGGTTTGTCATCCCTACCCTGCCACTGCTCATTGTTCATCTCCATAGTAAGTTTTTGTGAACAGATTATGACACTTATATTGTGATTTGTAGTCGCTCTCAGTATTCGCCATAAATCTGTACTCATCTCCTTAGATCTCACTCATTTCCCTGCTTGTCGAACTTGTGTTGTTCTGCTGCGAGCCAAACCTCATATTTTTACTTCTTTTTTGCCCTAGCTGTAGATCCATTGTTTTGAAAGAATCAGTACGGGATCTGTTTCTGCTTTCATATTCATAACTGCTAGATCTGGTCGGTTTAACTTTTTAGCAGAGCGAACAACCCAAACTATATATCCATTAGTCCCCTTGATGAACTGTCAGATGATATCATTCTAGATAACTCCGGTCTATATAAGAGCATCTTCGGTTTACAATCACGCCTGTTCTCAAACCGGAATACCCTTGTCTTGTAGATTTCCTCATGGCAAAACAGATATACAAATGCAACTGGGTTCCCTCTCGCATCACCGAGACCCAATTAAACAACTTAGTTCTGACTGGCGCCTTGAGTAGCAAAAATGCCATCCATTGGAGGGTTCCAGGGAATGAGTGTCCTCCTACCCCACAGGAAGGAGAAGTTGTTGTGTTTGCGGATCACCTGGCCCGGGGCTTTAATCCACCAGGTTCAAAATTTTACCGGGACGTCCTGGCTAATTTTCAGTTATGCCCACAAGATGTTGGTCCAAACTCAGTCACGAATATCTGCCATTTTCAAGTGCTTTGTGAGGTGTACTTCCAGGAGGAACCTACTGTAGAGTTGTTCCGAGACTGTTTTCATTTGAACCGACGTACTGAATTCACCGATGGCCCTAATATGGAACTGGGTGGTATGGCGATTCAAAAGAGGAAAGAAGTGACTTATCCTCACGCCAAGCTGCATAGTCATCCGCAAGAATGGAATCACACTTGGTTCTATTGCAAAGACACTTCCCCTGCTGAAGAAAATCCTCTGCCTGGCTTCCGTCCAGAGAGACTTAGCAATACACACCCCTTCCCCCAAAGGCTAACCGCCAAAGAGAGGAGTAAGTATGCCCCTCAACTATCCAAGCTCAGAGCCTTCATGGCTAACGGTTTAACAGGAGTGGATCTTGCCCGTTGCTGGATTTCATGGAGTATCCTGCCCCTTAGTGTCCAATCCGGTTTAATGTGCAAATACACGGGCCGGGTTAATGATCCTTTGAGGCACTGCAACATTCAGCTGACGGAAGACAAAGTTACTGAAGCTGTGAAAAAGATGCTGAATGAACCGGAATATGTTTGCGCCCGAACCGGCCTGCTCCCCTTTTGTGCTATAAATAAACCACCTGCTGTAAGTATCTCACCTCTGTTTGTTATAGAATTTATGATCTCCTTATATGTATACTGTTAACTCCAATCCTTTCTAAAACAGGGAGATGATCCGTTTTGGAGCAAGAAGCTCCTTCAAGAGCCAACAGAAAAGGTAACCCGACCCAAAACAAGGGTGAAGAAGCCTGCTCAGAAGAAAAGGAACACCGCTTCCTCTACCCCGGAATTAGATGAGGATGATGTGGGTAATCCGGACCTTGAGGTAGACCTCGATTCAGTTGGCTTACTTTTTATACGCCTTATTGATGATGATATTTGTCAGGACGACGCTGAAGCGAGTAATGTTGAAGACCCAGAGGTAACTATTCTTTCTTCTGATCCAGTTCCTTTGCCTTTGAAAAAACCTCGCCAAGCAAACCGGAAAGTTAAATTTTCTCACCCTCTTGCTTACTTGGATCCCAAATTTCTTGTGAAGACCCAGCAACATGAAGCTCGTCGCACCACCCGGCACAGTGGCCAGGTAGTTACCTCCGCCGGTTTACCGAACAGCCCGGTTCGGAAACGCCGCTCAGAGGTCTCCGATTTATGCGTTAGCTTTCCTCCTAAAGCAGGTTTAATTCGTCAGCCTCTTAATCCATCTGACTCCGATTATCAGGTCACTTCCCATTCATCTTCTGGTGAATCTTCAGCCACTCAACTGCCACCGCTAAAGACAGTTATTGGGTAAGTTGGACCGATCACAACATTTTTTTACACCGTTCTCCAATCTTTGGGTCTCTCATCAGGACTAAACCTAGACCGAGCAAGAAGGCTCATCTGGATAATCCGGCCAAAAGAACTGCCGCCCCTGAACCGGAGAAAACTCCTGGTGCTGATGCTCTAGTTCGTGAAGACATTCAGAATTATCCACCTCCACAAGATAACGCCTATGCTGAAGAAAGGCCTACCAATCCTGCCAGCCATGCCGATCAGCCTGCCAGTCCTGTTCGGGTTGAAGAATCCATCAACCCTTCTGGAACTGTTGATAAACCGACAGTGCCAATGCAGAGCAGCGATTCCAAAGATGATGATGTTGTGATTACCGGCATTGGTCGCTCTGAACCGGGGAACTCTGCTACCTTAGCCAAGCATATTGCTAAGGAAGAAATCTCGGCCATAAAGGGCAAATGGGACGTTGATTCCTCAACGTATGCCGCTTTAAGCGCCCAAGATCTTCATTCTGGGTATCTGAACCGACTGTATACCAGTCGCGATTATGAAGCTGGCATGATCAGGATGATGAAAGAAAAACTTGAGGTAACTCTCTTGTGCTTCATTCTATTGCAACTTAGCTTCTCAATTTCTTCCAACCCGAGATGGTAATCCGAATCATACTGCCTTGACAACCAAGGTCCGGTTTGATAAAAACAGGGCTTCAACATAGGTCGTAACCAAAAAACATCATCAAATAACCATTAGCCCCCAAGTGCCAAGTTTAAATACTTGTATTAATCTTGGGACTTTTGTAATGTAAAACATGTGTTAAGATCAAGTACGCATTAGCCCCCAAGTATCGAGCACATAACTTGCTTGTGTGGTTGATACTTCCAAACCGTGCAATATTTTCTGAACACTGCTGATGACCTGCTGCAGGCGGATCTGAAAACCAAAGAGAAACAAGTCTCGGACCTTCAGGAAATCCTAAAAACCCAGCAGGCTGAAACTGCAAAAGCGAAGGAAGAATTGACCAATGCCTTAAACGTCATGGAACAGCTGAAAGAAAGCCGCAAGAAGGAACAAGCTGATTGGGCTACAGAAAAGGCTCTTTTGATTAGAAGGGCTGAAAATGCCGAAGCTGCTCTCAAACCGGTGGTTGATGAATTATCCACCGTAAAGCGACAAATACACTCCATGACCTCTGCCGTCTTTGGTAAATTTCTTTCGATGCCCTTCCTCCAATTTGCACCTTGTCTGCTATATTCTATGTCCGGTTTGTAATCCATCTTGAAACACTGCAGGCACACGTATTGGACACTTGGGTTCTGATGTGCGGATGAAACTCAAAGCTGCTTATACTTTGATTGAACAGTTGTATACCGGGGCACAGAGAGTGATCACCACTGCATCGCATAACAACCCCGCCCCGTCTCTGATTCAAGACACGTTAAAAAGGTTATCCATGCTTCTTGCCCGGATTGAAGAGTTAAAAAGATCAGCTGCTCGAACCGGAGCCATCACTGCCTTGATCCGGGCCAAAGCGTGGGTACCAGACTTTGATCCTGTCGAAGCGGCACAAGGATACCCCAGCTTGAAAGAAGACGGTTCAGATTTCGGCGAAAATGACTTGAGGGCGATAAACCGGGCGGTGCGCCCCCTAGCTTGTCAATTGGCTGAAGAAGCAGATCTGACACATTATCAGGCCCGATATGATAACCAGAACAAGCGAGTAGCTGCCCCGATCCCTGAAGCGGAAAACCTTATTCCTCCAATCCGTAAGCATACCTACGCCCCCTGACATTGAACCGTCTTTGCTGATTCATGAAGAAGCTGTCTTTCAAGCATTAATGGGAATCGACTGGACCACTGCTGATTTCCAGCCAATGGGTAGCCATGAGGAGGCTGAAGCGGCGCAGGATGATCCACAACCGTCGAACCGAGGCGGCGAACAGGCGTAACCAAAGCTCCGGTTCACCTTAAGTGGTGATGTTAACCCGTCAAAAAAAACAATATATTCAGGCACTACGCTGCCTTGTAATAAGATAGTTAATACCTCTGCCTTTGAATGCGCCTTTGTGCACGAGTACTGATGCCCTTGCCATGACTTTTTCCAACTTGTGTTTCCTGTCTTTACTGGGTACAAAGGACGGTCTTTCGACCATACGAACCGTGCTGCGCCTTTGCCAAACCGGGCAACTTGCCTCCGGGTTACAAAACGGACCAGGCTGTGTCAGCTGAATCGGTTTAAAAGTACTTGTCGTTCCAAAGAACAAAGACACCACGAGAAGGAAGATAACAAACAACCAAATACGAGAGGAAACGCAATAGTAAAACGCGTGCAAATGGTGGTTGCTATGAACCGTTCAGAAGGCATTACCATCGTCAAGACAAAAAACCAAGCCCCCAAGGGGTGTAGCTACGGTTTAAGTCGACTAGGTTCCTAACTGAATCGTGGCAGATATGCCGGTCAAATGGCATTGCATTGGTTCGGATTCGACCAAGCCCCCAAGTGACTCAGTGGCCTAGGGCCGATCAAGTGGCATTGCATTGGTTCGGACACGACCAAGCCCCCAAATGACTTATTGGTTGTTTAAAAGCCGATCAGAAGGCATTACCGTCATCAAGACATGACCGAGCTCCCATAAGGTGTAACTACGGTTCAAGTCGATTAGGTCCCCAACTGACTTAGTGGCAAATGTGCCAGCCAGAAGGCATTACCGTCGTCAAGACATGACCAAGCTCCCCGGAGGTGTAGCTACGGTTCAGGTCGACTAGGTCCCCAACTGACTTTGTTGATCTTCTGTGAAGCGACCTCAAGGGGTAAACCGGAGGTTGCCCTAAAGCGAATCAACTCCGTGTAACCACGCATGATGTGAAGAAAAACAGAGACCCCGCTTTACTCGAGGCTCCGGTTAATTATATTGATCATAATATATACATGGTCATGATATGTACATAAGCAGAGCCCAAGGCTCATGTATAGTAAGGCCGAAGATGAGCTATGTTCCACGGCCTGCTGGTCTCCTCCTCTGATGTGCGTGAATCTTTGCGCTCTCGAATATCAATCAGGTAGTATGACCCATTATTCAGATTCTTGCTGACCACAAAAGGTCCTTCCCAAGGCGGGGATAATTTATGCATATCAGACTGATCCTGGATGAGCCGGAGCACCAAATCCCCCTCCTGAAAGGTTCTGGTTCTAACCCGACGGCTGTGGTAACGGCGAAGATCTTGCTGGTAAATCGCTGAACGGGCAGCTGCTAAGTCACGTTCCTCATCCAACAAATCAAGAGCATTCTGCCATGCCTGCTCGTTGTCCGCTTCAACATAAGCTGCCACACGAGGTGAATCATGTCGTATATCACTTGGGAGAACCGCCTCTGCTCCATAGACCATAAAAAACGGCGTAAACCCCGTGGATCTGTTAGGCGTGGTGTTGATGCTCCATAATACAGACAGTAGCTCCTCAACCCAACAACCCGGCGTCCTCTGCAAAGGGACCAGAAGCCGGGGTTTGATACCTCTCAAGATCTCTTGATTCGCTCGTTCTGCTTGACCATTAGATTGTGGGTGAGCTACAGAAGAAACATCAATCCGTATATGCTCACGTGCGCAGAACTCTTTCATGGCACCTTTGGATAGATTGGTACCATTATCTGTGATGATGCTGTGTGGAAAACCAAACCGGAAGATCACCTTCTTTATAAACCGAACCGCCGTGGCCGCATCACATTTACTGACAGGTTCTGCCTCCACCCACTTTGTAAATTTGTCAACCGCCACCAATAGGTGGGTCTTCTTATCTTTGGAACGTTTAAAAGGCGCAACCATATCGAGCCCCCAAGTCGCAAACGGCCAAGTAATTGGAATCATCCTCAATTCTTGAGCCGGTATGTGCGCTCGTCTAGAAAATTTCTGGCAACCATCACATAGCCTGACCAGGTCTTCTGCATCAGCATGAGCAGTTAACCAGTAGAAACCGTGGCGGAACGCTTTAGCCACCAATGATTTTGAACCGGCGTGGTGGCCGCAATCCCCTTCATGTATTTCACGTAATATTTCGCACCCCTCCTCAGGGGATACGCACCGTTGCAGCGCTCCTGACACGCTGCGATGATGTAGCTCCCCTTTGAGAATGGTCATAGACTTGGACCGCCGTACTATCTGCCGAGCCAAGATTTCGTCTTCTGGCAACTCACCCCGGTTCATATATGCCAGATAAGGAAGCGTCCAATCCGGGATGACGTGAAGAGCCGCCACTAACTGAGCCTCCGGATCAGGAATAGCCAACTCCAATTCACCGGGGAGCTGTACCGATGGGTGATACAATACATCCAAGAAAACATTGGGTGGGACCGGTTTACGCTGAGAGCCCAAGCGGCTTAAAGCGTCCGCTGCCTCATTCTTTCTGCGGTCCACATGGTCCACTTGATAGCCTTTGAAATGCCCTGCCACCATATCTACTTCACGACGGTATGCAGCCATGAGCGGGTCCTTAGAATCCCAGGTGCCAGATACTTGCTGAGCCACTAGATCCGAATCACCAAAGCACCTAACTCGGCTCAGATTCATCTCTTTAGCCATCCGAAGACCATGAAGCAAAGCTTCATACTCAGCCGCATTGTTTGTACAGGGGAACATTAAATGGAGGACATAACAAAACTTGTCTCCTCGTGGGGAAGTTAAAACGACTCCAGCTCCCGAGCCTTCCAATTGTCTGGATCCGTCAAAATGAATAGTCCAATATGTGTTATCTGGCTTCTCCTCAGGTGCTTGTAACTCTGTCCAATTGTTTATGAAGTCGACAAGTGCTTGTGACTTTATGGCCGTCCGGGGTACGTATCTTAAACCGTGCGGCCCAAGCTCAATAGCCCACTTGGCAATCCGACCGGTCGCCTCCCGGTTCTGTATGATGTCACCCAAAGGAGCAGAACTGACTACCGTGATGGGGTGCCCTTGAAAATATTGCTTCAGCTTCCGGCTTGCCATAAAAACACCATATACCAGCTTCTGCCAATGCGGATACCTTTGCTTGGACTCGATAAGCACTTCACTGATATAGTAAACCGGACGCTGAACCGGATGCTCCTTCCCAGCCTCCTTGCGTTCTACCACAATCGCCACGCTGACCGCTCTGGCATTTGCAGCAACGTATAACAGGAGTGGCTCTTTATCAACGGGGGCTGCCAACACTGGCGGATTGACTAACTGTCGCTTCAAGTCCTCAAATGCTTTATCAGCCTCCGGACTCCAGACAAATTGATCTGTCTTCTTGAGCATTTGATACAAGGGGATCGCCTTTTCACCGAGGCGGCTGATAAACCGGCTTAACGCAGCAATCCGCCCGGCCACGCGCTGAACATCATTGACGCATTTCGGTTTGGGTAGGGAGGTGATGGCTGTGATCTTTTCCGGATTGGCCTCAATTCCTCTATGGGACACTAAGAATCCCAACAATTTGCCTGCAGGTACACCAAAAACACATTTAGCTGGGTTGAGCATCATTTGGTACACCCTCAAGTTATCGAAGGTTTCCTTCAAATCGTCAACCAGGGTCTCCTTCTTTCGTGACTTGACCACAATGTCATCCGCATAGGCATGTACATTACGACCAATCTGTTCATGGAGGCAATTTTGCACACACCGCTGATAAGTAGCCTGCGCACTCTTGAGCCCGAAGGGCATAGAAACATAGCAGAAGGCTCCAAAGGGAGTAATGAACGCTGTCTTCTCCTGGTCCTTAACTACCATCTTGATCTGATGATAACCCGAATAGGCATCCAAAAAACTCAAACGCACGCAACCTGCCGTAGCATCAATGATTTGATCAATACGGGGGAGAGCAAAAGGATCCGCTGGACAAGCTTTATTCAAATCTGTGTAATCCACACACATGCGCCAGGTGCCGTTTTTCTTAAGAACCAGCACCGGATTAGCAAGCCACTCGGGATGAAAAACCTCAATAATAAAACCAGCTGCCAGGAGCCTGGCTACTTCCTCACCAATCGCTTTACGTCTTTCTTCGTTAAACTGGCGTAGGAACTGTTTTACCGGTTTATACTTAGGATCCACATTAAGAGTGTGCTCAGCGAGTCGCCTCGGTACACCAGGCATGTCGGACGGCTTCCATGCAAAGATGTCCCGATTCTCACGGATGAACTCGATGAGCGCGCTTTCCTATTTTGGATCCAAGTTTGCACTGATGCTGAACTGCTTGGACGAATCGCCAGGTACGAAGTCAACAAGCTTAGTTTCAGCAGCTGATTTGAACTTCAAGGCCGGATCGTGGTCCGTAGTTGGCTTCTTTAATGAAGTCATGTCCTCCGGATCAACATTGTCCTTGTACTGCTTTAGCTCCTCCGTAGCACAAACCGATTCTGCATAAGTCGCATCTCCTTCCTCGCATTCCAAAGCGATTCGACGGCTCCCATGAACCGTTATAGTGCCCTTGTAACCCGGCATCTTGAGTTGCAGATATACATAGCAGGGCCGTGCCATAAATTTTGCATAGGCCGGTCGTCCGAACAAAGCGTGGTATGGACTTTGGATTTTAACCACTTCAAACGTCAGCGTCTCTGATCTGGAATCATGACTATCACCGAAGACCACTTCTAGGGCTATCTTACCAACAGGGTACGCAGACTTGCCAGGCACCACCCCGTGGAACACCGTATTGGTCGGTTTGAGATCCTTATCCACCAGTCCCATGCGACGGAAGGTCTCATAATACAAGATGTTAATGCTGCTTCCTCCGTCCATGAGTACCTTGGTGAGCTTGTAACCTCCCACCTGAGGCGCCACCACCAATGCTAACTGACCCGGATTATAAACCCTGGGGGGATGATCTTCTCGGCTCCATACGATTGGTTGTTCCGACCAGCGCAGATAGTGAGGCGCGGCTGGTTCAACAGCACTAACTGCCCGCCTCTGAAGCTTTCTATCCCGTTTATCCAAGCTTGTAGTAAAAACATGGTACTGTCCACCGCTCAACTGCTTTGGGTTGCTCTGATAACCTGATTGCTGCTGTTGCTGCTGGCTGTCACCACTTTGATTACCTTGATAATTTTGGCTGTTCTGTCCGCCCGGATTACCATTGAACCCTGGACCGGAATTTCCACCGCCGTACCCTGATCCGAAACCTGAACCGCCGCCAGAGCCGTGATCATATTGGAAAATGTTTGAGCTTTTGAATTCCTTCATGATGTAACAATCCTTCCAAAGGTGGGTTGCTGGCTCCTCCTTTGTTCCGTGCTTCGGACAGGGCTGGTTTAAGAAAAAGTTCAAACGCTCCGGATTAGGACCGGGATTTCCGCGAAAACCTGGCTGTTTCCCCTTACGTCGCTGGCCCTTATTCTGTGCACTGGTGTTGGCCACAAAATCCACGCTCCCATCCGGTTTACGCTTACCTCCGCCTCCGTTGCCTGTTGGTTGATGCTGCTGGCCTTTGGTATTGCTATTCTTCTTTCCCTTCCCTGCTTTGTCGTCACCAGAGTCAGGATCCTTGGTACTGTCAGAATCCGCATACTTCACTAAAGCGGTCATGAGCGTTCCCATATCTGTGCAATCACGCTTCATCCGACCTAACTTTAGCTTCAAAGGGCCAAACCGACAGTTGCCTTCCAACAGCACCACGGCGGTGTCTGCGTTGATGCGATCTGATGAGTGCAAAACTTCTGATACCCGGCGTACCCAATGGGTAGTTGACTCCCCTTCTTGCTGAACGCAAGCTGCTAGGTCAACTATCGACATTGGCTGTTTGCACGTGTCCTTGAAATTCTTGATAAACCGGGCTTGCAACTGGGCCCACGAATTAATGGAATTAGGCGGTAGGCTCTTTAGCCAAGTCCGGGCCGTCCCTTCTAACATCATGGTAAAATATTTCGCACACGCCGTGTCATCCACATCCAGCATCTCCATAGCCATCTCATAGCTCTCCACCCATGTCTCCGGAGGCTGATCCGCCGTGTAGTTTAGTACCTTGCGGGGGCCTTTGAAGTCCTTCGGTAGGCGTACGTTGCGCAAAGCGGGAACGAGGCACAGTACTCCCAAAGAACTAGAAGCCACCCCCGGTTCAATCGTAGCAGTTGGGAAGATAGGTGTAAGCTGCCGAGCTTGATGTTGTGCTGCTAATCCGGCCTCCTGCGCACGGGCGCGATCCACCATCTCCTGAGCATTGTCGACGCCAGCCGGATTGTTGCCGCGGAGCGCTTCACGCCTGGCATTACTTGAAACAGCCGGCTCCTCCATGCGCCTACTACAGCTCCTGCTGGGGCGGGGGGTGGAGTGAATCCGATCACGGCTTTGCGAATATGCTTCTTGTTGGGCCAAGGCGGTCCTAAGGAGCTCCTTTACTCGGCGTGTCTCTACCTCCTGTGGTGAATTACCTTCGACCGGAATGGCTTCCAACCGAGCTGCCGCCGCAACGAGGTTATCCATCGGGTTGGAATAATGGCCCGATGGTGTTGGCACGGCCTGTGGTGCACCAGTGTTGTGACGAGGCAGGTTTATTATACGGTGCTGAACCGGAGCATGGTTTACCCCCGGCGGATTATTGGCCCCCGCTCCAGGGGTGTTGAAGAGATTTCTGGCATCGAGGGCTGCGGGTAACCGAGATCGGAATTTCCTCTTCAGGACTTCCTGAGATGCATTCTGGTCCATCATGAGCCTGTAAGCCTGTGCATCTAAAGCGGCGCGCTCTGCCGTCATCCTGGCCTCTTCTGCTGCCAGCCCCGCTTTAGCTTGAGTGATCTGTTCTCTCACTTTGGCAATCTCGGCATTGTGAACCTCCTGATCCACCGGGTTGGCCTCCGCCATAAGCACTGCCAGTGCGTCAAACAGATCTGACAATACTTGGGCTGGTGAGTCCGCAGGGCCCCCTGCTCGCGCAGCCGTTGCCGCTGCCGATCCGGAGATCACTGCTGCCGCAGTTGATGAATGTGGCGCCGCCTGTGTTCCAGCCATGAAGATCCCAACTCGATTGGGCAGACCAGAGGGGTCCGGAATACTGTCGCCATCGGAGCTGCCCCCAATCCGATCATCTTGCAGCTGGTATAGAGACTCGGTTTCCCCGGTTGACGTTTCATCGTCGGAGTAGATGGCGGTTTCGCCACCGGATTCGGATCCTTCCTCGTAGCTTCCTCCGTGGATGACTCCCACGAAGGCGCGCTTCCTGGTCGGTTTAACCAGGGTCGATCTCGTGCGCTGAGCTGTCTCGACGAGGTCGGTGCAGACGCCCAGCTCGGGGCCCGGTTCACCGATCTTGCCGATGAAAACATGGATGCCGCCAAAGGGGACCCGGTACCCGAACTCGATCGAGCCGGCGTCGGGGCCCCAGCCTGTGCTGTCGATGTAGAGTTTTCCGCGACGACTTTTGGTCATCCGGCCCACAGCGTAACCCTCGAGTCCTTCAAAGCGGCCCTCCAAGAACTTGAAACCATCTCGCGATAGCCCCACGGTGGGCGCCAACCTGGTAGTGGGCTGCCATCTGGATGGCATGCTTCTCCGTAGGCATGGCTCTCCCCAAGAACCGGAAGCGGCGTAGCTCACCACGTCCTCCCTTGAATTGCACCGCGGCCTGGTGCATAGTCAGACTGTCGTTGACTCTGTGCTGACAGAGAGTGACGACTGGGCGCACAGACGGCCCCATCGCGACCTGAACGACGAAGGAGAAAAGCTTGACGAACCCATCGGGCACGTTGGCGAAGGTCTGAGACTCGCAGCTGCGGTCGGCCATCTACAAAAGTAGACAAAAATCCTGAATGGTCAGATCATAAATATATGCCGACTGTCAGAAAGATGGCTACTATTGCAAAAACATGAATAGGCTCTATCATGCTAATAACCGATTAGCGATCGCACCTAGTGGCTTCCTACAGTCAGCCTGGCTCTGGTACCAAGCTTGTCACGACCGGTTTTCCAATAAAAATATTTATTGAGAAACCAATCTTTAGAATCCAGTTTGAGATAAAAACCTCCCCACTGGCAGACAAACTTTTGATACAATAAGCCAGTAGCATAAATATGTTACATGGTTGAGCTGACGATGCTCAACAATTTATTACAAGCGTGCCAATAATTATACATAAAAGGCGATTAATGACACAAGGGAGTGGTGGCATACTACTGACTCGCAAAATATGGTAGAGGTGGAGTAACACAGTGGGGAGTGGATATGGGATTCTCAAACTAACATCCCATCGAGCGTCGAGGTGAGGCTCGATGAATTTATTAGGGTAGCGGAAGCGGATATAATACAGTGACCAACTCCAGGGTTGCACGAGACTGACTGGGACTCCTCTAGGCGTCGGATTCGCTATCGTATTCTTCATCCATGAGATAACCTTTGTCAGCATCTGGCCAAATCAACAAGCCAGTGAGTACTTTGAAAGTACTCGCAAGACAGGTCGGACGTAAGATATAACAAATGCTAACTTGAAATACATGAATAAGTTAACCAGTACGATCAGACATAGAGGTAATAAATACTGGGTGCCAAGCGAGTGTCTGAAAGACTCCTCGAGCGGAGAAATGCAGAATAATAATGCTGGTGCCAAACGAGTGTCTGAAAGACTCCTCGAGCGAAAAAATGCAGAATAATAATGCTGGTGCCAAACGAGTGTCTGAAAGACTCCTCGAGCGGAAAAATGCAGAATAATAATGCTAGTGCCAAACGAGTGTCTGAAAGACTCCTCGAGCGGAAAAATGCAGAATAATAATGCCACAGTCGGGCGTCTGAGCGACACCACATAAAGGGCTTTAAAAAGAAATGCCACAGTCGGGCGTCTGAGCGACACCACATAAAGGGCTTTAAAAAGAAATGCCACAGTCGGGCATCTGAGCGACACCACATAAAGGGCTTTTGACTGATAAGGAAATAATATATTCATCATATATATAATCAACTCAAGGAATTAAACGGGTTAGTCCATCCACAAGAATAAACATTTAACCGGTCTTAGTGCTCATGTGTCCCTCCCAGGTAATCTGTCACCAAACTGGCACATGACTGTTAGCAGGGAACTTGGTTATAGATAAGATGATTTAAGGATATAGAGCTCTGCAGAGTTTGTACAAAAATTTCCCACAGTCGACGGATTTCCGTAGTCACCAGGACTAGTTCCGTTACGGTATTTCAGAAGAAAACACAGCTAACCAGTACACACCCATCCAACTCTTCGATGCCAGGAATCACCCTCAACATCGTCCAAGAAAAACTATTGAGACGGGGAGATCACAATCTCGAATAGCATGGGATCAAATTTATATACGCGCGCTCTAAGGGGTGCCCCCCTCTCGGTCCCAACCGGAAACACCCATGCCCCCTGACCGGATGCCTGGCTTTAATCCAGGGCCATGGAACCATCATCCCAGCCTCTCCTTTTTGGTGTGTACCAAGAAAGCGGTTTGCGACTTACTAAACCATATCCCTTTCGGGAAACATGTGGTAGTACAGGGAAAGGAAATGGATTTGAACCCAACCGATATGGGTTGGTACTGAAGATAACTTGCATGGCCTAAGACTAGCATGCTACAACACTGCCATCTTACCCATCTTCATGCCAACACATGGCCTTGCATACTTACGTCAAACGACGTGTGAAATCATCGGGCTTGCTTGCCTCAACAATGCATAATGAACGGTTCATCGGTATGCTTCACACATGCCATGAAACTATCTACATGCAAACATGCCAAGACACTCATCATATCAAAAGTTCGAACATGCTTGCCTGGTTCGGAGTAGTCGGAACCTAGCTCGGTGAAGTTCGCGGCCCCGTCACCTCCGTCGGTATCTACGGTATAGAGAAAACATACGTGCTAACGTGAATACCGAGAGGTGCACAAAAAGTATTGCAAATATTTTTCAATTAAATCTGATAAAAAACTAGACAAAATTTTGAAGAGAATAGAAAAAGAATCAATCAAAAATATGCTTCTGATAAAAAGTTATAAAGGTTTTTGCCCAGGGACCCATCTGTAATGAAACAGAAACTTCTCAGGGTTTTATTTATAAAAGCATAAAACGTTTCAGACTCGAATACGCCGGCTCAGCGGAGAAGACGTATTTTGCCCAAATGCGTTTTCAGAAAACGATTCGAATAAAGAGAAGAATCTGACGGAGCGGTCCCACTCGTCAGGTTTGAAAACGGACGGCGCCTTTGGCGCCAGAGAGCCGCGGCGATCGCCGGCGGCGATCCACGGCGAGGCAGAGAGATCGGAGGTTACCTCCGTGCTCAGGGTGCCATTCCGCGTCGGTTGGTGGTGGTGGTGGTCGCCGAGAAGCACCACGTCGGCGGTGGCCCCTGCTCCGGCGGACGGCGGTTCGGGCGTGGTTGGAGGTCGCCGGAGAGAGCTGCACTGATCAAATTGAGGAGGGGGGTCAAGGATCTGGTAGCTAGAGGAGGTAGCTGACGGAGTATGGGCGCCGGAGATGGCCTCACCGAAGTGAATCGAGCTGGAGGCCGAGGCGGAGCGAGGTGGCCAGAGTCGGGGGAGGAGACCTCCTCGAGGTCCTCCCAGTGACCTGGTAGGGCGTTGGTGGAGTGTAGGGGTGGTGCGTGCTCGAGGGGGAGCTCGGGGTCTCCTTTTATAGGCGCTCCGAGGCGGTGGCTGAGAACGGCGTTCTCCGGCGAGGATTACGGTGGTGCAGTGCTTGGTCGGGAGAGTTTAGGAGCTGAGCGCCGTCGTGGAGGTTCACGGAGTCAGTTTAGGTGCCAAAAGCGCCGGGTCTTGCTCGATTGGGCGACGCTCGACGGAACGGGACGGCGCGGACCCGTCGGCGGCAGAGAGCACGCTCTGTGCGTGCCGCGCCACGACGGCTGTGCTGCATGCGTGCGCTGGCGTGGGGATGGACACGCGGAGCCACCAGCGGGGTTGGGCGGCGCGGAACGGCGTTGAGCCGCCGTTCTGCTCCCTGTTGGCTGCCACGGCGGTTCAGCCGCCGCGAGACACGCCGGCGTGGTCGGGTCAGAGCACCACCGATGATAGCAAGCAGCCAAGCGCGCGTGCGGGGCATCGGACAAGCGAGCCAGGCGGTGAGCAACGCGCCAAAGTACTGTGGGCGCGTGACTGAACTGAACTGAAGAAATCGACACTGAAACTGAATTTTTCTGAATGTGTTTGAACAGTGCATGCAAGGTGTTCGACGAAATGATTCAGGAATGTAGGCATTTTTCCTTGGGCTGATCTTTGGTGAAGGGACTTCTCATTGCTCCAGTAGGCTGCCTGATTTTTGGTGGAATTTTTGGAGAAGTGTAGATATGAATGTCACCAAATTTGACAAATCTGGTCCAAACTTGCAGGGTGTGTAAGTTGAAAATTTTGAAAAGAAGATGAGTGGATCAAGATGGTTCTGGGTTGTGGGTGCAAAGGACTAGCCAGTAGAGTTGGTTTGAAGTCAAATCTCAAATGCAATGGGGTACTTGCTTTGAAAATGGGTCAGGCTCAAAATAATTGACAGAAAATATTTGGGAGATGAAACAATCAAAATAAAATCCAAAACTTGTTTGGATGAGTTGGGTCAGGGAACTTAGGTTGATAACAAAGAGGAGAGGAGGTTTTGGAGTGGTTTTACCTCATGGGCAAAAATACAAGGTCATGGGTGGTTTTCAATAGAATAAAAAAAATCCCAAATTTTTCATAGAGTTTTTCTTAAAAAGAAAAGGTTAAACTCCCAAAAATAAAATTTGAGAAGGGAAACAATAGAGAAGGAGTTTTAAGAAGGTCAAACCCAAGGTTTGAATAAGAAAACAGAAATAACAAATCCTAGTCAAAGAAAAGGATTTTTAAGAGGATTGCTTCTCCTGACATTTTTTTTGAAAAGGCCTCAATCCACAAATGAAAAACCAGCAAGGTTTTTGCTAAAACCAAATAAATTTTTTGGAGTGTCACAACACCTACCCCCTTAGGAAAAATCTCGTCCCCGAGATTCCAGTTGATCCTTAAATAAGTGCGGATGCTCTGCTCGAAGAAAATCCTCTCTTTCCCACGTTGCTTCACTTTCGGTGTGATTACTCCACTGAACTTTGAAAAAAATTGACGGTTTTCTGCCGGGTCCTCCTTTCAGTCTCCTCTAATATCTTTACTGGACGTTCCCGATAGGTGAGGTCTGGTTGCACATCGAGGTTCTCATGGGGCACCTGTTTCTCTTGGTTGCTCACGTATTTCCTTAATTGTGAAACGTGGAATACGTTGTGGATGTCTGATAGTTCCTTAGGTAGGTCTAGCTGGTAGGCTACAGTGCCTCTCCGTGCCAATATACCGAATGGCCCGATGAACCTTGGTGCTAGTTTCCCTTTGATCTTGAATCGTTTTAGTCCTCTCATAGGGGATACTCGTAGATACACGAATTCTCCGGGTTCGAAGCTGACCCCACGATGTTTCTGATCGTAATAACTTTTTTGTCGGCTTTGGGCAGTCTTGAGTCGATCTCAGATTAGCTGGACCTTTTCCTCGGCTTCCTTGAGCATGTCTGGGCCGAAGATACGGCTGTCTCCGGTCTCTGACCAATTTAACGGGGTACGACATCTTCGTCCATACAAGGCCTCAAATGGTGCCATTTGCAGGCTGGCCTGATGACTGTTGTTGTACGCGAACTCGGCGTATGGCAGGCTGTCTTCCCAACTGGTTCCATAGGTGAGGACACATGCTCTCAGCATGTCCTCTAAAATCTGGTTTACCCATTCTGTTTGTCCATCTGTCTGGGGGTGGTATGCCGTACTGAAGGCTAGTTGAGTTCCCAGAGCCTGTTGTAACTGCTCCCAGAATCTCGAGACGAACTGTGTGCCTCTGTTAGATATTATAGTCTTTGGGACACCGTGTAGACAAACTATGCGAGAGAGATATATCCTGGCAAGCTTCTGAGTGGTGTGGGTCGTCTTTACTGGAATGAAATGTGCCACCTTAGTCAACCTGTCGGTGATAACCCATATGGCATCATTCCTGTGTCGTGATCGAGGTAGCCCGACAATGAAATCCATCCCTATTTCATCCCATTTCCACTCAGGTATTTTATTTGGTTGCAGTAGTCCGGCTGGTCTCTCATGTTCAGCCTTCATATGTTGACAAGAGTCGCAGCATGCAATGAAGGTGGCTATGTCCCTTTTCATACCGTGCCACCAAAATCCTTCCTGGATATCCTTATACATCTTGGTTCCTCCAGGGTGGATCGAATATGGAGCGGTGTGGGCTTCAGCTAGAATTTGCCGTTTGAGCTCTTCTATGTCTGGCACGCAGAGTATGTTTCCGTACCATAGTGTCCCTTCTTCGTCTATGATGAATTCCGTGGCCTTGCCCATACTCACCTTTCTTTTGATGCCTTCAATGCTGGGGTGACCCGGCTGGGCTTCTTTGATTCTTTTCACAAGGTTGGGTTGTATCTCCAAGTTTGTTATGGTGCCTTCTGCTACCATCAACAAGGAGTTTTAAGAAGGTCAAACCCAAGGTTTGAAGAAGAAAACAGAAATAACAAATCCTAGTCAAAGAAAAGGATTTTTAAGAGGATTGCTTCTCCTGACATTTTTTTTTGAAAATGCCTCAATCCACAAATGAAGAACCAGCAAGGTTTTTGCTAAAACCAAATAAATTTTTTGGAGTGTCACACACATCGAGCATGTCGGTCAACAACGTATAAATCCGTGCTGTAGCACTGGGCTAACAGGACTCCGGTAACCCGGGCTGTAGTAGGCTAGGCAGGACTCCGGATAACACCGCGTGACATTTCCCCGAAGGGACAGACACAGGAACGAAGTGAATCACATGCCGGCCAGTCAAGTGTTCCGAGCAGTAGTGCTGGGCTAGCAGGACTCCGGTGAACCAGGCTGTAGCGGACTACTATCGCTCAGAAGCACTAGACTACATTTCCCCATAAGAGAGGCTGCCAAGGATAAACAACTAGATAGTCGGATACCACACATAGCAAGCATTTCAATCATACACACAATATGCTCGATATGTGTAAATACAACATGGCATCACAACAAGACTCTACGACTCAAGTATTTGTTCATTAGGCTCCGAGGAGCGAGATATTACAAACATGGGTCTTACGACCCAACATTCAGAGCATACAAGTCAAACACATGCGGAAGCTTAACATGTCTGAGTACAGACATCTACAAATGAAAAAGGCTGAGAAGCCTGACTATCTACCAGATCCTGCCGAGGGCACAAGATCGTAGCTGAGGTAACAAGCTAAACGTCGAAGTCCAAGCGGTACTACTAGCGAGATTGAAGTCTCTCTGCAAAAACATAAAATAGGCAAACATGAGTACAAATGTACTCAGCAAGACTTACATCAGAACTAACTACATATGCATCAGTATCAAAAGGGGGTGGTGGATTTTAACTGCAGCAAGCCAGCTTTGACTCGGTGGCTATCCTGAACTACGACCACAAGCAACTCTTTTGAGGTGGCGCACACGAGTCCACATATTCACCATATCAATACACCACTATGGATCCACTTCCGTCTCCCTACGAGAAGGCCATCCATAGCACTCACGCTTATCTTGCGCATTTTAGAGTATCCACTTTCACTTGTCTATGAACTGTTATAGGCAACCCAGAAGTCCATTACCGCGGACACGGCTATTCGAATAGACGATGTTAACCCTGCAGGGGTGTACTTCTTCATACATGTTTCCACCACTTAGCATCTGCACACGACATGTGCGCGGCAGAGTTCAAGCGAAAGCCGACGTGGGTGTAGACCACGACCTACCTAAATACTCAAGTCTCTAGTCCAGGTTTATCGCCTATTTGGGTTCCATCCATAGGGAGTCCGGCCGAGGTTTCCACTAACGGCCCCGAACAATGTGTGCCGGGTTCCCGAGACACCAAACGGGCGAATCGGTACACCGGGCCACGTGCCTACCGCAACACAGCCCACCCCTATGGTCAGCGCTGCGTGCGGCACCCAGCATGCTACAAACACCAGAAACTACTTGCAACTCCTGGACAGAGGACAAGGGTGATTAAGAAGTCGAGCGGGGTCATATTTCAGGGCCCAATGCATGGTAGTAACTGTTTCATGGATCACAAACACAGAACTCAGTTCCTAAGGACGGCTTCAATGAGACAACCCACCATGTACTCCTACATGGCCTCTCACCGCTACCTTTACCAAATCGTGTTCACACACTTAGCTCACACACAGTAGAACATGTTCATCACCATTCCAATTCATTCCCGATGAATCAGACCCAACTCAACTCTAAGCAGTAGCAAGCATGACAAACAAGCATGAATGAGTAGGCACATCAGGGCTCAAACAACTCCTACTCATGCTAGTGGGTTTCATCTATTTACTGTGGCAATGACAGGTCATGCAGGGGAAAGGGGTTCAACTACCGCAGCATGTAACAGTTGAATCGTTGTTGTCCTAATGCAATAAAAGAGAGCAGGAGCGAGAGAGTGGGATTGTATCGGAATGAACAAAGGGGTTTTGCTTGCCTGGCACTTCTGAAGATAATATAGTTCTTCACCGGTATCATCGACCTCATCGTTGGCACCACGTCTATCGAGAGGGGACAATTACCGGCAAACAAAGAGGGACATAATCAATGCAATGCGACAATATGATGCATGATCATGACATGGCGAAATGAATGTGTTTGAGCTAATGCATAATAGAACAGGTTGATTTGAACCCATTTGAATCAAAGATTCAAATGTGAGCTCATGTATATAGTCATAATGGTGCATTATCTTGTTTCACTAGAACAACATTGTTAAAATGTTCTAACATGCATGCAAATGGTACAGATGGATAGACTGGATTTTTCTGATCATTTTTCATATATAAATCTTTTCAATCTGAGCTACGGTTGAATTTATATGAATTTTAGAAGTTTGCAACATTTTATGGAATTTCCTATATAAAAATAAATCCAGAAAAATGAGTTACTGCGTCAGCATGACGTCTGTGTGACGTCAGCAGGTCAAAGGGGCCAGCCCAGGTCAAACCTGACGGCTGGGGCCCACATGTCAGTGAGACAACTAACTAACCGAGTTAGTTAGTGTTAGGTTAGCATTAACCTAAGTTAATCAGGGCCTGGGCCCACACGTCAGTGAGTTGGTTAGTTAATTAAATTAGTTTAGCACTAATTAAACCTGCACTAATTAAGCAGGGGCCTGGGCCCACGTGTGTTGACCCCAGGGAGGTCAAACCCCGGTCAAACGGGTCAAACTCGCCGGCGTTTAGCCGCCGGCGAGGCTAAACGCGGCGGAGGGCCTCGGATTTGGTCCTCCGGTGACCAAATCGGCGGCGGAGACGTGCTACGCGTAGCTGGGGAGCTGCCGCATCCAGCGGTGGCAGTGGGAGGGCGTGAGGTGGCCGGAGTCTCGCCGGCGTTGAGGTTTGGCGGCGGCAGAGCCACGGGCTCGAGCGGGACGAGGCTTAGGGTGCACGGCAGGTGGCAAGGAGGGGTGCTACGGCCTCCTGGGGGTTCCTTGGGCACGGTGACGTGCTCCGACACAAGCGGCAGGGGCGGTGGCCGCGGCGGCGCCATGGCCGGCGGAGCTAAGCTCACGGCAGCGGTGGGGAATGGAGCATGAGCAAGAACACGAGTAGGAGAGGAGGGGGAATAGGTCCGTGAGCTCACAGTGGTTGCGACGGTGGCCACGGGGAGCTCGGGGAGGGGCTGGTGACGGCAGGAGGTCGCCGGCAATCTCGGTGACCCGAGGTTGAAGAAGACGATGGCGACGGCGATGCAGTGCTCCCCCGGTGGCGTGGCTCGGGGTGGAAGAAAGAGGAAGTCGAGGCGGAGCCTCTTGGCCGGTCAGAGCAGTGAGGGGGAGGCGGTGGCTGCGGTGGTGCACGTCGGCGGCGACGAACTCGCTCGGTGGAGCTCGACGGAGGGGAATAGAGGAGGGGATCGACTCGGGAGAGAGTGAGAGGGGCCGGGGAGGGTACGTGTCGGTGTCCAGGGCGTCCAAAGGGGGAAGGGGGTAGCCAGGCAGGTAGGAGGTGGTCGGGCGCGTGCCGGTGCGCGGTGGCCACACGCCTCGCGTCCTTCTGGCGCGAGGTGGGAGACGGTGGCGGCTCTGGTGGGCTGGGCCGCCAGGTGGGCTGCACAGGAGGTAAGCCCAGGTAAGTTCTCCCTCTCTCTTTCCTGTTTTTTTTTGTTTCAGTTTTCCTATTTTGTTCTGTTCTGTTTTGGTTTAGTAAAAATACTAAACCATTTTATAAAATCCTGAAAATAATTATGTGGCTAGAACTAAAATATACCAAACCACATAAAATGTTCCAGAATTATTGGGCATATATTAATTATATATAATATATATATCCAATGCAAATAGTTATTGAATTAATTCCAAATGCCCAAAATAAATATTTATGAGCTCCTGAAAATATTGGTTTGAATTTTAGCTCTGTCCAATATTTTCAAAGAGTAACATGAACATTTTCTTGGACCTATTTGAAGCAATTTTTATGTTGGTCTTTTTCAGAAATGATTTCTGAGGCTTTCACATGCCCCCATTTCAAATTTCTTTGAAATTTAAACATGATGGCATGAAGAACAAGCAAAGGCAACCAGGGCAGAACTGGGGCTGTGACAACTCACCCCCACTAAACAAGAATCTCGTCCCGAGATTCAAGTCGTGAGGTAAGAAGACAGAGGGGGCACAAGCTAACACGATCTTCATGATCCAACTGTCATTCTCAGAGATGTTGATTAATTGCTTCAAATTGATCTTGACATCCATGCTTTCGAAAACTTCATCCAACACGACGATGATAGAAGAAACTCTACATGAATCGATCTCCTCAAAGGTCGAGCACTTAGGATCACTCATGGAGTGAGACGTTGAAACATCTCTTGAGTTGGGATACAAACATACATCAAGACGGGTGGATAGTAACGAATGGTGAAGTTCGATTTGGTAGGCAACTATTCCACGCTTAAGAAGATGGCGGATTGTTTCAAAGTAGCGAGGAGATAATTACCATGATTCCATATAGGGGAACCCTAGAGGAGGTGACTCGAAGAACTATTCCCTTAAGTGGCAAAAATAATTACTTTTGATACAAAGATCATTAAAATTCTCTATACCAGCCTAAGGCAATCACAATCGATCGTTGGAAGGGGTTCGAAGAATGGCATACTCCGACTAGGATGGATGATGTGGACTACCTTGTTGAAGACAACGCAATGGATGATTTTGCTTATCACCGGAAATGGATGGGACCCATGACAGGACCACTTTTGAAGATGATCCTAGATAGCAACTGCTGAGAAGGCCATCCCATGGAAAATTGGCACGATGGGTGCAAGTTGGGAACAAAATGCAAATGTTGGGAGTGTTCCAACCATCATATCTGCCTGAGATTCAGATCCGATTGGTAATAGGATACTTCAGACTCAGCATGTCCGAAAGGAAAGTTTGCAACACAATTCGGCGAGATGACGTTGCGAGATTCTCGGGAAATGAACTACGATAGCAAGCTCCAAAACATGAGCAAGTTTTGCTACACACCTGTGAACACACTGTCCTAGACAAGCGTGACCACGTGGCAGTCTTATAATAGAACACTACCGAGTTCAGGTGGGGAACCATCATCGAGGATAACGAAGTCCTAACATAAGTCATGATTCTTAGGAAGGAACTTCTTCTCCTTGAACAAATCAATCAGTGGCTTGAGGTGTAAGGAATTGCACATGGAGTGGAGGTAGCGAGCCTATCAAACCATGGAATACTTCGCACATGCATGACTGACTTGGGATGCTTCCGGAGAAAGCAAAAACAATCTTTCTCAAATTCACGGCAGCAACTTGCACCTGATGCACGTGAACTTGGAGGAAGTCACTTCTTACACCAAGCATGTATTTCATGAACGGAACATGAAGATAATGCTTACACAAGTTTCCAATACTAGATTGATGTTCAACATGAATCACGGGGGAGACAAAATGCTGCTGATGGGCTCAACAACAACTCATCGGAATTTCCATATCACTGGACTTCCACCATCATGTGAACACGGTGATAGCATTGGTCAAACCAAAAGATGTAACGGTGTATGCTCGAGGGATCAACCACGAGTAAGACAACATTACGAATTTGTTGGTTCGGATTTGACTTGACGATAGCCCATACTCAAGTCAAAGTTTTGACAAGGCAATAGATCAACAACTGACCACAGGGACCAATCGATGGAGATATCATCTTTCTTCAACGCACGCACAAACAAAGATATCCCTTAAAATGAGCTAAGTCAGACATGCTTTTATCTTCCAACTCTCCAAGTTGTTGTTTTAGCTTAACCAACTAGCTCAGGGGTATCCAACACATATTCTTGGAGAAAGGGTGGTTCACAAGAAACCAACTTGATCACGAACTCAACATAGCGGTCAGGTGACAACCTGGTGATACTTCCGAGAAGATATTCAGAAAATCACGAACCACTGATATGTTACTAAGCTCGAGAACAATCTTGCTTTTCAGGGCAAGATGATATGATCGAAAGAGTGAGGGATTGACACAATCCCAACTCATGGATCGAAAAGTGCACCAGAAATAAGGACTAGGTAGCACGATCAGTCTTAGGATGATGATTCAATAACCAACATGCTAAGGATGAAATTATTGTCCTTTAACTACCAAGCAACATAGTTGCTAGGAGTATAGATTTCACACATCATGATTCACTTGTCGGCATTTCGGTTACAACAACACGGAAACCGAGGAATGAACAATGATGGCAAGAAGTATTACTGCGTCAAGAATTCATAAGAGGTGGTGCAATTCTCATGTCACTCTTGACATAAAGATGGTAGCACTCCAAGATAGAGCAGAGCAAAAGCTGGATTGGCTTTTTGATCCACGGAATACAATTTCTTTGACCAAATCCGAGAAATGGATGAGGTACTGGAGCTTGTTTCTTCTAGTCATTCTGGAATAGAATGGCTTGATGGACCACAAGAATAATGGGCATCGATGAACGAATGCACGCATACTCTTGACTATCAATTGATAGACGAAGGTCAGAAAACGACTAAGGAGGGACAACTCAAGGAACATATGCTTTTCTGAGTTGTGGATGCATGGATTAGTATGTCAAACGAATTCAATGAATTTCTTCCGGATAATCCATGCGGAGAGGTAGGACTGGCAGATTCACAATTATGGATGGAGAACTCCTCAAGAGTACTCTGGTTGTGATCTTTTGGTTCAGCAGAACCTCTACCATAAGCAGTTCATGGTATTTGGAAGAATGATATACCACAGACCTCGATGACTATCGCAAAGGTTACTAATGTCCTAAAGGAACTAGCAAGCACTATCAACATGAAGTAAGTAGGGTGAATCTCGAGTTCGAAAACCCAGGAGTAGAATACCTACTACTAAACGGCATCACGGGATGCTTTCGAGAATGGTGGCCAGACTTATCACACTGGGAACACATAGCATTGCTAGATTACTAGATGACTCCCTAAGACACCTAGGGTCATAATAATAGCTCCAACATATATGTCAAGGCAACGGAGTACCTCAACAGACCGATTAGTGTGCTTATTCTGACCAAAAGGACATCGGGAATGGAAGGAAAGGATTTGCAAATGCATCAGACTAGTTAGAAACCTGGGATGACTCGGACAGCATAACGGCTGTAAATGCTCAGAAAAAGATTTGAGACATTCACAACAGTTTGCATAGACACTCAACAACATCATATCAAAGTTCTGAGGCCAGTTATGAACATATGGAAGTAGTAGAAACTGAACTGAGGTTTGAACTCAACAATCCTAGGCAACTACAGTTTAGTAACACGTCATCCTGAAAGATAGATGAGAAGGCCTAGTTCTTAATCCCCGTAGAAGAGAAGAGGTTGACTCATATCGGAAGGGCATGAGGTATAAGGAGTAAAAAGAGCCTTACGTTCCCTTCCACAATCAATTCCCCTATATAACTAAAGCATTTCTAGACTCAACTTCGACCAGGTTGGCTTGGAAATCCTACAGGCAGTCAGGCTCTGATACCAACGCTGTCAGGACCCCGATCCTAAGTCACACCGATCCAACATGTAACACATCAGATCACTTTGCGGCCTCACGCACGGTATTCCCACGGGTGCCACCTTACCTGGCCCGGAACCGTTTGCGCCTTTTGGCTCACGTATATGATAGTGTCGCTAGCATCCATATGACAAAGAACCCGGGCCGACATGACTAGTCGTGAACCCAAGGCGGCACCAACCTATGAGGACAGGCATACGTGAATCACATCGAGCTTGTCGGTCAACAACGTATAAATCCGGGCTGTAGCACTGGGCTAACAGGACTCCGATAACCCGGGCTGTAGCAGGCTAGGCAGGACTCCGGATAACACCGCGTGACATTTCCCCGAAGGGACAGACACAGGAACGAAGTGAATCACATGCCGGCCAGTCAAGTGTTCCGAGCAGTAGTGCTGGGCTAGCAGGACTCCGGTGAACCAGGCTGTAGCGGACTACTATCGCTCAGAAGCACTAGACTACATTTCCCCATAAGAGAGGCTGCCAAGGATAAACAACTAGATAGTCGGATCCCACACATAGCAAGCATTTCAATCATACACACAATATGCTCGATATGTGTAAATACAACATGGCATCACAACAAGACTCTACGACTCAAGTATTTGTTCATTAGGCTCCGAGGAGCGAGATATTACAAACATGGGTCTTACGACCCAACATTCAGAGCATACAAGTCAAACACATGCAGAAGCTCAACATGTCTGAGTACAGACATCTACAAATGAAAAAAGGCTGAGAAGCCTGACTATCTACCAGATCCTGCCGAGGGCACAAGATCGTAGCTGAGGTAACAAGCTAAACGTCGAAGTCCAAGCGGTACTACTAGCGAGACTGAAGTCTCTCTGCAAAAACATAAAATAGGAAAACATGAGTACAAATGTACTCAGCAAGACTTACATCAGAACTAACTACATATGCATCAGTATCAAAAGGGGGTGGTGGAGTTTAACTGCAGCAAGCCAGCTTTGACTCGGTGGCTATCCTGAACTACGACTACAAGGAACTCTTTTGAGGTGGCGCACACGAATCCACATATTCACCATATCAATACACCACTATGGATCCACTTCCGTCTCCCTACGAGAAGGCCATCCATAGCACTCACGCTTATCTTGCGCATTTTAGAGTATCCACTTTCACTTGTCTATGAACTGTTATAGGCAACCCAGAAGTCCATTACCGCGGACACGGCTATTCAAATAGACGATGTTAACCCTGCAGGGGTGTACTTCTTCATACATGTTTCCACCACTTAGCGTCTGCACACGACATGTGCTCGGCAGACTTCAAGCGAAAGCCGACGTGGGTGTAGACCACGACCTACCTAAACACTCAAGTCTCTAGTCTTGGTTTATCGCCTATTCGGGTTCCATCCGCAGGGAGTCCGGCCGAGGTTTCCACTAACGGCCCTGAACGATGTGTGCAGGGTTCCCGAGACACCAAACGGGCGAATCGGTACACCGGGCCACGTGCCTACCGCAACACAGCCCACCCCTATGGTCAGCGCTGCATGCGGCCCCCAGCATGCTACAAACACCAGAAACTACTTGCAACTCCTGGACAGAGGACAAGGGTGATTAAGAAGTCGAGCGGGGTCATATTTCAGGGCCCAATGCATGGTAGTAACTGTTTCATGGATCACAAACACAGAACTCAGTTCCTAAGGACGGCTTCAATGAGACAACCCACCATGTACTCCTACATGGCCTCTCACCGCTACCTTTACCAAATCGTGTTCACACACTTAGCTCACACACAGTAGGACATGTTCATCACCATTCCAATTCATTCCCGATGAATCAGACCCAACTCAACTCTAAGCAGTAGCAAGCATGACAAACAAGCATGAATGAGTAGGCACATCAGGGCTCAAACAACTCCTACTCATGCTAGTGGGTTTCATCTATTTACTGTGGCAATGACAGGTCATGCAGGGGAAAGGGGTTCAACTACCGCAGCATGTAACAGTTGAATCATTGTTGTCCTAATGCAATAAAAGAGAGCAGGAGCGAGAGAGTGGGATTGTATCGGAATGAACAAAGGGGTTTTGCTTGCCTAACACTTCTGAAGATAATATAGTTCTTCATCGGTGTCATCGATCTCATCGTCGGCACCACGTCTATCGAGAGGGGACAATTACCGGCAAACAAAGAGGGGCACAATCAATGCAATGCGACAATATGATGCATGATCATGACATGGCGAAATGAATGTGTTTGAGCTAATGCATAATAGAACAGGTTGATTTGAACCCATTTGAATCAAAGATTCAAATGTGAGCTCATGTATATAGTCATAATGGTGCATTATCTTGTTTCACTAGAACAGCATGGTTAAAGTGTTCTAACATGCATGCAAATGGTACAGATGGATAGATTGGATTTTTCTGATCATTTTTCATATATAAATCTTTTCAATCTGAGCTACGGTTGAATTTATATGAATTTTAGAAGTTTGCAACATTTTATGGAATTTCCTATATAAAAATAAATCCAGAAAAATGAGTTACTGCGTCAGCATGACGTCTGTGTGACGTCAGCAGGTCAAAGGCGCCAGCCCAGGTCAAACCTGACGGCTGGGGCCCACATGTCAGTGAGACAACTAACTAACCGAGTTAGTTAGTGTTAGGTTAGCGTTAACCTAAGTTAATCAGGGCCTGGGCCCACACGTCAGTGACTTGGTTAGTTAATTAAATTAGTTTAGCACTAATTAAACCTTCACTAATTAAGCAGGGGCCTGGGCCCACGTGTGTTGACCCCAGGGAGGTCAAACCCCGGTCAAAAGGGTCAAACTCGCCGGCGTTTAGCCGCCGGCGAGGCTAAACGCGGCGGAGGGCCTCGGATTTGGTCCTCCGGTGACCAAATCGGCGGCGGAGACGTGCTACGCGTAGCTGGGAAGCTGCCGCATCCAGCGGTGGCAGTGGGAGGGCGTGAGGTGGCCGGAGTCTCGCCGACGTTGAGGTTTGGCGGCGGCAGAGCCACGGGCTCGAGCGGGACGAGGCTTAGGATGCACGGCAGGTGGCAAGGAGGGGTGCTACGGCCTCCTGGGGGTTCCCTGGGCACGGTGACGCGCTCCGACACAAGCGGCAGGGGCGGTGGCCGCGGCGGCGCCATGGCCGGCAGAGCTAAGCTCACGACAGAGGTGGGGAACGGAGCTTGTGCAAGAACGCGAGTAGGAGAGGAGGGGGAATAGGTCCGTGAGCTCACAGTGGTTGGGACGGTGGCCACGGGAAGCTCGAGGAGGGGCTGGTGACGGTAGGATGTCGCCGGCGATCTCGGTGACCCGAGGTTGAAGAAGACGATGGCGACGACGATGCAGTGCTCCCCCGGTGGCGTGGCTCGGGGTGGAAGAAAGAGGAAGTCGAGGCGGAGCCTCTTGGCCGGTCAGAGCAGCGAGGGGGAGGCGGTGGCTGCGGTGGTGCACGTCGACGTCGACGAACTCGCTCGGTGGAGCTCGACGGAGGGGAATAGAGGAGGGGATCGACTCGGGAGAGAGTGAGAGGGGCCGGGGAGGGTACGTGTCGGCGTCCAGGGCGTCCAGAGGGGGAAGGGGGCAGCCAGGCAGGGAGGAGGTGGCCGGGCGCGTGCCGGTGCGCGGTGGCCACACGCCTCGCGTCCTTCTGGCGCGAGGTGGGAGACGGTGGCGGCTCTGGTGGGCTGGGCCGCCAGGTGGACCGCCAGGTGGGCTGCACAGGAGGTAAGCCCAGGTAAGCTCTCCCTCTCTCTTTCCTGTTTTTTTTTGTTTCAGTTTTCCTATTTTGTTCTGTTTTGTTTTGGTTTAGTAAAAATAGTAAAGCATTTTATAAAATCCTGAAAATAATTATGTGGCTAGAACTAAAATATACCAAACCACATAAAATGTTCCAGAATTATTGGGCATATATTAATTATATATAATATATATCCAATGCAAATAGTTATTGAATTAATTCCAAATGCCCAAAATAAATATTTATGAGCTCCTGAAAATATTGGTTTGAATTTTAGCTCTGTCCAATATTTTCAAAGAGTGACATGAACATTTTCTTGGACCTATTTGAAGCAATTTTTATGTTGGTCTTTTTCAGAAATGATTTCTGAGGCTTTCACATGCCCCCATTTCAAATTTCTTTGAAATTTAAACATGATGGCATGAAGAACAAGCAAAGGCAACAAGGGCAGAACTGGGGCTCTGACAATTTTTTTTGTGCTTTTAGACAAATTTCAGTTTCTCAGGAAATGGAAGTGTTTAAAAAGTTGTTCATAAATTCAAAAAATGTTCCCATTTTAAACAATTGATCACAAATTTTCAAAAAATGTTCTTATTATCAAATTTTTGTTCAGGTATTAAAAAATTGTTCATGTTTCCAAATTCAAAATATGTTCGTCATTTAAAGAATTGTTCTCATTTTCAAATTTTGTTCACAAATTTAGAAAATATTCCTATTTAGAAAAAACACAGTTTGCATTTTTTCCCCACAAATTCAATGTTGCTCAATTTTTCAAGTTTCGTTTATAAATTCAATAATGTTTGAGAATTGGATTTTTTTCCAGCTTTACAAATTTGTTCACAAATTCAATAATAGTTCATGTTTTTCAGTTTTGTTCACAACTTGGGAAAATGTTCTGGAAGTCTTAAAAATGTAAACATTTTTATTTTTTGTTCACAAATTCAAGAAATGTTCCCTCTTTTGAAATTTGTTCACATCATCAAAATGTTTTTGTTTTTAAGAAAGTATTCGTAATTTTGAAAAATTCAGTTGTAGGAGGTCGTCGGTTGGACCCAATACATGGACTGTAGTTTTTGGGATTTTTTGCGAATTAATGTTTTAAGTTTTGTTGCTGTCCTATGAGTCTTCAACTGGCGCTGTAACGCCCTCGATGCGGCTATATCTCCCACGTGTCGAAGCACGACTTAGAGGCATAACCGCATTGAAAGCAATGTCGCAAGTGAGGTAATCTTCACACAACCCATGTAATACATAAGGGAAAGAGATACATAGTTGGCTTATAGTCGCCACTTCACACGATACATAAATAAACATCCATCATAAAAATTACACTCAAGGTCCGACTACGGAACCAAAATGAAAGAAGACTACCCCAAATGCTACACAGATCCCCGAATCATCCCGACTGGGCTCCACTACTGATCATCAGGAAAATACACATAGTAACGACCACGTTCCTCGTCGAACTCCCACGTGAGCTCGGTTGCATCATCTGCACTGGCATAGTTGGCACCTGCAACTGTTTTGGTAGAATCTGTGAGTAACGGAGACTCAGCAATCTCACACCCGCGAGATCAAGACTATTTAAGCTTAAAGGTAGGACGGGGTTGTGAGGTGGAGCTGCAGCAAGCGACTAGCATATATGGTGGCCAACAACACAAAAGGGAGCGAGAAGAGAAGCAACGCACGGTCGTGAAGCTAGTAGTGATCAAGAAGTGATCCTGAACTACTTACGCCAAACATAACTCCAACACCGTGTTCACTTCCCGGACTCCGCCGAGAAGAGACCATCACGGTTACACACACGGTTGATGTGTTTTAGTTAAGGTCAACTTCGGGTTTTCTACAACCGGACATTAACAAATTCCCATCTGCCTCATAACCGCGGGCACGGCTTTCGAAAGATAAAACCCTGCAGGGGTGTCCCAACTTAGCCCATTATAATCTCTCACGGTCAACGAAGGATATTCCTTCTACCGGGAAGACCCGATCAGTCTCGGAATCCCGGACTACAAGACATTTCGACAGTAATAAAACAAGTCCAACAAAGCCGCCCGATTGTGCCGACAAATCCTGATAGGAGCTGCACATATCTCGGTCTCAGGGCACATCCGGATAAGCGAAGCGTACAGGTACCAACGTGACCCAAGTTGCCTAGGGACGGTCCCGCACGGTGCTCTAGTTTGGACCAGCACTCAGAGGAGCACTGGCCCGGGGGGGGGGGGGCTAAAATAAAGATGACCCTCGGGCTCGCGAAAGCCCGGGGGAAAAAGGCTTAGGTGGCAAATGGTAAAACCAATGTTGGGCCTTGCTGGAAGAGTCTTATTCAAAGCGAACTGTCAAGGGGGTCCCATAAATCACCCAACCGTGTAAGGAACGCAAAATCAAGGAACATAACACCGGTATGACAGAAACTAGGGGCGGCAAGAGTGGAACAAAACACCAGGCATAAGGCCGAGCCTTCCACCCTTTACCAAGTGTATAGATGCATTAATTAAATAAGAGATATTGTGATATCCCAACAAGTAAACATGTTCCAACAAGGAACAACATCTCCATGTTCTAACAAGGAACAAACTTCATCTTCACCTGCAACTAGCAACGCTATAAGAGGGGCTGAGCAAAGCGGTAACATAGCCAAACAACGGTTTGCTAGGACAAGGTGGGTTAGAGGCTTGGTTTAACAATATGGGAGGCATGACATAGCAAGTGGTAGGTATCACAGCATAGGCATAGCAAAAGAGCGAGCATCTAGCAAGCAAAGATAGAAGTGATTTCGAGGGTATGGTCATCTTGCCTGCAAAGTTCTCAGGGTTGTCGAAAGCTTGCTCCTCGAAAGCGTTCTCAACAGGTTCCTCGTTCATGTACTCGTCTCCCGGCTCTACCCAAAGCAAGAACACAAGCAAAGGGCACATCCATCAATCACGATGCAATGCGCAAACAACATGATGCAAAGCATGGCATGATATGCGAGATGTGGTATGCAATGCATATGCGTGCTCCGGAAGGACAAGGATGAACAAGGCATAATCTTGGAAAACCAAGTATGCCGCTGGAAATATGAGGTGATTTCGGTTGAAATCGATATAAGGATCACCGGAACCGGATGCACGGTTTGCAAATGACAAGCAAAACAAGAATGGCAAGATTCTGCCATTAACATCATGATGCTACTTAGCAAGCAACAAGAAATTAAGCTACTGCGCCCAAACGTACCAACAAAACATATGACAGTGAACTACTCAAGATGCTTGACAAAAGATGAACACTGAGCTACGGCTAAATCACACCACAACAGGTTCAAACAAGCATGGCAAAAGAGAAAAATATAACAGCTTCACAGACTTTGTGAAAATATCAACATGCCAGAAAATAACATCAGGATGACATGTTTATAGCAAGCAAACAACATGCTACTGTAACAGGACATAGCCAAATATGGCATGGTATGAATCTACTCAAAGAAATTAACAAAAGTCCCTTACTGAGCATAAGCCAAAAGGGATCAGAAAATAGAATAACACCCATGTCTAATAAGCAAGTTTCCTTACAGTTTTCAGACTTGGCAGAAAACTGGACATGTCAAAAACAGATAACAAGTAGGCATGTTCGTGAGCTCGATGCACTCACTACAGAGAATTGCATGATAAACTAAGCATACATAAATCAAGAAGACATGGCATAGAAGATAGACATGGCAAGAATAAGATCATATCATGCAAGGATCAACTACAACAAGCTTGGCAAAATCGAATAACATGTAAACAATCTGCCAGGAATATTTTATAGCAAAAGTAGAGCTCGATTGGCTCAAGCTATGGCACTCCATAAATACAAACAAAAGCATGGATGGATAGAGCACATCCATATGCTCAAAACACCCTTACTGATCATGCTCAAAATGGGCATAGATCTCTCTGAAACAACATGAACACATGGCATAAAAATAACAGCAGGACATGACAGTGAAATTACTAAGTCCCTGAAATCAGCAACAATATGAGGCCTAGTTTGCATGCTTGTGATAGTCACCACAAAGATCACAAAAATACATGCCATACACCCCTATAAAGATGGCATGGCATATTACAAAACACATGTAGGACTCAACTACATAGGATGCACACATCAATCATGGCAAAAATGACAAAAGTGCATGTTCTCATAATAATCTGGAACTAACATCACATAGCCCTCTTCCAACAGCATTTCGGGCATCAAGATGAGCTCAAATGAAAATTACGCAATGATATGAACTGACGTACTCATCGAGACGAACAATTTTATATGCTAAACGCCCAAAACGAAGCCACAGGTGCAAAGTTATGATGCGATGAACATGCAATAATTAGCTGACAGAAAAAATGACTTGGAGAAAAAACGAGGTCAACCTAGTCCCGATCCAGATCTGGCGCGCGAACCGAGGTTGGACGGAGGCTCGTCAGAGAGGCGCCGGAGATGGCCGGAGAGGAGCGGGGAGGCCGGGATCCGGCCGGGGAGGAGGCCGGAGAGGCGGGACGGCGCGGGGCCGTGGCGGAGCGGGGACCCGCGGCGAAGCGGCGGCGGCGCCGGGCGGCGGCGCGGAGCGCCTCGGGCGCGGGCGGCGCGGCTGCGGGCCGGAAGGGCCCCGCACGGGTCTCGCGGGCCTGCGGGGTAGGCGGCGATGTGGGGCGCCGCGGGCTGACATGGCGGCGTCCCGTTGGTCGGCGCCGGCGGGCGGACGTGTCCGGCCCAATTCGGACACGTCCGGCAGCGGGGAGAGAAGCGGGGCTAGGGTTTGATCCGGGATTTGGACGGGGAGGGTATATTTATAGGTAGAAGGAGCTAGGAAGCTCCAAACGGAGAGCGGTTTTCGGCCACGCGGTCGTGATCGAACGACTTAGAGGATGGGAGTGTCTTAGATGGGTTATTGGGCTGTTTGGAGGGGTTTTGGGCTGCAACACACACGAGGCCTTCATGGACCCTCGGTTAACCGTTGGAGTATCAAACGAAGTCCAAATGATACGAAACTTGACAGGCGGTCTACCGGTAGTAAACCAAGGCCACATGTCAAGCCTCGGTCCATTCCGGGGAAGTTTAATACCCGCTCACGGAGAAATGTAAAAGGGGACGCCGGGGAACATAGGAGCGCCGGATTGCAAAACAGACAATGGGGAAAATGCTCGGATTCATGAGATGAACACGTATACGACTGCGATGCACATGATGACATGATATGAAATGCACGAGACGGACAAAAGCAAAACGAAGAAGAACCCAACCATGAGGGGATATCATATCACATTGCCGAAAATGGCAAGAGTTGGAGTTACAAATATGGCAAGTTACATTCGGGGTGTTACAATACTCCACCACTACGAGAGGATCTCGTCCCGAGATCTAGGACTGAAAGAACTCCGGATATTCGGAACGGACGAGGTCCTCGCGTTCCCAGGTGGCTTCTCGGTCTGAATGGTGTGACCACTTCACTTTTAGGAATTTGATTGACTTGTTGCGAGTCTTGCCTCAGTTTCTTCAAGAATGGCAATGGGATGCTCATGATAAGACAAGTCTTCTTTAAGATCAATCTCTTCGAAGTTGATGGTGCGCTCAGGCGTCTTGAAGCACTTGCGAAGCTGTGACACGTGGAACACATCGTGCACATTTGCAAAGTTGGGGGGAAGCTCAAGTTGATAGGCGAGATCGCCTTTTTGCCGATGATCTTGAAAGGACCCACGTATCTAGGGGCAAGTTTCCCTTTGATACCGAAGCGACGAGTGCCTTTCATTGGAGAGACGTGGAGGTAGACATGATCTCCGATCTCGAATGCCAAAACACGGTGTTTGCTATCATAATAGCTCTTCTGGCGCGATTGCGCGGCTTTGAGATTCTCACGAATGACTTTGCACATATCTTCAGCCTCTGAGATCAAATCATTGCCAAGCAGTTGGCGTTCACTGGTTTCTGACCAATTGAGAGGAGTACGGCACTTTCTGCCATAGAGAATCTCAAATGGGGCTTTGCCCGAGCTGGCTTGAAAGCTGTTGTTGTAAGAGAACTCAGCATATGGAAGACAATCCTCCCACTTCATGCCGAAAGAGATAACACAAGCCCTGAGCATATCTTCAAGAATTTGGTTGACACGCCCGACTTGTCCACTAGTTTGAGGATGGAAAGTTGTGCTGAAGCGAATATTTGTGCCCATGGCCTTCTGAATAGAATCCCAAAACTTGGAGGTAAAGATGCTGCCACGGTCTGAAGAGATCAATTGTGGAATGCCATGCAAGAAGACAATTCTGGAGGTGTAGAGCTCTGCCAGCTGTGCTGCTGTGATAGACTCTTTGATAGGAAGAAAATGAGCCACTTTGGTGAGCTTGTCGATGATGACGAAAATAGCATCATTTCCACGCTTGGACTTAGGAAAACCAGTCACGAAGTCCATTTCAATATGGTCAAACTTCCATTCTGGAATGTCAAGAGGTTGGAGGAGACCAGCTGGTCGTTGGTGTTCCGCTTTCACCCTTCTGCAGACATCACATTCATTCACGAATTGAGCAATTTCTCGCTTCATTCGAGTCCACCAATACGACTGCTTGAGGTCATGGTACATCTTCGTACTTCCAGGATGAATTGACAGAAGAGAATTGTGTTCCTCGTTCATAATGACTTTCCGTAGATCACCCTTTGGAACCACGATCCGGTCCTCGAAGAAAAGAGTATCTCTGTCATCAACGCGATAGCACTTGTACTTGGAAATGCCCTTGTCAATACCACGTTTCACCTTCTTCACCATGGTATCCATCAGTTGTAGGAGAGACTATGAGGTTGGCAAGAAAGCCTTGAGGAACAACTTGGAGATTCAACTTACGGAAAGCTTCACAAAGATCCGGTTGAAAGGGCTTGAGGATTAAGCTGTTGCAATAAGCCTTCCTGCTCAATGCATCTGCAATCACATTAGCCTTGCCTGGAGTATATTCAATACTCGGATTATACTCTTGAATCATTTCGACCCATCGAGTTTGCCTGAGGTTGAGGTTGGGCTGAGTGAAGATGTACTTGAGACTCTTGTGATCGGTGAATATGTCCACTTGCCTTCCCAACAGGAGATGTCTCCATGTTATTAGAGCGTGGACAACTGCCGCCAACTCAAGATCGTGAGTGGGGTAGTTCTTTTCGTTAGGCTTCAACTAACGAGAGGTATAGGCAACAACTTTCTTCTCTTGCATTAGGACAGCACCGAGACCTTGAAGAGAAGCATCACAGAAAACTTCATAAGGCTTGGATTCGTCAGGAGGAGTCAAAACTGGAGCAGTGACGAGTTTCTCTTTGAGAGTGTTGAAAGCAACGTCACACTCAGGAGACCAGACATACTTCACATGCTTCTGGAGGAGGTTGGAAAGAGGCTTTGCAATCTTGGAGAAATTCTCAACGAATCTTCGGCAATAGCTTGCAAGTCCAAGAAAACTGCGAAGCTGCTTGACATTCTGAGGAGGTTCCCAATTCACAACTGCAGACACCTTCTCAGGGTTAACAGCGATGCCCTTGGCCGAGATGATATGCCCAGGGTAAAGAACTTCATCAAGCCAAAATTCACATTTGGAGAACTTCACATAGAATTGATACTCTCTGAGCTTGTCGAGCACCAATCGCAAATGTTTGGCATGATCCTTCTTATTCTTGGAGAAGACCAAAATATCATCGAGATAGACCAAGACGAATTCATTGGTGTAGGGGTTGAAGATGAAGTTCATCATGCGAGTGAAAGTTGGAGGAGCATTGACAAGGCCGAAAGACATGACAGTATATTCATAAGAACCAAAGCTTGTTCTGAATGCTGTCTTGGGAATATCTTCTTCACGAATGCGGATTTGATGATAACCCATACGAAGATCAAGCTTGGAGAACACTTTAGCACCTTTGAGTTGCTCAAATAGCTCATTGATGTTGGGAAGTGGGTACTTGTTCTTGATTGTCTTCTTGTTCAATGGACGGTAATCGACGCAAAGTCGGTCCGTGCCATCCTTCTTCTGGACAAAAAGAACACCACAACCCCAAGGAGATGAACTCGGTATGATCAGACCCAAACACTCTTGTTCATCGAGTTGTTTCTTCAATTCCTTCAACTCTTTTGGTCCAAGCTTGTATGGACGCTTGCAAACGGGTTCCGTGCCAGGCTCAAGATCAATAACGAATTCAACTGGCCGGTGAGGAGGCATACCCGGAAGCTCTTCTGGAAAGACATCTTGGTACTCACAAACGACTGGAATTTGAGAGATAGCATCCAATTCACCCTTTTCATTGATAGAAAACAACCGAATGGTTTCATCACGAGCGGCATAGATGATCACATCGTCAGAAGAGTGAGTCAATTGAATTTCCCTGGCAGCACAATCAAGCTGAGCCATCCCGAGAATAAGATCAATATCAGAGTCACCAAGCACCATTGGAGAAGATAGAAATCTATAGCCGCCCATCTTGATAGAGACATCAGGAACTATCGAGTTTGCTCTCATTGACTTCCCCGGAGAAATAACACCCAAAGGTCTATCCAGGTAAGACCAAGAAAAATCATTCTTGGCAAAGAACAATCTTGACATGAAACAATGCGATGCACCAGTATCAAATAAGACTTTTGCGGGAATATCATTAACAGGAAGGTTACCCATGATCACTTTTGAAGAATCCTCTGCTTGAGCTGCATTCATCATGTTCACCTTGGCATGCTTAGGATTATGCTTGACCACTGCATTGCTGGAAGATCTCACAGGAGGAGGAGGCGGAAGGCGCTTTTGGTTGAAGCACTTGTTCGCATAGTGGCCCTTCTGCTGACATTTGTTGCAAGTCACCTCTGAGAGCGGACTATGATAAGGAGCATTTGACCTTGGAGCTTGATTCTGAGACTTGTTCTGATAGCCAGGGTTGGGTGGGTGGGAAGATCCACGACCACCTGAGTTCTTCTGCTGGTAAGGCTGATGGAACGGAGGAGGAGGAGGCAACCAGAACTTCTGTTGCTTAGCTGCCACAAGTGAGGAAGAAGAAGACTGAACTGCTTCTCTGACTCTCTTCTTAGAAGCCTCACACTTGAGCTGAGCAGCTTCTTGTTTCAGTGCCATGTTGTAGAATTCATCATACTTTAACGGCTCAAAAAGCACGAGAGCTAGTTGCAAATCTTCTCTGAGACCACGCCTGAATTGGTAGATCATACTCTTTTCATCAGGGATGTCTTGCTTAGCAAAACGAGAGAGTTTCTGGAACTGAGTGTTGTATTGATACACAGACATGTTGCCTTGCTTGAGATTGCGGAACTCCTCACGCTTACTCTCAACAACACTTTCTGGAATGTGATGAGCTTTGAAGTCACGGCGGAAATCATCCCAGGTAATCACACGACCACCTATGGAATCTTTGTATTGTTGGAACCACTCGGCAGCTTGATCCTTGAGTTGAAAAGAGGCAAACTTGACAAAATCCTCAGGTCTGACATTGCTGCATTCAAAATGCTTGCTGATGTCCACGAGCCAATCATCCGCGTCTGTGGCCTCGACACAGTAGCTGAAGGTCTTCGGCTGATTAGCAAGGAACTAATTGAGGGAAGCGAAGTGCGGCTGATTGTTGCCTTGGCCTTGATTTCCTTGATTACCTTGCCCTTGGTTGCGATCTTGCAAGAGCTGAATCAGAATCTGAGTGTTGGCATTTGTGGCAGTCATCAAGGCTTGCCATGCCTCCGGAGGCGGAGGTGGTGGCGGAGGGTTAGCCAGACTTCCTTCATTGCATTCCGGATTCTGACGCGTTGGCGGAGCCATCCTGAAGAGAGGGTGACATCCGTTAGCATCTTGAAACAGATATATTCAAGCTGAATCAAAGGATCGAAATTGCAACATATAGTCTTCACAATAAACATTCGAACGAGAATGAACGAATGAATTCCAAAGTAAATCATCACACTTCCATAAGCTGAGAAGCCACTTAGAAAAAGGTATGGAATCACCATCTGCCTTCGAAACTGTTGGGTAACGTAGTAATTTAAAAAAAAATTCTACGCACACGCAAGATCATGGTGATGCATAGCAACGAGAGGGGAGAGTGTTGTCTACGTACCCAAGTAGACCGGAGCGGAAGCGTTGACGCAACATAGAGGAAGTAGTCGTACGTCTTCCCGATCCGACCGATCCAAGCACAGTTACTCCGGCACCTCCGAGTTCTTGGCACACGTTCAGCTCGATGACGCACCCCTAGCTCCGATCCAGCAAAGCTTCGGGGGGAGTTCTGTCAGCACGAAGGCGTGGTGACGATGATGATGTTCTACCAGCGCAGGGCTTCGCCTAAGCACTGTAACGATATGATTGAGGTGGAATATGGTGGAGGGGGGCACCGCACACGGCTAAGGAACGATCACGAAGATCAACTTGTGTGTTCTAGGGTGCCCCCCTGCCCCCGTATATAAAGGAGGGGAGGGGGAGGCGCGGCCGGCCCCCAAGGGGTGTGCCAGGAGGAGTCCTACTCCCACCGGGAGTAGGACTCCTCTCCCTTGCCTTGTAGGAGAAGGAAGGAGAGACGGGGAAAGGAAAAAGGCCCCCCCTCCTTGTCCTATTCGGACTAGGGGGGGAGGGGGCGCGCGGCCTGCCCTGGCCGCCCCTCCTCTTTTCCCTTAAGGCCCATATGGGCCCATTAACCCCCGGGGGGGTTCCGGTAACCCCCCGGTACTCCAGTAAAATGCCGATTTCACTCGGAACCATTCCGATGTCCAAATATAGGCTTCCAATATGTCAATCTTTATGTATCGACCATTTCAAGACTCCTCGTCATGTCCCCGATCTCATCCGGGACTCCGAACAACCTTCGGTACATCAATATGCATAAACTCCTAATAACTGCCATCGTAACGTTAAGCGTGCGGAACCTACGGTTCGAGAACAATGTAGACATGACCGAAACACGTCTCCGGTCAATAACCAATAGCGGGACCTGGATGCCCATATTGGCTCCTACATATTCTACGAAGATCTTTATCGGTCAGACCGCATAACAACATACGTTGTTCCTTTTGTCATCGGTATGTTACTTGCCCGAGATTCGATCGTCGGTATCCAATACCTAGTTCAATCTCGTTACCGGCAAGTCTCTTTACTCGTTCTGTAATACATCATCTCACAACTAACACATTAGTTGCAATGCTTGCAAGGCTTATGTGATGTGCATTACCGAGAGGGCCCAGAGATACCTCTCCGACTATCGGAGTGACAAATCCTAATCTCGAAATACGCCAACCCAACAAGTACCTTTGGAGACACCTGTAGAGCACCTTTATAATCACCCAGTTACGTTGTGACGTTTGGTAGCACACAAAGTGTTCCTCCGGTAAACGGGAGTTGCATAATCTCATAGTCATAGGAACGTGTATAAGTCATGAAGAAAGCAATAACAACATACTAAACGATCGGGTGCTAAGCTAATGGAATGGGTCATGTCAATCAGATCATTCAACTAATGATGTGACCTCGTTAATCAAATAACGACTCTTTGTTCATGGTTAGGAAACATAACCATCTTTGATTAACGAGCTAGTCAAGTAGAGGCATACTAGTGACACTCTGTTTGTTTATATATTCACACATGTATTATGTTTCCGGCTAGTACAATTCTAGCATGAATAATAACCATTTATCATGATATATGAGGAAATAAATAATAACTTTATTATTGCCTCTAGGGCATATTTCCTTCAGTCTCCCACTTGCACTAGAGTCAATAATCTAGATTACACAGTAATGATTCTCACACCCATGGAGCTTTGGTGCTGATCATGTTTTGCTCGTGGAAGAGGCTTAGTCAACGGGTCTGCAACATTCAGATCCGTATGTATCTTGCAAATCTCTATGTCTCCCACCTGGACTAGATCCTGGATGGAATTGAAGCGTCTCTTGATGTGCTTGGTCCTCTTGTGAAATCTGGATTCCTTTGCCAAGGCAATTGCACCAGTATTGTCACAAAAGATTTTCATTGGACCCGATGCACTAGGTATGACACCTAGATCGGATACGAACTCCTTCATCCAGACTCCTTCATTTGCTGCTTCCGAAGCAGCTATGTAGATCCTGCCACAACGCTTTGTTTAGAACTGCACCAACTGACAGCTCCACCGTTTAATGTAAACACATATCCGGTTTGCGATTTAGAATCGTCCGGATCAGTGTCAAAGCTTGCATCAACGTAACCGTTTACGATGAGCTCTTTGTCACCTCCATATACGAGAAACATATCCTTAGTCCTTTTCAGGTACTTCAGGATGTTCTTGACCGCTGTCCAGTGATCCACTCCTGGATTACTTTGGTACCTCCCTGCTAGACTTATAGCAAGACACACATCAGGTGTGGTACACAGCATTGCATACATGATAGAGCCTATGGCTGAAGCATAGGGAATATCTTTCATTTTCTCTCTATCTTCTACAGTGGTCGGGCATTGAGTCTTACTCAACTTCACACCTTGTAACACAGGCAAGAACCCTTTCTTTGCTTGATCCATTTTGAACTTCTTCAAAACTTTGTCAAGGTATGTGCTTTGTGAAAGTCCAATTAAGCGTTTTGATCTATCTCTATAGATCTTAATGCCCAATATGTAAGCAGCTTCACCGAGGTCTTTCATTGAAAAACTCTTATTCAAGTATCCCTTTATGCCATCCAGAAATTCTATATCATTTCCGATCAGTAATATGTCATCTACATATAATATCAGAAATGCTACAGAGCTCCCACTCACTTTCTTGTAAATACAGGCTTCTCCAAACGTCTGTACAAACCCAAATGCTTTGATCACACTATCAAAGCGTTTATTCCAACTCCGAGATGCTTGCACCAGTCCATAAATGGATCGCTGGAGCTTGCACACTTTGTTAGCTCCCTTTGGATCGATAAAACCTTCTGGTTGCATCATATACAACTCTTCTTCCAGAAATCCATTCAGGAATGCAGTCTTTACATCCATTTGCCAAATTTCATAATCATAAAATGCGGCAATTGCTAACATGATTCGGACAGACTTAAGCATCGCTACGGGTGAGAAGGTCTCATCGTAGTCAATCCCTTGAACTTGTCAGAAAACCCTTTGCGACAAGTCGAGCTTTGTAGATAGTAACATTACCATCAGCGTCAGTCTTCTTCTTGAAGATCCATTTATTCTCTATTGCTTGCCGACCATCGGGCAAGTCAACCAAAGTCCATACTTTGTTGTCATACATGGATCCCATCTCAGATTTCATGGCTTCAAGCCATTTTGCGGAATCTGGGCTCACCATCGCTTCTTCATAGTTCGTAGGTTTATCATGATCTAGTAGCATGACTTCCAGAACAGGATTACCGTACCACTCTGGTGCGGATCTTACTCTGGTTAATCTACGAGGTTCTGTAGTAACTTGATCTGAAGTTTCATGATCATTATCATTAGTTTCCTCACTAATTGGTGTAGGTGTCATAGAAACAGATTTCTGTGATGCACTACTTTCCAATAAGGGAGCAGGTATAGTTACCTCATAAAGTTCTACTTTCCTCCCACTCACTTCTTTCGAGAGAAACTCCTTCTCTAGAAAGGATCCATTCTTAGCAACAAATATCTTGCCTTCGGATCTGTGATAGAAGGTGTACCCAACAGTCTCCTTTGGGTATCCTATGAAGACACATTTCTCCGCTTTGGGTTCGAGCTTATCAGGTTGAAGCTTTTTCACATAAGCATCGCAGCCCCAAACTTTAAGAAACGACAACTTTGGTTTCTTGCCAAACCATAGTTCATGAGGTGTCGTCTCAACGGATTTTGATGGTGCTCTATTTAACGTGAATGCGGCCGTCTCTAAAGCATAACCCCAAAACGATAGCAGTAAATCTATAAGAGACATCATAGATCGCACCATATCAAGTAAAGTATGATTACGACGTTCGGACACACCATTACATTGTGGTGTTCCGGGTGGCGTGAGTTGCGAAACTATTCCGCATTGTTTCAAATGTAGACCAAACTCGTAACCCAAATATTCTCCTCCACGATCAGATCGTAGAAACTTTATTTTCTTGTTATGATGATTTTCAACTTCACTCTAGAATTCTTTGAACTTTTCAAATGTTTCAGACTTGTGTTTCATTAAGTAGATATACCCATATCTGCTGAAATCATCTGTGAAGGTGAGAAAATAACGATATCCGCCACGAGCTTCAATATTCATCGGACCACATACATCTGTATGTATGATTTCTAACAAATCTGTTGCTCTCTCCATAGTACCGGAGAATGGTGTTTTAGTCATCTTGCCCATGAGGCACGGTTCGCAAGTACCAAGTGATTCATAATCAAGTGGTTCCAAAAGTCCATCAGTATGGAGTTTCTTCATGCGCTTTATACCGATATGACCTAAACGGCAGTGCCACAAATAAGTTGCACTATCATTATCAACTCTGCATCTTTTGGCATCAACATTATGAATATGTGTATCACTACTATCGAGATTCATCAAAAATAGACCACTCTTCAAGGGTGCATGACCATAAAAGATATTACTCATATAAATAGAACAACCATTATTCTCTGATTTAAATGAATAACCGTCTCGCATGAAACAAGATCCAGATATAATGTTCATGCTCAACGCTGGCACCAAATAACAATTATTTAGGTCTAATACTAATCCCGAAGGTAGATGTAGAGCTAGCATGCCGACCGCGATCACATCGACTTTGGAACCATTTCCCACGCGCATCGTCACCTCGTCCTTTGCCAGTGTTCGCTTAATCCGTAGTCCCTGTTTCGAGTTGCAAATATTAGCAACAGAACCAGTATCAAATACCTAGGTGCTACTGCGAGCTCTAGTAAGGTACACATCAATAACATGTATATCACATATACCTTTGTTCACCT